>JAQOWZ010000003.1:15038190-16258690 GCA_035578165.1 Stenolophus ochropezus | reverse complement strand
ACTTCAAAATATAAAATGATTAGTTCTGAAAAATGTGTGTAACGCTGTTGAACCCGTGCAAATACAAACATGTAAGACTATTAAAATCAATGTTATAATATACTTATCTACTGTTTTGATATGTTACATTACTTGCCTCTGTGAATTCTATTTCTATTACAGTTCTGAAATTTATTATCTTATTGCTTCAATAGGTACATGTAACATATTTGTTAAAGTATCCATATTGAAGTGCGTAATAACAATATATAGAAATGGAAAGAGGGAAAACAGAAAGATGCAAGATAAAGGAATTAATATTCGTGAAGACCTCACAAGGCGAAAAACATAAATATTTGAAACTAACCGAGCTACCGAGCATTATTTTTCATATTTTTACATAAAGTACAAAGGTAAGTAAGATTCATTTAATTGTTTTTAGATATTTTTTTTGTGGACATTTAGAAGAATTCTTGTGAAAAACGCTTTGTTGCAAATTTCGCAGGTACAGGGTTTCTTACCCTTGTACATACGCAAGTGTATGTTCAAGTAACTACAAGCGTACGGTCTCTAACCATACGTATTTAGATGTGGATTCACAGTGTATTCTTCTTGGCGAACTGCTTCCCTCAGCGCTCAAACGATAGTGGTTTCTCGTCTTTGTGAATGCGTATGAGGCTTCTAGGCTCCGTTTGCAAGACAACTTCTTACCATAAACATCCCATTACTGAACGTTCAAGTGTAAGTCCTTTCAATGGATATTTAACGTATGTCGATCAGAATATCATAGTCGATACTCGCACTGGTACTGCGATGAGACTGAGCCATTATGCTAAATAAGCCTGAAAATCTCGATGTCGCAGGCGTAAGACAAGAAACTTGACTGATGTAACCTTACATACGCACTATTTCATTGTTGTGTGTTTCACGCAATATGACAGAAACTTTTGTACCGGAGAGACTTGGGTACTCTTATTGCTTCTATTTACGACTTTTTACTTAAGAGATGGAGGTAAAAAACACATAATGTTTTCTAATACTTATTTATTAAAAATAAAAAGTCTTGTATACAATGACAAGTGTAAAAAAGAAATACTTATTTATAATAAAACTGAATATTTATTAATTCACTTATACATCATGACAATGACAATTGTAGGAAAGTAGTTATTTATCGTAAGAGGTGGAGGTTAGAAGTTTATGCCTGGAGTGCTGATGCACCGTGAGACAAGTCTTGCTGATGAACCGTTGCGGACAGAGCGTGCAGGGGTAGGGCCGGTCGCCTGTGTGTTTGCGCCGGTGGATGGTGAGCGTGGAGATCTGCGTGAAGGACTTGCCGCAGGTAGTGCAGGTGTAAGGGCGCGCGCCGGTGTGTGTCCGGCGGTGCACGTTGAGTGTACTGCGCTTGGTGAAAGTTTTGCCGCATTCCTCGCACTTGATAGGCCGCTCGCCGCGGTGCAGCAGCATGTGATCGCGTAGCGACACTCGCGACGATAACTTTTTGCCGCACACCTCGCACATATGCATGTCCCCGCCCAAATGGCGCGTCTGTATGTGGCGCATCATGCAACTGTAGTTAGCCATGGGCTTGCTGCACAGCTTGCAGCGGAAGCGACAGTCGGCTGAGCCGTGCGCCTCGGCTGCATGCGCTTGCAGCGCTTCTGACGACGAGAACTTCTCGCTGCACGCATAGCAGCTCAGCCTGTCCGCCTTCTCCAGGGCGCGGTGCACGTTCAGCTCCTTTACGGTGTGAAACTTTTTGTCGCATAGCGGGCACGACAAGTCCTTGTCGGGAGTGAAGTGATTTATGTGCTGTTCCAAGTTGAATTTAAATTCAAACTCTTTGTCACATACATTACACTTATTACTTTTGTTGTATAACTCCGTGTGAAACTGTTTCACATGGTTTTTTAAGAACATATGGTTTTGGAAGACCTTTGCACAATGTACACAAGCTTGTTTATCAATTATATGCTTAGTAGATATATGTCGACGTAAATTAAATGCAGTAGTGAACTTTTTATCACACATTTTGCACCCATATTCTGCACCCGAAAGTGGATCTTTTAGTGAAGTGTTGTTGATTGTCATGTCTTCATACCTGCAATATAAACAATAGAATCAAATGCAACCATGATCAATTCAATATTTCCTATTTTATTCCCAATAGTAAGTACTACTTTTGTACAACGTAACGATTCATACAATAATATACAAAGATATATTGAAAGAGTTACATATAAAACAAACTTTTTAGAATTTACTGTCGTTTCTCGTTAAAATTTAATTTCAATTATATGAAAATTAATGATAAAAAATACTCGGTTAGTGTAAAATAGATTTATTTACCATGCATTTCGAATTTTGAGAGCAGGAACGCGAATAAAAATTTAGCGAGAGTAAAAACAGCTATGAAAGAATGAAAATAGATCAATCACTCGGTAAGCTATATAATTCTAGTTCTAGCTGTTCCTTCATGATTTGAACTTTACAAGAGCTCTTTAAATTTTCAAGGATTTTAGAAAATTTATCTTTATTACCTTCTTAATACTGCATTTAAATCTTATTACTTATTTACAGTTTCTACAATACTACTCTTGCAAATTCCTACTTATTATATTTTTCTCTCATTCTAAAACGGTCTTTTCGTAAAAGCGTTATCAAAAGTATATCGCGTTTAGCGTCAAATGAAAAAACTTGACAATGGCTGGCTTACAGAAATTACAAAAATTCATCAATGTATGTTGTGTTTGATATCAAATTAAAGCTTTCGGTAATGGCTCACTTATTGTAATGTTAAAATTTTGCATAGAGAACGTTACATAATCTAAACCGAAGTTGATATTGTAAAAGATTAGTGTTAATAATTTATAAATTTACAATGTTTAAAAAAAACAGCACTCAAAAAAGGAATGGCTGCTTGCAGAAATAACTAAAATTTGCTATCAAATGTTAATGTTTCGCTGAAGCGGAAGGTATATGGAACGCTCAGCGCAGTAGAATCTCTTTACGTTATAGATAATGCTATGGCAATGACATGCTCTTAACTCCACCCATAAAGGCAGGGCCAAATATTGTTACGCGAGGTATACTTCATCCGGGATTTGTCAATAATTTATAACCCCAAAGACATCACCAAGCCATGGATAATTCTTAAGTAGTCTGAAATAGAGACATATTCGGAATCTGCGTAAAAAAAATGAAATATGTCCCCCACGAATACTTCAAAATAAATTAAATACAATTAAAATAGGCCCAAATAAATGGTTCCTGGTTTGAAAGAACCGCGAACAGCATATATAAATAGTTCTAACAGTTGACATTCTATTGTAAATTAAATAAGTATTATCCCCGGAGATGAGTTCTAACTTAATTTGTGTTTCAGAATGTACTTTCTTCTAACTAGATTTGAAAAAACCTAATTCGAACGTTAAAGAAAGTGTTTATGTGACGTGATATATCCGTCATATTAGTTGTGACATGCTCTATTACATTATTTGCCACTGTGATTCCTAGTAATGCTTCTGAAATTTGTTATCTTGTTTCAATAGGTACATATAGCATGTTTGTTAAAAGTATCCACACAGAAAGATACAAGATAAAGAAGTTAATATTCTTGAGATGATCTCATACGCCGAAGAACGTATAAATTTAAAATTAACCGACCTACCGAGCATTATTTTTCATATTTTTTCATAAATTACAAAGATATGTTACATTCATTTAATCGTTTTCAGATTATTTTCTGAGATGGACATTTAGAAGATTCCTTGTGAAAAACACTTGTAGCAAATTTCACAGGTAAAGGGTTTCTTGCCCTTGCACCTGTGCAGTTGTATGTTCAAGTAACTATAAGCGTCGGTCTCTAATCATATGTGGATTCGCAGGGTATTCTTCTTGGCGAACTGCTTCTCATAGCGCTCACACAATAGTGGTTCCTCGCCTTTGTGAAAGCGTATATGGTCTTCTAGGCTCCGTTTGCAAGACAACTTCTTACCATAAACGTCCCATAACTGAACGTCCAAGTATAAGCATTTTCAATGGACTTTTAGCGAATGTCGGCCAGAAAACTGTCGTCCCCAGTATTCGCACTGATACAACAAAGGAACTAAGCCATTATTTATTTATTGAAAACAATCCTATAGAACATAGAGTTCCAATTACAGGACGATTCTATAAAAAAATATAATCTGAACAACGTGCATCCTTGAGAGATTCGATGTCGGGGAACAGCTCGTCGCAAGCGTAACTCGAGAAACTCGACTGGTGGCACCTGGTTTCGCGGAGCATGTCTAAATTGGTGTGGATTTTCTTGTCACATTTCACGCACGTGGGTGTTTCACAGGAATTTACTTTTGTATTGGAATGACATGTGACATTTGTATTGCGTAGATTCAAGACTATCGAGTTCTTTAATAAACTTTTTCTACTTCTATGCTTTAATACACCTATTATGTATGTGCCATCTGTACTTGAATTATGATACAGATTATCATTAAGATACAGATTCTCACCAGTATTGCCAACCTGATAGTTTTCAAACTTTTCTAGAAGAGAAATTTGTTTTAACAGACAGTAAAAATATTAAATATAAAAATATAGTAAATAGACAACAAACAGTGGGATTATTTTGTGTCAATTGATGTGAATATATTTTTTAGATACTACATTGTTGGTTAGAATTGATTTAGATAGTTGACAACACTGCACACGTTTGTGAGTTTTTGCTTTAATGTTTTAATTTTAAGATAAAATTCGGTTTATAAACTAAAAGTAATAATGCTTAATAATAGTGATAGTGATATGGAAATGGAAATATCGGCAAGACCACCGGATATTGTGGAAAAAGCAACAACAGTGACTAATATAAATTTCATTCTTATACGAGTACATATATTTTTTTTTAATTATGAATAGTCGTAGAAAAATAGTGTACGCAACTCATATATAATGACTATTAATACACTCGCATAAATTACGATACGAGCCATGGCTCGTACCGTAAACTTCATGCACGTGTATTAATAACTATAATTATAAACTCGTTGCATAATATACTTATTCACATTCATCTACTTTAACTGTCAGTTTCCATTCGCCTCTTCTGAGTTGAAAGAAAAAGGTAAAAACACATACTGTTCTGCAATACTTATTTAATAAAAATAAAAAAATCTTGCATAAAAGATCAGGTGTAAGAATAGTTATTTACATTATACGTGCGGTAGGTGTTATTTTACAACGCGAGGTTTCATATTGAAGCACGACGCGCAGCGGAGTGCTGCAATAAAACCGAGCGTTGTACAAATACCTAACGCACACATAATGTATTAAATTTTTTGTCCGAGATATCTATTAAAATATTTTTGGTTATTTGATTCTGGAGTTGTATTATGCTGGAAGAAAATTAAGGTTAGGTAGACTATTATAATTGATTCCTACATATATCTAGTCCTAAACAGACTACATGAATGATTCTAATGTTACTTACCGTTTTTAACATTATTAAAATTAATTCCATATATTTTAAATAAAATAATCAATTCTCGTTAGTCATTCATTGAATATTTTGACATTCTCACTGATTATTATTGTATGCTAACAGATGGCGCCAGCAGAATAAATTAAAAGAAATTCAGGTTTATTTATTTATTTATTTATTTATTTATTATTATTATTATTATTATTGAACGATGTACTGCGGTAGCTAGCGTTTTTGTAAGTACTCTTTATTATTACAAAGCAGCTTTATTTATTAGTGGTCTCTTAAAACTTAAAAATGTGGGTGCGTATTACTTTACTGAGTGCGGTAAAGTTCCGCGCATGTGTAAAATCGCAACTACCATAGACGTCAACGATGTGTGATTGTTAAGTTTACAGTTCATGAGGACAAAAAAAATATTTAGAATATTTATAATAAAACTGAATATTTATTAATTAACTTGTACACAATAACAATAGGAAGGTAAATATGTTATTTATCGAAAGAGGAGGAGGTTAGAAGTTTGTGTCTGGAGTGCTGATGCACAGTGAGGGAAGTCTTGCTGATGAACCGTTGCGGACAGAGCGTGCAAGGGTAGGGCCGGTCGCCTGTGTGTTTGCGCCGGTGGATGGTGAGCGTGGAGATCTGCGTGAAGGACTTGCCGCAGGTAGTGCAGGTGTAAGGGCGCGCGCCGGTGTGTGTCCGGCGATGCACGTTGAGTGTGTAGCGCTTAGCGAATGTTTTGCCGCATTGTTCGCACGCGAGAGGCCGCTCGCCGCTATGTAATAGCATGTGGTCGCGTAGCGACCCACTCGATGTAAGCTTCTTGCCGCATACCTCGCACACGTGCATATCCTCACCCAAATGGCGCGTCTGTATGTGGCGCATCATGGTCTGTTGGCAGGCCATGGGCTTACTGCACAGCTTGCAGCGGAAGCGACAGTCGGCTGAGCCGTGCACTTCAGCTGCATGCGCTTGCAGCACATCTGATGTTGAGAACTTCTCGCTGCACGCATAGCAACGCAACCCGTCTGCCTTCTCTTCGACGCGGTGCACGTTCAGCTCCTTTACGGTGTGAAACTTCTTGTCGCATAGCGGGCACGACAAGTCCTTGTCGGGAGTGAAGCGGTTCATGTGCTGTTGCAAGTTGACTTTAAATTTATACTCTTTGTCACATACGTTACACTTATAACTTTTGTTCTCCATGTGGTAATTTTTCACATGTGTTTTTAAGATGATATGGTTTTGGAAGACCTTTGCACAATGTACACAAGCTGGTTTAGGGTTAACAATTGTATGCTTGGTAGATATATGTCGGCGAAGATTAGATTCATTACAGTACTGTTTATCACACATTTTGCACCGATATTCTGCACCCGAAAGTGGATCTTTTAGTAATGTGTTGTTGCTTGTCATATCTTCATACCTGCAATATAAACAATTTAATCAAATCCAACCACGATCAAGTCAGTATTTCATATTTTATACTTAATAGAAACTAATAATGTAACATAAAGATTTAAATAATAATTTACGTAGAAATATTCCTGATAACCACATACGCCGAAAAGCATCAATTTGAAACTAACCAAGCATTATTTTTTATATACATATGTAGATAACGAACAAAACTACGTAAGATTCATTTGCTCGACTTCATGTTTTTTTCCTGCGGTGGACATTTGGAAGACTGATGAAAAATGCGTTATGGTAAATTTCACCCTTATACTTGCACAAGTGTGTGTTCAATAAACTACAAGCATGCGGTATCCCCCCGTATGCGTTCATACGTGGATTCGCAGAGTGTTCTTCGTACCGAACTGCTTCCCAGAGCGCTCACACTATAGTAGTTTCTCGCTTTTGTGAACGCGTATGTGGTTTTCCAGGCCCCGTTTGCAAGACAATTTCTTGCCGCAAATATCACAGATTACTGAACGTACGTCCAAGTGTAAGCTCATCCTAAGAACGTTAAGCAATTGTCAGCCTGAAAACTGTCGTCGCAATACTTGCACTGATACTGCGAAGAGAGTGAGCCATTATGTTGAACAACTAGACTCGATGTCGGAGAACGGCTCGTCGCAAGTGTAACATGAGAAACTTGACTGATGTGACCTGGTTGTGAGGACCAGGAGATCTAACTTGGTGTGGTTGGAAACATAGTAGATGGGTAGTGTTTGTAGTGCTTATGTATTTCACGCAATAAGACAGAAATTTACTTTTGGACTCGAAACACTTCGGACAATTAGGGCATTTGTATTGCTTTTATTCATAACTATCGGATTCGTTAATGAACTCTAGCCGGTAGTATGATTAGATGATTAAAGTTGGCCACTGTAGCGATTAGAAAGTAACTAGCTCTTGATTTAACATGTAAAACTCTAGAAATCACCTTTTAATCACAGTGACTAACTTTAATCATGTAATCATACTATCAGTCTATGTATTTATTTGTTTTAAGTGCTAGTTTGTTCATTTCAAGATCTCCATTCGCTCATATGACTTGAAAGAATGAAATAAAAACACATAATAAATATATAATACTTATTTATTAAAAATAAAAATTCTTGTATACATTGACAGGGGTAACAGAAATACTTAGAATATTTATAATAAAACTGTATATTTATTAATTGACTTGTACACAATGACAATGACAATTAGTAGCTAACTATGTTATTTATCATATGAGGTGGAGGTTAGAAGTTTATGCCTGGAGTGCTGATGCACCGTGAGACAAGTCTTGCTGATGAACCGTTGCGGACAGAGCGTGCAGGGGTAGGGCCGGTCGCCTGTGTGTTTGCGCCGGTGGATGGTGAGCGTGGAGATCTGCGTGAAGGACTTGCCGCAGGTAGTGCAGGTGTAAGGGCGCGCGCCGGTGTGTGTCCGGCGGTGCACGTTGAGTGTGCTGCGCTTGGTGAAAGTTTTACCGCACTGCTCGCACGTGATAGGCCGTTCGCCGCGGTGCAGCAACATGTGATCGCGTAGCGACACTCGCGACGACAGCTTCTTGCCGCACACCTCGCACATGTGCATGCCCTCGCCCAGATGTCGCGTCCGTATGTGGCGCATCATGGTCTGGTAACAGGCCATGGGCTTGCTGCACAGCTTGCAGCGGAAGCGACAGTCGGCTGAGCCGTGCACTTCAGCTGCATGCGCTTGCAGCGCTTCTGACGACAAGAACTTCTCGCTGCACGCATAGCAGCTCAAACCGTTTGCATTCTCCTCGGCGCGGTGCACGTTCAACTCCTTCACGTGGTGGAACTTCTTGTCGCATAGCGGGCACGACAAGTCCTTGTCGGGAGTGAAGCGGTTCATGTGCTGTTGCAAGTTGCATTTAAATTTGAATTGTTTGTCACATACGTTACACTTATAACTTTTGTTCTTCAAGTGATACTTTTTCACGTGATTTTCTAAGAAGATATGGTTTTGGAAGGGTTTTGCGCAGTGTACACAAGCTGGTTTAGGATTATCAACTATATGCGTGGGTATATGTCGGCGTAGATTAAATTCACTAGCGAACTGTTTATAACACATTTTGCATCGATATTCTGCACCCAAAAGTAGATCCTTTAGTAATGTATTGTTGCTTTTCATATCTTGAGACCTGCAATATAAACAATACAATCAAATCTAACCACGATCAAGTTCATATTTTATATTTTATACCTAATAGTAACTAATATTCTTGCATAACATGAAGATTCATATATTAACTTACAAAGATGTACATATTTAAACTGTTTACACATTAAATAAACTTTCTAGAAATTACTGTCCGTTCTGTTAAAAACTTAAGTTTCAAGTATATGAAAATGAAGAATAAATAACACTCGGTCAATATTAAAAAAAAATATTCTACACGCATTTCGGAGTTATGAGACCATCATCATCAGGAATATGAAAAAATATTTAGCGAGTGTATAAACAGCAATGAAAGGATTAAAGTGTGTAAATCATTGGTGAAATGTATAATTTTAGATATTGAATTTTAAGAATTTTTAGAAAATTCATCTTCAACTATGTACAAATCTTTCAACATCCAGATTTACAAAACAGGATTAGTTAAAAGCTGGTTTAAATATGACGAATTTAGCCTGAATTTGACATATTCTAACCAGTTTAAGAGGTAATCCTGTTTTATGAATCTGGCTGTAAATGTTTAAATCACTTGTTGATTATTTAACAAATCACGGTTCACGCAATAAATATATTCACAATATGGTTTTGCACTTTTTTATAGGTACTTACCAAAAAAGATTGAAAATAAGGGAATTCTGGCGAAAAATATTTATTAATAAGATAATTATATTTTTTTAAATTGAAAATTGTTTATGAAATAATGGTAGAATTATAGTTTCGCTGAAGGTATCATATGCAATGTATTTGTTTAACTAATAACCAAAAGAAATGAAAGGTTTCGTGACATAGACTACAGAATATTTCCAGTACGATCTTAACAAAAAAAAAAAACTAGTTCATTGCCTGTACCTGTTTAAAAGATAAAGTTACTTAGTTACTTACTTAATCCTCAAATCAATCAAAAGATAAAGCTAAGTGTGAAAATTCCTGATAATGGCATCATACTCAGAAAATCAAACCAAGCATTATTTTTTGAAGAGTTACATAAGTTGCTTCTAGGAAGACTAGATGAATTCGCAATACCAATAAGGTATAGAGCTAAGTAATATTCATTTGATCGTTTTCATGTTTTTTCCTGCGGTGGACATTTAGAAGATTCCTTGTGAAAAACGATTTGTGGCAAACTTCACAGGTGTAGGGTTTTTCGCCCTTGTGCCTGCGGAGGTGTATGTTCAAGGAACTACTTTGCGTGAACCGCTTGCTGCAGTACGTACAGGAGTACGGCTTGTCGCCGGTATGAACACGCAAATGCAGCGTTAAACTTGTCGCTTTGCGGAATATTTTCCCACAATGGTTACAACTATATGGCTTTTCGTTCGTGTGGACCCGCATGTGGTCGTTAAGGTTTTGCGCATTGGCTATGTGTTTCCCGCAAACTTCGCATATTTTTACTCGAGTGTGCAAGTGCTGCTTCTTCATGTGATCACGCATGTACATGACATTTATGAAAGATCTTCCGCAGAATTCACACTGGAATTCTTTACTCTGCTCTTCGTGCTGGCTGCGTATATGATTAAGAAGAGAATTGGTATTGAGAAACGGTTCTTTGCACAGATAACAGCCGAAATTTTTCTCATGAACTCTTATGTTGTGAAACATTTTCTCGTGTTCTTCAACAAAGGTTTCACTGCATTTATCACACGAAATTTTATTTCGATTCTGACATTTCTTAGTGTGAAGGTCGTAATTGCGTTTCCAAATGAATTTTTTATGACAGTTTTCACACTTTAAATTGAGCATAGTATGCATCTTCATGTGTGCTGCTAATATATACTTTGTTTTGTACACTTTCGCACAAATCGGACACGGGAAACCATGTTTAGGTGTCTTATCACGTTTAACACATTCGTTTAACGTTTCAGAATATGAAGTACTTGTATTTACGGGTTCTTTATTTATTTTAGTATACTTTAAATCTAGGGTTATGGGTGCTTCATCTGATCTGAAACACAAATAAAACGCTCTAATCAAAATTTATAAATTTATATTTTTACGAAATTAGACAGTGTATTTCTGATAATATGTACAAATTTATAACATCATTCAACAAAATTTAAATTCATTAAGAACCATTCGATACTAGATATAATGTTGCAAATTTCGGTGTTTTAAGTTTTTCTTATTCTTACATATTTCTTGTATCTTGTAGCTGTTTTCAAAATTGTCAATTTACTTACTAAATAACTTAAAAGATGAGTATATTACATTAAAGATCCAACCCTTCCAACATATCCAATTCTCAAATGAGTTCTTCATACTATTTGTGCCATTAATTCTCTTATTAAATAATAAATCGTAATTCCAAAGATTAAAGGAATTTTGGGTTCATTGGTGATACTGACGTGACATTTGAAAATTTAGTTGTCAACAACACAACTCTAATTTTATTTTTCTAACACCAGCCATTTACAACACGACTTTCCTTTTCCTGCTCTCTCTTCTCTTTTTCAACAACTACTTTTAAATTCAAAATTATGCAAAAATGAATGTTTTATTCGTTTATTTATCTAAGTTTGACCGTAGTTATTTTAATATTACAGTAAAATCACCAACTTAAACATCAATTATACTAAAATTATTAATTAACGCGCTAAATCACTGAAACAACATATTATCGCACTATTTTAAGTGCTGCAACAGTTTTGCTATATGTATTTTAAAAACATTTTTCAAGCATTATTTGCAAAAAGGTATTTATAGTATCTTCACAAGGTAAATAGATTTTTCTACCAATATGAAAAATTGTACTCTAATTATTTAAACTACTTTCAATTTCTCAACATTGTATCTTTGAGTACGTGTACCTTTTATACTACATAAAAAATGTGAATACAGAATTTTAGATTTATAAAATAGGTTAATTAATATATGATTGAAATTAATACAGGATTTATTAACAAAAATTTAACTTTAATATTTATTTACATTCCATTAAATTCCATCCTTCAATACAATATAATACAACATTATGTGTAGTGTACATACAAACATGTTAAAATAATAATTTATATACAAATATTTAATAGTAAACAGGACAATAGAGTTTTTTTGTAAAACAAAAAATTGTAATTAGAGATTAAGTCGAAAACTGCAATCATTTGCTCCGACAATACAAACTACTTTGTTTTATTTCTACAAAGTAAGGAAGCTTAAGAATTTAATAAGTTATGGAAAAGATTTCACTTTAGTACCAATTTACAAAGCTGAAGAAAGTAGCAGGAAACTTTTAGTATTTATTGTGAATATGTTTATTGTTATTTCGATTCTTCTTGTGTACTGATTGATTATTTCTGAAGTTATAATCGTATGTAATTGTTTTCTAAAATAAATTATAATGATGCATGCAGGTTAGATCATGCACTACAAACATATCGGGTTATAAACACTTGATAATGCTATAATCGATTTATCACTTCCAAATAATAAACAATTTATATAAAGCGCAAGTATTCGCAAAAAATAATCTTCAATTTATAGCGAAATATAGCGTCCTGAAATTGCGGATTCGTCACTGTTTTTGGTCGTTTATCTTGTAGAACCTTTTCAGAACACATATTATTCTCTCTATTAGAAATTTATTACTTATATTACCCATCAACATTTATATTATTTATTTTATTACTAAAATTGAAAATTACAAAAAAATTTAATTGGTGAACAAACTTATTGTAAACAATGAATGGAATTTTGCTAAACTTTTGAATGTTAGGGGCAATTTCTGAATGATAAAAGTATAATTATTTATTTGCTACACCCGCACATAACGCAGATGAAGAGAGTTTTTTTCTCAAACAAATATTCAGTAGTAGTATTTCAATTTAAACCCACTGCTGGAAACAAGAATAGAAATATCGAAAGATGTAACATTTGTTACTATTAGTAAGAAGCGTTTAATAAATTTCTTAAACCAAGACTAACAATTTACCTGTACACTTTACCGTTTTTGCATACTAGAACAATATTGCAGTTGTCCAAATAAGTTTTTGTAATTTTATCATTTTGTTTATGAGAATCACTTAAATGTACTATTCAATTAAATTTAGGCGTACATAGGCATACACGTATTGTAAAAAATATTGAATCATAAAGGACAGACAATTAGAACAGCTGTAAGAAAAATTATTGCATGTCAATGGAGCATGTGAAAAAGAAGCAATATGTAATAGATTAGAGTTTATCTAATAATAGTATATTATTTAACAAGCATAATATGTAGGCTATATTACACAAGGATGTAATTAAAAATACGAGCGGCAGCGAGTATTCTTAATCATCCGAGTGTAATGTAGCCATATTATGCGAGTCAAATACTATACTTTATCTACAACTATCAGTCATATAAAAAATCTGATATTATTTGTTAAATATTCAGTTAGGTGTGAGTAGTTCATATATAGCTTAACAGATGGCGCCACAGTAGCACTTAAATGTCAAAATAACTTTTCAAATTGTATTTATTATACTTTTATAAGCATATATATTGATATTTATAATAAAAAATATGTTATTAATAAATTAACAGTTTAATAAAATATTGTGTGTTAATTTATATGCCCTATTTATTACAGAAAAGTGTAGCGTGTATCATGACATTTCATATTACACTTGTGTAATATGAGTAGTATATTATATGTAGTATCACACGTATAATGTACCCATATTTTAATAGTTGTAGATAAAAAAATATACCTCGCTCATCTCTGATTACGTATTCGATAAACATCTCCCCTGTCGCACAGCTCAACTTTAGTTTCCAGCACTATATATAAATATAGGACTGGTTTTATCGATTGGATGGTAATAAAATGAGTTTTTGGAGTTGCATTTATTTACTAACATCACACCGACGTTTCGAATGTAAATCAGTTTTCATCAGGATGGTAAATACTATTAAAATATTATCAAGTATAACATAGAAATTATTATTACAAAAATATTTCGTCAAACATAGATAAAACACACACAACTGCTAGCAGTTGGTTAATAACTGTTAAGTAAGTGTGTGTTTTATTAATGTTTGACGAAAGATTTCTATAAAATAATTTATATGTTATACTTGATATTTTAATACAACTTATCACCCTAATGAAAACTGATTTACAGTCGAAACTTCGGTGTATTAGTGGATTTTACTATATATAAAGTAAATTTGTATGATGTTTTTGATTATACGAATGAAAATAGTACAAATTTATAAATTATTTATATCTACATGTTTGACTGATAAATCTGGTCACCCTAAAGGATTACATTTTCATTTAAACGAATCTTGTCCCAATAACGATCTCTCACCTTGTTAACTATCAAAATTATCAAAGATATTTATAACTCCGCAAAGAGAATTCACCATTCATCAAATATCATTACATTCTTCACCAGTGCTGCCAATTATGTCATATACGAGAATTAATTTGCTAGGGGTAACATTAGTTGTAATCTATTGCTTGTGAAAGTCAGCCAATGAGGTCCCATGGATCTTTAAGTGTAAGGTAAGAGCACTTTTTGAAATGAATCGTTTATTGCAGAATTTGCATACATAGGGTCGTTCCCCGGTATGTAGTCTCTTGTGTATGCTAAGCGAACAATGCTGGGAGAAACACTTGTTGCAATAGTCACATTGGTATGGTTTCTCCTTGGTGTGGACTCTTATGTGCAGCACGAGGTACTTCTGCAGGCTGAAGCTCTTCCCGCACGTAGAGCACATGAACGACTTGATGCCGTCGTGTTTGGTTATCTTGTGGGCCTGAAGGCTCCTGGTAGAGGTGAATGTTTTGCCGCACTTATCGCACATGAAAGACAGCTTGTTGTGGATGATTTCAGTGTGTCTCTGCAAACCTTTGATGGAAGCGTATACTTTGTCGCACAGTTCACAATTATATTGTGGTTTTTCACTATCTAGCACGTGCCTCTTTGAATGTAATAACAAATATGGGCGACTTTTAAATGTCTTACCACAGTCAGGACATGGATAAGACATGCTTCGATGTGCTACTTCGATATGTCTGTTTAATTCTTGTTTGGAAATGTAACCTTTATCACATTCTGTACACGGAAACTTAAACATCTTGTAATGTCGTTTTAAATGTGTTTTGAGATATATTTTATTTTTAAACTTCTTTCCACAAACATCACACGATATTTTAACATTATTATGGCCTTCTTCATGACGTTGTAATTCAAAGTGATATCGAAATTTTTTGTCGCAAAATTTACATGAATAAATTTTCGGACGATGGGCTCGGTTATGTCTTAAAAACTTGTGTCTCGATGGATATTGTTGCTGGCAAATTGCACAGAAGCTGCCAGCAGGATCTTCGACTTTTAACGGATCGTGGAACACTTGTTGCGGAAGCCTGAAAAGAAGTATTATTTATAGAATTCCAAGTAGTTCTACAACACTTGCACACAACAGGGGAGTTTCACTATGTGCAATCCAAATGTTTTATATATTATTTATTAGTTATGCTTTACAAAAATGGAATTGACAGATAAAATACAAATTATAATACATGTCTGCACATAATTATAAAATACATCATCAAAAGTAATTTTACAAAACCTCCTGATTTAATCAATAAACTTTTATTCTGAACGATTTTTGTTTTGCTTAGTAACAAAAGCTGAAAGCAACATAAAAGTTTATATGAGAAAATCAGACGTCGTATGGTATTTGGTAAGATAAATTCTAAAGACAACAGAATATTAAACAACTTAATTATAATTATTTTGACTTATAACTTTCATACTGGCAGTTATAAGCAATAACAACTGTTTATTTACTTGGTAGCTGAAATTTCTTGGGGTAACGGAATTTTATCAGTATAATACTGTTCCTATTTGTTGTTATTTGTTGAAAACTAGACGTTGGAATTTATCATGAATGTAGATAAATATGTTCGGCATTAATCATAATGCTTAACCGTATAAAAAGAAAGAAATTCAAGTTACCAATTTCGATATCGAGTCTCAGAAGCGTCTGTAGACGACTTACGTATTTGATGGTATGTTGTGATAGGTACAGGAGATACCAACTTGCGATCCATTGAGACTCAGCTCTTGATTTCGAAATTCCCCTTATTATTTAGAATATACTACAAAATACTATCGTTTTGGAATATTAAGATGTCTATACACATCTCATGTATTTGTACACGCACACCATACTAAACACACAATAATTTGTTGTGTAATTATTGTTTAAGTGTTAAGAATTTTTAATAACGTAGATTAACATCTACATAAAAAATGTTTTTTTTATAATAATCGTACTGCAAAGTCACAGCATCTAAATTTAAAATGACTAG
This sequence comes from Stenolophus ochropezus, assembly GCA_035578165.1. NCBI lineage: Eukaryota > Metazoa > Arthropoda > Insecta > Coleoptera > Carabidae > Stenolophus > Stenolophus ochropezus. The sequence goes on along the minus strand of JAQOWZ010000003.1, from coordinate 16,242,289 downwards.
AAAATATCTATTAGCAAAATTCAGATGAAAATCATGCACCAGAACACATTGTGTATGAAATTGCACACTCTCAAAGAACTGACATTTTGAAATAATTTCTTAAGATCTAAAAAGCATTATATATTAAATCAGACGTTACAACTAAATTAATATAAGGCAAAATTGCTACAATGTCTGTAGAAATCACTTTCTTCGGAATCCATACTTGTTTTATTTATAAAAATTTCGGTTAGTACAAACATAAATTGATATGCTTGACATGCCATTTTTACTTGTAGTTAAGCTAATTTTGGGTAATACTTCAGCTTTTATAAATAATAAACTATAAATTAATTAAGCTCATTTGATACATAATTTCTAAATTAATAAATCAATATTTTTATCGTTATATTACAAAATACATAAAGCTTAAAAACCGTAAACATTAGATTAATATTATATTTATAAATAATTTTCAAAATTATCCCAATATATTATAAGCATAAACTAATTCTGATAAGTACAGTTTCTGATATTTTATATCATGTTAAATAAAATATTTTCATATAGCAACAATTATTTAATCTTATAATTAAAAATTACATACCAATTTGGTTGCAGTAGTGTGTAAAACATTGTACGTCCTTCAGGCCGAAAAATATTTACGCCCTTGAACGAATAAAAGCCTTTTGCTACACGTTGGCTTCAAATTTCGTCCGCAGGCATAAACCTTCCCTTTTTGCCTTCTATACGTAAATAACTATTACACGGAAATTTCAACCAGAACTTTATTAGCATATTAACAACAAGGGTTGTAAAACGCATATTATGCACAAAGCGAAAAAGTTACACACGAGCCTTACCGCGGCGAGTTTGTAATTTCAAAAGTTTGCTATTGCTTTACAACTTGAATTACTTACTTTTTCTACGACCATTATATGATTTGTTTTGTCAACCTGTGAATAATAAATTCAAACTAAATTTAGAAACTACTATGCAGGACATTTCTTGTTAATATTTACATAGTTCTAATGTTTTAATTTAATTATAATTAATTTTGTCTTATTTGTACTGATAACAATTTCGATAAATCAAAAATTCTCTAACTGTGAGATTACACACGGCCATCCTTAATAACTTGTTGCACAAGAATGGCTATATAGTCCTGCGCAAACACGCAGATCACAAAATTTAGGAATTTTTGATTTATCAAAATTATGTTAGCAGTACAAATAAGAGTCTTATAAAGAAATAAACAGTAGTGTTTTGCAAAGTATTCATTTATTGGTTTGAAAATAAATTTACAATTTATTATTTAGAAGTTGACAGTTTGACATAGTTCAAGATATGTATCAATTATTTCATTATAGTGGGTGACCGAAAACAATCATAAAATTGTCGCAGAAGAAGAGTAGTACGTAATTCAAGTTATAAAGCAATTACGAACTATGGAAATACAAACTCGCCGCTGCGCGGCTCCAATGTGACTTTTCCACTTCGTGCGCAATATGCATCTTATAACTCTTGTTATGAAATATTGTTTTGTATATAGAAGTAAACATGTGTAGATGCCGCTTATTTTTGCACGTATGACATAAAACATCATAATGAATATATTTAAATATTATTTAAATGTTTATTGATGAGTACATATTACAATGGATTGGTAATTTCAGCAAGAGGTGTACCGTGTACTTTAGTATGTAAATTTAAATTATTTTTAGAAATGAATGTTTTCGGACAGACAGGACAACTATAAGGTCTCTCGCCAGAATGCAACCTTTTGTGTATTTTCAAGGGGCCTAGTTGGGTGAAGCGCTTGCCGCACACTTCACATGAGTACGGTTTCTCTTTCGTGTGCACGCGCATGTGAATGCGCATGTTATTTTGCTTTTTGAACCCCTTCTGGCACACAGGACATTTGATCGGCTTGTCTCCGGTATGTGTCAAGCGGTGATCTCGCAGACTTGTCCCTGTAGTCAACTTCTTGCCACAGATGTCACATACGAACATGTCCATAGGCTGATTCTCGTGGATGACTCGGACATGCCTCGTGTAGTTTTTCAACGTATCATACACTTTGTCGCAATGTTCACACTTGTATTGTTGCTTTGTGTAATTACTTGAATGTGTTCTCTTGTGTCTGGCAAGGTAAGTGGAGCTTTTGTAGGTTTTGTAACATATGTCGCACACGTAACGTTGGCCTCCATGGATCACATTCCGATGTTCTGCTAACTCCCCGGGGTATGGGAACCCCTTCCCGCAGTCGTCACAGGTATAGGACAACGTGCTGTGCATTCTCTTGTAATGTTGTTTGAGGTGAGTTGGACTTGTTAATATATTGTTGCACAAATCACACTTGAATTCAAATTGGGCTTCATGACTTGCCTCGTGCGTCTTTAACTGGAAGAGATAAAGCAGCTTCTTCTTGCAGTATTTACATTCGTGTGTCTTCGGTCTGTGCATTCGACGATGTCGGGTGTATTGCAACCTCGTGTCAAAGTCTTTGTTACATATTGAACAATGATGGCTCAATGGTTCAACTTTTATTGTTTCTTGATACCATACTTTTTCGTTAATGGATATCCTGGAAATACATCATTTTTATCAAAATAATCTCCATTATTTATTTTTATCTTGAAAATCATAACACATTTTAATTAAAAAAAAAAAACAGATGAAACTACTCAAATATGAATTATAGTCACGGATAATGATAACATTTAGATATTGTAACCACTTTAATGAAGAACTGGCCGGACGTAAGGGATACGCAGGCGTTTTGATTGTTTGCTCGGTAATAGGGCCCCAAATTCAACAACAATGGGGAAGATAATGGGAAATTTTAAATACACGTTAAAATTTAAATTTAGCGCTATATTTAACAGCATTTTGACAATTTTCGCCTCTCTTTGGTTCTGGCATCTATTTAAAGTTTCCTGTCCTTTTATTTCATTGTTCTCACGTTTGCTTCCCATTACCATTCCAAGTGGTCGTAACATCTGCCTGTCCTATACAACTACATACGAAAACATCGTTTTTTCTATGTTGGATATGTAACAAATCAATGGTGGTTGTGTCTAAGTATTCATACTTGCTTATAATATCTTATCAAAAATAATTAACACGTATTTTTTCATATCACTTTATTATTTATAGTTATCAAGAAATAGTATATTATACATCAAAGTTGACAAGATTATCATTATTGACTTAGAGCCAGAATTGGATCTGGTGGTGTGAAAAAACCGAGGGATACAAGGCTCTGTTTAATAATGATCTTCTCAACCGTGACATACATATTATTTTAATAACTAAAACTTAAATCCTAATCCTACTTGAAAAAATGTATATTGATTATAATAACAAAGATTTTGATTCAAATATTTGCTTGTTTCTTATAATATTTACAAAAATGAAGTAAGCTGTAATTATTTTATTAGGTATCTGACGTTTAATTTTGATTAGCCTCAGTTTGGATTAGTTTTTATTTGTTCTGCTTATTTAAATTAAAACGGCAAATTTAAATTGGGAAGCAATAGTTTACAGTTTTCTTGAGTTTAATGAGGCAAATATATTTATAAGGTTTGAGTTTCTTTAAAAAGTGACAGTTTGCGTTATTAACCTAGGTTATCATAGTTACCAAGTAAACGGCAGTGAAGAACAATTTCTCATGTCAAATAACAGTAAAAAAATATTTTTGTATCAAGGACAAAAAAGTGCTTATTACACTCGCGTCTGAGTTTGCTAGCAGAGGCAAGCAAATAGGCGAGATTACAATTCCCATTTTTTGTTGAGGTGCATATTAAAATTTTCAGTCTTCCTTATTATTTCTAACAGTTCTAAAAATGAATAGACATTTTTAACGTAAAGTGGACGTTTATTGTAATGTGCAATACATGAATTATTAATTCTTTATTTATATCTACATTCATACATAACAGTTATAAATATTAACTTCTAATTTGGAAACGCAGCCGACAACACACGTATTTAACATTAAAATACTCGACAATCGTCAATTATATTCAGCTTATGCACATGTACTGATACTGATATTCGAATTTCATTGGTCGAAATTAAAAAAATACTGTAACCTGATTGGTTAACATTATTCGAGGGAAATATTCACTGATATTTGTTTGTCCGTGGTCAAAATTCAAAAAATATTGCAACCGGATTGGTTAAAATTAGTCAAGGGAAATATTCGTACCTAAATACAATCTCTTAAACTAAATGTTTAAAATAAGAATAATAACTGCTCCTCGGGTGTATTGCATTTCAGTGTGCATACTTTTGTAAAATAAAGATTTAGCAACTATATAGTTTTATGGAAGTTATATTTATTTACTTATCTGATGTTCAAAATAAATTATAAGCAACGAAAATTTTTATAATAATCTAATAAATAACACAAAATTTATATTAATTCAAATTTAAAAACTCTGTACGAAACTCACATTTGCGCAGTAGGCTTGGCGTGTACGCTGCGACACTTAACACATGGTCGAGCCGTCGAGACCGCTTGGCGCATTTGCTACGTAAACGCCAAATATAGCGTCACAGTTTAATTCTACAAAATCTCACTAGATGGCAATAGGATCGTATGGAATCCAAGTACACCCTAACTCGAATTAGAATACGTCTCCTAAGTTATTAAGAGTTCTCGCAAGAAAATTCAAGTATTGTGAATCGACATTTTTTTTGGAGTCTGAACGCATTAACAGGCAAACAATTGAAATTATGTGAATGTATCATTATCTCACAGCTAAGTCGTTGCGCATATGATTAATTTTGCATTAATCAGATATTGACCTTCAATAATATTTCGCGAATTGGCCGCCGATTGAAGAAACTTAGATATATGAATATGTCATTTAATTGAATTGTCAACATTGCGTATTATTTGTTCAAACTTCGAAAATTATGCTTCGCGCTTACGCTTATATTAAAAAAGCATATTGCACTTGCCTTTTTGAAACGATCCAATTTACACTTTTGAATCCGGATCACTTATTTTTCATTCCATTGGACTGGATCACTCATTTAAACATAAACGAAAAACACGAGCTAAAGTGATTCAAAATGGCATTCCATTTGCATTGAATAAGTGAACTGATTCATCTAATCTATCTGAACTGAAACAACTGATCTGATCTGACCCAACTGGGAAATGGAATACCACTAATATCTAACTACTAACGTCCATATTGTTATGTTAACAACGCCGCCAATATAGATCCTATAAAACGAAATGGAAAAAAATTCATTTCATTTAAGTAATAACTAAATTTAATTTACCTATAAATATTCTTTCATATTATCCAAAATGATACTTAATACATGATACGACTATATTGAGTGTGTAATTTCAGAAAAAGTTTAATTTATTTTATTTTGTATTAAGCTCGTGACAACCTAATTTGTGGTAGCTAATGTCAACCGTCAACGCTCACATTCGGAACCTATCCAATATTAATATGTAATCAATATTACCAAGCAACTCACAATGCCTGCGGGGAAATTCCCCATAATGTAACTCATACTTCTACCATTAACCTGAACTAACAAGAGAACCTCACTACCTGTCCAATCGAAAATAATTTGGAATAATATTCTTCTCACTTCATTTGGTACCTAATAAAACCCCAAAGCCAAAAATCCTCGACCTTTTTCTTTCTCAAGATATGTGATTTAGAAATTTTCAATATGTCTGCATTTTGCTCATTATCACCCCGCGATATATTTTAATGGCTTAGAAGAATTATCTGAAAGTAGATTCCTTGTATGTTTTTTTGTGGCGCTGAATATGGCCGACCAAATATCATAATAATATATCTAATACTCCTATATTGCTAATTGGGTTTGGAAACAGGCGAAATCATCACGGTATACAACGAACATAATATCTGTTGCCACTGTCATAGACTCGTATATCATTACTTATAAAAGCAGCAGTCAGAAAATTTTTAATTATAATATATCAAACTATTACAAAGTTTATTCTGTTACACTAATACTTGTAATTGCAATAATAAAATATCTATATAAATTCACAAGCAGAAAAATGAAATATTAAAAACAGCAATAAAATCTAGTTGTATTTTATGGCTCAGCGGGCCATAAAGTACCACAATACTGCCATAAATGCAGGCCATAAAATGTAACGTACAGTACACTTTACGTTCGGCGCCGGTCATACATAAAATTAATTTTATGTTATGTTAAAATCGATAGTACAGAATTTATTTACACTGTTAACCGTTGGTAACCTCAATAATACCAACCTTAATAAAACTTTATTTATGTGTACCATCTGTATTTTGTATATATTACGTTAAATTTAAATATTTGAAATTCAATTTGTTTATATTCTAGAAAACTATAATTAAATTAACAGTCGGAATATTGTAGTTTTTTTATAACCTAAGTCTCTTCGTAGATTGAGTACCATTTTGATTTCTCAATTTTTCTTTTTCGAGACCAGTGATCTGTACGAGCTAAAACGATAAATATAACCGAAGAATCATATTGCTTTAATTTATAGTTTAGTGGAAAATTAATCAGAAAAAGAAGAAAACAGCAAATTAATTTCTTATATGTAATCCTCTAAAGATGATTCCCGATTTGTATTAGCAGGTATGTGGTAAAATGCAGCTAAGAATTTTTCTTTTCATTCAAAAACCAGAAAGAAAACTGCAAAAAAATGAAATGCATTTTTCAAACTGTATTGCCTAGATCTAAAATATTTTAAAATTTGCAATAGAAAACTAAGTAATTTCACACAATTACGAATTAATGTAGTGAAATATCGTCCCCAGATATAGAGGGGAGTACGTTGTCTGAACTTAGAACGTAACACTCCAAATCTCAGCCACCAGCAATCTTCTTAAAATCAACTTGTGACAAAAAAATGGAATGAATACTTACCAAATTTAATAATGCACAGTGATTAACTTTAACAAACAGCGTTCACATTCGTGGTGCACTAATATGAACTCCTTTAGTATTATTGGACACGAATTTTACCATCAAGTTGTGATTAGGATGTTGTCATTGTAAATAGTAAGTTACATTTAAGCAGTGGAAATAGAAAAAAGTACATCTACATATAACTCGAAATTTAAGTATTGACAATATGTTTCAATTTTGGAATTTCCTATTTTTCTTAGATTCATAATGAAAACTCCGTAGTCTAAGGAATTTTGTGAAATGTGATTTCAATACAGACTAATACTTTGGACAATTATTTTATTAAAGAAATTCTATTCTTGTTCACGAAAATAGTATATTAAAATATTAGATTCACAACTATTATTTTAGTTTGTTTTTTTGAATTTTATCAGACGCAAAAAAAATGTTTCAGTTAAATATTCTTCAATGTGTTACTATAACAATGTAATAAAAGAAAAAACCAAAAGTAAATATCATTAATTAGGACAAGTAGGAGTGAAAATAGTGCACATATAACACTACACAGTAAACAACATTACTTACAAATAAATTACATTTTATTGATATTTAATGTTATGTTACAATTTGCACAATTCCTTATTTCAATACACTTTGTTACACAAAGAGCATTGAAAGTGACAGATGTGTGTATTTTAACTACACAAGCACTGTTATCACACTTTCCAACGAGTTGTGTACACAATTTATCAGACAACCACAAAATATATTTTAAAAAAGTTATATGTGTATTATTTCGAGTTCTGTTAGCCGTAACAGGCAGAATAATCCAGTAGCGAAGCACCCAGGGAAGCAGTTTTTCTCCTAATCATCAAGTACATACATTTATTTCATTTCACGCACTACTGCATATAAATTGTTCTTGCACGATCGAGCATTAGGAAAGGATTATTGATTGGGTTTGCAAGACAGTAGGTTTCTTTTACTGGTTGCTACGTCTATCAAAACGGCAAGACATACGAACCGTTCTAGAACGGTAAGTAGGTTCGTGGTTAGTACAAATTGCAAATAAAATTCAGAGTGCAGGTACTAATTCAATTATTGATAAATAATTGTAATTTGCAAATTATTTTCGCACTTTTGATATATTGCAAAAATCTTATTTTGGATACTTTTTTTATTGATATTGAAGGGAATTAAATTTTGATCGTACAAAAAATTATATAAGCATTACGAACGGTAAGGAATTCCGATCTCAAACATTAATTGGAATCGTTTGTTGGCTCCTTTTTCAGACAATTATGTTCGATAGGTAAAATGTCCTTATCGGTCTTATACTATTGTTCACATCTTAGTTACTATAACCGAAACTAATAAATTACATCTCAGCCAGCGGTGAAGTACAACAAAAGTCCGCCGAGCAGTAAACGAACTGTCAAAATCATTTATCCAGCTGTTACATTGTATTTGTGTTCATATCGATTTACCAGGATTTAAATCTATTGAAGCATTATTAGCTAGTAAAATTTCGTAAGAAATTTCATCAATATTTTCTGAACCTTCATACTTGACATTGTTATTATTTGCAAACTTGTTTTGAACAAAGCCAACTGCATAAGAAAACAACGCATTCCTATAATATTTTTGGCATAGTATCCTGGATATATAATATTATTACATAGCAACAATTTTAATTACATTCCCTTTGATTGCAGGAGTGCAGAAAACGTTGTATGTACCTCATTAGGTCGAAAGAAATTTACGTCCTTGGAAGAATGAATTTCTTCAAGTTGTAATTCTGTATTCTATTAATCAGATATACTTAATTTTTATTTAAATAAAGTAGAAAACACATAAGATTTTAATGTATTTAGAATAATCATGGAAAAATAATAATGTTTTAATTTATTATTTATTAAACCATTGTTTAGTAGTAGCTTACTAAATATTTGTGATGAATAAAAAAAATTCACCGGTATCATAAGTTGAAAATTTTTCAATGTACTACATAAATAAATACGTAAAGCAAATACTGCAAGAAGTATTACCGATATATGTAGTTACATATTAGAGCTAAGAACTGTTAAGAAAACTAGTTGCTTCCCTTTCTCAAAATATGTCGCCACTGGTATACTCATTTACAAACAATAACTAAACGTTTTTTTATAAGTTGAGGTTTGAAGTTAGATCAAAAAATAATAATTCCGTAGAAGTAGTAGGCGCAGTGATACCAGTTGTGCTTCTTCTTAATATATTAAAGTATATATAAAATTGAAGATTTATGTGTGAAAATTTTTACTTATTCTATTTTTTATGGATCTGTTACCAAGTAATGGAAGTAAAAATTCATAACTATTATCCAGTAAAATTGTGAATCAGTAGCTTACAATTAATATGTAAGTTAATAGTTTCCAAAGTTATGTGCTGAATGCCCTAAGAAACGGGCCACACAATATTACTTTTTACAATATTTTTTTAATTCTGTTTACATACTTGTAAATTAGTCTGTGGTCACTAGGTGGATTTGGTAGATTTGTTCACCCCTCAATTCGGAATAGTTGCACATGATAAATAAAACTATATTTTTAGTACGGTTCACAATCATTATTTTCTATCCAGGTTTAAATAAACATACATTTTCAACGTGCACACGTGGAAATTATTTCGATTTTGAAAGACAGCAGGCATGTAAAAAAATTTCTGTTAAAATTAGAATGTCTATTTCTGAAGTGACAGTTATCATAAATCTAGTAGCATATTATCTTCCACAATACTTTGATTGGGACCACGAATTTGACATTGTTTTAATACAATTTTTATCTTGTTGTAAATAAAAATTCATTCCAAATTAGTCTATTAATATATTTTTCATGCAGTCGCAAAATTCATCAACTTTACCAGTACAAAAACAGTAAGAAAAAAATTGACAAAAGTGGCACAACCTTAAATCATATATCCCTAGATACGTAAGACAAGCTAAATTTTCGTCAAACATTGAAGAATAAAACATATTCCCCTTTTTATTATATGAGGCGGAAGTATTCAATGGACATGCCTAAATTGCTTGCATTAGTAACTGAAATATAAACATATATTATTGCAAGTGTTGGTGACTCTGAATGTTCAAGCTCTACACCTAACTCGTAAAGTAATTCATAATTCTTCCAAAATATGTTGAAAGTATATTGACTATAGTGTACAATGTCAGATATGTCAAGATGGGTTTTAAATTTGACGTTTCATTCATTTTTTATTTAACACGTACAATATAGCCAAATATGTATATAGTAATATATGATCTAAGGGCACAACACAGACTTATAGTTATTCCCTATCTTAAAATTAATAGCAAGTTTATGGAAATTAAAGCAAAATGGGGTGAATTTTGTGGCCCCAACAAATGTGTAATGTATTGGTCAGAGGGTGTAAATAAATTGATCTTAAGTGTTATATTTCATTTACGTGGTTATTGACAGCTTAATACTTAATGGTCGTTTGCAAATGTTTAGTGTACTCTACAACATCCTACGTCTGTGGCGTTTGTTAGCGCGAAGTATGGTTGAAGTTCGCCTGTAGCAGTGACCGCTGTAGGTGTCAGCATCCGGAAGTTCCAGAAAACGCGCGATTTTCGCAGGAAAAGACCCAAAAGTATTTTTACCAACGGGTTGCGTTGAGCATTTCCCGTTTTTATAATAGAGGAAAAATCGGTTATGGTAAACGTGTTTTGGTCGCAACCGCACATATTTTCTGTAAATTTCTACATAATTTAGAGAGTTGTCATTTATGACTGTAAATTTTCTTTCGGGTTCTTTTAATCTTATAACCAAAACAGTTCCTGCGTCTTCTATGTCTGAAGTCATCAACATACTTAATTCTTCCCTTCGGCACTCGCCTGCCAATCTCAGAATTAAAGCTACCTACGGAAAAACCAATTAGTATTTGAGGATCAAACATTTATAACATCTTACTTTCATCATTAAGTACGTATCATCTGGTGCTTCTCTAATAAATTTATTTATTTCTTCTTTTGAAAGAATTTTAGATTGTTTTGGTTTGAAACCAATAGAACTTCTCTTTAAGAAAGCAATAAGATTAGTATAAGTGTTTATCTGAATGTTCTTGTAAATTGCCAAACTGATCCTTATCATAGAATAATGGCTCCAAAGTGTAGAAGGTTTGTAAATCTTTGATCTTTCAGCAAAGTACTCCAAAAGTACATTTTCTGTATAATTTTGAATATTTTGCTGGTCGCACCATCTTAAAAAATCCTTATAGACCTTTTCGTAATAAATTTTTGACTTTTGCGGCAATAAGTCTTGTGCTGCGTCGTCCACGGTCTGTTCTGTTTCCTCCGGGTACTCGTTTTCACTATCTTCACTCATCACTTCAGTCTTCACTGTTCTAATTAATGATATTTACTATTACTTATCCACTTTATTTTTCTATTTGTTCTATTGTCTTAACATATTAAAATATGAATTTGTTTTTTTTTTTTATTATTAAATAGTTTCGGTACACGACCGCTGAAGTCGTATGAAATAGGACGTCACGAGAAAAACGGGAAAATAAAATTTGTATAAAATGTATAGACAATATGATAATCGAATACATAAGTAAAATATTTCATCTTTAATTAAATATAACCAAAGTATCTAATATTTCTAATTCCCCAGTGTTTTTCTATTACCCTTAACAAGAGAAACATTGTTAAACTTACGAAAATGAGAACAGCTTTTTTTTTATTTAAATAACGACAAGATTAATTTTATTTACATTTTTCGTCAAATTATCATCTACAATGATACTTATTAATGTTATATTTATTGTGCAATTTCAGAACTAGTTATATTTAATTTTACCATTTACTCGTGACGATTTTCAGTGCCGGTCCAGCGTCCGGGTTCCAAACCTACATCTTGTGTAAATTCTAAAGAATATCCGTTTAATATACTTTTGCAAACAAGGTGCGTTAAATATACCTTAACGGAATCCGTTAAAAATTCTATTCACAACATTAGATTTTAGGGATCATTTATTGTTTCATACAATATTACCAAATTGGCACTACTGGTTTATTTTTAAATATCATTTCGCTGATATATTTTTTAATAAAAATATATTTTAATAAATATCGTAATAATCTATTAAAAACTTATTGACTGAAATACAAGAACAAAATCTGGTATATACCTAGTCAGTTGAAAATGTTTTTGTTTTTAATGTTCCCTTTATTTACATTTATAAACTTTTGTCGTAGGACAAAAAATAAGATTTTTTCATATCACTGAATTCCAGATCTTTTCTGACATAAAATCATTTCGATGCACAAAAAATGTTTATAAAATTATATTTCTAAACTTGAAAGTAGTAGTGAGGTAATAATTTCATATCTAGAAGAAAATAAATGAACTATATGTTTATTAATCAACACTAGATTGATACATACCGATATCTATAGACACCGCAAATATGATGGTAAATACCGTAACCAAAAAAGTAGAGGCATAGTAGTATTTTTAAAATAATAGGAACAACCTAAAATGTTTTTATACTTTGACATCATCATGTTGTTTACAATGAAATAAATCACCCAGTTTCCATTCGTGTTCAATTAATCAATGAACATCCTAAGTTTAAGGGTACGTTTACAATTATACACGTCAATATGAAAAGCAACAGTCTATTTACACATAACAGTAAATGAGTAACAGCGAAAAAGTTTTTCTATCGTCTTATTTGAAAGTAGGCTATTACCATGAATATTGAACATTTGATGATCTAGATTGAACCTAGATTCTCCTGGAATACTACTTCAATGACAAGTTTTATTTGCATTTTAGCCTGTTGGACTTATAGCTTCTAGTGGGTTTCGAACCACTTGAGCTCAGTGGTATTTGGTAAATAACTGAACTCCAGATTTACACTCTTATAGGTAATTCGAGTCGCTAACCAATTAGTAGTAGATTATCAGCCTAAAGCCTCTGCCAGGGCCCTACAGTTTATTGTGGGTTTCGAACCACTTGGACACAGCGATTTGTTTGTACACAACAATATTTTATTTGGTTAAAGAGTAGTAAAGCAGGGATTTGAACCCACAATTTCACACTACACTCAATTTGAGTTTGAGCGAGCTAAGCATACGAGCCGCCGCTACCCGTAAAAGTTAATATTTTATTTTAAAAATTTTCCATATTTATAGATTTTATCATCAGTTTCTTTAAATTCAATCATACACACAACTCCCTTACTCACGCATCGCACTCACGATCTCTTATACAATCACCTTTCAAAGTCAGTATCACAGGCTGACAAAACCTTGCTTTTTTAATTTTACAAAAAGAGAAAACTGTCACAAAGACACTTAAATTGTATGAAACTATAACACGCACGTTTAGAATTTTCTGTTGCTCCCTCGTTAAAACTGAGAGAAGCGTTCTCGAACTCTAAAATCCAGGGATCATACATTTTCAATCAAATGTGCCTTGGTACTAGTTCATAAACTCATTAAACAATCTTTCTTTATTTATTTAATTTACACTGTCTATCATACCAAAGTCCTATTGCAGGACAGGAGACCTTCAGCTTATAGTGGGTTCCGAATCAGTAGGACACAGGGGTATTTATTTTTAGTTACAGGTTTGTCGTTACTGGGATTTGAACCCCAGAACTCATACCCCACTCAACGAGTCAAAACGCGCTATCCAACTAAGCCACCACTGGCCGTAAATATAAAAACTAGATGTTAAAATTTGCATGCAATTCTTTTAGAAAAACTTGTTGAAAGTTTTTCCTATTAATATTTGCAATAAATCAGAGTCAATCCTTTGACTACAACACTTCCCATCCAAGGGCTCTTTATAGCATAAAATCCAACGCAACTATAAGAGCAAAAATGTGCTTGATGTTGCTATACATATAGACATGGGATTGTAGAAAAATGCAGAATATCAACACTTATACGGAGAGATATACTGAGTTTGTTCACGTTGAAAATTATTGATAGTTTGATACACGAAGTGTGTTTAAAAAATAAAGAGAGTGCGTCTGATAACAGTGTAGACTTCTTCTGATTTCCAACCACTTGCTGTCATTATACGAATTTTATGACGCATTCTTATTTTTCTAGTTTCTACTGTGTCTATTCTCGAAAGACTAGGAAAAAGGATTCTTCGAGTGAGACATTGCAGAAAGTTGGATGCCCTGTCACACAATTTTAACCTAAAAACTCACTACACAACCTCCCTGTGACTTTTTTCTTTTTCCCAAAATGAAGAAAAGACAAATTAACAAAACCGTGACAGACCAACTAAAAGAGATTCCGTAATGACCTCCTTTACTGTCACGATCAGTAGGAGCAACGTCTCTGACTCTATATGACCACCCAAGCTATTTTTCGGGTAGTATAATTTGATTGGTAAATAAAAAAAATTAATAGTTACATTGAAATATATTGAAATTATTTTTAAATACCCTCGTACTGTGGAACTGGGTACGAGTCAGCTTGAACGCATTGTTTTAAAAAGGAGAAATTGACGTACACTTCACTATTAATTAATAGCATTCCATCCAACACAGGCCAGATGACATCAAGATAAGAATACCATCTGTTGCTTGTATTTTACTGGTATAGGATGTCAGCCTACAGTCTACAAGAAATCTACAGTAGACAGTAGGTTGCGAATAACTCCGACACAGCGTTATTTTTATTTTGTTAAATATGCCGGGATTTGAACCCCAAATCTCACACTCTTCTCAGTTCAAGCGGAGCCCGCTGAAAAGTGATCCACCGCTGCTTGTACACTTTTTATTATATTTTTTTTACAATTCAGATTATTTATTTGAGCATACCGAGCTAATTAAATCGATCGCAGCGCTGACGTGTCTTTACTGACCGTACATAAATTTTAACCCTCAAGTAATATTCATGTTGAGCAATTATATACCAATAGTTCCAATAAGTGTAACCAAAGTCAATTCATTAGCATCCAAGATATTCATAAAAATCCGCCAAAAAGTCTTTTTCATACTGAGAAAACTATGTGTGGCGTCACAACTGGTTTTTAATACCCTCAAACTTTTTTCTTCGTGAACTTAATTATTTTGGAATATACAGTGCTAAATCAAAATAGGTCACCATTGTTAATTTTTATTTCACGGGAGAGAAATAAATATTATACGAGATGGTATTTTCAAAGTGTTTCAAACGTGTTAGAAGTTCATTATTTTATTATTAAATTAGAAGGCCATGATCAATAAACAAATGTTCATATAAGCAAAAAAACATCGATATAAACACCAAAATTGTCATTCAAAAATATATAACATTTTATCCTTTCGGTCGTACCTCCACCGGAATATATAATTACAGATATTTCTTCTTTGCAATGATGAATAGAACAAACAATTCTGTCAACTTCTTCATTAGGTAAAAATTAAAAATGTGAAAACACAAATGCAATTATAATTATATTAAAAATATGAATAACTCACAAATGGACGTCTAAAATAAAATAATAAATAAATAAATAGATTGAAACCATAGAATTTTGAAAATAAATTTTAAAGTAAACTGAATTTCAGAACTTCATTTTTCTATATATATTTTTACCTTCAAAAAATCCTAGTATTTAGATTTTCTTTTAAGTTATTAATAACCCTGAAATATACATTGAGACCTTTTTATATGTATCACTATTTTCTAATTTAGTATATTACTTCTTACAAATTTATATATATTTTTTATTATATAGTCCATTTTATTTATGTATATATTCCATAACTCCTTACCATCCCCGACCTTCAATAAATAAAAGTTCACGCTAACAGTGTGTACAGAATTGTTCCGTTCACGTAACAGTTCATAGTGAATATGCAACAACCTTATAGTTCATATCAAGATAATACTTGAGGGTTAAACCTAGTCCGTTATTTTTTAAAGAATACAGTTAGGGTTACATAAAAAGAAGTCATGTGACTGCCGTTTTACAGAGGAAAATTATAGATTAAGATTTCATATCTTCCATAAATATAAAACAAAAATAGTTTATTAAATAGGCGCATAAATACCACACATACAAACAAATCGTATAGTAATGACAAATTCCAGTCACAATTTGTCTACAAATTAAATCACAATATTTTGATAAACTGACCCAATCAAATTCAAATTTGACTACCAATTATCAGTTTTGCCGAGGAAATTACACGACCATATAGGCGTTGCTTTGATTCAACGTCCGTCAAAATTGTGACAAGTAATTAATTGAAAAAAAAAATCGAGAAACTGTCATGCCGAATACTATTCGTGACTAGAATTCTACTTTAGAAAAATCAGTCGTGAGCAAGACAACAAATTTTTTTAGTAAAATTTTAGTCATTAATGGTATTATATATGAACATTACATATAGATCTCATTTCAATATTGCATTTTACAGACCCGAATTTATAAATTTTTATTGGATTGGCACTAAAGTTCTTAAGTGTTTTTTTGAAAATAAATTACAACAGTGAAGACCATATCCTTGGAATTCGAAGTACATGACGCGTTCTATGTTCCCCAGACCTATAACATTGGTTGTAAAGTTGTTCAATTCCTTTCTGATATTGACATAAAGACACCATTCCTAATTACCAGTAACAAATGGAACTATGGAATAGACTGACGACGAGCAAGGAAAACACGAAGAACCATCCTCAAATTTCTGCTTTGTACGTGCGGTATCCATACACTCCAAATGCATATCTCGAATGACAGTTGGTGGTGACAGTCATCACAATTGCCAATCCTTTAGACATGGAGTTGCTCAGCTATTCCTTGTCGTTTTTTTATCCATCGAGGATTAAATACCTTAACGTTTTTCATAGAAGCCAGAAGGTCTTTCTGTAGTGAACCTCTTTGAAACGATAAAACCATTTGTTGCTGTGTTCGTTTTTTCCACTTCACACTTCTTCAGCTCACAAATAACACTTTTGTTTTAAATTTGTAAAATGAAAAGACATATTGACAAGCACAACAACACTCTCGAATGACAAATGATAAACAAACAACTAACACCGCAACGCTAAAAATTTTTGCAATAACCCAATAATTAAAAGAGTTTTTAACAAACTTTGTTAATATTGTTATTGAGCAGGTAATTTACTTAGCTGCATTGTCATACGACGACGTTAGAGTTGCTAATGGTGCTTCTGTAACTCCATTTTAAATTCAATATAAAATCATTACCATTTTCAATTCTACAGTGTTTGTTTCACCTGTGTTTTCCACACAGCATCAGTCATCAGGTTTACACTTGCTAACATAACAATTATATGATGCTACATTTTAATTTGGTATTAACAAATATTTCTAATGCAACTCTTTATTTCAATTTCCATGACCTGAAGAACTGAGATGTCCGTAGTTGAAAATTGTACAATAAATTAATCCTATTCTGTTTCAGGGATTATCATTTTAATATAACAATAAACATTCAAACAAATCTCAATTAAAACAATTGTACATAATTGTTATTTGTAAGTATTACATATTTATACTAATAATAAATTGATTGTCCATGCCATTCATTCAGTGGTATAATACGGAGATGTAAGGTAGCTCCCAAGAATCAAGTAAAGTTGGTTTGTACTGTACTGTCAAATCTTTCTATTATAACACATTTTTCGCTTTGGTCTGCACAAAATCTAAAGCCTAGTTTACATGGAACGGCGTTGTGATTGATGGATGCTTCCCAGTCTTACCATTGTTGCCGGTACAAGTTTATGTTCTATTTTTGCCTTCGTAACTGTCCGGCAAGTGCAATACATAAATACATTTGTATTGTGTTCTAAGTTTTTGTCTTTTTAAAATGAATATTAAAGAAATAGCTTTGGTATAATTTCTTCATAAACGAAGAAAACAAAGAATGAAAATATATTTTATAATGCAGAAAACAGCAAGGTGCATTTAATGATATTATTGACAAAATTAATAAATTATCAAGAGTAAGAGCCTTCCAGTGTAAAGTAATAGTTATTTGTATATCAAGTGCTGAAAGTCTATCTTTGTCGAACCAAAACGAAAGTTGCAGCCTGAGCGAAGCGAAGGTTGCAATCGTTTGTGTTCGACAAAGGACTTTCAACACGTGTTATACACACTATTTTTTCTACTCCTGCAAGATAAAAAATAAGGAAATAAAAAATTATTTTTTGAACATAATTTGACATTTATTGCAAATTTTGTATTTGTGATGCGCAAGTGATGCGTATCCATGGCAGCAACAATGTAATAAACATTTATTAGTGCTGCAAAGTTTTGCAGCACTGCGTGCTACAAAGAGACACTTTCAGCATGAAAAACCAACCAGAAAATTGTATTTTCAAAGCAGGAGTAGAAAAAGTAAATTAATAGTTTTGATCATAATAAATTTAGTTCTTTTATTTATTTTGTGTTTCATGAAGGTACCGAAAGTTTTATGTCATTTCATAGTTATTTTTTAGTATTTGTAAACTCATAAAAAGCGGAGTTAAATTTCAAATTTTTATTTATACGAATATTATCTTATATTATTTTTTATAACAGTAAACAAAATTATACTGGCAACATTTTACTAAAATTACAAATTGGGCCTTGTTTCACAAAACTACAAGTCTTGTAATACAAGTGTATCACTAGGCAACGCTTGTCAAATTTTCAATATGTGCCATTAGAATTTATAATTTGATAAGCGTTGCCTAGTGATACACATGTATTACAAAACTACAAGTCTTGTAATACAAGTGTATCACTTGGCAACGCTTGTCCAATTTTCAATATGTGCCAATAGAATTTATAACTTGACAAGCGTTGCCTAGTGATACACTCGTATTACAACAAGACTTGTAGTTTTGTGAAACAGGCCCCAGGTTTTCAGTTGTCTATCAAAGCTCCTATTAACTACCAAATTATATAAATTTATCTGGCTGGTAAAGCACCGAGAATGAAAACGCGTTTTTCAATATGAATTTATCTGGCTGATAAATAACAGCCAGATTTATTTGTCAACTCCCAAAAATTATTCATTTTTCGTTTAAGTTATTAAATTTAATTTATCTTGATTTAAATCAATGATTTTTTTTAAATCATTTCATTTAAATCATGATTTAAACAACCTGATTTAAATCTCTCAACCCTGGTACAGAACCACTGATAGGCGAGACAAGAGTCTACGACGGTTGCAGTATGTACTGTACGGCACATTGCGCACCACTGGAAAAAACTATATATATGTTGCCGTCTCCTTTAAGTTGTTTGTTGTATTAGATGCGCGAGAAAGATTGACAGATCCATTTCTATTTAAGACGAATTATAGTGTCAATTACTAACGCTGCCGTGTGGCAACACAATATTTTGATAACATGTATCACAACTATTCGATTTGAAAACAAAGAAAATTATATTATCTTGAATATGCATAATTGAAAAATACATTGCCAGTCATAAAATAGTTACAACATTACTGTACGTACACAAAATGAATGTCCATCTTGACGCACAAATGAAAAAACACTGTCTTGAAAAAAGTTACATAAATTCAACTTCACAGAAATAATAACCTCAAAAACAACCTTTTAAAACAAAAAAGATGGTCACAAAAGAGCAGTGACGATCACTCGTATAAAACAGAGATCTATATAGCGGGCTCTGCAAAACCGCCAGCCTCTTATGGGTAAATTATTATCCAGGATTTTTTTATGACACCTTCTGATCTCATTGCGGTTCTTTTTAAATTATGAATCAACATTTAAGGTGAAACGGCTCTAGCTCTCAAAAGATTCCCGATTCCTGACCTAGATACATGCACGTATCGAATGACACAGTGCATGCTGAACAGTAAGTATAATTATATTTTTATATAGAGTATTTACTAATTTGTTGTAATAATTAAAGTATGCAAAGATACTCATCCATAAAAAAGTAGTTATTTATAGTTTCAGTAAATTACTTGTTAAACTTGTTCGTTCTGTCTAATGTAAAGTGCAACAAGAAATTTTCCGTTGTAACCGGACGGTAAGAATGTTTGCCGTTACATGTACACTAAGCTTGATACATTTTTAGCAAAATTTCCATATAATGATATAAATTTGATTCGGACAGCACATTTACATATACCACTCTTTGCCTATTGTAAATCAGGTAGCTAGCTACTGTATTCTTTAAAAAAACGGACTACAGATATAAATTCATCAAAAATGAAAGAAATAGAATGAAGTAAAAATGTTACTTCCTCCGGCTTAAGCAAGAGTGACTGTGTCGAGTAGAAGCAAAGTAAATGGAAACGTCGTACTTACCCAGGTTCAATGGTGGTGTGGGCAGGTAAGGCGCCGGTTCGGGTCGCCAACCCCGAGGGTCCCGGCTGCTCCACGTCGCCTGCAGCCGAAGGCACGTCCACAAACGTCGTGGGCTCCAAAGCATCCGGGTTGTCCACATACTCTTCGTCGCCAGAATCTGCCTCTTCCTGCAAAAATTACATCTATCAATACCTCAGAACGACTCGCTGTAACAACACAATATGAGTGAATTTAATCATTATCCATGAATTAAATGTTTAACGTGCGAGTGTGATAAATTCTCACGAATTTATAGACATTTCACAATAAATAACTATTACATTAGCAATGTGGTAGGTTGTATTTTACATCGCGTTCTATATTGAAGCACAACGCAAAGCGTTTTTTGAATTTTTCGTTTAAATCAAAAATGATTAGCCTTAGAATGTTAAACATTTTGTATGTGCATCTTCCTTTTTTTATTACATACGTCAGTGCCTAAAGAGCACTTTACTCTAAAGGATTTTTTAATTTTTTACATAACTCAAAAACGATTAGCCGTAGATTGATCTCACTTTCAAAAGAAATAAATTTAAATAAAGTGCAGCAAAAAATGTGTATAATTTTTTTTATTGTTATCACTTATTAATTATAATCTAAACAATACGTACAATAAATAAATTTTATAACCATAGTGAATGTTACTACGTAGGATTAATGCCCATGGCATGAGTCCCATTGTTTATTTTGTTTATTAAAACGAAATTTGAATTAAAGTAAGGAATATGGAATGTTGTGCCGTTTTAGTCAAAATAATTAAAAATTTACATTTATAGGTAGGTAGCGATTTTGTAAACAATCTTTATCATTACAATTTTTTTAGTAACCTCTAAAAGCTAAAAAATACTTTTCAGACGACCACATATGAAAGTAGCCATATTTACACTGTAATTAACACCAGAAAATGTAACATAGCACACGGCGTGTGTTATATAACCGGATATGACGATTAGTGGTCAATAGATGGAACTTTGATAATGAAATGTAACAAAATTAATTAAATAATGTATTAATAACAAAAATAAAGAGTCAAAATGTACTGATAGTTTTATTAATTGTTCAAATAATACGTACTAGACTTCCAAATCAGTTTCCGGTTAACTAGTGATTCTTAACCACAAACCCAAACGTCAATGCTTTCGTGAGTTGTGCTTGACATTGACACTTTTGTATAAACCCTGTTTTTATTATAATATTTTGTGGTCGTCTGAAAAATAGTGCACATAACTCGCTTGAAAATGCATAGCAACTCTCGTGTATTAAATCACTGCTACACGCCTCGTTCTTCAATCTCTACACACGCTTGCTATTTACCACTTTCCACGCTTATTATGTAAATAACTATTACTTTACCGCACCGTGGTGCTAAAAACCGAAACTATGGGGATATCAAAAGTGTTTTATTGTCATGTTGGCACTACAAGAAGCAAAAATTTTATTATACCTAATCTCTTTTTGAACAAAGTACGGGCACACTTTTTCTTTGCAGTAATAATTAAAAATCACCAAATGTCAAAAATTCGAGAAATATGGAGCTATTTATTTTATATACGCATTATTTGATTTTCTTAAAAATATGCAAGCACGAAGTTAAGAAGCATTTTCGTATTTTCGAACTGTAGTGATAAGGCTTACCTTGGTGATGGCAGGCTCGAAATCCTCGTCGGAGTTGTCGCTGGCGAGTTTGTCACTGTCGCTGCCGTCGCTGGAGGCGCTGGGCACGGCTCGTTGCGCAGACGCGCGGCCCCGGGCGGCGGTCGGGGCTGCCGCTGGTGCTTTCTTTTTCGGCGGCCGGCCTCTTCGTTTCGCGGGACTTGCTTGGGCTTCCGGGATTTTTTCATCCTGTGAACATCACGTTCTATACTAATACAAGCATTCCATAGACAAAGCTGGACTAATGTTCAGAATAAATTACAGAACGCATAACTCATATTTGGTTTTAATGTTTTCAAATATATACACTAGATGTTTTTACTTTTCTCACAATTTATCAGAAAGTAACTATGTCATTTATAGTGTCCCGTCATATCGTCTCAAATCAACTGTGACATTGTGATGAAATATCTTCCCCCTTGTTAATGTTTGATTGTCACTTGAAAAATTAGGTTAATTATGTTTTGCTATCAGCCAATAATAGTTATTTATGATACTAGTGTGTGAAGAAGTACTTTTATGTATGAGTTACGGGGTTTAAGGCACGAGAGAAACAGAGTGTCTTAATTGTAATAAATGCATAAAAGTCCTTCACACATGAGTGTCATACAATATTTTTTCTACGTACCCATTAGAAAAAATAAATAGAAATATAAAAATGTAAATAGGCAGCAAATTTGAGGTTATATTGTTTGCTATATGAGCTACTTCTGTGAGGTGAACAAATTTCTTCTTCATCCATTATAAAATCAATTCAGTGTAAAATAACGAAATCTAACGATAAAATATATTTTATTATTGAATTTAAAATATCGTTACTTTTATTTGCAAAAATATCAAAATTGGCAATAATATTGAAGTTATTGTATTAGTAAGTTTAAATTTTATTTATAAACAAATAGTTAAAAACAACATTTTGAAATTTATAACAATGTTTTAAATTTTTCGTCACATCAATATAAATTAAAGTTATCTAATGAATTAAAATTTAAAAGAAATTAATTATTCTTTATGAGCCATCTCAATAGTGTTACTTATTATGGTTGGTGTTTTTTTTTTATTAGCCTAGACGTCCATCATTATTTATTTTTATTTGACATGAAAAATTGTTTAAAAGTACTGTTAACTTGGTAACTATGGTGACCTAGGTCAATAAATGCAAATTGTCACTTTTTAAATAGACTCAAGCCTAGAAATCCAAATAATATTTGACCCTGGTATCATTTGATTGGTTTGTACCTCGGGATACAATTAAATGCTCGATAAATAATTATGGTTTTTTCAACCTTGGTGTATAATATACTATTATCTACGCTTGCAGTTAAAGTGTTACTTTAACTTGGGTAAAGTGCTACTTGATCCAGTATTTTGAGTTGAACAAATCGTACTTTAAGATATGCTATAGAGAAAATGTTTATTTGCAATTTTATTTATTCCCCACATTAAAATGACAAGTGCATTAAGTTAATTCTTAAATCTAATATTGTCCTTGATTTTGTTAAAAAATGTTTCAACAGATAAATTACTATTTGATTTGAGGCGGATTATTTACCACTATTAGACGTTCAATTTATTATTTGTTTTATATTTCGTTTACTGTTTTATTTATTTATTTATTTAGTTCATTTTAACTAGAAAAAAACATCATTCACAAGATAAAAAATCGGATCTAATTAAAATATATACTTATTCTGAACTTCACCCCAGACCTGAGCCAGGTCACTTTAGTCGAATTTAAAAAAAAACTATAGTTTTTCGTTACAATAATCAAATTTCGATATTATACAAGTCATTACCTCCTGCTATTGAACGTTTAATTTATAGTTCCTTATGTTTATTTTATATTTTCACATTTTACTATAAAAAAACATCATATTTTATTATGCCAGATTAATATTTCTACTATAATTATCAAATTATATGGATATTTCTGTTTTAATGAAATCACACAATCTGAACGACGGGTAGAACGTTACATATAAAAAGAATTAACGACAGCTCATAGAAAAACAAAAAATATTTCTATTTCATAATAAAAGAATTGGCGACATATAATAATTAAAAATTCAGTAAAAAGCTCCAGTACCAGGTATAAGTTCGTTCAGAATTCATTTAAGTAATAATCGTTAAAAAAATATCAGAGGAGGTACAATGAAGAAAAACGGAATCCGAACTGCTATTTTATGTGATAAAAAACTTTAGTACGAATTTGAAAAAAAAAATATTTCTCACATTTTGAAAAATAATAATAAAATTTACCTAGGGGTACTACGACAAAGCAAACTTGTTTTAAGACTTTTCAACTAAGTCGACCTATTTTCTATTTGTCTCTGAAACTAAAAGAAAATTTAAATATGATAAAACTGAATTAGCCATTTTGGAACATGCAAAATAAAACTCAATCCGTAGGCATACTGTATAAAATATTTACATCATGAACAAATTTCCGAATTATTTATCTTATGATTTTTAGAAGTAGTTCATTACTAATTTATTAGAACTGTTAATAAAATGTGTTCATGTGCTAATTGCTGACCTATTTTATTAAAATGGTTAATAACATATTTCGATATAAAAGTGTTTTTTTTTGTGAATGTAATTAAAAAGTTAGTGAAAATTTTCTTTGGAGATACATGCAAGAAACAAAATTTATACAAAGTAAATTCAGTGTGAATCTGTTTAATACGGCCCATATCTTTCTTTCCAAGTGATGCCTTCAATTTGAACTAATTATGACACCTGACCACTAAGCTATTCAACCCTCCATAGAAGGTTGAAAACTTAGCATAAATCGTTTTCAAATATTCTTACAAGAACTATACAATCCTGTTCAGTTACCCTTATAATCCGTTTAAGAAAGTATCTGCTGCCTAGGTTAGTTTGCCATTATTTTGAAACATACTATACATGTGTATCAATATACTTACAGCAAAAAATCATGAAACAAAAATAATTTGTTATTAATAATAATAATAAAATTAAGGGCGGTTAAACCTAATAAAATAATTTTAATTATTTAAATTTTTCTATATTTTATACAAAAAAGAATTATTTATTATAGTATTGTAACAGAAAATAGGAATATTTTTTTTTACCTTCAGCATCATCAAATTATTTATAAAGTGAACATTTTCAGGGCAACTAGCTTGGAGGAATTAATTATTGTTATTATATTTTGAGAAAGTACCGGTATTTCGTTTTTACAAATTTGTATGTATATGAATGAAAAATTTATTATTAGACATAAATAAAATTTATTTTATCCAACACCGTGTAATTATAACGATATAAGTATGCTGTTTTTAGATAAATAAAGTAGATTATAAGTCACTAGTGAGCTAAATATATTAGCTCACTATTTTTTGGTTCGTATCATAGTAACTATGTTATAAAACCTTCCTTATACTATTTTGTTGTCATGTCATTTAGAAATTCCATCGGTCAAAAATCTTATATGTATTTTATATCAATGATTAAAATGTGTTGGATAAAATGTAGTATGACACACGTGTATTAATTACCTAAGTCACTTGAAAAAATACCACACTCTGCCTGACGGCCTCGTGAGCTAAACTTTTACCGCGTGACTTATCGGTAATGTAACACACTTGTACCATAAATAACTATTTTGTAACAAAAACAAAAATTGTCTTTAAAAAATAAGACAGATGACAGGTATGAGGTGGGATTCTGTAACTACGGTTGCTATCATTTGGAGTTGTTATGATATCAATGAGGAAGTTTAGCGTATTTTTTTATTTTATCAAGATTGCCCTCAAAAGTGATATTCTACATTTTATTTCACCCAAAGATGCCTAGATTTCTCAAAAAATTAAATTTTATACAAAAATGACGTCAGAGTGGCTCACGGAGAACGTATCGTCTATCTTAACCAGCGCGCGCTGGGTTCCCATGGCAACAAAGAAGCGTGTAGTGTAATGCCGCAAGATACAACCTACATTCAAAAAGTCAGATATCACCATTCCTTCTGCGCAAGCGCACATCTCACTTGTGACGTCAGAGTGGCTCGAAGATAAATCATTAATTATAAATAATTGGCAACATAATTTTAACTTTCAATTACATTTTAAGTTATAATTATTCATATACTTGCCACTAAAAGATAGTTCACATGTAATTTCAACCACGCTAAACTTCCCTACTCTATAAGTCTACAGTCATGTGAGAATGTCTTATGCCCGGTTGCAGAAAGGCTAATCAGGCTCTAATCAAAAAAATCACTGATTAATTTGACGTTGTTACCATGGCCACGTATTAAAAATACATTGCTGTCAAAAAATTAATCATTAATCAAAAATGATGAAGCTTTGTGCAACCCGGGCTTAAACTCATTGCAAATTTGAATTTCCGCCGTGGTGACATTTGACGTATGAGGTTAGAAATTGATAGAATACATTGACCTATTATATAAATGGACGTAACATTGATGCTGGTTTGCCCTACAACCATTAACGCACACCTTAGAAAAGGACAGCACTAGTTTGGCAAAAGATTAAATTACAATACACGCCACACACAGTACATAGAAGTAGAATGTGTAGTGATGTAATATTTCTAACTATTATTTTTACTTTTTTTTTTCATAAGCCACTTTGAACACATTTTTTCATTCTTCGGAAATCTACTCAAAAAAAAAAACAAAATAAGAGCATATAAAATATGAAAATTGAGATTACGACGGAAAGCTAAACTTGAGAAATTTTATATCTTTGTTTTTTTTTGATAACGAGTAGTAGATACACTGCATGACATTACCACTTTAAAAGAATTCTGAAATATATATGAAATATCACCTATATACATAGCATCAACAACACATCCGAAATTAATAGCATGCTAAATTAAAATTATCTATATTTCTCATTAAATCAAAATACTCACTCTAATTTTTATTAAGAGATATATGAAAGCAAATCGTATTCTTACTAATATTGCACTTTTACTCCTATCATAAAACGAAAACATACCTACAGACCGCAACATAAGTTGACGTTGCCCAACTTAACCCCACCATTACTCTTTCTTTCCTTTTCTAAGGTGAACGTCAATTCCTCTCTCTCTATGCTGGGTCCATTTATATAATACGTCAATGATAGAATAACAAGTACAATTGTTATTTGTAGTTGTTATGAGTTATGGAATCCCACACCAGGGGCCTGTTTCACAAAACTACAATTCTTGTAATACAAGTGTATCACTAGGCAAAGCTTATCAAATTATAAATTCTATTGGCAAATTTTCAATTAAAAATTCACAAAAAATTATAATAATACCAAAAATGTATATTTCGTTATATTTTACAAACGACAAATAATAAAATCTAATGTGTCCAGCACATAATCTGTCGCCTATCCTGTTTACACTTTTTATTAATATTTTATTTAACAACTTTGGAAGTTTGATGTACAACCCATAGAAGTCTTATGGTAGTTTTGGAAGTTACATGGAAGTGTTGGAAGTTACATGGAAGTCTTGGAAGATTTATGGAAGTCTTGGAAATTTCAATTAAGTCTTGGAAACTTCATTGAAGTCTTGGAAGTTTCATGGAAATTTCACAGAAATTTTGGAAGTCTTATGGAAATTTTGCAAGCCTCGTGAAAATTTTGATATTTCTATGAAAATTTTCGTGAATTTTGAAATGTATCTGGACGAATGATTAGGTTTCCTACCACTGATCTCTACATATAACTTGATTGGGTATCCACTCTTATATGTCTGTAAAGCGACGTTGGAAAAAGTGTATTCTCTAGGCCCACTTTCAGTGTGATATTCTACTTAATATATTTCAACAAAAAAATATGAAAATACTAAAATTATAAAAAATGTTCGATGATGAAATAAAAAGTGGAATATAAACGTTTTTGCTTTATTTACTTATAATATTGCAATATGATCACAATGACAAAAAATATATACTTTTCACGGCTTTTATATAAAATATATTTACTTTGTCACTTGTTACTTTAGAATAAGAGTTTCTTGCATTTTACTTGTAGAAAACGAACACTTTAAATTTAAACAGAACTTGGTATTTGTCTTTCACTAGTTTTAGTTTTTGCTGCAAGATGTCTCACTGTAATCAAAAGAGATGAATTTGGGTTTGCACTAAGGAGAGTCGCCTATTACTAAATAATGAATTTATTGTGTATTATATTCAACATGTGTTTCGAAGTAGTTTTGAATTTATTAAAGAATCAAAAAAATAAGCTTTGAAATCGTGGAAGTTTTATAGAAGTATTGGAAGTTACATGAAAGTCGTAAAAATCGTAAAATTATTAAAATCGTGTTAAGGGCATGCTTATCAACTGAAAACTTACTATCTAATTTTGAACATGATTCCAATACCTCTCTTACTGAATGTCGGGAGGCAAAAAAAGAATGGGTTAATGTTTACTCTGTTTTGGTAATAAATGTTTTCTAATTATTTACGTCCAGTAAAGCTTAAATGATTTATTGAGACAATATGTAATTATGCGTTATATATTACCACTGATATAAATGTATCAGCTTGCTATTATTATCTAGCTATTTATCTATGAAGTAAATTTTAGATTCATTTATAATATGTAAATGAACGAACACAGAAAAAAAAATAATAGAACTAATAGGCTCATCAACCATAATCAAATTATGGTAAATATATGTTGTAAATAATATTTATATATTTAGCAAATATGATTAATAATAAAAAATTATTAAAAATTTATTCAGTTCCGAGATATTAAGGTTTATAAATATCATCGCGTCATCAGTACTAGTTTTAAAATGAAGCTTCTGATTGGTTAAAAAATGAAAGCCCGCTGCTGGCCATTAACTCAGGCAGGCAACATAATGGATACAAATTTATATGCATTTCTAAAATAATGTCAAGTTTCATATAAAGTAATAACAATAATATAAAGTGTGTACATATCTTAATGTTTTTATATTTTTCGTCTATGCAAACACACACATTGGATTTTGAGATAAATAACTCAATAGCGTAGATAAATCGACAGGTAAATTGCCTGAATCGGCTTTAATAAGACCTGGATCCATTTTATTTAAAAACGAATTACAAAAACTCGAAACTGTAGTATACAACCCGAAGTTTTAAAGTTTGTCGTAGTTCAAACACATGACTCAAGCCCACTAGTGCCACAGAAATGTCAAAGTGAAAAAAGTTGTCAAAATGTACAACAATATTTACCTACTATCTATAAAAATATATTTGTTAATCTTTTTAGAGAAAATTATTGAACAAAGATAACATTTAATACATGTTTAATTTTTTATCAAATATAAAATGAAGGAAATGCAAATCACATGAAAACCTACTGGTTGAGTACCACTATTTAGTACTGATGACGTCACATTGCAGCGCTGTACATTAAATAATTATTTTCTCCCTTAATACGAAGAATTTTCAAACCGGATTTGCACTTATCAACATATTTCTTTATGCAGATTTATAAAAAAAATAAAACAAAAATGGTTGATGAGCCTAGTTTTCTTGGATTTTTACTCCCATAAATCTTTTGCAGCTACCCACGGCAAGGATCTTATAAGAGCCATAACATTAGAAATCCGAACAGACTATAAGGTTTCAATATCTTGAAATAATCTATAATGTGAGCAGCAAAAATTACCGGTATAAAAATTATACAATTAAACATAAAAAGTATTTTGTGTGAACACTGAACTGGTCGACTATTCGTTATTGTGGCCACGTAATAAAACTTTAACGATTGTTTTTTATTACATAAAAAAAAATATGAATTGTTATTGGTAATAAAATCTTAAAACTCATTAAGTTGTTCGTTCATTTGTTTACAAAAATAATTTTTAACATTTTTTGTAGGTATTTGATGTGACTTAATATTGCCATGGTGATTGGTTAACATCACAAAACAATAACATAAATAGAAGGTTTAAATGATAAATGCGAATCCTCCTAAAACCAAGTATCTAATTTATTATTATTGTAAAATTGTTAAAAACAAATTGAAGAGCCCTATACCTCCTTTACCATAGTAGCGAGAGGTAAAACACAGAATGTTATAAATTAATAGTTTTTATTTATTTATTTAATTTACAATGTCCAACAGACCGAGGTCCAATAACAAGACAGGGGACCTACAGTTTATAGTGGGTTCCGGACCACTCGGTTATAAACTTTGTTACTGGGGTTTGAAACCCAGATCTCACATTCCGTTCAGCGAGTCCAAGCGTACTAACCATGTAAACCACCACCAATAGTATATTTTAGGAAATCTAAAGTTTACTAATTTGAAATTATTTGCAATAATAAAAGATGAAATACTAAATATTTCAGTAATATTTTTTTCTTTAAGTATTTAATGGACAATGATGCATTTGTTTGATATATTTTAATTATCTAAGTCATAACTAGGCCAGAAAGAGTTGTAGAAAACGAGCATACTGTATAATTATACAATTGTTTTTCAAAATTTTTGTATACATTGAACTGTCTCATAACAACAAAGTATCTTACCTCCGCTAAAGGCTGTGAGAAGTCGGCCGGGGCACCAATAGTCAAGTTTACTTCAGGTTGGTAAGGTATGTCGAAGCCAGAATAAGCACCATGTTGATTCTCCAATTCCTGGTGCTCTTCCTTCAGAATAATCGTTTCTGGCATGGAATGTGGAAGCGCATGAGACTGGGATATTGGATTTTGGTTTTTGCTGTTTATATCTATACCCAATTCTGTAATCCATTGTACTAGTTGTTTCTCTGCATTAACAGTTGTGTTCCAAAACTGATATAATAGATCCACTTTATATAAGCAACTGTCACAAATGTGTTTAGGTAAATTGTCATCTTGAGACACCTGCAATAATTAAACACTGACAGTAAACAATCCAGATGTAAATGTAATTGTTGAAACATAACAAACATCAACTTATTGTTATTAGATGCAGATTGTAATATTATTGACTGAAAAAATAATAAATTTAATATGGCGGGTGACGCTACATACCTTTACAGGCAAACAAGCACTAATTTTTAAAAATATTTGCCTAACATCACTGGAATCAGCAAATATTGGCACATTTACATTTTCTTTAACTAAACATAAACGACATAATCGTAAATACTCTAACAATTTTGACATTTTTCACTTTAAAATAAGTCATCAATATCTAACGTACACAAGACAAGCCCAAAATGTAATCAATGCCAATCCAAGATGCCGGATGATGACGTCAGACTGCAACTGCCGTAGTCAAGTGTAACCTAATATTCATCATGTTATTTATATTTATTATATAAATTACGGCAGAAAAAAAACTGAATTTATAAATCAGGGCTTTAAATTGAATTCTTTTTGTAATAACTATTTTCAATTATTTAAAAATATGAACAATTAAAAATATTTTCCTTTAAGATCAATAGATGTCTCTGCTATCACAAAAGTAATGTTTTGTATACAATAAATTTAAATTCATGATTTTTAAAAAAGATTCTAAAACTATTCTGTATATTATTGTACACAAATAAAACAAAAAATAATCATAAAATTAATAGTATTAACTCAGGATAAGCCAACAATATGACTGACATCTGGTGGCGAAATTTAAAATAAGAGCACTCGGGAAAACATTGCGGCAATTTGTATCCGCGAAATTTTGTCTGTTGTTAAAATTGAAGATTCAAAAGAGCTTATTACTTGGAAGATATTCATTGATGATCCAAAATAACATGATATATATCTGACCCAGAATATGGCATATCTTTGGTGGCGTAGCAATTCAAGCACGGACCTGTGTTCTAGAGTCAATTCAAAATGAAATCTAATTTTATCTGTAATTAATTTTCTTTAACGGAAGAATAGAATTTTGAATTAACTCATTGGGCACAGCCAAGTCGCTCTACTGTTGGGATACTAATATGGCAAAATAAATACCCAATTTAAAATATAAAAAATATTACAAAAAAAAAACAAATCTGTCATATTGAAACACTAACAGCTTAAAAAATAAAAAAAATATTTTTTCTTGTCTTAAAGATGTACAATAGTATTTAGGTAAATAATAAATAAATTAATCGTTTATAATGGAATTAAGTTTGTATAAATCTTTTTGAAAACAATTTCTAAATGAGAGGAACTGGGACGAAATCGAATCTAAAATATTTGCCAAATATTTTATGTGTCTCCTGGCCCATTTGGTATCATTTATAGTCAGAAATGTAAAATAAAACATTTGGAGAACAAACACAAAAATTGTATAAAATTCGCTCGCTTCGTAAAATATCCCACCGTCCACCGTTATAAAAAATTAGGCATTTGGATAATATGATGAAACCGTTTTTCTTTTCTTTTTGTTTTTCGTAGTGAAAAAAATAAAAATACATCTTAGAAACGAGACGATTATACTTCCTTCGTAGCTTATATACGCATATATCTAACAACTAGATAGATGATATGAATTGTACATAAAATAAATACAATTTGTAAAGTTTTAATCATTTACTACAAAAAAAAATATCTTATTAAAACATAATCTTGAGTTTTTGGAATATTTCGACTACTTCATTATTACAATCTTCTAAGTTCTCAATTTTTTTCAGTCTCTAGGGGAATATATTACGTCTATAGTAAATTACTTAATATTGTATTTCAAATACTCTTAAGCATTTAAAATATTTTTAAGTATTTGAAATACTTTTTAATATTTTAAATACTTTTATTTATTTCACACAAGATTAATTATATTTCAAACAATGCAAACATTAAAAGAAGGGCAAAATAAACATTCAATTACAATGAGGTGTTTGTATACTAAAAAAAGGTCTATGTATATATCTCGGATTTGACTACTAGTTGAGTTATAGTACAAAGAAATTAAGCTCTTTAGTGTATAATTTACAAATACTAATATTTCAAATACTAAGATATATTTCAAATATAAATTTATTTCAAATACAAATGTACGTTTTTCCCACATCAATATATATTTCAAATACTTATACACATGTACTTCAAATACAAAACATTTTAAATATGGAAAATTGGGATTTTGTGTTAATAAAAGTATTTTAATATATGAAAATATAAAATATTTTGAGATGTGTTTGAAATAAAAGGACAAAATACTTGTTAAAAAAAGTATTTCAAAAAATTTGTTAAAATACATAATCTATTTCAAATACATATAATTCAAATATTATAAAACACTGCCAGTGTTCACCGTGACTATATACCTACAGATCTATGAAAATACACTTAACGAAGAGAGGTTCCATAACTTCGAACTATGTTTTGTAGTGATTCACAACGTACACTACCAAATGCTTTTTAAAGACTATAAAATAAATAACTAACTATTATTATATAGAGCTTTTATTATTTCAAAATTTACGTAACAATTCTAACATGGGCAAAAACAAATAGTATAATATTAATTTTGCATACAAGATTCATAAGTCGGTATCATATACTTGATATTAATATAAGCATCTTCTCCTCCGTACTTCTCAAACAACTCCAGCGTCTCGTTAATCAAGTCCCCCACATTGGTCCGTTTCTGCTGCGTGTAATCAATAGCGTCACCACAATTCACTGAAATCAAACTGTGCCATGATTGACAACTGACTGGCGGCTAGTGGATCGGGCGAGTTACCGTTTTTATCCTTAAATAAGTTCATAACCGGCAGGATTTGCCTATAGTAAGGAACGAGGGCTACGCCCGCCATGTCAACGGTCGTCACCAGGTTCTGCAGCACTTTTAGGGTAGTACACATCACATCTGTGTTTTTAGTGTTTAATGCTTCTGAAAAAATATCAATACTTCAAAAAACGCGTTCAATTTTGTTATTTTATTTTGCGAGAAGAGAATGTAAAACATGACATGGCATGATGAAGTGATTCAAATCTTCAAACAAAATAATCGATTATGACGATTATAAAACGAGTTTTTTATACTAGGTGTATTCCATTTTCCACATGTATCAGATCTAACTTACAATTTTTTAATCCAAAACATATATTTTTAATTTGTTTGACTGGATCCTGTTATCCCCTACATCACATATACAGATTCGTACTCTATTCACGTTAAGAAGACAACTTTGCGTGAAAAAAAATATATACGAAACTCGTATAGAAATATACAGCCGGGTATATATTTCTATGGATGGATAAAAATGAATGGCTTTCAGTCAAATTATAAAAATTTTATTTTCTCTCTTACTGGTTTCGACCTCACTTAGATCTTCCTCAGTGAGTGAAAGTCAAATTGTTAAAAAAATATAAATGTCTTAATTATTAAAAAATATAAATACATAGAAAATATTAAAATAAAAATGTATTATACAGTTATTAAACATTAGTCATATATTAAAATTTATTAATTTTATAACAGTACAAATGGATGATGATGAATTAAAGATTGTTTAACAAAAATATGTTTATCTCGCTCCAAGGATCACCAATATGCACTTATTGAAAGAAAGCTTTTATAATCTGATTAATATCCTGTAATTGTATATATATCTAGCATGCAAACTCCAGCCAATAAGTTTCAATACCTTCGTATATTTCTAAACTAGAATCTCGTATAAAAATCGAATGAAGATTTCTGAATTATATGATATTACATTTTTCCTTAAATTTCTCGGATGAATTTAATACTACACAGGGTGAGTTAATGAAACACCTGTCGTCAATATCTCCCTTGTCGTTAGAAATACAGCATAAATTTATTAACAGAATTTATTCGTCTACTCAAGGAGCATAACGAAAAATTATTTTCACTTATATAAGGTGTTGCATATTAAGGCTCGGTGAGAATTGTTTGTCTTGTTTTAAATGGAATACCTTACATATTTTTATATTTTTTCAATTGTATTTTATTCCCCTATATGGACAAATAAATTTTGTTTTAGTTTCCCGCGGCGTTGCCAAATTATTCCGTTTATTCTCTAAAAAGACGATAGCTATTTGACATAACGAACAATATGGCTTACGTAACTTCACAAAGAGTACCTTCACGCATGCGCAATGTTGATAAGTACAGTAAAATAATATTTCCCACATTGCACATGCGCAATATTGACAAATACTGTGAGAAATTATTTTTCACACTTTCACCCATGATTGTGGGAAATACGCAACTTTGAAGCTTTATACAGTATGAGAAATGTGCCACTTTCCATAGTGGTCGTAGAAAAAATGATTTCCAGACGTGTAATGCATTGTAATGTCATCTGCCAGCATGTGTGAATGTGTGTGAGGATTATGTATACATACAAATTCCCTTTCTGATAAGCAGAAAATTATGAAAAATTGAATTTAAACTTTTTGTTATACGTGGAAAAGCATATTTGAAGATCAACTGTATTTCCTGTATAAATGACTTTAATTCTGTTATCAAATGTTTTTTTTTTATATACTACCTCTAGTTTAATATATTGAATCAGGAAATATATTTTTTTAAATATAATATAACTTACTTTTGATGGGGATAATAAGCTGCGGTATAACAGGGAATATTTTACTCCTTCCATGTACGAGCATGTCACTAATTCCTTGACGTGCGAAGAACTTATAAGGCATCGTAGTTTCCCGGAGTCCGTCAAAAAACATTGGCAGATAATGATGGAAATCCAGTTTTTCAATATCTACCTGCAAATATTATTAATTTCTTTAAAAGTTGTCTTTAAAATTTCACTTTTGTATCTCGTAGAAAATATTGCGGATATCTTATTCTCTGGTAGAGTAAGTGACCTGACGAATAACTTTAGCTGCAGATAGTACGGTGCATAAAGTTATCTGCCAGAGGAATGATAAATAATAATTACCTACCTTCCAGTTAATTTTTGGTCCCGACTTGTCGACCTCCATCCCAATTGGGAAATCTCCTCGTTTGTAAAATTTCCTGAAAGCTGTAGGCCGCAGAGGTTTTGATTTGAAGGCGCCGCATTCTGGGGGCTTGCCTACGATGGTCCCGCGTTGCAAGGCTTGGATAGTAAAGGCAGGCACCAACCTGGGGCCCTTTTTGGGGGCCCCAGGCATGTTGTGCCTCAAACTTGCCCGAAATTCTTTACCACTTACCATTTATATAAAATTTCTAGAAAGTCTTGTTCAAATGATTTGACATATTTATTTTCTTACCTGTCGCTGCGTTGTTAGTCGTTGTCAAGGTGATGTTTTGTCAATGACATATACAGTGACCTATTTAATGGTCAGGAAATGCGTTCAACGAAGTTAAGCAAACTAGCTGTATAATGCCTACTGCAAATTTCTTTCCAAAAAAGAAAAAGGCCTAAAAATTTCGATGAAGTTAACGGCTTTAAATTGAAAAATTTTTGCGAAAGATTTTGACTCGCAACTATCTTCTCATCTATTAAAATAATATCTGTAAATAATTTCATATTTGTTTTTATATAGTTTTAAGCTGTATTTTCAGTACTTATTATTTGGAAAAAAATTTGTGAAAAGTTTCTCCGCGTGCACAAGGCATAAGGTTTGCCCCAACTAAACTCATATTGACTGATGATATTTCATACGATTTATTGTTTTACCTAAACATAAAGAAACAACAACAATAGAGAAATATGGAGTTAACTTTCTGCACGTCGCTAGATGTCTGCTTATTCTATTGCTCTATAAGAACGACCGAGCATTGTTTTTCCAAAGATGCAGAGCATCGACAAGCACGGGTTCTTATATTAAAAATAGGGAAAAAAATTAGCATTGTACATATTCTGAAATAAACTATAGATGTAAAAGTCGACAGGAGGCGGGGCTTAAATAGTACTATCTCTTTCTACACCAAGGCAACGTATGGCACAGCATAGAACAATACAGCTTTAGTGGTCAAACAATAGTTGTTTGTGTACCAAAATTGTACATTGCACGAGCATCTATCTGCGCCTGCTTTCAAAGGCCTGGGACATTTTCAACTTAATAAAGTTACTTGCTTTTTAACATGTTTATTATGAAAGTTTTATTAACATTACAATGAAATTCTACAACTATACACATTTGGTTAGTATTAATTTATTTATATTAATTTACATCTTTATTTCTAGAAAAATTAATTCAGTACTCAACGTAAATATAACGACTCCATCCATTTATAAGCAGTTCTTTCAAGAAAAGTCTTCATCGAGAAATAGTCCCTGTATTTATTTTTTTTCTACAGTTACCATTTAGCCTGAAAAAGGCAGTCGTTCTTTGATAAGTAACATTTAAAATAAGAAAGTTAATTTTATTTTTTGTTAAACTGGAAGTTAAATATTCGTGGTATTTATATTTTACATTCAAAAAACTTTATAAACTTGTATCAGTATCTTTAAACAATTACATATGTCAAATTTTGTAACATGAATAATTCATCTGTTTTACTGAAATTGCAGTGAATACCAATATAATTCATAAATTATTTCAGCGAACCGACATAATTTATGTTATAATACATTACTTTACTTGTGCGAGAAGAAGGTACTTCTCCCACGAGTGTGGTTGGCCATCAACGAATTAATTGCTTTAAATTAAGTAGTTTTCATTTAATATAAACACATAAAAATTATTTATATAAAAATATGAATTTAAATTGCCTAATAAACAATTTGTATTTACTTGTTTTGTACTACAGATTCAGATATTTTGAAATTAAAAATTTAAATAGCTATAAAATAAAAACAAATTCAAATAAAAACACGCTTAATGCGGAAAAATAATAAGAGAAACACGAACTTCTCCCATTCTTATTATTTCTCCCACAGTTGGAGAAATATGCCGTTCTCCAACTAAAACGAGTGGGAGAAGACACTACTACCTTTCGATTATTAAAGTTAAAGATTCGTTATTGTTCTAGGAATACAATAATATTTACATATAAATTTTAGTTTAGCAGATAAAAATTTAATAATTATATTAGTTCTTATAATCATCTTCCAGGCGAATAAAAACAGATGTGTTATTCATATATACAGTCTATTTCCCAAAGTTGATACTCACGTCATAAATTTCTGCTGCAAGAATAATTAAACTTTTATCTTGCATCTTTGTCGTGTACGCATGGCATAGATGAGATTCGCTATCTCATTGTTATCGTACGTGTGACAACAACAAAATGAAATATAAATATTACTGTAACAGCGGTAACCAATATTTTCAAATATTTAAAAAAAATTGAATATGTTAATATGTTATTATTGTCATTAAATTTTATGAAGGTGATTTTGGCGTCGACAATCTGTGCTTCATTGTGTGTTGGTAATTTCTTTAGATTATATACAACTCTTTTTGTATATGTCAACCATTATTATATTTGTAAATAATACTTTCAGTTTTGACATTTATTCACTTCGGAAATCACACGATTTCACCCAACAAAAATATATCATCATTCTAGCTTCCACTTCAACGATTTGTATCATGATTGATAAGGTAAGTATTAACTACTGGGAAATAGACTGTTTAAAGTACGGATATAATAAGTTCTATAAATGTAAAATAAATAAAAAAATATGCAGCTATTTTAAAAAATGCTCACATATTTTTAGTGCAAGAATATTTTAACTTAAAATTTTTAAGATTCTGTTTGGATATAAAATAAGGAAATTTAAAATTTTAAACCTTTAAATAAATTACATTTAACTTTGAGAATTTTTAAAATAATCTTTTGAACACCCTCAAAATTTGTGAACTATTTTTAACAATCTGTCTAAGGAGAAATAAATGAATTGTTTTGAAAGAACGAATTTATATTTGAATGAATTATCACAGACATGATGTAAGGTATGAAAGTTCTACATGGCATCAAAATGAAAGCGATGAGACTCCTGCAGCCTCTCCTTGCGGTCCTCCTGTCGCTCGCGCCAGTACAGCACGCCGATGATGACCGTGATGAGGCCACAGACAGCCGTGAGCGCGGCCACACTCATGAGGATGAGCTTGCTGGGCGTGACGAACAGCTGCATGCGCCAGCGCGCCGGCTGCTGCGTGGGCCACGGGATCACCACCATCTGCGAGTTGGGGATGATCTGGTTCCAGTCGTGGTGCTGGTTGCTCAGGCTCACCGTCAGGCTGTCTACGAAGTTGGGCGTGCGGCCCAGTCCGAAGATGGTGTAGGGCAGGCCCAGCGCCATGTGTGCGCTCTGCGGCAGCTGTGCGCTCGCTCCGTGCCGCGTGGCTCCGTCCTGCGTCGTGGTGTTGTAAGAAATGCGCGGGCCTGGCAGGTTCGTGCCGTATGTGCGCTTCTTCTTGCCCAGACGCCCCACCACTGTTGGACTTCTTGGGTTTGTTAAGCCAGTCAGTACCATTACCTGTAACACACCCAATGTACATTCGTACGAAGATGGATTGAAGCAGCAATAGATGACAGCATAAGCTACGCCAGCGCTGCTATCATAATGGGGACTCTCAATTTAACGCTATTAAATAAAAAATAAACTTCGGGTAGGTAACAGGCACGTAGTAAGGGGAGGGTCTCGATGGGCTAAATCATTATTTTTAATTTAAAATTCATTACACAAAAATAAAATTTACCATCAGAATTTTTTTAATATTAGTGGCAATTTTTTTCACCCAATTTTTCAAGTAACAAATACCAATAGACCATTCCAGATCACGTGACTTTTACGGATCGGCCATGTTTGTTAAGAGGCATACAAATTTGTTTTATTCATTATGCTTTGTTGTGGGTTGTGCTGTTAAAAATCTGACAAAGCTTACTTTTTTAAACCATAAGTTTGTTTGGACTTAAATAACATATCTGTCTATCTTTGAGTGTATTCTATATATTCTTATACAGCACGTCTCTGCCGCATATGTGCCCGCCGCCTTATAATTGATATTATTTTCTTGTAACGTATTTTAACATCACCATTTAAATTAGAAAAATATTTACTTTTTAGATGCAAGGTATATAGTATGTCCAGATTTTATCGGCCACCATTGGGATCTCGGAAACTATAACAGCTACGACTTCGTCGTTATTTTGCGCATCTGGGGGGCGATTTTTAACCCTGTTCTTGTTATTCCAATATTCCCCATAGGTCATGAAAAAATGGCGGAAAACTTATTTTGGTCCATTTCTTCTTTCACAAATAATTCCTAAATTATGCTATTAAAATTTTTTTTTTCATGCAAAAATGAATTTTTTGCATATGAAAAGTTATATATCATAATTCCTTTTTAAAACTAGATCAAAGTAGTACAATATTAATATCGTTGAAAAGTGAAAAAAAAATACATTTTTTTTGAGTCCAAAATCAAATATGGTTTTTATTTAAAAAATCATAAGTTTGTATTATATCTCAAAATTGCACTTCTGAAAACAAATTGCTTACACCACTGACTTGACAATAAAGGAATTTAACTTTTCTATTTGAAACATTTTCCCGGATATTCAACCATTTAGGAATTATTTGTGGAAGAAGAAATGAACCCAAATTAGTTTTCCACCATTTTCTCATAACCTATGGGGAATTTTGGAATAACAAAAACAGGGTTAAAATCGCCCCCCAGATGCGCACAATAACCGAAGTCGTAGCTGTTATAGTTTCAGAGATCCCAATGGTGGCTGATGAAATCTGGACACACTGTATAAGTAAATATACAGAAAATTCAGATAGGAAAGCATAAAACACTTAACACAGCGCTTTAAAACGCGTGATATAAGGCGATTAACAGCTCTCTATGCCCCTCTACAAACTAGGCGACGATTCTGTGCAGTCATTCTGGAATCTTAGATGAGGTACAACATAGAGATATGGCATTGCCCAAATATATTGTCGAAAGATCTAAGGTTTAAAATCGCTTGCAGCCAGCAGTGTGAGAACAGTGGACCAGTGGAGTAGTTATATGGAAAACTCAACCAAACAAATAATGAGGATAGGTGACTAACACTATGACCAATATTTCGTTCGTCTAACTGTAAGTGTGCACTACTCAGCTGGCGTTAGGCGATTCTTGAACATACATGTTTTGCTTGCTCAGTAGTACGTACGTAGCCATATCTCTATGTTATACCTCATCTAAGTTCTGGAATGGTCTACAGAATTTTATAGAAAAAAAACTACTGAATTACAGAAAATACATGAATTTATGAATGTTATCATTAAAAGAATAAATATTTATCAGCAACTATTTATTAATTCGCGTTACATAGAAACAGTGTCTATTACTGTGACGTATATTAAGTGCAAACCTGTACAAACACTGATTGGTTAAAGATGAGGCGTGGCAGTAATACCACGCGGTCTTGTTGCTATTTCACTCACACCAGCTATCCATCTCTGTGCACTTGTCCCGCATCTCGTGCACTTAACCGACGTCATCATCTACCACCCCCCTCCCCTCTCCTATCCTTTATTATTTATTTACTTCAATTTTATAAAATACCGGTATATTTTGCAAACTATCACATACATAAACTTTAAAAATTGGCCACCGAATCCATTCAAACTTCAGTAAACACAACCTTTCGAAGTCAGGCGAGGTCCGAAAAGGAAGAGATTCTATCATTTCATCACAGTTGATTTGTGACAAAAAGAAATGTCACAGTAAGTGACATAATTAAAGTGATGTAATAAATTGTGTGAAAAGAAAGCACCTCTTGATTTTTAATATTTGAAATGTAAAAATGAAATACTGTCCGTGCTTAGTTTTTATAATCAAATTTCTTTTTATTGTAGAAAATTGGCTTATTTTCTACTACTTATGTTTATTTTCCTCCCTCTAGTAGGATTTATTTGTATTACCACGAAGTATACCAAATCGCGCAGAATATCCACACAAAAACAGAAAATGTACATGTCAATTCCAAAATTGTGTAAACAGCACAATAAAACCAATGGAAGAATGAGAAGCTGTATTTAAAGATAAAAATTTAGAAACATCACGTCTGCCGATGGAACTACAATTAAATATTTATTTTATGATTTCAACGAATGCGTTGTTTAATAATTAAAATATGACCGTATCCTACAACTTAAACAATTTAATTTTTGTAATATTTCAGAATTTTTTAAAACATTTTGGTTTAAAAACAACATTATTTCAAGCGTTTATCAAAAATATCTTCAGGCAGTAAAATTTAGTAAATTAAATATGATATTTATACTCTAAATATATTGTTGGTCTGCAATTTCAACAAAAATAACAATAATTTTCCTTAATGGCCTCTTTTGTTGTGATTAATATTTCTGATGATTTTTTAAGACATATTATTAAAGATAAAAATATTTCTTTAGATAAATCGCTAAAGGGTATACTGTTAGCTACCTACAATACGATAATAGTATTTTTCCTAGACAGTTAGGATGACTTACTTTAATAAAGTTGGCATCGTAATCCAAGCTGTTCTTGAAGGCAGCGACGGAGTGCGCAGAAGCGTTCTCGCGCACGATGACGACGTCGAGAATCCCATCCTGGTAGATGTCGTAGAACACAGCCATGACGGAGCCGTTGGAGAGCGGGCGCAGCGCGTCCCAGCGCACGACGAAGGTACGCGAGAAGGCGCCGCAGCGCGTCTCACACGCCGTGTTTTCCAGCAGGAACACGTGCGGCTCGGGCGAGGTCTCTGGCGCCAGGGTGACCAGCAGGTCGGGGTAGCCGTCCATGTTGAAGTCGCCGCTGCGCAGCGTGATGGTGTCGCCGTACAGTTGTCCGCGCCGCGGCGGCACGAATTTCCACAGCGTGTTGGCGTTGTCTTTGAAGTTCACCTGCAGGTCGTGCCACGCGCCCGCCGCGTACACCATGATGGCGCTGCGGGCGCACGTGCTGTCCAGGCACACTGGTACCACCAGGTCTGCGCTACCTATCAGCTCCATGTCGATGAACAGGCTCTGCCCCACGATTTCCGACTTCTCTGGCCACTTCACGCTGTGATTGTACTGGAAATCGTTGCTTTTTGAACCGTACCAGACCTGAAACAAATGTATACATATGTATTTATTACACAAGGGTAGTTTGATAAGTAAGATTAACGACACACAATAGGGTATTCCAAGTTTTTTCATTTTTTTTATTTTAATCTGTACGTAAAAATATTAGACCTGTATTTTTTATTTTCGACGAATAACTTTTAATACGCCAGAAAAAATAGTTTCACTAAATGACTGCATTAGTGTAGGCGTTTTCGTTTATTGTCTCGGAGAACTCCGAACGATCGTAAGCGTTCGTTTATTGTCTCAGAGCGTACCTATCTGCGTTCGTATTTTGTCTCGTATGTCTCCGAGAGGAACGCTCCGAGAGTCTTCAAGCGCTCTGACAAATCTGTAGGGTTAGTGCATGAAATGCGCGGGAATGTGCGAAATTCATCTTAACCCTAAACATTCATAGCGTTGATAAGAGCATCACCAGCTGTACTAGTTATTATTAAAAAAATACAAACGAAAATAATCACATAAAAATATACGTTATATTATTGGGAACACATAATTCATAAATATTTAAAAAAAAAAATAATATCATAAAATTTTATAATTAGTGTTTTAATGTTAAGTTTTCGATTCCAATTCGTACGACCCAATTTTGTATTTGGGTCATGATTAATAAACCAAAATCTATCGGCAAATTTTATTACGACTATATTTTAAAATAAGTATTTATATTATTATAGCTTCATTTTCTTAAAGCTGATACATATAAGTAATCACGCATTGGAAAATCTAATATTTCGTTTGAAATGGGATTTAAAATCTGAAATATTTTAATTGTAACTGTAATTACATTGTAAACCGAAATTTTATATTTATAACATTACCGTCCACATTATAATTTGAAACATTTTTTTCCATGTAATCATTTATTTTAATACGTTTGACTCTATTTATTTTAATAGAATCATTTACAATTTGTTTTAAAATCATTTCTTCCATTTCATCATCTTCAAAAATAATTTATTTGCAATGAAAGGTAACAAGTCGTTGGTTTTATTTGAAAAAGACATGATTCCCACTTTTGACACGCTCTTAACCGTTCTTATACTACACAAACACTCTGGACAATCTGAACCATCTGATGACGTCACCAGAGAACTCTGACTAACCTCTCAGAGAGAATAAACGAAAACGCCTTGTAACGGTCATTTTGTGGCGCCAAATTCAAACTGAAACCCTAACTCGCCTCTGCCGATTTATGCGCCCATGTTATTCTTATGGGAATAAAAATATGCTATCTTTAAACTGCTAGAAATTATTATAAAATGCAAATCTTAACTATTAAACCTTATAAATACTAATCTTTAATGTTTTATCTTTCTTCTAATGTAATATACACAACCAAAAAACATATTATTTAATAAACTTTAATTTAAAAAGTAGGTCGAAGCTGTCTTTGTATTCAGTTGAACCTGTCACTTTAACGTGGCATTTTTAACCTGCTGCACCAAGTAACGACATATGTTACTATTTGCGATACTACTTTCTTTAAAATCAAATTTTTCTTAATTTATTCTTTTATTTGTACTTTTTCTGTACGGAAAGCATAGAGTAATGTTTTAGAATATAAAAAAACCCCTATGTTATAATTAAGAATCGCCAAAATGCTTTAATATCGAGAACTGAAAATGTACTCCCATAAGAAATGCATATACTCAGATTTGAATTAGGGTTTCGTGTCAAATGTAAATCTTAACCTCACTAACGTGGTCTATTACATCCTACAAAATCGACGGTGCCGGTGACGTCAGCAGCACCGCTGAGCCAAAAGCTGCAAATCAGCGTGAGGCAATGGCATGTTTGAGCACCCAATAGCATTTGTCATTTACCAGTCCCGCAACAAACTGGCTGATACTGAATTTTACGCACTCAATTTAAATTCGTTAAAGTTTCATTTTGATATTATACCCTATTTAATAACTAAGTAAGAGTGAACTAAAGTTGGTGCAATAAAATAAATACTTCTGATTGGCTCACGTAACGCCAGTTTTACAATCAACGATATTTGTCACATGAGCTATCATGTGAGAGAGTGTTTCGAGTTTCGTTTCACCGTGATTAGTTGTTTTAGTGAATTGCTC
Source organism: Stenolophus ochropezus (assembly GCA_035578165.1). Lineage (NCBI taxonomy): Eukaryota > Metazoa > Arthropoda > Insecta > Coleoptera > Carabidae > Stenolophus > Stenolophus ochropezus. Next base: position 16,197,397 of record JAQOWZ010000003.1, on the reverse strand, counting down.
TTATCACGCTATTATTGTATTTGTGTAAATGTGGTTACGGCATTCACTCCTCGTGATTTTTTAATAGAGTATAGAGTAATAAAAATCAGAAAATTAAAAATTATATTCACCTTAATATTACTTATACATGATGAATATTGATATCAAAATTAGTATTATTTTCAAAACCGTAGGAAGGAAATCAAGATAAAACAACCCTATTTAGTGAAGAAAAAACTTCTGCTTTATCAGTGTAATGCAACAGTGTGCATTTGCAATGACAAAAAACGGCTCGGTGGAGATTTAGTAATAATAGTGAGATGATCTAGGAACAAATATGTATTTTGTAGGGTTAGACAAATCGTTATACAAAAATGGTTAGATGGTCTTAGAACATCGCTAGGTTAAATGTATTGAGCTGAAAGGTGACTTATTATAGTTATTAACATACTTAGGAAAGTTATGAGTATCATAACCGCCGCAGATGTTAATTGAATTCCAAGCTCGGAGAGCAAGGATTTTAAGACATCTAAGGTCTGGTACGATTCATAACATAGTTTACCGGTTTCACGTTATTGATAAATATTACTTTATAAAATTCTCTTATGAGTAACGTTTTCGTGATCAAATCTGTATGGGTTGATATAACAGCTATATTATGAAATTTTCCCACGTTATTTTGACAAATATGTATGGTAATATTTTTACCATAGTGACATCAAAATTACATGGGATATAATTATGACATATTTACCCTGCATATTTTTGTCTAGGTAAACAAAGTAAATACACTTCATACCAAAATTGTTGTTAATACAATAATTAATTCTTATAAAAGAAAATAGGCAATACATCAAACATATTAAGGCTGTATAACTAAAAATTACACAAATTTTCAAACACTATTAAATCCACTTAAAAGGCAATTTTTAGAAAAATATGTTTGTAGCAATATGTTATCGGTTTATTGTTTGTATGAATTTGAGTGCAGCTTTCAAAATAGCTTCAGATACAGAAGGACTTAATAAAATAAAACGCATAATAAAGTTAATTGGGAAATTTTATATTCAACATGTTTACGAAGGGAAGTCTTTTAGCGAAATAAACTTTTCTAAGATAAAAAAATCGAGAACAGTGTGCAGTATTATTTCGAGTATTGATGAAAGATAATCTTTGGAAAAAATGACAAAATATTACAATGTGAAAATCAGGCAAAAGGTTTAAAATTTCGTATACATATTTCGTATATGCACATAAAATTTTAAAACAAAGAAACATCTTTATGAGGAAAATAGAGACAGTCATAGTATACACCATAAAAAACCTTGAAAACAAATGAAGTTGATTGTGATACATATTTTACGTTTGTTAGAAGTTATTGATCTGTTAATAAATCTATATTTTTTTGTAATTTATTTAAATTTCATCATTTCGTAATTCTTGTACAAAAAATATATTTTTGACTTTTCTAAATTGAAATCACTGAATATTGCTAAAATGAGTAAATAATGACTTTTTTCAAGCAAATGTAATTTTTAATACTATCTTTGAAAAAGGATTTAACCTGTAAAATCATATTTTCGTAATTTTCTGCTTCCCTTATTATTTTAGGTAAAAAAGCTTCAAATAGACTGCATTAGTGTAACGGTCATTTTGTGGCGCCAAATTCAAACTGAAACCCAAACTCGCCTCTGCCGATTTATACGCCCATGTTATTCTTATGGGAATAAAAATATGCTATCTTTAAACTGCTAGAAAATATTATAAAATGCAAATCTTAACTATTAAACCTTGTAAATACTAATCTCTAATGTTTTATCTATCTTCTAATATAATATACACACCCGAAAAACATAATATTATTTAATAAACATCAATTTAAACAGTAGGTGCAAATTTCTGAAAACGTGTGTCGTAGCTGTCTTAGTATTCAGTTGAACCTGTCACTTTAACGCGGCGTTTTTAACCTGCTGCACCAAGTAACGACATATGTTACTACTTTCTTTAAAATCAAATTTTTCTTAATTTATTCTTTCATTTGTACTTTTTCTGTACCGAAAGCAAAGAGTAATGTTTTGGAATATAGAAAAACCCTATGTTATAATTAAGAATCGCCAAAATGCTTTAATATCGTGAATTGAAAATGTACTCCCATAAGAAATGCATACACTCAGATTTGAATTAGGGTTTCGCGCCAAATGTAAATCTTAACCTCACTAACGTGGTCTATAACAATTGTAGAATATAAAAATCTGCATCTGAATCAATAAACAAAATTAATTTTACGTGCCTTGTAAACTCCGAAATTAGGAACAAATGTTTAACGGTTTAACTGTAAAGTTAGCTGCTAGTTTTATTATTATTTTAAATTACTGTTGAAGTAATCAATATTATATAAATTAATTTTGAATGTAAAATATAAAAACAAAATAAAATTGCTATACTTTTTAGCGTAACTTGAAAAAAATAATAATTAAGAATAATTACAAAAATAAACTAACGAAGCTAACTTGACAGATAGACCATGAAACGGTAGTTAATTTTTGTCCCAATTCCATGGTTATTAGTACTATTTTTGGGGTGATTTAAGCCATTTTCATACATAATTTTTGAGTTTTCAAAACACATAAAATTAATTTTGCTTATTGTTTCAATTGCAGAATTTTATGCTCTACAATTGTTATTTAAAGATTTTTTCTTAAAATAATTATGCAAACAAGAAATTACGAAAATATTATTTTACATGTTAAATCCCTATGTTCGGGTGTGCGAGTCACTACCCTGTATATTGATGTTGTATTCATTTGAATGTATTTTCTACATGTAAATAACTTACTTCGAAACCTTTGTTTACAGTAATAAACAAATCTGCAGTGTTGTCATCGTTCAGATCAATGTAGGCATGCGAGTGAGGCTTCTGAATTTCTCCCAACATATTTCCTCCTTCTCCTAAATTGTGTCGTCTCGGTAGGAATGTCCGCGAAAATTCCCAAAGTGACCGTGTGCCATTTTCATTCAAACCAAATAAATCTATGATCATGTCTTGATTGTAATCTATCGCCAACGGCTGGCCACGTAATTTAAATAAATGATTTTTACTGCAATTTACGTGATCTAATCCTCCCCATATTACGTATACGAACGATTCATTTTCGTCCTCATCTTGTGATGTAGTCACTGAAATAAAAAGTAGTTTAAAACACTTCTATAAGAAATATATACATAAATACCTAAAATATCCATGAAAGCATCTCCATCGAAATCTCCAGGTACTACACTAGTTACAGTTTGAGAAAAGTTACAATGTAAGTTATTTACTCGAAGTAGAGGTTCTTCTTCTGCTGCGAGAATAACTTCCACAGTTTTCCTGTTGTTTCTTAACACAAATACGTCTGTCAATTCGTCAGAATTAAAATCACCAAATGCCGCTGGCATTCCATCTCTCATGGAACCAAAGACCGCATTTGTTATATCACTTCCAAACACTGGTATACATAATAGAAATAAACTTAAAAATATGTAAATTATTTTCATTTTAACAACAACTTGAAAACTAACATTCATTTGACATCTGTCATAATACAGTACTACCAATGCAAGAATAGCTACAAAATAGCGATATCTCATTACGTTCAACTGAACCGAATTCCCTAAATTTATTCCCAATTGTACAATCTGACTGACTAATATTAAATGTGGTTTGAATATTTAGCAAATCTTAAATATCGGTCTATTTTTGAGTATTTATGGTAATAGTTTATTATAAAGAATTATTATTATTTAATTGTAATAATAAAGCCAGATAATTCTTCAAAATAAAATTATAATCAACTATCAATCAATCTAAGGTGAAATTAATTAGTAAAAAATTAGTAAGATCATGGTGGAATTAATTTCAAATGCAATCACGTCACTTGTGAGAGGAAAAGCGTTCCTCCCGACGGCAACCCGACAGTTTTTGTAACGAGTGCAAAGAAAAAAAAACGGGCTGAAAAATGCCTGCTTAAAGGGAGCAAAACGCGTTTTTTGCAAAGCAAAACAGAGCCAGACGGGAAAGCACCGTGTTTCTAGAAAGCAAAATATCTGAAGGGCACAAAAACACGTTTTGTCCTCTCTAAACAGGCACTTTTCGGCTTTTTTTTCGTGAACATGTTACAAAAATAACTTATAATTGTATCACAACTACCTCAAGCACATTATTGCGTAATTATCGATGACATAGGACCTAGAAATAAGTTAAAAACAAATAGAATGCTGCCAAAATCCGTGAAAAAATCGGACTAAAGGTAGCACTAGTGTCTTTACTGTAATCAGGATAACCAACTTCACATCACCATTGTCTTTTACGGAAAAATAATGCAATGATACACAGTAGTATAATGATTACACTGCAGAAACATCTGTTCGATTTTTCAAGTTTTTCACCTTAAACATTCCTTACCGCTCATATTCTCAATACAAATAACAAAGCAACATCCCGATTACGGAAGTATGGAATTTCCTCACCAGATGTCAGCCACTTGGATTTTTTCGCGGATACCAATATTGGTTTTATTCAAAGATAGTTAAAAATTAAAAAAAAAATTCTATGGCAGTTAGAATGAAACTCATGCTAAAATAGTGTGTAAAATATGTAGTACAAGGGTACTACGGCTTTATTTTGTCAAATAGTTCAATGTTCACATTATCTATTAACTTTGGGAATTTGGTCTCTGGGATGATACAGGTTTATTTACAGACAACAAAATAAAATATGCACCTCTTGTTAACATATTTTATTTAACTGTTATATGTTTGATACATTAATAAGTTTTGCGGTACAAAAATATCAATGATGTAATTTTAATTTGCTTTGTAGAAAGCTCATAACCTCTTTATTTAGTAACAGAGCCTTTTTCTTTTCGTTTAAAACGTGATGTAATAAATAAGGGTTAATATCATCTTCTGAAGTATTTGTTGCGTCATTGTCGTAATTCTCTGTGATTTCTACAATAGGTTCGTTAGAATTTTCAACCTGTATCTCCAGGTTCTGTAGTTTATTATCCATTACATTAGTATTTTGTTCATATTGATCCAATATTTTTTTGTGTAACAACGTATTTAATCTTTCTCTCACATTTTCGTGGATTTCAGCATTATTACTAATTTCGGAATTCATTTTTAAGCACTTCTCAGCACTCACCTACATACTATACTAGATTACAGCTGTTTTGTGTCAAAAGTGAATAATTCTTCATACCTTTCATGTTTTAGATTACTTCAAAAATTATTGTTATACAATTTTTAGACGATATATTATTATATACACCTATAAAAAAATACTGCTAAACTTTTAATTTCAATTAAAATATTTAAACTCTTCCAGTAACTAATAGAATACATTTCATGGGACAGAATTCCCAGAGCCATTATCGGATTATTTTAATTTTTTCAAATTATAGATCTAAGTTTTTAATTTAACGAGTGAAATCTAACTGACTCTAACCTCGATATTTAAACATAAATGTTTATAAATCCGCAAATATAATTATTCTATAGGAAAGGTGTCGCGAAAGAGGTGGCCTCTGGTGGAAAATACAGGGTGGCCCAATGAAAATTATCAGCGCACTTTTTGGCCACTTAACATTAATTTTGCAAAAAACGCTCGAACACGTCAATTTTAGTATAAAGGGGGACACCTGAATGGATTAGTACCAATGGTATAACTTCAACCCTAAAATGGGGGTGCACTGCACCTTAAAAATTTTAAATGGAAAAGTTCGAAAGGCCTTTTAATTCTCTATCCAACAGTTTTTTTTATTTTTCAAATCCGATCATTAGTTCCAGAGATATATCGTTTAAAAAAAAACAGGTGTTTAAAATTGCAATCAAGTAGGTTGCACAAATTGATTTTACTAAAGCTTTTGACTTAGTGGACTACAATTTATAACTTGCCAAAATGAAATATTATAATTTTTCACAAAATGTAATTAAAAAAATATTTATATGACAGGCATTTTACTATAAGTATTACGTCTGATGAAGGGACGTCTTTTTCATCTATATTTTCATTATCACGTAGTGTTTCACAAGGTTCTATACTGGGCCCTCTATTTTTCATTATTTTTATGGCAGATATGCCATCAGTTTTAAAAAACTGTATGATATATTCATATGCTGATGATACTAAAAAAGATATTATGTAATAGTTAAAACTTTTATGTATACTGAAAGGGAGAAAGCGGTTGATGAATTTAATAATGAATTACAAAATTTAACTACATGGATTAAAAACAAAGGCCTACTTATAAATGCGGAGAAATCAAAGCTTCTCATGATATCCACTGGCACGCAGACCCTTCAAGCTTGTGTATACTTAAATGGCACAATGTTAAATTGTAGTTCTACTGTCAAGACTCTTGGTGTATATATGGACAAAGATTTGAAATTTCTTTTAGTACCACAATGTAAGAATAATATGTTTGTATTGTTAATTTTTTGAGATTTCAACAATGAAAAATTTTTGTTTTAGGCAAATTTTTCAAAAAATTGCAAAGAAACCGAAACATGAAAACAACAATCAATATAATAAGAATTAACATAAACCTGTTTCTTAGTACCCCAGTACGTGAATATGATGTATGCTTCTGATGTACTGATATGCTTTAACAATATGTTTTGAATTGCATACTAATTGATGATGAGGGAAATATATGTGTAAAGCAAACTAATTTGTGGTGAATTAAAGGAATACCACGCATAACACCAAAGTAAATTGTGTTTTAGAATTCATAATATTCACACATTTTAATTATATAAAATGATAAATTCTCCCGCCACACAAACGGAAATACACAATTGTGGTTTTTGTTTATCAACATATCCACAGCGTTCGCTCATTAGCAAACATGTGTTCAGCTGATATTTTCATATATAACCAAAAACATTTTAGTTATTCACAGTATATAAAATAAAACAAAGCATGAAAATGTTTCCAAGTATGTGTGATCATATATTGTTCTGTTTTATAGTATATACAGATAGTTAACTAGCAAAAAAATCATCAAATGAGTATAATATTATGTTTATTTTATACTTACTGTTCATTTTTTTTCTCATTATTATAATGTTAATTATATAAAAATAGTAACACTGATTGTCAACTAGCTAAAAACAAAGTATTTGTCTATTTTAACAGATAAAAGTAAATATATATATTTTTAAAACTGTTATTGTTTAAGTATGGTTTCGTCTATTTCAATTTACACATTTTCACATGTAATGATTTTTTTAAACAATCCTATAGTGAACAACGAGTTGACGGAATTGCATATACTAAATCTAATTCTTTGTTATTTATACAAAAATATGAACACAATTATCTACACGACGCGCGGCGTCAGCCAGCCTGTAATACAGTGTGAAGTTACTGAGCTAGTCGAAAACTAGTGTTATAGACAGCGCAGGACATCTTGAAGGAGTTTGTGTGCGAACAGTGCGGCTCGCAGCTGCGCCGGGGCTCCGTGTTCCAGCGGCAGGGCGGTGCGACACATGCCAGGAGCAGAAGGGTAGCCACCGGTGTCACGGAACCACGTGTACGAGGTGTACGTGGTGTACACTACAGCCTCGTACACGTGGCTCCGCGACGCCTGCGGTGCACCCGCAAACGTTTCCATGCCGCTACCGCGAGGAAGGCTGCACAACTAGCGTTCCCTTCACAAAGGCCGGAGGCGTCGAGTCGGAGTACAAGGTTGCCCGCCATCGCCACATCTGATCTCCGCCGTTCCCTGTGCGCTAATTACCTCATCCCCGCGCATAAACACCTCTTCCTGTGCTTGGCGTCAGCCAGCCTGTACTACAGTGTGAAGCTGCTGGGCAAGTCGAAAACTAGTGTTATAGACGGCGCAGGACTTCCTGGAGGAGTTTGTGTGCGAACAGTGCGGCTCGCAGCTGTGCCAAGGCTCCGTGGCGTCAGCCAGCCTGTACTACAGCGTGAAGCTGCTGGGCGAACCGTGCGTGATTTCAGACTTCGCATTCAGTGTCTCCGTCCGCCAAGGATAGGAAACTCTCTCCTCTCGCACGTTTAGGAGCACCTGCTGCTCATGCAGCACTTGACGTTATATTAATAGAAAACATATAGTTGTAGAAGGTGCACTACGAAATACGAGATGACCACAGCACGAATGCGGCTGACCGAGGATTTAATAGTACTAAAAGAAAAAGGTGAATATTATTATACAAGTTTATGTTAATTCTTATTATATTGATTGTTGTTTTTAGGTATGAAAATTACATAAATCACCCCAAAAATAGCAGTAGCCCTGGAATTGAGACAAAAATTAACAAATGTTTAACGGTTTATATGTCAAGTAAGCTGCGTTAGTTTATTTTTATTATTATTTGAAAATACTGCTGAAGTGAACAATATTACATAAGTTAATTTTGAGTTTAAAAAATAAAATTGCTATATTTTTAGCGGTAACTTGACAAAACAGTAATTTCAAATAATAATAAAAATAAACTAACTTTTGTTTCACGCAGTGCAATACTGTTTCAGCCCCCTGTTCAGAACATAGGGTTTTAATATGGGAAAACAGTTTTTAACGCGCGTTTCTTCCCATTTTACTTTATAGTAATGTTTTATACACCAAAATTTAAAGAATAAAATCTTACAGTTTTTTGGTATGAAAATTTATTATTTTGTGTCCTCCGAAGTAGAATAAACTTATTTGAATATTTCTTAAAGCTGTCATTATGACACTAGCGCATATGTCAGTCTGATTTATTTTTGAATTGTGTTCAAAACCCAAGTTTCTATAAAATATGATATGTTTATATTCATAATGAATAATTATAGTCATGAACTCATGAACATTCAAAAATAAATTAAACTGACACATGCGCTAAAGTGTCATAATGACAGCTTTTCTGATATTCTTATTTTCATATTTACGCTTACTGGATTCTTATTTAATACATACTCAAATTAAGTTTTTTTGGACTATCAAGAGTACAAAATAATAAATTTTTATACCGAAAAATGCAGGATTTAATTCTTTAAATTTTGATGTATAAAATATTGCTATAAATTAAATGGGAAGTAACGTTTTCCCATGTTAAATCCCTATATTCTGAATTTCGATGAACACATTGTATGTATACAGGGTGTTCATTTTAAATTGGCCACCATTGTTTGCTAATTTAACCGACCTCGTAGCTTTTATAATTCTCGAGATAGCAACGGTGGCCCATTTAAAATGAACACCCTGTATATGTCGTACATAATCAGTTTACCTTCAAAGGATCAGCAGCATCTTCGGAAAGTGTAATATTCTTTCTCAAACCTTTAACCCGTTCCTGCAGCGAATTTATCTTCTTTAACAATCTTGCTTTTTTTTCACGTAAAGACCGGACATAGCGAGGATGAATAAAATTCCTTTCCTTAGGAGTATGCAACACCACTTCTGTAACAATAAAGGAAGAACATTTTAACAGGATTTGAAAACATGTATTGATCAAGTAGAATGCATTTACAGTTACCCTCTCAAAACATCTTACAACAGGCATTATCGTTATGAAATTAATACATTATGTTCTACTTCTAAATACTTTACACTTTCCTTCCCAAAACCATCTTAACCTCTGGTATTACCCTGATCGGATTAATAAATTATGCAGAAACTAATTTCAATGCCACAAATTTCAAATACACTTTACAGGAATCTTATACCTCTGTTGCGAATGTAGAACTGATCGGATTAATATATTATATAGAATCTAATTTCAATACCAGAAATTTCTAAATCTACACACTTTACAGTTATGTTGGTGCAGAAATGATATTTTTTATACACTATTCTCATCAAAGTGGAAAGATTTAAATGATTATACTACTGTTAATATAGTACAATATACAAAAATGAGAAGAGAAATGTATTATGCTTAATATACCTTCTTTAACTGCTGTTTTCATAACAACATCGTCATGAACAGCCACAGGAATATTTTCGTGAGCAGCTGTCATAGGAACAACATTTGCAACAGCAGCTACCACAGGAACAACATTCACAACAGTAGCTGCCGCAGGGGACACATTTTCGTCATTAGTTCTCGGATTCGGAACTTGGACACTAGGCAAACATCTAAGTTTTAACATCAATCTTCCTCCAAATTTTTTCGCGTCTGGTTCCACATAATCTTTTCGAGTGAAATGATTAGAACAAACGTAAAAACCAGAAGCGTCATCAAAGGGCCTGATATCGCATATTTCTTTCCACAAAGCACTCTGTTCATTATCCTTAGGAAATCTGCAAAGAAATAAATAAATTATAGTATACCTCAATATTAGCAATACAGGCAAAAATTGAACTTCATGGTTCACGTATACTGCATTTTTACCTAAAATTTTGATATCTGTCATCATTTTCAAATAACCTGCTACATTTTAGAGGATATGTTAATTAGGCAGTCCAGAACAAATGACATTGGCAGAGGGCAGCTGTCAAAATATTATTTAATGTTTATTAAGTAAACTGGTAATCAAATAATTCTTTACATCTGTACCGATATTTCGCATTGTAGTGATTATATTTTCAGTTTTTTAAGTCTATCAAATATATCTAATAGTGAGATCAGACTTCACTATTTTTTAACAGTTTGAGAAAATATATAATATAAACAATATATTTACAATGAGAAACATCGATACAGTTATATAGAATTACTTTATTGTAAAGTAAACTTTTAATAAACATGAAATAATATTTTAACAGCTGACCTTTGCCAATTTTATTTGTTTTGGATTACAAAGTTTTACAAGTTCATGCAAATGTAGGTTATATAAGAAAAACAAATAAAATATATAATTATAATATACTTACGAATGCAAAGTAACTTTCGGTGTTTTCGAACCACAAACACAACAAAATCTTCTTGACATGATGCTGCACAATCAGAATAATGGTTAATGGCAGGATAATGGCTATACGTGTTTTGTAGGAAATTTTCAAATCCCACTCCGCTACCACTGGTAGCCAATAGAATTCGAGCATGCGCACCAAAGTGCATTGTCCCGGCTGTGTGCGATGCAAGATATATCTCTATTATGCTTTGTTGAACGTGAGGATCGTGGAGGCGGTATAAGGGCACGAGAGCACACCGTCGACATTGCCCAAGCCTCTCAGCTCATTTCACAGCATTCGAATGGCGGAAATTTAAATAAAAGTCGAAATATACTCTTCCAGCGAAAACAAGTTGTATTTATACAGATTTAATGGTTACTGACATTGTTATACTATTTTACGTTTAATAAATTATTTAAAACTAACTAATAAAATTTGTTTTCGAATGTCGATCTTGTCCATCTTATCTCACTTCAGATCATTCTATGATTGTCTCATTTCACATCATTCCATGATGGGGGGTTTCCAATACAACGCCTTTTTAAAATATATATTCTGCATATCAATTTTGGTCGTTAGTATATTGTAATAAAACTAAAATAATATGTAATTGTTGAATACTTTATTTAAAAATTGAAATTAAAATTTTATTTAAATGACCTTGTGACGTCATTCCCCTGATCAGTGTTGCCAACTATAAGTACATAAGTTTTAATTTCACCGGTTCGCAACACTGCCTCCGATAGCTAGCTTCATGTGATAAAATGACAGTGCAAGCTCGATTTCATTTCATTTTAAAATATATGAGAACACACACACGTGGTAACTGGTAAATGCATCTATCGAAAGCATGAATCACGAAAGCAGGTTATGTTTATATTCAATGTTTGAATTTAAGCGGTACTCGTAGCCTAACTTCACTTCAGTTTTTTAGCTACTTATAGTTCTATCTCATAGCGCACATGGACTATCTTTTTCTAGTCAGGGGAATGACGTCACATCCATTGTCCGTAAACTTTATTAATTTTTTTCTCGGATACTATCAACTTTTTGGAAAAATAAAAAAATATGGGTCCAATATTTTGTTTTAAAGTTTATCATATTAAAAAATCAAAAATTCTTGGAAACCCCCATTGCCTTATTTCAACCAATTCAAGCGGAAGAGATGAAGTGGCGGCAGAAATCTAAATCGACAGCATTGGCGGGTTTTGTATTCATTCCATTCTGCGATCTCTATATGTGGTTTATCCATTGCGCTCTTTTAGTGTTTCTCGTGTTAGTTATTTGTTGTTGTCGATTTTAACAATGTTATTGTTGTTGAGTTGAGTCAGTGACGTCGATTTAAATTTCCGCCTGGAATAGTGTGAACTAAGACAATCATACAATTGTGAAATGAGATGCGATGCTTGGGCACAGATCGACGGTGCTGCTCTCGTGCTCTATAATGGCGCTAATTGTGAGGAGGGAGAGTGATGGAACGTTGACGACGCTGCACAACTTCATCAACGATAATGCTCCCTAGGATTCGAATGATGAAGGGTCAACGGAAGAAGAGGAAGCCGTGGTGGAAATTACTCCGAAATGGGCTGAGGCGACAGAATATGTATCAGACTACAATATTTGTACCACAAGTACCAAGGGTATCATTACAGCCGCGAGGAGTAATAAAGCAAATGTACCATATGAAGGGTTAACGGAAGAAGAGGAAGTCGTGGTATAAATTACTGCGGAATGGACTGATGCGACAAAATGTGTAGCAAGTTACATCGGCAAAAAAAAAAATTGAAGAAAAATTGCGAAACATAATACCACCAGTACCGATCAAATACTTTATTAACCACAAAAACCAACTTTATACATTTTGTTAATAATGTTACCAATTTTAAAAATCGAAACCTCCAATATTTTTGTTAAAAAAAAAACTGAAAACATATGATGAGATAAGTTATAAAATACATGCCAAGTAGCATTTTCCGAGTGCTGGTTGAACGGCAGGCGGCTGGGTGAGACGCGTGCGAGAGAAGTGTTTCCTGTCCTCGGCGAAAGGAGACACTGAATGCGAAGTCTGAAGCCAGGCACGGCTCGCCTAGCAGCTTCACGCTGTAATACAGGCTGGCTGACTCCACGCACAGAAAGAAGTATTGATGCGCGGGGATGAGGTAATTAGCACAGAGAGAGCTGCGGAGATCCGACTCGGCGGCTCCGGCCTGTGTGAAGGGAACGCTGGTTGCGCAGCCTTCCTTGCGGTAGCGGCATGGAAACATCTGCGGGTGCACCACAGGCGACACGGTGCCACGTGTACGAGGTGTACGAGGTTTACACTACCGCCTCGTACACGTGGCACGTGTTGCACTGTCCTGCTGCTGGAACACGGAGCCTTGGCGCAGCTGCGAGCCGCACTGTTCGCACACAAACTCCTCCAGGAAGTCCTGCGTCGTTTATAACACTAGTTTTCGACTAGCCAGGCGCGTCTCGCCCAGCAGCTTCACGCTGTAGTACAGGCTGGCAGACGCCACGCAAAGGAAGAGGTACTGATGCGAGGGGATGAGGTAATTAGCACCTCGTACACGTGGCTCCGCGACGCCTGCGACGCACTCTTCTGCTCCTAACACATGCCGCACCGTCCAGTGTTCGCACACTAACTCCTCCAGGATGTCCTGCACTGTCTCCATCCCTGCAACAGACATCAGTTTTCATCTACCACTTGTTTACATCAAACAAGCTAATAAGCAAATAATAAAGGATTTTATTCTGCAGCGGTTGTTTATGTAGAGGATAGACAAGAGTTATATATTAACATTATTAAATGAATCAGTTAATTTACAATTTTTATTTTGCATAAAAAATGAGTGTATTATTAACGCATAAATTGAAAAGGAAATAATAGAAATATAAAAAATTGACCAAACTCAGTATTCGGTGCTGTACATCTTTCGCAATGAGTTCCTGTACTATAATTTAAAATTTATTTTTGTTCTCAAAGAACACAGTGAAAACACGACTAAAAAATCTTTCATGATACACGAGATATCATTTTTTAAATAAAAATTTGGCTTGTGACGTGATATGTCTTCGCCAGTGATGAACAAACTAATTGTACAGGGTATTGATATTTTCGTATTCGTATCCGCGAAAAAAAAAAATAAAGTAGCTGACATCTGGCGAGGAAATTTCATACTTTCGTAATCGGGATATAGCTTTGTTATTTTGTAATGAGAATATAGGCGGTATTGGATGCTTGAGGTGAAAAAGTAAGTAAATCTTGTTTCTGCAATGTAATCATTATTACTATGTATCATTGCATTATTTTTTCATATAAGACAATGATGTGAAGTAGGGTATCCCAATTACAGTAAAGATGCTAGAAACATCTTTTTCAAAGTAGAATAAGGATGATAAAAAAGACATTTTTAATTGCGAAAAAACAATGCCTATATTAAATGTAACCAAAGTTGCAAAATTAAAAATATATGCTTGCAATTTTAAAAAATCATTGTATTTGCAGTTCGATTGGTTGTGCGGCAGTTATTATTTAAATAATCTTTTTTATCTGCTCTATTTATTACTGTTGGTTGTAATAAAAACAGTTTCAATGATTTCGGTAATGTTAATGTTACTCGAGCGCTTCACAAACATGAAGGTTTTTCCGAACACATGCAATACGCATTAGGATTTTCAAAATTTTTAGTACCTACCATTGAATGTATTAATTTTTTATAAGTAATAAATATTTATAATATACTAACACTAAAGAACGAGTGCGCTGCAGTCGGTTCGGTCCAAGCACGACTTCACACTGGTCCTAGTCGCGAAAAGAGCGGGAACTTTAATTAAACGTTATGGAGAGGGATAGCATTAAAAAGCAGAACCCAATTATACATAGTATATTAGTTTTTTATTATTTAAAAACATCATACTATTCCCATTACACATTTCCCTTTATTAAATTTGTCGCCATCCCTATCCATGACGTCTATTTCGAGTTCCCGCTCTTTTCTGGACTACGACCCGAACATATTATTAACTGGGGAAATAAATTTCGCCTTATCATATCGTGCATAGTATACAAAACATAGCTTAAAATATCGCGCTATAGTAATTTTATTATCAACAAACAATATTAAATGATTATTACAGTGTTATGTACAATAATTCATTACTTTCTTCAAATTTCTATATTTATTTATTATATTTTAAATATTAAATGTGACTTTGAAACACTATTGCCTCTTTCACACTAGATGATTACGATATACTATCATTACGATACTCTGTCTATTCACACTAGAAACTATTGCCATCTATTGCATTTATAAGACATTACATTTTTTTTGAAAATTGGCAAGCCTGAATTTCCTAGGTTTGTTTAAATCTAGTTAGTCCGTGGTTAAATTCTATACAACAAATAACAACATTGTATTGTAACTTGTCTATCTCTAATCATTTTGAGATTATGTTTGGTTTGGTTTATTTGTTGTATAATAAATTTTAATCTTCGTCTACGACTTGTTCTTGCAGTTTGATATATTTGATATAATTCAAATATTTGCAAAAAATAATTACACATATTATCATCATCACCAAACAACTTAACCTTGTGTTTATAATTGATAACTATGTCTTGTCTATGATGACAGTTTACAAACTAAATTTCAATTTATGTTGGTACTGAAACGTCACAAACATCACGTGATCCGATCGTAATGACAGAAATCTCTGTCATTACTACAGCCGATCATAATGTTCGATTTCATGCGT
Source organism: Stenolophus ochropezus (assembly GCA_035578165.1). Classification (NCBI taxonomy): domain Eukaryota; kingdom Metazoa; phylum Arthropoda; class Insecta; order Coleoptera; family Carabidae; genus Stenolophus; species Stenolophus ochropezus. The sequence goes on along the minus strand of JAQOWZ010000003.1, from coordinate 16,181,780 downwards.
TCACACTAGGACATTACGATGGGGTGACATTACGATCCTATAGTTATCATTTAGTGTGAAAGCGGCATATCTTCTTGTGTATTGAGAATGCGCACCAAGTGCACTGTTAACAGCTGTGTGCGATGCAACATATATCTCTATTACGCTTTCTTGAACGTATTGTCAATACATTGGGGAGATACGGGATCAGCGGTATATTACTAATAGGTATATGGGTATATTACTAATAGGTATATGTGTAAAACAGCTTTTACAAGTGAAGATAGTTACGTAACCTTTAAATTTCAAATTATGTAGAACTCTTTTTACTGCAAGAAAAATTGATAATGTAGAAACTGATTAATGTGTAGCTACCTTTTCTGGTCGCGTTGAACACTTATGTTTCCAAACTGCATATTGTGACCCGACAAAATTTTGTTAGTACTCCTTCAAACAGTCAAGTTGAACGGAGAATGAATAACTTTATTTAAACTCTCTGTATAGAGTGAATTGAAAATTATATATGTTAAATATAAATGTACAACGAAATATTGAATAAAAAATTTCACAAACTCACTGACATGCTAGATAGTACCTCGTGCGTGGTGACATGTATGAGAAATACCCAGCTGATAACAGCGCTCTCAGCGTGCTAGATGCATTGTTGCCAACTATTAAATTTGTAAATTTGCTATTTGATGTCCTTCGTTGGCTTGAAATCGCTAGAAAATAAATTAACAAAATTACGACAAATGGTATTATCTATTTAGATAGATGCTTGGTAATAATTTATAAAAGAAAGATTTTTTTATTACAAACAAATACATACAAAAAATCGGACAGTAGGTGGCACTAGTGTGTTTACTGTAATCGGGATAGCTAACTTCACATCACTATTGTTATATATGTAGTTGTATCTTATTTCAGCCAGATATAAATAAAATATCATTTTAGGCGGCTGGTACATAAATTGTTGTTTTTCGTATCTGTTGGCAAACTTAGGGCCGGTACTTTTGCTTCTGATTAAAAGACTGATTAGATAATCTACTGTTAAATTAATCACATATTTTAATCATGATTAAATAGAAGTGAGTACTTCAAAGTATCAATTTTTATTTGACATCTGTCAAAGTCAAAATTTTTGGCCGCTAGTTTGTTCATTATTGATACATAGTTCATATTAATGTGATTAATTATTTTAGAATATAATTACAAATGTAATTGTGTGTGCACCTCGGCTAAAAGTTCTTTTTGGGCCTCATCTGATTTGTAGCCTCGACTGCAAACTTGGGTTTCGGCCCAAAAAGATTACTTTTAGAACCTTGATACACAAATAACTATTGTATTAGTCTTGCAAAATGGTGGTTCTTTGCTAATTTAATCAACCTCGTAGCTCTTATAGTTCTCAAGATAGTAATGGTGGCACAATTAAATGGAACACCCTGTATATAATTATTTATTTATGTTTCATATTTATTAAATTCTCTAAAATTTGTAGCAATAAAAAATGGTCAGAACATTCATTTATTTAGGTACATGCTAATTTTTTTTTCCTTAATACATGAACCCAAGCTTGTCGACGTTTTGCATCTTTGGAAAAATAATGCAACGATATACAGTAATACAATTATTACAGTGCGGAAACAATCAGTTCGGATTATTAATTTTTTCACGCCATTTAGCGCTCCGTAACTGCCTACATTCTCAATGTAAATAACAAGGCTTTATTCCGAACACGAAATTATTAAATTTTCTCCCTAGATGCCAGCCACTTTGACTTATTTCGCGGGTACTGTAATAGTTGTTATGAAAACAAACGTAAGGCGTAGGGGAGAGCGGGGCACAGTGGTCACTTTTTCAGAAAAGCCTATATATTTTAAGTATGTCACATTATTTTGTAATTGTTGTTAAACCAATATGAAAAGACATGTCTTAGCACAGTAAATATATTTTTATAATCTTACTAAGTGAAGTCATTTCCGCTAAATATAAATAAATATGAGTGCGTGTATTTCTGTCCACTGTGCTCCATTATAGGGCTACAGTGGCCACTGCGTAGGGGTACAGTGGCAATCACAAATTAATGTATTGATACATTTCATAAATACTAAATTAGGATGAATAAAAAATAATAGAAATGACTATATATATAAAGTCAAAAATAATCCAAATTACTATGGACTGAAATTCTATAATAAATTACCTAAAAAGTTGAAAGATATTAATACAAAAATTAAATTTAAAAATGACTTAAAAATGTATTTATTAAGTAAAAATTATTACCATTTTGAAGAATACCTTAATGATAGGTCATAAACTTTTATTTGGATTGTGATCTAATGCGTTAGTGGTACGGTTTCGAACTATTTTATGTAACTTTCTTGTTGACGTTTCCCATGTCATGTAATTATGATCTCCGGAAATAAATTATTATTATTATTATTATTATTTAATCAATTCATCCAGCAAATTATTTAACAGATTTTTTTGTTGGAAATTTCACTAAAACAAAGTCTTTTTCTTTCACATTTCTTAAGTCAAAAATTAAGATGGGTTACAGTGGCCACTTAACTTAAGTGAAAGCAGTGTCCACTGTACCTCCTTTGAACTATGTCCATTGAATCCCTAACCTCTCCTAAACATTTTCTCAAACTTAAGATATAAATAAAAAAGATAATTTACTTTTGGTGTATTCAATTATTAATATATGATTTAATTAAATAATAAATCAAAATTAATAATTTATTTAACGTTTATACTTACCACTAAGAAGGTTTCAAAAGGGAGTTAAAAAAATGCTTACACATAGGCGAAAACGTTTTTCTTGCATGTGTCCTAACTTACCGACAGTAACCATCCACAACGTATATGACTTTGTCTACTTGTAGGTAAGTGTGAATGCCATCTATACTCCGTTTTTAAACTATAGACAGCACTAGACGAAGTCACATTTACACCGCTAGAAGTTACCAAAAAAAATCACTAGATTTATTGGCGGGAGAAATGAAGTGTCAAAATGAAGGTCACGTCAGAATTTATATTTTCCAGGCTATATTTTCATCATCCAAAACTAATAATAGATAATCTACTTACACAGCATTAGTGAAGTACTAATAGTTCTAAAAAGAACTGGTTTTATTCGTGAAATGTCACAAAAAGAGCAATGAAACGAAAAACACGTGCAAATTCAACAATTGATTTGACAACTTCCGAGAGTTTGACGTTTCAATTACGTTTGAGAAGGTTAATCTGAAATTTCGTCTGGTTAAATGCGGCTTCAAGAAATGACGCAGCAGCCAATCACAGGCTTTGATTTTCTCACTAGGATTCCTAGTTACTGTCTATAGTTTAAAAACAGAGTATAGTGTTTATGGTTTAAAATTTTTTTCACGTTCTAGAAATAAATGTTCACTGTACCTCTATGTCCACTGAGCCCCGCTCTTCCTATAGACTGTATTATAGCGTTTTCGATTGGGATGCACTGACTGCACTCAGTGCGCACTGCGGGCAACTGGCGTATTCGATTGGGATTTCCAGTGCAAGGGTGCAACCTTTTCCGTATTCGACTGGGCCAGGCATATTGCCCGCAGTGCGCACTCAGTGCAATAAATACTGCACCGTCTCTAGCCCTAGTGCAGTTATTTTCGTACACTGAAAGGCGCGATAAATTTGAATCTGGAAGATATCGTTACTTTGCAAACATTACTCGATTCTTGATCTTTAAATAGTGATGACGAAAATATAGAAAATGTGGTGAAGCAATATCGGAAAAGGCCGAAAGTGAAATATTTTATCACTGAAGAAATAAACGAATATAACAATGATGATATGAGTACTAAATGTTAATATGTACAGTAAAATGGACTTGTTATTTAAAATGAAATGATTATTTTTAATTCGAGTAAACTTAACTTTAAGGCAAATTTTTGTTTTTAGTTTAAAAGAAATTTGCGGTAGTCAAGGCAGACTTGCAATCAATTAATAACAATGTATGAAAATAAACACACTTTTTTCAATGTCATGTTTCTTTTGCTTTCTGTATCGCAGCTTGATCTCGCCATTTCTAGTGCACTGAGTGTTTGGTGTATTCGAGTTGGGTAGTTTTACCTGCTCGACACTCGGGCAACACGAGTGCGACACCAGTGCCGAGCATGACGTCAAACAAAAATTTCCGAGCGCACTCAGTGCACACTCAGTGCATCCCAATCGAAAACGCTATTAGTGTAACGGTCATTTTGTGGCGCCAAATTCAAACTGAAACCCTAACTCGCCTCTGCCGATTTATACGCCCATGTTATTCTTATGGGAATAAAAATTTGCTATCTTTAAACTGCTAGAAAGTGTTATAAAATGCAAATCTTAACTATTGAACCTTATAAATACTAATCTCTAATGTTTTATCTATCTTCTAATGTAATATACACACCCAAAAAACACAGTATTATTTAATAAACTTCAATTTAAACAGTAGGTGCAAATTTCTGAAAACGTATGTCGAAGCTGTCTTAGTATTCAGTTGAACCTGTCACTTCATCGCGGCGTTTTTAATCTGCTGCACCAAGGAACGACATATGTTACTATATGGGATACTAATTTCTTTAAAATCAAATTTTTCTTAATTTATTCTTTTATTTGTACTTTTTCTGTACGGAAAGCAAAGAGCAATATTTTAGGATATAAAAAAATACTATGTTATAGTTAAGAATTGCCAAAATGCTTTAATATCGTGAATTGAAAATGTACTCCTATAAGAAATGCATACACTCAGATTTGAATTAGGGTTTCGCGCTAAATGTAAATCTTAACCTCACTAACGTGGTCTCTATGGATTTAACGTTAGCGTATCGCAAAGTGATATGTTTTTATTGTTTTTAAAAAAGATAAAGAATAACAACAATTATATTTTCTTCACAATCATTTGTTATAAATGAATCTGCGTCCACAGGACTTTGAAATAAATGAAATGAATTTAACAGTGAAAGTTTTCTTGTAATAAGGATATGATAAAATTCTATCCTCTAATTTATAAGGACACTAAATTCTAATTTTGGTGCTGTCTATGTCTATAATAACTCTACATTTTGGATAATGTATTTTAAAAGTATAGCTTTTGCGTTCTAGCCGAAATACTCCAATTTAATTTTTCTGTAAGCTAGCTGTGAGTGAACGAATTAAGAAATTTCTCGAAGATTGGATGTGCAAAGGCAAGATTTAGACTTTTAAAAATCGATAAATAAAGTGTATTTTTATTCTAATATCACATCTCACAACGCAATACATAATATTCAATCATCTTACAGCTTGTTTAGCACGAACAAACTTGAAAAAAGTAACAAATTATCTTCTGTAAAGGTCCATTCACAGTTCTTAACGTAGTCATAGTTTTAGTTTCTTATAAATACATGTCGAACGTGAATACGGCTCTGAGCATTGTTTCTCGACGTAGATGTAGTTGCTGCGCACAAGCGTAAAGCACGGACCATCTTACTATCGCGTAAAGTTTGCAAACTTCATATACTCGACATAACGCAACAGCAGATCATTTTCATAACAACTTTGTAAGTTTTGTCCACGTGGCTGCGCTGAATACAGGTCTGCCTGCACATTGCCTACTTTCAAGATCACTAAAAAATTTTTATTCTATATTTTAGGGTAAAAGTATATTGTAAAAGCATGATATAACACTTTTTGTCCTAAAAGGAATTTATCCAACTTCCTATTTAAAAGAAATTCGAAAATTATTCGTATTTGTATGTATCTTGTTTATTAATCTTGCAATGTTCGTATAATATATATGTATGTAAAAGTGATTTTTATGTAAATAATATTATTAATTATTATTTTACCAATTTATATCAACAACATATATTTATTAATATTTCATAAAGAGTAGTTGGCAAGATCAGTAGCAGTGCACCTAATTTCAAGTGTTATGAACTGTCACTGTCAGAATAATTTAGGTTATTACTTTTCTCTTTTTTATGTAATTTTGTTATAGCCATGTAAAAATCATGGAAGACGAGAAAATAGTAAATATATTGAAATCATTAAGCACTTCTCATTGTAAACAAAGTACATATCATCGTTTATCATCATTGAGAAAAGCTGTTACAAATAAGGACCAATTTATGATTGTATTTAATCATGACGGAATAAGAATTTTAATTGGATGTTTGTTGGAAAAAAATGCCAACGTCATTGATATTGGATTGAGTATTTTAGGAAATTGTTGTATAGAAAAGAACTGTGCTAAAGAGGTTAATAATATCTAAATGAATACATTATGGATTTATAAAATGATGAGTTGTAGGTCATAAAACATAATGGGTTACGTATTTTAATAAATATTTTGAAAAACTCATCATTAGATACAATTATTTGTCGTACGTGTAGGCTAATAGGAAATATCGCTAAATTCGATAATTATGGCAGTGAAATTTACAAGTATGGCGTTGTGAAAATTGTAATTGATATTCTTAATAAGTCGATCTCTGAAGACAAGGGAAATAAAATTTCTATCGGGACTAAGATGATGGCTATTCGGGTTTTGCGGTAATATAAACTCAATGGTTGTGTGTTGTTTGATTTGTATTACATCTGTTATTTTGTGCAGCTCACTATGGGAAAATAACTGTAATCGTTCCGGTATCATTTCGGACGGGGCAGTAAAAGCCGTGTCGTTGCAATTAATACATTACAACGACAAGTGGTGTGCGAAACACACAAATAAAAAACAAACACAAAAGATACTTGAAGATATTTTAAAATGTTTGTTATTGTTCAGCAAGTGGGGTACAATGGAATGCGCTCAGCAGGTAAATTACATTTAATTTTATTTATTTCATCTGAATTTTTATTAATGGGGTTTTCTATATTTTAGTTTTATGTATGTATTTTAAATTTCAAATAAAAATACATACGTACTTTTGTATTATGTAAAAATTGTTAATAGTAAACGAGTAATATAGAAATAAAATTTTCAAGTCATAGCTATCAACGTAATAAATGAAAAAAATACAACTAGTAATGCCCTTAAATAGTGAACCAAAGCGTTTAACAGGATATGCGACGTCACAGAAACACGCGTTTTTTTTAAATATAATTTATTTAAAAATGTTAACCCTAAAATTAATTAACAATGTAAAGTTATTTAAACATTGTTTTTTTCGGAAAACCCCATTCATGGAAATTATTCTGTAAAATAGTCCGCATATACGAACATTTTGATTCATCTTTTTAAAGTCGGTAGTAATATTAATACATTCGTAAACCATAATAGAAATTCAGATATTTTACATAAATATCGTAAAATTCTTACTAAATTGAAAATTACAATTCATATAATTTTCAAAAAATTAATGAAGAATTTTAAACTTGAATATGTTGTGACTTCAACTCGACCTGTAAAAAAACAAAGATTTTATTGGCCAGAAATATGTTAGTCGCACTATAACGGAGTTAAACAAAACTATGAACTGTCATTTCCTTTTTTTGTATTTAGGGTTATATTTAGTTTTATGTAAATATCAAGTCAATTCTATAAAATTTATAATATTGTTTTATTTTCCGTTATACCAAGTTTACTTATTTTATTCAACACCGCGTAGTGATTATAATGTTTATAATTATGGTATTTTTATACTCTGTTCACGTTGAGTTAATAATGAAGGCTAGTATATGGACTACGATTCCGGTTTTGTGATTGGTTAAAAAAAAACAAGTTTACACACGGAAAATTTTAACTAAAAAAAGGTACCATTAAAAAACAATAGTATAGACTAAGCAAGTAACTATCGCAGCGCCGCCATGTGACGCCATTATGAATTAGCGTTGGTATAATCTCTGGCTACATTAAAAATGAGTTCAAATTCAAAGAAAGTCTGTAATAATAGTTGTTATGTAATGGACTATAAAAGCATATGTGGAGATGAAACAGTGTCATTTTATTTATTGCCATATGGCAATGGCTTATGGCTGGTTGCACCAATATTACTTAAATTTTAAGTTACCCTTAAGTGGACAATATCACATCGGAATAAAATGTCAAATGAACTATTCAACATTGCCGTCAAAATTTCGATTAGCATTTTTTTGTTTAAGTGTCGCTTAAAATTAAGCTGCATTTACAATGAAATAATTACCGCCAGCCAGTCTGATATGGGATTTAATCTCGTATTAAATTCAGGACAAGATGATACTAAGTAACGTACAAAAAAGGAAACTACATTCATTACTTATTTATCATCTTGTACTGAATAGAATCAACCATTAATTTTTTTTTTTTTATAAATCTGCATAATGAAATATGTTGATAAGTGCAAATCCGGTTTGAAAATTCTTAGTATTAAGGGAAAAAATAATTATTTCCGTATCCATGGTATGTAAATTGTTTACTTCATTTGAGGTTAACAATAAGTGAAAGCGGGATGATATGAACAGCTGTGGGTTTTAGCGGTGCAAGCATACGACGTGACATCTACCGATAAAATTTAAAGTAAAAATTATTTGATCTACAACAAAATAGTATTTAAGTTAACTCAAAATTATTTTTAAAAATACAAATAGACGAATATAATTACAATTGTCGCATAAATTTATTATAGAAATAATCATTAATACCAAAATTAGACATTTATAAATTAAGGTTATATGTCAAAAAGTCGTGGAAAAAATATTATAGGTATGTATTTATTTGTTGTCATGGTTTCAGTATTGAGTAGGAAAATGACATAGGTTTGTTTTTTACATTATAAAATTATTTTTTCTTCAAACGTCATAAAAGTGACATCTTCTGTGACGTGATTGACAAGGTTGAAGTTTAATTTCTATGCCAACGTAATATAATTTTTTATTCTAGCCGCCGTATAATATTGTCGCCGCCGTATAGCCAATAAGAAGCGCCGTATAATATTGTCGCCGCCGTATAGCCAATAAGAAGTAACTTGTACAATAGAAATCTGTAATATCGCCCTAAATGTCACTATAAAAACTAGATAACCTAAGAATAAAGTTACTAAAAATTATGAATAACTGACAGGTAACCTACATATTAAACGTCAAATAGTAATTTATTTTCTAAAATTTCTAAGTTTGAAGAAAAAATAGCATGTGTTATTTAGAGTAAAAGTGTCTTTGTGTGCCTCGCATGCAATTGTCCGACTCGCTTCGCTCGTCGTGCAAACTTCCATGCTCGCCACACAAAGTATCACTTTTACTCTTAATAACACAATATACTATTTTTATTTAATACACTCTTCTCAAGGATACGGAAAAATACCTTGTGCCCTGCGGGAATTTACCGGCATATTACATCCTTTGGCTTTTGTTGCCCTCGCTCACTACGTTCACTCGTGCATCAGAAATCTTCGGGATGTAATATGCCCATATCTTCCCTTATGACGCAATATACTATTTAATGTAAAGCGCTGCAATGTGACGTCATCAGTACTAAAGAGTGGTACTCAACCAGTAGGTTTTCATGTGATTTGCATTTACTTCATTTTACATTTGATAAAAAATTAAACATGTATTAAATGTTAATTTTGTTCAATAATTTTCTCTAAAAAGATTAACAAATATATTTTTATGGAAAGTAGGTAAATATTATTGTACATTTTGACAACTTTTTTCACTTTGACATTTCTGTGGCGCTAGTGGGCTTGAGTCATGTGTTTGAACTACGACAAACTTTAAAATTTCGTGTTGTATACTACAGTTTCGAGATTTTGTAATTCGTTTTTAGATAAAATTATAATTATCGTTATTATTATTCATATAACAAGCACGTACTTTTAACGCTTTTAACCTCTTAAGCTGACAGACTGACAGTCACAGAACACCAACACTAGAAAGTTTTCATATAAATTTGTACCAATTATGTTGCCTGCTTGAGTTAATGGTGAGCAGCGGGCTTTCATTTTTTAGCCAATCAGAAGCTTCATTTTAAAACTAGTACTGATGACGCGATGAATTATATAAACCATAATATCTCGGAACTGAATAAATTTTTAATATTTTTTTTATTGTTAATTATACTTGCTAAATATATAAATATTATTTACAACACATATTTACCATAATTTGATTATGGTTGATGAGCCTATTCAGGAAAAATATAACTACGAGAGTCAGACTGTTTTTAAGCTACATGTTAACGTATAACGTTAAAGTACGCCTGCGCTCTGATGTTTCTAATTGTCAAGCATTTGACAGAAAATAAATACAAGACAGGGAAATGAATGTTAGAAGAATAATATAATACAAAACAAACATGTAATTCGTTTATTCAAAATTGAATATAATTGACATAAACATACATGACAGGAGGGGAAATACTAGAATCAATTATTAAACAACGGGTTGATCATCGAAATGCCCGTCTTCGATATCTCGCTTGTCGTTAGAAATACAGCATAAATTTATTAACAGAATTTATTCGTCCACTCAAGGAGCATAACGTAAAATTATTTTCACATACATATATAGTGTGTTGCATTTCGGCTCGGCGAGAATTGTTTGCCTTTTTTTAAATGGAACACTATATATTTTTATATTTTTTCAATAGGGTGGTTTTTTAAAAATTATTTTATTAGAAAGAGTTTGTAATTTAAACACAGGAAATAAAGAAAAAAAAATTTTTCTTTATAATTTTTGAAATATTAGACAAAAAATAATCGCGCCAAAATGTCTTGTTTATATCTACACCCCACTCCTATGACGTCAATGATCATGATTCTAAACTGCGCGTGTTCGCCAACCAGTGAAGCTGTTTACTTATTGGTGCACTGCGACACCATGATCAATGACATCAGCAAATAGTGGGGGACACTTTAAGTCACGTGATTTATTTGAAAATTTACACATTTTTCAATCATTAATAGCTCTTAATTTATAGGGATTATTACAATTTTGTTTCCACAAATAATGTTTAAATAGATAAATGTATCCATATATAATATAGATTTCCGAATTCAAATTTCTTGCAACCACCCTATTGTATTTTATTGTCCTATACCGACATATAAGTACATTTTATTTTAGTATTCCGCGCCGTTGCCAAGTTATACCGTTTATTCTCTAAAAAAGACCAAATACACGCATTGCTTTATAAAGACGTACAGAAGTTATTTTAATAGTAAAAATTAAGAATGTTTTTTTTTTCTTTCGACAGCAACAATTGTCAACAAACTGTCTGACGTTTCAAATGCTTTACTTTTCATCACCAGGTAGAAAATAAAAAATTTTCATCACGGGATGATGAAAAGTAAATTTGTTTTTATAACTGTTTATGTAAAGTGTACCGTTTCCAAACCACAATTTCAAATGTAAGTCAATTTTGGAAACTGACAGTTTATATCAAAATTAGGGAAAAAAAATTAAAAGAATCTTATCAAAATTAGAAAAAATCTTGTATGAAACAGGTTAGAAAATGAAAATTTGTGTAACTTGTGTGATATTCCACCGTTACACAAAATGAGGCATTTTCTAACTGGTTACATAAATTAGCTATATCAAGAAAAAAATTCAATAGGCTATGTAAGCATTGATACTAGTGACATCTTTCGATGTTTCGCCGCATTTTTTCTGGGAGTCGCGCCGTGACTTTAGCTTAAAGAAATTTCGAAAAAATTAGTAATTCGGATGGAAATAAAATCAAATAATAATTACTATGTGATTGGCTGCAGGAATACTCGGGGAAATGCTCGAACTATTAAATTTTATTCATTTCCCAACAAACAACCCTGGGAAATTGAACGAACAAGTAAATGGATCGCTGCAATTCGCAATTTCATAAAAAAAACACATTTATTTACATCTTTTTGGACGAATAAAATACCGTGGAGTCCAACAAAACATTCAATTATATGTAGTACATATTTTGTTGGTGGAAAAAAGTCGAATGACTCTACTAGTAACTCGTTTATCCCTACTATTTTTCCTCCCATTCACAAAAAAAGTGTCGGTAGACGTTGTTCGAACTGAACGTGCAACCTTTGTTATATTTTTGAAATTGTTCTTCTCTTCAGATGAGGTATAACATAGAGATATGGCATTGCCCAAATATATTGTCGAAAGATCTAAGGTTTAAAATCGCTTGCAGCCAGCTGTTTGACAGAGGACCAGTGGAGTAGTTATATGGAAAACTCAACCAAACAAATAATGAGGATAGGTAACAAAACTTTCCAATACCAATATTTCGTTCGTCTAACTGTAAGTGTGCACTACTCAGCTGGCGGATTGTTCTCACGCAGCTGACTATTAGGCGATTCTCGACCATACATCTTTTGCTTGCTCAGTAGTACGTAGCTATAGAAGTGTGGCATATCTCTCTGTTATACCTCATAATAGGTTCTTCTGGTGATCGATTCCACAGCGAGGGTTCGTCAATTTTTAATCGAACATTCTCTTCATTGACAAAAATGCACACCGTTGCTGCATACTTGCAATTTTCCTTTCCACCCTTTCATGTGCACGTATAACTTATTATATGTCTATTATCATCCAACTGAAATAAATTTATACTTCGCAAAAACCTTTTTCATAAAATAAACTATTATTTTTCTTTTATTATCTTTCTCGATAAATATAATAGAAGTCATTGCATAGTCTGTGTATTTGATTACAACAAACAGATCATATTTTATGTTATATTCCAAATTCTACCCCTTGTGTTAAAATCACTGATAAGCAGGTAATTGCAATTTTATTTCCGCAATAATTGCAGTTGATTATTACAAAGTTAATAATATTATAATTTATTATTATTCTGAAAAAAAAACTGCTAAAAGTAATCAAATTATTTCTTTGATCACAATAAACTTAGTTATATTTCTCGTTAATAAATCTCAACTATGTTGATTGTAATCATAATTAATTAACTATAATTTTTTTGTTGATGGCGCCCCATATGTTTGCTGCTGAACAGTTTGCGATCTTTCGATATACTTTCCTTACGAAATATAATCAAGTCGACACTTTGGAATCCACAGTATATAATAACTGACATTATGAAAGGATAAATTTTATTTATTGTCCTAAAACTTACCATTTTTCTCGATAGCGTATTGTCTTTTCTCAGTGACAGATTTACAAAAGCTTTTCCCCTCCTTTACAAATGCAAATACAATCTACAATGATTCTGTTGTTATCATCAAAATAAGAAACTGTCAATATTTGATAATTCTTAGTAAAATAAAAAATGATATCATTTTTATTGTATGCATAAAATGCGTGGATATCAAATTCAAATAATAGTTTCACGCTTCCGTCCAATTTGACTAGTATAGGGCACGAGCGTGCTGCTGTCGTTTGAGTCCAAACACCTCAGTGGTCGTGGTCCAGAAAAGAGCGGAAACTTGAAATAGACATCATATTATTGGCAATTATTTTGTGTTTTAAAATAGCTATATCATAGAAAACTAGCATACTATCTAGAGAATGCGCTGTCTTTTTATCGCTATCTCTCTCCATGAAGTCTATTTAAAGTTCCCGGTCATTTCTCTACTACGACCAGTTTGATGCTGGTGTGAAGCCGTGCTTGGGCCTAAGTGACTGCAGCGCACTTACCCCTTAGTAGAGAGTGAATTTTGTAAATAGTATATTAGTTTTCAATGATATAACTATTTTAAAATACCGTACTATTGCCAATACATCTTTTCCCTTATTTTCGTTATCCCTGTTCATGACGTCTATTTAACGTTCCCGCTCTTTTTTGGACTACGGCCACTGAGGTGTTTGGGTCCAAACGAAAGAAGCGCGCTCGTGCCCTATTGCAAAACTCAAAGTCGTTCAGAATATCTCTGTTTGCTGGTCTAGGCAGGCAAAATGTAGGAATGCCAACTTAAATGTAATAGCATTGTGTTCTGATAAAATTTTAAATTTTACTTTATTGAAAATATGAAAATTTAATGAAAACCACAATTTTTATATCAGTTTACATTCGTTTAATTTTTTTAGACTATAATAAATGACACTAATTTTTTTCAATAAAACAAGTGAATTGTTTATATATCCTTAGTAAAACAACATGAAAACATATACTGTATAAAATTTTAAGTAGTAATAATCTTGTGAATGACACGTCCAGAAACTGTTTTGCGAAATCTCACATTTTTGCAGCTCCCGCTTTCAGCTTGGCTTGTCAATATAAGGTCGCTTTTGCAATAGTTCAGTTTCTGGACAAGTGAAACAAATAACTATTTTAAGCCGCTTTTTACTTAAATCATTCTTTTTTCTGAAACAACATTTTCTTACTTTTTATTAATCTTAATTTCATAATATTAGGAAATTAAAAAGAATCATTTGTTTATATTAATTACATTTATGTACAACATACAACTGCAAATGATAGCATACTTTTAATTTTAAACAATAAAATATCATATAAAGATAAAGGAATCATGATACAGTATGAATATACAAAAAACACCAAATGTTTTTTTTTAAGTTTATCACTACATCATGCTACATTTTCTCCTGCAAAACTTCTTTTATGTCATAAAAATTGCACTTAATAAATATTTATTCTGTATAATGACACATAAAATCATACCAACGCTAATTATGAAAATATCTGCGGGTTGGCGCACGGATTGACAGGAATTGCTTAAATTTTTGACAGTTATTGCCACAATGAGTGACAACTATGAATATTTTCATAAAAATACGTGAGGAAAACCTATTGCAAATGGTAACACCTCAATTATTTACGCGCCAATCTAAATTTCATGTGTGTGTGAACCTCTTATCTTAACGTGAGCAGAATATAGATAAATAAAGTAGGTACTAACTTACTAGTGGGTTACAAATTATAACACACTGTTTGTTGGTTCGTATCTTAGTAACTATACGTTATAAAATTTTCTCTGTACTTTTTTAACTTCGTTATACGAAGTAAAGGAAACATTTTAATCGTAAAAACATCGGTTTTCAGATTCCAACGGAAATATCCGTTTTGACTATCCCTGAATCCATTTTGAATAGTTTCGGTGTGACATCTGTACGTACGTATCTCTTATAACTCAAAAATTAATCGTAGAATGTTGAAATTTTGTTTATGGAACATCTAGTTATGTACATCCATTTACTTTTGGTAAAAACTTAATAAAAATAACAATTTAGTTGACTTTAAAGTTTTTAAATTAACATTAACAATTGTCATAAAATATTTCTGAGATATATGTACGAAATATCTTTTTCTTTACGAGTTTTTGAACGATTAAAATGTAATAAGAAATATTGATAAACATTTTAATAAAAATTTTAAAACATGATCCATTTTGAAAGGAAGTTCGAAGATTATGAAACGAATGGAAGTTGAAGAGCGATTAACTGTAGAATGAATTGCAGAAAGAAATATGTTTAATTTAGCGTACAAGGAAGTCAGGTGGTGTTCACATCAGATTTTTTTATTAAATGTCAACTGTCAAAAATATTATTACACAGGGTGGTAACTCGAACATTCAAGCATGGGGATGTAACACCCTGCTTCCCTAATTATTTTAGGTAAAAACGGTTAAACTAACAGTTATAGAGGATATAATTTTGAACCTGAATCAATAAGCAAAAATAATTTAAGTGCCTTGTAAGCTCAGAAATTAGGTATGAATTATAGAATTGGGTCAAAAATGATCAAATGTTTAACGGTTTATCTTTCAAGTTAGTTGCGTTAATTCATTTTTATTATTATTTGAAATTACTGTTGAAGTGATAATATTACATAAATTAATTTTGAATTTAAAAAATAAAAACAAAATAAAATTGCTATATTTTTAAGCGAGACCATATACAAAAAAATAAACGCGAAACTCTACATTCAAATTTTCCTGCTAAAATGATTTACGGTGCAGTGCTGCCATCTACAATTAGCCACTCAACTGTCCCATTATAAATAAATGGGAATAAAATTTAAACTTTCAATTATAGTTTAAGTTATAATTTTTCATAAATTTATGATTAAAAAATATTTCACATGTAATTTCAATCACGCTAAACTTTCCCATTATTTCTTATACGAATTTGATATTTTTAACACTGATATTGGGATAACTGTACAAAATTAGCAATCGCATTGGCGACGAACATAAACATTTTGGTAATACTTGTGGTATATAAATACCTATTGTAGGTCCTGGCGGATGGCAATGGTTTTAAAACACTTGTCTCTTTGATAAACATAAATCCAAGTTTGGCAGTGAAGTGTCTAACAAATCTAAGTCATGTGGCCACATCCAGATCAGCCATCGCCAACGCAGAAGCTGTTAACAGTGTTGTTTCCAAAATAAAACAACATGTTGAAGCGAACTCAAGTAAGAAACTCATTTATTTTTAATATTTATCAATTTCACTTCTTCATTATGTTCAGGATGTTAATATTTAACTCTAGCTGCCTTCAGGTAACGAATTTGAATTTGAAATATGAACTTTAATTGAAAAAAAAATAATAATTTACTTGGTTTTTCGACTATATTATTTATTTTGTAACGATCGTTTCGTCCTCTCGGACATCATCAGACGACTAAGTTAAATGATCAAAAGTAGTAAAATAACATCTACTTGTTCGTGGGCAATATTTTCTTTTGAAATATAACTTAGAAATTAGGAAATATGGTAGTTCTAAGAAAAATATTACAGATAGATGTTACTAATTCACCACTTTTGAATATATAATAATATGTATAGTTTATGAAAGGCTATAGACATACGTTTCTAGCATGAAGTATAATACAGAAGGAGTGAGGACTTCTACAAAAAGATGACTACTGAAATGTGTTTTAAAAAAATATATATATTTAGAAAATTAATTTTTATGTAATTGAATAAGTACATTCATTTTGAAACATGTATGGAAAATTTAAATTTTAAAGTCAGAATTTATTTAATGTTAATTTTAATTTGTAAATACTCGTATTTTAATCGTTGTATGATCATCAACAAAAAAATAAGAAGTAAGCGTGAGTTGCGCCCGATACCTGCTTATGAGCTATATATCGTATCGAACAAAACATTCTAAACGCCGAACTTATTCCGATAATAGACGACATCTATCGAATCGCATAAAATACGATAGCAGAACACCGTAATAGACTGCATTAGCGTAACGGTCATTTTGTGGCGCCAAATTAAAACTGAAACCCTAACTGGCCTCTGCCGATTTATAAGCCCATGTTATTCTTATGGGAATAAAAATATGCTATCTTTAAACTGTTAGAAAGTATCATAAAATGCAAATCTTAACTATTAAACCTTATTAATACGAATCTCTAATGTTTTATCTATCTTCTAATGTAATATACACACCCAAAAAACATAATATTATTTAATAAACTTCAAATTAAACAGTAGGTGCAAATTTCTGAAAACGTATGTCGTAGCTGTCTTAGTATTCACTTGAACCTGTCGCTTTAACGTGGCGTTTTTAACCTGCTGCACCAAGTGCAACATATGTTACTATTTGCGATACTACTTTCTTTAAAATCTAATTTTTCTTAGTTTAATCTTTTATTTGTATTTTTTCTGTACGGAAAGCAAAGAGTAATGTTTTAGAATATAAAAAAACCCTATGTTATGATTTATGATTAAGAATCGCCAAAATGCTTTAATATCGTGAATTGAAAATGTACTCCCATAAGAAATGCATATACTCAGATTTGAATTAGGGTTTCGCGCCAAATGTAAATCTTAACCTCACTAACGTGGTCTATTAGTCAGAAACGTTGTGGATGTAGTTGGGCGACTATTATTCATTCAGTGATCATTTGACTGATTGTATTACGTTTCAGCGCACTTGCGCTTATTAAGTCACAATATAATGTAAAATAAAAAAATAATTTTGTTATTTGATTTTTACATATATTTTAATACGGTACTTATATGATTAATTAATAATGGGCATCTTTATTTTAAATTTTTGATGGTTCTGCAGCTCTGTAGCACTAAGAAGAAGCCGCCACTGACAAAAAATATTATTTTATGATTAGTATAAGGGAATTCAAATTTATAATTTTCTATAATAGGGGTTTCCAAGATTTTTTGATTTTTTTATATGATAAACTTTAAAACAAAATATTGGACCCATATTTTTTTATTTTTCCAAAAAGTTGATAGTATCCGAGAAAAAAATTAATAAAGTTTACGGACAATGGGTGTGACGTCATTCCCCTGACTAGAAAAAGATAGTCCATGTGCGCTATGAGATAGAACTATAAGTAGCTAAAAAACTGAAGTGAAGTTAGGCTACGAATACCGCGTAAATTCAAACATTGAATATAAACCTAATCTGCTTTCGTGATTCATGCTTTCGATAGATGCATTTACCAGTTACCACGTGTGTGTGTTCTCATATATTTTGAAATGAAATGAAATCGAGCTTGCACTGTCATTTTATCACATGAAGCTAGCTATCGGAGGCAGTGTTGCGAATCGGTGAAATTAAAACTTATATACTTATAGTTGGCAACACTGATCAGGGGAATGACGTCACAAGGTCATTTAAATAAAATTTTAATTTCAATTTTTAAATAAAGTATTCAACAATTACATATTATTTTAGTTTTATTACAATATACTCACGACCAAAATTGATATGCAGAATATATATTTTAAAAAGGCGTTGTATTGGAAACCTCCATTACAAAATTGTTTCTTGGTACACCTGATTCGTATGTTTAAATTTCATAAGGATTTTTTCTGCATACATACAAAATTTAAATATATTCGTGTTTGGATATACATACTAAGAAACCTCTATTTTCTTAATTTGTTAAATATGCTTACGGGTTATTTACAAGCTAGTTTTTAAATCTTCTCTATAAAGTTAGTCAGTTTTTTTCTTCGGCAATTTATGTATCTTATTCCCAAAATTTTATCTTTTTCACTTTTCAAGCATTTCCTGGTATTTATGCACTGAAAATACTGTTACCTTTTCCTTACTACTGTCATAAGTACTATGACATTTTATGTTTTATTATTTGTAAAAATAATAAAAAACTCACAAAATAAGATTTAGAATACAGTTTTCATCTTTCTCGGTACAAATGCGCTGCCATTCTACGGGGCGTTATAGGAAATTCGCACTCCTTCTATATACTTCGTGGTTTCTTGCAAAGACCAATAATCATAAACAAATGACAGAAACTAAATAAACAATTTTTTCGACAAGTTGTTTGTAATAAACAAGTAATTTGTAAGTTAGATTTCTTTTTGTGGGGTTATTTGAAGTCTAAAGTTTATGCCACGCCACCCGAATCTTTAGAAGATTTACGGCAACGTACCGTAGCTCCAAAATTTTGAGCAAAATCTTTATTATTGTATAGAAGTTGGAGGTACTCATTTTGAACACCTAATAAACTGATACTTGTGTTTGTGTCATTTGTTTAAGCCTATTTGATTGCAATTTTAAACACCTGTTAAATTTTTTTTAAACGATATATCTCTGGAACTAATGATCGGATTTGAAAAATAAAAAAACTGTTGGATAGAGAATTGAAAGGCCTTTCGAACTGTGTCATGTTTGGCACACTTTTCCATTTAAAAATTTTTAGGTACAGTCCACTCCCATTTCAGGGTTGAAGTTACGCCATTGGTATTAATCCATTCAGGTGTCCCCCTTTATACTAAAATTGACGTGTTCGAGCGTTTTTTTGCAAAATTAATATTAAGTGGCCAAAAAGTGCGCTGATAATTTTCACTGAGCCACCCTGTATTGTAAATATTTATGCATTTTTTCGAATTTACAGGAGTAGAAAAAGTATAGTATTTATTATATTGTCGGCTGGATGGCTGAGCGAGCTAGCGCACATCTCTGCTCGCTGTGACGTCATACGAACCTGAGATCCTCAGTTCAAGTCCCAGCGACCGACAACGTGTGATTTGTCGTAAAATAAAAAACACAGCTACTTGTGTATCACACTCGGATGCTATAGACTTGCCATCTATACATCTTAAATAGAAGTAGCAATGGCAAATGAAACAACCGACAGTACGGCAGTTAGAACTGCGGCTCGGTGAGTTCGGTTGCCCTATGCTCCGCGTTGAAGATACAGGAACACATTATTATTATTATTTATTATATTCGGGATTATGGTTATTATTCACTCAGATGATTTGCATCACTCATCGATTAATAACAATAGTAATCCCTTATATAATAATATACTCTTATTATAACTGCATCACAAAATAAAAATCGTGCGAAAACTCAAAATTAAAACACGCCGTGCTTCTAAATCTCATCAATCTCCATGTAAAAATTATGAAACGTAAAGATCAAAATTTGAGATAGTTTTTCCTAGCATATTGTGCAGGTATAAATAATAAAAAATAGCGTATGATACACGTCACAGAATAGGTTTATACAGAAGCGACAGTAAGACAAAGAAGCGAAAATTAGAGAAGGATGGAGAATGTGCATAAATTTAAAGAGCCCATTGTTTAAAATCGGAAAGTTTCCTCAATCTGAGAGGGAGATAGGGGAAGAGCACAAATTTAAAGGTCTACACAATGCTTCAAGGTCATAGAACTGACTAGGGGAACATGAAAGGTAACACGGAGTGTCGCTTCTGTGTGACGTTAAAGCACTCGTGCCTTTAAAAGCAATTCGTTTCGTGTCATGTTTTTAAACTTGGCACACATGCTTTAATGGCCGACTTATACACTTGTATCATAATATACTATATACCATTTTAAAATTAGATTTATGCATAACAATTACTTAATACAGAAAAAAACTGAAAGAGAAATAATTATCTTTACAAATTAGAAAAAAAACTTATTATAATTGTATATATATTATTTAAATACTGGTCGACAAAATAAAACATTTTTCTGTCATCAAAAACGAAAACAGTTTTCTAGATCAACTTTTCAAGCTGATTCCAAATATGTATTTAGTTTTGTTACATCACGTCTGGTTTTTGAAATAGGGCCATATGTTTCATGTCATAGATTTGACATATATTTAAGAGGTGGGCAACTTATTTCATAAACTTTTATCGTCAAATTTAATGTAAAATATACAAAACACAAAACAATTAGGATGGTATGTATTTTTAATAAGAATGTCAGAAGAAAACCTAGCAAAACAAGTATGGAACACCACTAAAACTAGACGTGCTACGAAAGAGTTAAAAATAGATTTAAAATCGGCATTCAAAAATCTATTAGTCCACCTAAAATTATGCTTGATGTAATTATCAGCAACTGCTTCTTATAAAGCCTCTGTATCTTAATATTTTAATTCAGTGTCATGTAAATTATAAGAATTTCAGTATTTTATGTGATACACTATTTCTATCTCGAGAACTTTAAGAGCTACAAAGTCTGTTAATTTTATAAACCATTTTTACTTTACAACACTATTTCAATGAACATTTTTTTTCAACCAATGGTTCTCAAACGATGGGGACATTTTTTCTTGGCTTATTCGATAAAGAATTTTATTCTGAATTCAGTGATTATAATGTTTGCACAGCCTTAGATAACATTTTTTTTAGAAAAATGCATGATATGTGAATTTTTTTTTTCAAACATGGGTAAAATAAATTTGCCATATATGATACAAATGAATATGGATTTAAATTTTAGATTGTTGTAATCGATGTATTAATGAAAGTCGAGAACAATAATTTGATCAGAATTTGTAATAGCTATAGCACATTTTGTTAAATTTAAATAAAATGTATATTAAACTAAACATGCAGACATTATTGTTCTCAAAAAAAATTATCTAATAGCATGAAAATTATATATCTCTGAATTCAAAATAAAATTATCTATCGAATAAACAAATAAAGCCATATGGCCCCATTTAAAATAGCAAAGTCCTCATTAAAATAGTTTTATAAAATAGAAATTGTTTGCTAAATGACACTTTATTGTATAAAAACTGTGCAGTAATATATTTTTAGCTAGATAAAATGTACATACTTAATACATTGTAATTTAAAACTATTTTCAGATGAACGGTGCCCATATGACATTGTGTACGCATTTTGTTTGCTTTGTAAACATCCAATGAATTGTACTGAAATTAAAAAAGCTGATGGTTTACGGTTAATACTAAAGTTATTGCAACATTGCAAAAACACAAAACAGGAATATCAGGTAAATAAACTTATAATACTTATAATACAAATGGAAATATATACTTTTTATGTTAATTTAATCATATCCGTAAAACGAGAATTCATAGTACAGGTATTTAAGTTTGAAAAAAAGCGAAGTAGTTGACATCTGGTTGCAAGGAATGAGAGTAATAAGTATAATGCGTAGTGTACATGGAGAAACATTTCTCAAATTTATTGTCAAAGAAGTACTTAGAGTTTAAAAAGCTTAAAATAATTTTATTATAGATGAGAAGTTGTAGCGAGTCATAATCTTGCCGCAGTATCTTTCGCATAGAATAAACTTTCCGTAGTTTTCAATACAGCCCCTTCTTTGGCAAGAAATTCGTGGAAACTTTCGCCGTATGCAGGCATAAAGTATTATATGAAATATGTGAGACACAATTTGTTGAAAAAAGTTGTAAATTTTTATTTACTAGAATGGTAAATTTTATTAGATTTTTAAATTATGAGTATAAAGAACAGTCAAAAACAATAAGTTGAAATAAGACATTGTATGAAATTGAAATACATTGAAATACAGCAATGGGTATGACAACAAAATAAAAGAGAGATGGTGTGTTGCACTTGCAGTAGGCAAAAAAATTCAGGAATAATAATGGTACGCTCAGATTTTTTTTTTCCACTGACTTTCATCAAGGAATACTTTTTTCAGTAATTGTGTTTTAAAAAATACTAATTATAAATAAATTATTCAGTACACGGGCAGTGGTGGCTTAGTTGGTTGCGCGTTTTGACTCGCTGAGCGGAGTGTGAAATCTCGGGTTCAAATCCCAGTGACTATACAAAAGTAACCAAAAATAAATACTGCTGTATCCGAGTAGTTCGAAACCCACTATAAGCAGTAGGTTCCCTGTCCTGTTACTGGTCTTCGGACTATTGGACAGTGTAAATTAAATAAATAAAAAGAATTTTTTTTAAAAAACTAGCGCCGTCCCAAAAAAATCCTGGCAGGCTACATGGTCCAGAGCCGGCTTTTTTTTCTTTTATAGAATTTAATGAATTAACGTATTCAAAAATATTCCAAATCAACGGTAACTTCTTTCGTATTGTACACTGTCTATATAACAATTCTTTATAGCTTATAACACTTGAAGCGAATTCTGGTGAGCAACACAAATCTATGAATTCAGGGATTTGTTTCCAAAAAGGACGTCACGAATCCGTGCAGAATGGATTATTCCATAGTTGTATCCAACATGTGAAATAGTGAAACGTCAGACAGTTGACAATTTTCACAACTATTGCACTACTTCTATATGATATCTAACATTATGCAATGACACTCTTCAATTCTCCATTTTAAATAAGTGTCAAACTACCTGAATCTTGTGTTCGTCGCCAAAATTTGAAATATCCTGTATTTCCCACGAACACAAATGTGGGTTCGTCGCCAGAATTCGCCGAAAAAAAATATGTCTCATGTACAATGTAAATGAATGCCAAACTCAGGATTATTTTCCTACACTCGACGTTATGTACTCTCACTAATATTCAGCACTTTTTCCCAATATAGGTTCCGTAACATAGCTTAACTTATGGTGCTAAAATTATACAATCCAAAACTAGTAGATGTTTTCAATAATACATATGACCAAAATCGTTATTTATGTAACTATTGAGTAAAGTAATTGTTTTTTTGTGTCGAGCGCATGAGGCTTAATCGAATGCGGAAATTGGAGCACGATATAAAAAACACTATGTTACACACATGTTGCAATTACATTTTTCCTACAACCGAAATATTAATAAATTAATTTCAAAAATACATTACACCATTGATAAATGTGTTTACGTTGCCTAGCAACTGCTACTTTTCAAGCACTAGTGCATGAAAAGGAGCTCTTTACAAACAAAAGAGGCCATAAAGTATGAACTTTATGCTTGGTTGTAGGAAAAATATTTTTTTGCGCCTCTGTTCGATATAATAGTAGAAAACTCAAAATCGTCGTAAAACTATGTTTGCCGGCATAGGCAACTTAAATATTTTAGCAGTACATTCTGTCAAAATTTTTAATTTTTATTTTATTGAAAATATAAAACATAAATTAAAACTACAATTTTTGATTTTTTTTTCATTTTTGTGTGAATACGACTATATTGTTGAAAAATATCAATTCACATTCGTTTTATTTTTTAGGGTAGAACAAATGTCACTAATTTTATTTAAATAAAACTAGTGAATTGTTTATATATCCATGTGAATCGAAAATGTTGTCAACATAAAAACCTACAGGTTTAAGTAGTAATAATATTTTTTAATAAATTATAAGTGTCATTGGCCCAAAAAATCTTGTGTATCACACGCTCAGAAACTTTTGTGAAATCTCGTATTTGTAGGTCTCACTTTTAGCTCGGTCTGTTAATATAAATATGCTGTCACAAAAGTTTAGTTGCTGTACTAGTAATACGAATTTTAGGCGACCATTACAGAAAATTATTCTTTTCCATTTAATACACCATCTCCCAAAGGAACAATTACTCACGACTTGATTGGGCAACGAATATAAATATTTTCCTTCTGACCAAAGCTAATTATATTTAAGCAATATGCAGAAAGTCACCTATTTCCTACCAGGTGTGAAAATTTTGGCACAAGACGAAATCTCTCTTTCTACAACTACACTGCGAAACGAAACGTTACAGAACAAATATACATGCAGGAAAACTATATGTCATAAAAACAATATGGCTCAGGTAACCTCACAAAGAGTACCTTCGTGCATGCGCAGTGTTGGCAATTACTGTGAGAAATGATATTTCCCACACTGCACATACGCAGTGTTGGCAAATACTGTGAGAAATGATTTCTCACATTTTAACCCACAGTTAAACATGGTTAAAATACGCAAGTTTCAAACTTTATTTAATGTGAAAAAAGTTTACTTTCTATTAGTGGTCGTAGAAAAAAATATTTCCATTCCGTTCAAAGCCAACTAAAAAGCCATGAGCCGAGGTTTTCTCTTCCCTATATTGATGCTATCGTTACCGCAATTGACTGTTTGATAACAAATTGTTTTGTTTAAATGAAAATTATTAAAGTAAGTGTCAAATAAGTCAGTTTTTCATGTGTTCGCCAAAAAAATATAGTGTAAAATTTGTGTGAGGGAACAGGAATGGGACAACGAACAATATAAAAACACCGAACTTGACAAAATACAGCGAAAATATATTGCACCAAACTTTACACAGAATGAAGAATTTTGACAACTACTATTCCATGTATCTTTGCATGTGTTATCTATGTAGGGCGTGATCTGTACCAGAGATGGCGATACCCGTCTTGAGACTCGCGAAATATGAATTTTTTCTAACACTTCCCCTCGAGATCAAGACGACGCAGACGACGACGTAGATTGAAGGAGTCCAGCTGACAGCATGCACTGCACGTGCCTCAACCTTGGCAATCCCTTGGTTAGGAAGTCTGCTGTTTGTTTTTCCGATGATACGTAATTTAATGTTATCGTTTTATTCCGTATCAGGTCTCTGACAAAATGATGTTTGATGTCGATGTGCTTGCTTCGATTGTGGAACGTTGGATTCTCGGCCAGCTTTATAGTGCTCCGATTGTCGCAATGTATGACAAGATCTGCTAAATTATCAAATCCAAGCTCTTTGATGAAACGTCGCAGGTTGACTGCTTCTTTTCCACATTCGGACAGGGCCATGTATTCGGCCTCCGTGGTCGAAAGCGCTACTGTCTTCTGTTTTCGCGCGTCCCATGATATGGGACTTCCATTCAGTATAAACAAGAATCCAGAGAAGGAGCGCCTATCCTCGACACAGCTCCCCCAGTCGGCGTCAACGAATCCCTTTATAGGTCCTGGATTGGATCCGTAGGTCAGTCCGACATCTTTCGTTCCTTTTAGATAGCGGAGAACGCGTTTAGCCGCCTTCCAATGATCGAGCCCATGATTGCTGTTGAATTGGCCTAACATACTCACTGCGAAGGCTATGTCCGATCGCGTGGTAGTGGATAGATAAGTCAATGCTCCGATCAGCTCACGATACGGAAACTTTAACTCCTCCAGATTCGGTTCTTCAGGCCTTGTCAACCTAGTGCTCATGTCAATGGGAGTGCTAACTGGATTACACTCTGACATGCCAAATCGTTCAAGTAGTTCCTGGATGTACCCGCGTTGGTGCATTGTGACCTGACCATTATTTTGGGAGAATTCGATCCCGAGACAATATTTTGCAGGTCCAAGGTCCTTGACTTCAAATTATCTGGACAACTTGGAACAAATTTCATCGATTATCAGCTCATGGCGGGATGCGATTAAAATATCGTCAACGTAAATCGCAATTAATGTAGAGTCTTCCCCTGAACCAATCTGAAATAGGCATGGGTCTGCCTTTGTTGGGATGGCACCGAGTTTCCGAAGAGTTTCGTCTAATTTAAAATACCAACTCCTGCCGGCCTGGCGAAGCCCGTATATCGATTTCTGCAGGAGGCAAACCTTGTTACCCTTACAAAACTCACATAGCATAGATTTAGCTTTAGCCCCGATTGAACTGTTGCCTTCTAATTCTATAACTTCTTCAAGAATCTTCTCGAAGTTCTTCGGGACTTCCATGTGGATTTTTTCCTCTAACTCCCCATTTAAATAGGCGGTTGCCACATCCAGTTGTCTGATCTTCATTCCACACTGTGCAGATAACGAAGCCATGAGACGAATTGAACTGGAACGTGCAACAGGAGCAAATGTATCTGAAAAATGGATTCCGTACAGCTGATTGAAACCTTAAGCCACTAACCTGGCCTTCCGTTTGTGTAGTGTCCCATCGGATTTTAATTTATTTCGCAGAACCATGCGACTCCCTATTACTTTCTATTATTTGGGCCGATCGACTAGTTGCCATGTGTTGTTTTTAATTATAGCCTTCATTTCCATCACGATGGCTTGACTCCATTCTCTAGCGTTAGGACTCGACAGTGCTTCACTCATTGGAATTTCGGCAATGAAGGATTCTTCAACATCCGCGAACTCAGCTTGTTCTGGAGCATTCGGATGGTAAAGCTTCTTTGGTCTGCCGCGCGATCTTGTCCTCAGGAGCCTCGGACGACCGCGACCTCTGCTCTCGTTATCCGCTTCATCTGGACGTAATGACCGCCGTTCAGCAGGATCGAAGCCAAGAAATTCCTCTTCATTTGAACTGCTAGTACTTCGTGATCGAGTCTGTTCTCTGTTCGGCTCGAAGCCAAGAAATTTCTCTTCATCTGAGCTGCTAACACTTCGTGCCCGATTTTGTTCTTTGTTCGGCGATGTACATTCGAAGTCTGCGTAGCGTTGACTTTGTTGCTTCTCGCCGTTATTTTCAATAGGCTTTTCGGTGACCTCTTCTTGCTTGGGATGAGACTCGTCGTTCTCCATGAACGTTACGTCACGACTGATGATCACCTTCTTCTTTTCGAAAGACCATATTAGAAAACCTTTGGACTCGTCGGCGTAACCGAGGAAAATTCCATCCTTGCCACGGTTCTCCAACTTCCCTTTACTTGGATCGCTGTTGAGGTAGAAAACCTTGCTGCCAAATTTCTTGAGATGCGAGATGTTCGGTGGTTCTCCTAACAATGCCTCATGTGGTGTTTTACCGTTCAGGCTCTTCGTCGGCAAGCGATTGCGGAGATAATTGGCAGTATTAATTGCCTCAGCCCAAAAATGATTAAGCAGTTTGGACTCAATCATCATGCACCTGGCGGTATCGAGAAGGGTGTGATTTTTTCGCTCAGCTATCCCGTTTTGCTGGGGGCTGTAAGGCACAGTCAGTCTCCGAGAGATTCCTCGTTCCTGTAAGTACTGGTTAAACTCTCGACTCGTGTATTCACGGCCATTATCGGATTGTAAAATCTTGACATGCTTACTCTTATGGTTTTCGACACTAGCGATATATT
The DNA here is from genome assembly GCA_035578165.1 of Stenolophus ochropezus. Taxonomy (NCBI): domain Eukaryota; kingdom Metazoa; phylum Arthropoda; class Insecta; order Coleoptera; family Carabidae; genus Stenolophus; species Stenolophus ochropezus. The sequence goes on along the minus strand of JAQOWZ010000003.1, from coordinate 16,153,784 downwards.
CTTTAGTTGCCTTTAAAGCCTCAGATTTGGATTTTAGAAATTTGACTACGCACCGTCTAGTTGCATCATCGATAAACTCTATGTAGTACTTCGTTCCTCCCAAATATTCCGTCCGCATTGGCCCACCTATATCTGTGTGGATCAGGTCCAGCATCTCAGATCTTCGGGTTGATTTTTGAGGAAACGGAGTTCTAGACATCTTCCCCTGCGGGACCGCACTCACAATGTCTTTGACGTTCGCGTGACCAAGACGTTTATGAAGCGTGTCTAGCGAAACCTTGGCCTTCGAATTGCATGATGCGATGCAAGCACTTTCTCCGAACTCGTGTATGTAATATAAATCACCGATACGATCTGCGTATAGTTCGATTTGTCCTTTGGCATTAATGATTTCGGCACTTTCTTTCTTGAAAACGACGTCGAATCCGCGGTCGGTAATCTTACCGACGGATAAAAGGTTAGTGCGTAGATCCGGTACGTGTGACGCGCCCGTGAGAGAGACGTTTTTCTTATTTCCCGACACGTTCGCGATAAGTTGCACTGTACCCTTACCCGTGATTTCGGTCGTCGAATCGTTCGCTAAGTTCAACGTGCCGCACTTAGAGACACTGATTTCCCGAAAGTTATTTAGATCATTGCACAAATGCGTAGACGCACCACTGTCTAGGCACCACTTCCGAGAATGTTTGGTTTCAACGCAATTAAAACACACGTCATTGGTTTCCGTAATATTTGCCTCTGATTTCTTATTTTTCTTGTTGAACCAACATTGAGGAGACTTGTGTCCCGGTTTCTTGCAAATGAAGCAATTTGTTTTGTTTGGTTGACCTTCAATTTGTTTGTCATTGCTGTTTCCGCTTACTTCCGGTTTATTCTGCGGTTTCTTTTGGTTATATTTCTTGTACACGAGTATGGCGTCAGACGTGTCATTGTTCATAGTGTTTTTCCGTGCGTCGCACTCTTCAATTATTTTGGCGCGAAGAGCGTCTGGCGTCGGTAGGTTGTCTCGCGACTCAATAGCGCATCAAAAGTTTTCGAAAGACGAGGGCAAACTGTAGAGCAACATGATTGCCAGTTGATCTGGGTGTACGTTTATTTCCATGTCGCCGAGCTTGTCGACTCATTTAGGTGTTCACGAAAGTCCCCGTTGTCTGCCATCTTGTGTAGCGTCAGACGTTTTAAGAGCGTAGCTTTTCGCGCTGGTCCTTGAGTCTGATAAATATCTCGTAGTTTGGTCCATATTTCATTCGACGTTGTACAATTTTTAATTTGTTTTAACTCACTTGGAGAAATCGAGAGAATGATATATGCTTTAGCTTTTCGGTCGTTCTTGTCCCACTGTGCTATGGCGTTCACGTTGTCGCCGTTAGGCTCTGGCTTAACGTTTGCACCATTTACGAACTCCCACAAGTCGTTTTTAATGAGAATCGCTTCCATTTGTAGCTTCCATGTATCATAATTATGTTTATTAAGAAACTCAATCCTTGTTGAGTTTGAATTCATGACGACTGGAGATTGAGGTTGGAATTGATTCACGACACGTGGTACGAATTTTATAGAACACGAATTTATTCCCTTTTTTTTTTATAGTTCTCGCGACACGGGGCCCATAACCTGTGAGGGAACAGGAATGAGACAACGAACAATATAAAAACACCGAACTTGGCAAAATACAGTGAAAATATATTGCACCAAACTTTACACAGAATGAAGAATTTTGACAACTACTATTCCATCTGTCTGCATGTGTTATCTATGTAGTGCGTGATGTGTACCCGAGATGGCGACACCCGTCTTGAGACTCGCGAAATATGAATTTTTTTCTAACAATTTGTCAAAAAAAAGCTCATCCATGCTCATATAAAATTGCTACCGTCAACTACGTCTCATACCGCAAAAATTATACTCGCAGGTATATGAATGCTTTTCTACACTCTATAAACAGTATACTATTTGTAACCACTATGGACACTCGCACTTTTCTCTTACTATATACGAGTATATAGCTTCAGAGTTGCGTATTTCACACAATCGTCGATTAAAGTGTGAGGAATAATTTCTCACTATATGTGCCAACACTATGCAGGTTCTACGTAATTTTATCTACGCCATATTGTTCTTTAAGTAAAAAAGCTTTCGTGCGTGTATTTCTGTTTTACAGCGTGTGCAACGAAACGTGGAATACAGGACTTTATCATGGGATTTCAAAAAAATGCTGATACTCTCTCTCCTGATTGATTTACAGAAAAACTACAAGAGTACAAAGTTATTCAAAATTAAATTCTAAATCAGCTACGATCATAGTTGATGCAGCAGCACATCTGCAATATGGATTTATTAAATATAAAATGTAACATTTTCGTTCAAAATCAGATAGTCATGGAAATAAAAGAAAATATCTAGACTTCATCTCGTGTTGCAACTTACACTCCTCGTGGAAAATAGGCGACTTTTTACACTTGTTGCACGTTATTTTAAACAGATATGGGACCAGTACTCAAAAAAAGTATTTAAATACTAAGTACTAAATACTTCCAAAAACGTATTTAAAATACTAAATTAAAATTAAATTAAATTATTTAAAGTACTTCTTGCATTCAAATGTATTTGCAGTACTAAATACTATATAAAATCAACAATAAGGTTATTTTAATATAGAATTCGATTAAAAACAATATAGCTATTATTATTATTATGAAGCAGATATGAACAGTTAATAATTAAAATTAAATAATAAATTCAGCAAATAACAAAAACAAATGCTTATTTTATACAAAAAAAGTTTAGTCGTTACATAATGAAGTGATGAATTGTAGGAACTGGGAATCATCACAATCACATTCACAATATTCACAACTCATAATTTCATGTGCTGCGCCATCTATTCATCTATATTTTAATACTTCCCTTATTTTAATATATTTTTATATCGCAGGTAGAAATACTGTGTGTATTTGTTTTTAAAAACAGCTTTAGTACTGAAATAATATTTAATTTTTCCCTAAATATAGAGTTTCTTCCTAATTTCTCGAGGAAATGTAAACTTCTCTAGATCTAGGGAAATTTTCCTATGTCTGACAACACTGATGAATGAACTAAAGTTCCCTTGATTTGAACTATATATACATCAAGTATTCAGATATGCCGATGTGTTATGCGCATGCGGAATAGTATATTAAAACATAAGTTGTAGAAGGCAACCTTTTCAAGCACGAGTTTGAATTTTGGGAACGAGCGCGAAGCAGCGAGTGCCCGAACGAACGAGTGCTTGAATTGCCTTCTATAACGAATGTTTTATACTATTTTCTCTGTTTCGGCTTTTATTTACATTATTTTTTATAATATTTGACAATTTCCATTAAGGGATTTTTTTGATAGAATACTTAGGTTGGTGACAGTGATTTCTGTTTCGTCTGTTGCCTAGGTAAATTAGAATTACTTTGTCAGTTGCCTAGATATTTTGTGTATTTAATGCAGTCATGCCAATCTCAAATAACAAAATATAACCAAAAATCGTTTAAGAATGAAGCTCCTTCTAACATTAATAAGCGTGCTGGAATATGATATTCTAATTCCGAAACAGAGAAAGTATTTTTTGTACTCTTACAATAAATTTGTTGATTTTTGTCACCTAAGCAACGAGGGATCTTAATTTCTCACGTCTTCTCCCGATTAGTGGGTGGGAAATTTTGGAAAAAAAACACACCTACTACCTAAAGCATTTATTAAAAAACTGTTTTTGTAATAAAAATATATAATTGCCCAAACATCCTTTTATATAATAATAATAAAAATTGTGGATTATTGAATAAAATATAATTTAGAAAAAATAAATTTAGTACATTTGGCATACAATATTGGCAACAACTGATCATATTGACAAGTCTTTGCATTTGGCAGTATTGAAACACCTAATCATAAAACCGTGTATGTATATAATAATTAAAAATATTTGTAGAAAAATAAAAACAAATTATTCATTTTATGATTTTCGTACAAAAAATATTGTACAAACTTCTTGCATGAACTTTTTCCCAGATTCGTTCTATTGCAGCGCTCGCAAGCTCGCACCACTCATCTGGAAAAATGTCGTTCCCACACTTGATATGTAAATAACTATAATATTTAAAGTACTTTTTACTAGAAAAAGTATTTCAAATACAGTATTTCATTCTAATTTTAAAAAGTATTTTAATTGAAGTTTTTTTAATTATTTGATATAATTAATATACTACTTCCAGTATTTTACTTTAAGTAGTTCTCAGCTCTAATTTTAAATAAATCAATCAATTCATGGGGTGTAAATATAATGCAGTTACTGTTCCAAAAATTAGTACTTTCAATTATACTCTCTCGTCCAACCACTGTCTAATCGGTTGTCTTTTTCTGTTCTGTGCACCTTAAGTATCAACCGTATGCGAGTATATCCTTGTTGTTAGTGGATAATTTATAATTATTATTTATTTTAGATAGTGAATGCATTATCTTGTTTTCACTACGATGAGCAAAGCCAAGAAATATTAGTTTCTAACGGAATAATCAATATAATCATTAATTGTATTGAACGGAATTTAAAAGTTAAAAATGATTTAAAAGAAAAACATTTATTCGTAAAAGAACATCTACAGAAAGAAATAAATGGTATAAAAAAACATAAACGAAAACGATCAAATTCAGAAAATGTAAGTATTGTGAAATATAAACATTTTCTTTTATTTTTAAATATTTCCAAAAGCAGAGCACAACGGAACCTAAAAAAAAATGTTTGCAAAACTGTTCTCCTTCGACTGTGATATCCGAAATTAGTAATTCCATTTCATCTGATAGCTCCTCGTCAATGAATGGTAAGTGCAGTAAAAATATAGTAGAGCTTGTTTATTCGTATAACGAAACTTCCTTGAAAGTGATTTTATATAAAATAAATTGAATTTTATTTATGAAATTATTATATTACAATTTTTGATCAGAGTTCATTTTTTCATGTTCAAATTATAGGTGTTTTTTCGCGATACACTGGTTTGATGCTGTTTCGTAGTGGTTTGAGATTATTCAGTTGTATTTAAACCGACGCCAAGTAACTGTTTGAAACGCATTTTAATAGTAGTGAGGGTAAAGAGAAAATTTGAATTGTCAGCAGAGCTAAATATCTTAAATAATCTGCATATTAATGAATTCAATATTCAAAAAAAAATAGTATTGTCGTATGTATTCAGTACATTTCAATAACAATAAAAAAATGTAACATATTTCAAACAACGGCATTGTCTTGTAATAGTAAAATATGTAGCAGCAGCATATGCATCTTTAATTTTAGTAATTAAATTTACAAGAGCAATTTTACAATTATTCTTTTTTGTAAAAGTTGTCAAATCTACCAAAAAAATGACATATTAAATATGGTTCAAACCAGTACATTTTGGCGATGCTTGAATTTATGACGTTATCATTGCATACAGTTTAAAAACATCATTGAATACAGTTCAACGCCAAAAAACAGCTTATATTACGTAGAAAATACAATCGGTTCAGACTAAAATATAATTCTTTGGATACAAACTTGTGTAGAATCATATATATCCTACGAGTTATGCACGAATAGCAGTGAAATACTGTATTTCATTTTGTTGCAATGTTGGTATTGGTAAATTGTGGATTTCTATTTCAGAACACCATTTGGATGACGATTATAATTCAGCAAATTGTTCGTTACCTTTCGAGGAAAGGGAAAAATATTTTGATTCTATAGACAGTTTGATAAATTCAAATAGTAATGATGTATCTAGTAAGTTCTAAGTTCGTTATAATATTTATTACCGCAATTGTCCCGAATATAAAATTACATTATTTGACCAATTCTTTCCTCTTTTAATTAATACTCGTGTAAATTTTGAAATGAATACTATATCGCTTCGGTTTACAAACTTCAACCGCATCCGTTATTTACTTTATTTTCTTCTAATGATTTGAATAACTTATAAATTTTCTACAATTTTTTTTTTATATTCGGGAATATACGGTATAATATAAATGTTCCACGAAAAGAGTGAATTCATATCTTACATAAACATATGGCAATGATAGATGAACTTCTTACTAAATTGAAAAAGACAGTATGCACTACAACATTTAAATTGCTTGTTTACATCTTGATTACCATGGCGGGAACTAAAAGATTACAGTCCACGAGCGGTAAAGTAAAGCAAACAATAACAACGGTGAACAATGGCATATAGTACATAGCAACGAATGTTTATTCGCTCTATTGACGATTAAATGACAGTTTTACATTTTTATTAATTACGTTTTATAATTAATTCGTTCATTACAAAAATCTTGTACAATTTGTTGAAATGTGCAAAAAATATATATATTATCACTTTTAACTACTCGATCAAAGTAGTTTCCGTTGAGACACTAGTGCGTGAAAGTAAAACAGTAGCGGGAATATGGCCTTTTTGATTGTGAGTTGGCTGCGGGAAGCATTAGTTTCTAGGTAGTGAGTACGAAATAGTTATTTACAATACAAATGCGGAAACATGAACTTCCGTGCATGAGCTTTTGTTTGAAGTACGAGCGAGCAACGCGAGCAAGTATTTCATTTAGGCGAATGCACGGTAAGGTATTTCCGCATAAGTATTGTACAAGATTTTTTGTAACGAACGAATTAATTATAAAACGTAATTTAAAAAAATGTAAAACTGTCGTTTAATCGTCAAATAAAGCGAATAAACATTCGTTGCTATGGACTGTATGCCATTGTTGACCGTTGTTATTGTTTAAAATGTCAAAATTAGCAATGAAACTAGCGAATTCTCGGCTACGCCGAGCATTCCCTAGAGCTCCGCTGTCATTGAAAAAACAAATGCCGATCGACATTAAAAAAAATTTATATCTGCTTGTCAGCCCTCAATTAGACCTTTTATTAGATTCCAAACATGATATACTTCTAATAACTTTTTGCATAAAACAAAAGCCGATCGACATGGAACATTTTTGTCAATTCTGCACGCTGGTCTTCAACGAGACCTTTCATTTAAGACCAAACTCGACATACCTTTGAGAAATTTTTGCAAAAAACAAAAGCCGATCAACATTGATCGATTTTGTTAATTCTACACGCAAGCCCTTATCGAGCCTTTTCATTTGATATCAAACACCACATACTTCTGACAACTATTTGCGAAAAACAAAAGCCGATCGGCATGGAACATTTTTGTCAATTTTGCACGCTAGCCCTCAACGAGACCTTTCATTTAAGACCGAACTCGACATACCTTTGAGAAATTTTTGCATAAAACAAAAGCCGATCAACATTGACCGTTTTTGTTAATTCTACACGCCAGCCCTTATCGAGCCTTTTCATTTGATACCAAACACCACATACTTCTGACAATTTTTTGCAAAAAACAAAAGCCGATAGACATGGCACATTTTTGTCAATTCTGCATGCTAGCCCCCAACCAGACGTTTTGTTTGATACCAAACTCGACATACTTTTGAGAACTTCTTGCAGAAAACAAAAGCTGATCGGAATGAAACATTTTTGTCAATTATGCACGCTTGCCCTCAACGAGACCTTTCATTTGAGACCAAACTCGACATACTTTTGAGAAATTTTTGCAGAAAACAAAAGCCGATCGGAATATAACATTTTTCTCAATTCTGCACGCTAGTAGATAATGAATCTACCAAAATAGTATATGATGTTTATATCGCTGAATTCAGAAAAAAATGCTCTATCGAATAACCTAAAAATAAACATATGTTCCCATCTAAAAAGAGAAAGTTGTGTCCCGTATTTTGAGAACCACAGGTCAAAAAAAAGTTTTTTTGCTCTTTGTATTAGTCTTGTAAAATGGTGGTTCTTTGCTAATTTAACCAACCTCGTAGCTCTTATAGTTCTCGAGATAGAAATGGTGGCACGCTTAAATGGAACACCCTGTATATGAACTACTCACACATAACTTATCAAATAATATCATATATTTAATATTCCAACTTTGGAAATTGATGAATTTTTTTCACACCCTACTACGGGGGGTGCTACTATGTGTTAGACCTAGAAACATTTGTTGTAATGTATATTATTTATTTATAACACGTTCAAAGCGGCACGCGAGACCGTTTAGGAAATAAATAAAAATACATGTTGATAAATAAATGAAATTATAGAGATTTTAAATTTCCCGCGCTTAGGGATTTTGAGATACAACGGTTTAATCATCAAAATACATAAGAAGAAAAGATTTAAATAATACGTTTAACCCAATTTTATGTATTTTTATTATATCTTAATAATATTTGTATTTTCATACAATACATTCAGTTTGACAGAACTTAAATGTCATAACTTGACACAATAAGTATGAAGTTAGTTAAAGAATATATAAAAATGTATTATTTTGAAAATAATTATCTATTTTATAAATATAAATAATGTGAAATAACATACCAAAATTTATAAACTGATACATTTTTATATTGCCAAAAAAAACAAGATTATATTCATGTTTTTGTGTTGCTATGTTCATTTATATATTTATGAAGCTGAATTATATATGTATTTATCTACAACTATTGTTATTGTTATTAATAATTTATTTTTTATTATAAATATCAATTTAAATGATTATAAAAGTATAATAAATACAATTTGAAGTTATTTTGAAATTTAAGTGCTGCTCTAGCGCCATCTGTTGAGGTATATATGAACTACTCACACATAACTGAAAATTTATATACCTGTTAGTTGTAGATAAAGTGACCAATTTTTATACGTTCTTTTGCATTATTTCTTAATGAAAACATGAATTTTCGTGCAGTACAATCACATACAAGTTCGACTAAGAGCAGATGCCATCAGCTGATAATCAGACGAACTACTCGGTGAATATTTGGTTTGAAAAGGTGTTTATTGTTTCATACATCAGTTACAAATGGATAAATGGATAGATACTTTGTTTATGTACACGTTTACATCTGAGAAATCATCTCATTTCATTATAAAATACTACAGAATTTTGAAAAATGTAATTTCTATTGTAATCAAATGTTTTCCTCAGAAATGTTAAAAAATGCGTAAAGAAATAGTAAATTGCAATTAAAAAAAGTCTAATAAAGTCCAGACACATTATTTATTTATATACTAATTATTGTACATTAAATTGTTAAACAATTTCCTCCAAAACTGTATGAAATAAAGGCTTGTCAGTTTTTCCACGTAATCAGACAAACTCTATAGTCTAACTATCTAAAATATGTATAAATCAGATTTAAAAGTATTTATATATAAGGGAAGAATACTGTACAGTATGAATTTACCTTTGGAAGTGTTTCAATAGTAATCAAATATAGTTTTTTAAACGTCAAATTGTAAATCAATTTTGAAATGTAGTTTTCTTGATTAAATAATCCATTCTGGAATATTCTTTAGTTTGCATTTAATAAAGAATATGTTTTACTATTACTTATTTTTATAATTATTGCCCAATAGATTGTTTGAGTTTATAAAAAATTCCATGTTAGAGTATCTGAGTACGTGTAGGTTATAGTCTCATCTAAAAAATAAAATATTTAACTATTAATATATAAACGTTTTTATCTAACAAATCATTTCATTCCATAACAAAATTCAATAGAATTTTTAAAAATCAAATCTTTGTTGTAATCAACTATTTTCATCTGAAATTTGATGAAAGAATACATAAAGAATGTATAAAATGCAGTTACTTACAATTTATTATAATCCAGATACATAATTTAAAATAATTATTGTACAATAAATTATTAAACATTTCTTCCAAGTGGGTATGAAGGAAAGGTTTGTCAGTATTTTTAAATAAATGTGTTTATGACTGAATACGACGCGGCTTGATTGATTTCCAGAATTTATTTTTTTGTCAATAGTATTATTATCCGTAATATTATCTTATTTCTTTTCTATAAATATATTCTTGTTTGGATATCTTAACCAATTAAAAACTATAACTGAAATGAAAACACATATCTAAATACAGCCAAGAATATACAAAATTACATACTTACATTACAGAAAGTAGTGTAATTTTACTTTTAAACTAATTTTACTATATATTTCTCCAAGCAAATACAAGACTTGCATTATGATTGTTTGATTATATTGTAAATAAAGTTTGCCGTAAATTATTATGTACAATGCACTTTTATGATAATCAGTTACACTTCAGTAGTGTTATTGTCAGTAATTTTATGTTATTTCTCTTCTATAAATGTACTCTTGTTTGGGTAACCAATTAAAAATTATAACTGAAATGAAAATACATATTTAAATACAGTGAAACAAATTTAAAATGATATACTTACATCACAAAGTGTATTGTTCATATTCTTTTAAACAAAGTTTATTTTATATTTCTGTATATTTCTCTTATATTTGAAAATATAAAACTTGTGCCACGAATTTTTTGATTGACTGACCCAACAGATGATAAACGTCAAACGTCATAAAATTAAATATTTTAAATACACCACACTTAATATTCAGTGTATTTTTATATATTTCGCTCACTATTATAATGTATAAAAATGTAATTACCTTCACAATATCTCTTTTCATTTTCAAAATAAATCAATTAAAAGTTTCATATTGAATTGTCAAAAATGACGGATGACACAGTAATTCTTTTTAAATTTAAACCTGGCATCTAGGATATTTTTTTCAGTTTTGTTCCAGTTTTCCTTTTTGGCTTAGTTTTCGATTTTTTACACAAAAACTATGCACGGTAAAAATATGGGACACCCGAAAGCGATTGGTCCTCAATAATCCACATCTAATAAAATAATATTAAAATTATTACATGAATGGTTTGACCTGTACCGGTGAGCAAACTTTTTACGATGCTCGAGATGAATCCAACTATATATAGAGATATATATAGTGAATCTACCAAAATAGTATATGATTTCTAATTTAATTTAGATAATTTTTATTCTTTTAACAAATTGTCCACAATTATCTTGTTCTTATATTAAATTTGCTGTAATGTGCAAAAAAAAAAAAAAAAATATAATAACACTTTTGAGATACTCAATCAATGTAATTTCCGTTGAGACACTAGTGCGCGAAAGTAAAACAATAGCGGGAATATGGCCTTTCTGACTGTGAGTTGGCTGCGGGAAACATTAGTTTCTAGGTAGTGAGTACAAAATAGTATATTACGTACCATGAACTGTAAGTGACAGTTTTTAGGTCGAGAATGTTGTTTGGGAAGTCGAGATCCGAAATGGAAACCCAATATGCAATAAAAGTTCTACTTACTGTGTTTAAATTTTGTTATTAATAGGTAACTTACTGTGCAGGTATTGCAAAAAAATATTTATATAGGTTTTTATTACCTTCTATTCGTTTTTATATCTATCCTTAGATCTAAAAGAACATTAATCTTCTAAAGTTCTATTAGTTTCTACCAAAGTTTAGTAAAGAATTTTCTAAATGAAACTCTATGTTTGATATTTGATATTTTTATTTATTTGCAATTTGCTTAGGTTTTTTACACAAAAACACTAGGTTACCAATGCAACGCATCGCTTTAATGTTTTTGGCATGTCAACTTATAATTAAAAAATACATTCCTTTGATAGCAGTTGTGCGTAAAACGTTATACATACTTCAGTCTGAAACAGATTTACGCTTATGGAAGAATAAAATTTCGTCCGCCGGCGTAAACCTTCAATTTCTGCCTTCTATATGTAAATAACCAGTGCTTTTTACTTATCTAGATACCAATACTACTAAAACGTTGGCTGTCATCATAGCAACGACATACTTTGAAGCATTGTCTTTGTCTGAGGGTTATATCTATTTATAATGTTATCTCACAATCATCTTTTGACATAACCTCGAAGAAATGCATTAAATTTAAAGTCTGTCAGTATAACTTCATAAATATAGTATTGACAGCGACGTAGTATGTGAATACCATGTGGTCGGGGGTATACAAAGGTTCAACTTAATATTTGTTCCACAGGTCTGGACATAATATGGAGCACTGTGAGGCATATGTTCTTTGTATGTTACACTTCTGTCTTTCAAATTTCTATATCTTGCGGGCATCTTACGGACATATAGACATCTTAGAAAAACACTTACGGAAATCTTCCCTGAGAATAAACATCCTATAATGTATTTTATAATTTTAATCATTATCTCTAATGATTATATTGCATCAATTTAGTCTAAATACGATATAAAACTGCAAATTTAGTTTAGGTTGAAATAAGTGGGAACTGTCATGAACTTTAGTGATAATGGGGCACGAGCGTGCTGCTCATGTGCTGCTGTCATTTGGGCCCAAACAGCTCAGACGCCGTGGTCCAGATAAGAGCAGGAATTTTAAATAGAAGTCATGGACAAAAATAGCGAAAAATTTAATAAGGGAAAATATGTATTGGCAATATTATGGTGTTTTAAAATAGTTATATCAGAAAATTAGTATACTATTTACATAATGCATTCTCTTTTTTATTGGTATCCCTCTCCATCCGCTATTTTCTCGATTACGAATTGTGTAGTGTGAAGTTGGTGTGAATTGGTGCTTTTTTTCTATAATATAACTATTTTATAATGCCATACTGTTCCCAATACAACTTTTCTCTTATTACATTTATAGCTATCCCTGTTCATGGCGTCTATTTTCCCGCTCTTTTCTGGACCATGGCCACTGAGGTGATTGGGACCAAACGACAGCAGCGCGCTCGTGCCCTGTAGACATACCTATTAGTAATATACCGCTGATCCCCTATCTTCCCAATGTAATTGCCATACGTTCAAGAAAGCGTAATAGAGATATATCTTGCATCTCACACAGCTGTTACAGTGCACTTGGTGCGCATGCTCATCACGCAAGGAGATAGTGTTTCAAAGTCACATTTAATATTTAAATAAAATAAATAAATATAGAAATTTGAAGAAAATAATGAATTATTGTATATAATACTGTAATAATCATTTAATATTGTTTATTGATAATAAAATTACAATATCGCGAAATTTCGCTTTGTCATATCGTGCATAGTACACAAAACGTAGCTTAAAATATTTAAAATTTCGCGCTGTAGTAATTTTATTATCAATAAACAATATTAAATGATTACTACAGTATTATGTACAATAATTCATTACTTTCTTCAAATTTCTACATTCATTTATTATATATTAAATATTACATGTGCCATTGAAACCCTATCTTCTTGCGTGTTGAGCATGCGCACCAAGTGCACTGTAACAGCTGTGTGCGATGCAAGATATATCTCTATTACGCTTTGTTGAACGTATGGATCGCGGAGGACCAGCGGTATATTACTAATAGGTATATGGATTAGACACAAAAAGTGATGGCACAAAAAGTATGTTATACATGTTGGAAACAGCACGTTATATAGGACGTATATTGGTATCTAAAAAAGTATAAAATCACTGACTTGTACTTAATAATATGTATAAAACTTTTTTTATATGTTATATTGAAACTTCACTCTTTTTGTGGACATATTATTTCTATATATTGTTGACATACCATAATTTGTGTCATTCGGCTATATAGAAGTAAAGTACTTAAATATTATAATAAAAAAAATAATGTATCATCTCGGCTTACACCTATAATTGGGTGAACCAGTCTGCTTTATTGCGGTAATGATGGCATATTTGTACCGTAGAGGGCGTTTACCAGACGTCACCTCAGCTGGTGTGAAGAGTGCACCACAGCGGCCAGTTTGTGTAGAAAACAGTTGCTGAGACGTCGGCCAGATTCGAACTCGGGTTGCTAGATCTACAGATGACCATTCTACCCACTAGACCGCAAGCCCTGTTATAATAATATGTGTTTATATATTTCAGCAGATGATAAGCATTTGGAATCTTCCGACCTAAAGGAAAGGACAATTATGATGATGCTGGGAATATTGTCTCGAGTATCGCATTTAAAAGTTTCAAGTGTGGATACAAGTTTAGGGAGTCAAAAATCATTAATAATTCTGCTAAAATATTTGCGGGAAAGTCGCTTTCCGCAGGGACAAATCACTTGTCTTTTAATTAAAATCGTTAGGTAAGTTTTTTAAATCATTCATAACTTACAATAATTATAATAAGCTTATAATTAATAATTCTTAACTGTAATAAAATAATACTCACTTGCACGTGCCTTTTCAATATTGCGGCAAGACATAGGAAATAACTGATTGTGAACAACTACCTGTCATATTTACATGATGGCATATGATAAACTGAGCGAAACAACATTTTTCATTATATGTGAGTGTGTTAAAGTTATTACAACTTCATATCATAATAGTGAGTTCTTGTACAGTATATAAAAATATGTATAAATATTTTATGTGACTGATACTATACACTTATCTTAAATTCTTACACAAGATTCACTTGAAATATCACGTATTTAAACAAAAACATTTTTTTTGTAAAACAAATAATTTCGCTCCGTAGGACATAATAACTAAAAAGTAACTTGCTTGTCCACAATCAGCTGGATCAGCTGCTTGTCCGCCGTGTTGTTGCGAAGTAATGCAAGTGCCCTATTTAAAGGCTTTATATATTCTAAGAGTTTACATTTTTTGGTCACATGTCTACATCATAATTTTTGACCAAATTGTTCTATCATATATGTTCAATTTATATCTTTTTTTATTCATAAATAATTATACATATCATTGTTTATTATAACAAACATGGTTTTTCCGATAATATTTTTGATGTTAAATTTTCATTAAAGATCATATACCGGGTGGCTGATTTTTCATTGTCCAGGCCGTATCTCCTGAAATATTAAATATATAAGAAAGAGCTAAATAGGAAACTTGTGTAACAAAACCTGATCTATAAAATAGCGTTGACAGATGTATTCCATGGCCTACTGATTTGGCGAAAAAATATTTAACTTTGTTTTTTTAAATGGAACACCCTATATGTTTTTACGGAATAAGGTTCTGCATCAATTTCTCTTTACAATTATGTATAACAAGTAGGGGTTTGCCTTTAATTTATGCTTAATAATACAAAAAATAAAATTATATAACTCGGCTGTGTTTTCTCATTGTTAATCACTATTTTTTTTATAAATCTGATACAAGTATTTATTAGAAGTGTTTTATGGTTTTTATTTAATTATTATTTGATTTGTGAAAACAGCAGAGCATATCAACCTTTTCACTATTTGTGAAATTCACTTTTCTTTTGTAATTACGAAGTACAACACCTTTTCAACTAATAAATACTTCTGTCTGTTTCTTGGTAGTTGTCTACAGGTATAAATAATAAAATAATTGCAAATCACAGCTGTCTCACATAATTTTATTTTTTACATTATTAAGCATAAATTAAAGGCAAACCTCCAGTTGGTTTTATATAATTGTAAAGAGAATTTGCTGTAGAATCTTATTCCGTAAAAACATACAGGGTGTTCCATTTAAAAAACCAAAGTTAAATATTATTCTGCCAAATCAGTAGGCCATGGAAAACATCTGTTAACGCTATTTTATAGGCAAGGTCTTATTACAAAAGTTTCCTATTTAGCTTTTTCTTGTATATTTAATATTTCAGGAGATATGGCCTGGACAATGAAAAATCAGCCACCTGTATAACCGAAAAAAATACTGGTTAACAGTTTACCCATATTAAGAACGATATAATAATAACGGTTTTAGTTCGGAAACAGGTTTTAAAAATTGGAAACCGTTTAGTATATCGGTTAATAAAAAAGATAATAACAAAATCAATTATAAAATAAATAAAAATATTAATTACAACAAAAATTAATTACAAATAATAATAATAATAATAATAAATCACCGCAAAGTTTTTAATAGTATATTTTAATATTTTTTATAAAGTATATGTAGTTTTGATTAAAGAGTGGAGTATGTGACCAAATTTTGATTTTTACATACCGAGTGGTATTTTTTTTCAAGGTGCACCTATGAGACTGACAACTATGGTTGTGTTATCAATATGATAAAAAAAAATCTGCATCAAATGTCTCGAAATAAATGTACATTACGTCGTATTTTAATCTAATCTTCTTACTGATAGCGCAACCATTATTGTTATGAAACGGGAGGCAACAGCCTGCAAAAAATTGATTTCCCATGTTAATTTCCTATGTGCACTTTGAAAAAAAACACCCGGTATTTAGACAAAAAAAAACTAAATACCCGTATTTTTTTATATCGAATCATTATTCGTCATCGTGGTAGAATCGTGAAAGAAGAGAGGTAGATTGAGAGCGTAAAAAATAATCTACCTGCCTTTTACCATGCTGACGTCAGATATCACACTTTTCCGAAACATTAAATTGCTAATAACTATATTGTTTATTTTTTATTATTATACGATATCGTAACTTGATTCCGCAAGTACGAAACGGTCGTCGTTAAAATAAAAATTGTGAAACAACCAAGTGTTTTTTTTTTACTTAATACAATAATTGTCAAACATGTTTCACCATGTGCCAACCATTAACTCAATAAAAGTTAAAATTAGAAGAACTAGAAATGATCTAGAAATTCAGGACAAATAAGTTGGAATATCATTTGTACATTGAATATATCAATATTTTTATATGTAATACACTTGATTCAAATTTCACGCTCCAGAGTCTATAGTGCAGAGTTCTTACTTCTAATTGCATTGTGTTTATAATCTTCTTCTATCCTTTCGAATGTCGAGTGTCTATGTAATTAAAATTCATCAAAGACTATGATAGTGCACTAATAAATTAATTTTTATTTTTCAAAAATTATTATACCTAATGTAACATGAAAATAATAATGATTATTTTTTTTTTACTTGGCCAAAATATTATACAAATCTGTTCACGATATAAAATGTAACAATTTTAGGAACCCAGACTACTTTCATTACTTGATCGAGACAGAAACAATCCAATTAATCCACAGTTTGATGGACCCTCAACACGACTTGAGCTGTTCCACTTGTTTAAGGCTGGCAAATATTAGCGAGAGTATGTTGAACAATGTTGGAGTGATCGCTGAAACAGAAAACGGAAAAGGAATTGTTTATAATTCTATGCGAAGAGGAAATGTGGAAGAGAAAATAAAATGTTTGATTAATGTTTCTCTAATAGTGAAGTAAGTAAAAGACAGCTAAATAAAATAAATTTCTTTTTTGTGAACCGGTTTTAGTAGGTATAAAAAGTTGTCGTTTTGATGACGTAACAAATACAGTCAGCTCAGAATGTGGGTTTGTTTGGGTTACTTTCTTGTCTTTATTATTATTTTGTTATGATATGCACAAGTATTTTAATATAAATAACATTATTAAAAAATAAATTAAACAAAAGAGCAATATTGTAAACAACCACTAAACAATAAAACGACTACTAAACAGTTCTAAAATTATTCCAATACAGTATGTGATCGAAAAACAATCAAATAATGGTCGTAGAAAAGTATGGTACACTTTTCGAGTTCTAATGTAATTGTGTAACTTTTCCACTTCGTGCGTAATATGCATCTTATTCGTAATATGTAATATATCAAATTTCTACGATCAGTAATGTAAATAGCCATTATACAGGGTGGCACTTAGAATATTTCGTTTATTTTGAGAGATACAAGAAAATGTTAAGAAGAAAAATATAACTAGACAAGGGGCTCATAAAATGATCGTAGGAATAATATTGTCTCACTTCCGGTTTTAGCGGAAATGTGTACAACTTTAATTCTAGAATAGGGAATCGGTATTTTTATGTTTTTTCGAAATGTACAAAAAATTAGCTTTACAATGATACCTAAATATCATTATTTTACTTTAACGATTTCAAAATGGCGACACTTTATTTTTAAAATATTTACTAATAAAAATTCAAAAAAAAATACACCATAGCCAGATTTTTGAGATTTTGTTATCTGAAACCAAACAAATAATGTCAAAAAATATTAAATCTACCTTTCCTGACGATATAATGGCAGAATTTGTTATATATGACAAATTGTGCAGAAAATGACGGCGGCCATTTTGAGTATTTTTAATTTTAATTTTATTTAGTAAGAGTTTTTGTATTCCGTTGATTGTTATAAGGTATTTTAAACATATTTTTTTTCGTTAATTACCTATTGTTGTAAGTACATAAATATGAAAATAAATTGTCGCCGTTTTGAAATGGTTTAAGTAAAACTATGATATTTTGATATCACTGTAGAGCTAAGTCCCAATTCTCAATGGACGTAAGCGTAAGAATAACGTAACATAAATATTACGGATATCTTATACGTATGTTCACAATGGACGTAACGTAAGAATTATGATTTTAGTGGTATTGAAAGTAAGTTGTTACTAAAATAGGGAATTATATATTTAAATGATATTAGTTTGAGTGACAGGTCTACTGTAAAATAAAATGAATATTGGAGAAACAACTTCAATAAAAGCATCTACTTCATTTTACCTCTTGCATTTAAAGTTTCTGCAATATCTTTCCAAATATTTTGTTTTTTTTAATATATCTTTATAATATTTATTCTTTTTATCATAAAGACATTCGTATGTCCTATTTAAATTAATAAATAACTCTATATCTATGTTAGCTGACATGATATATTTTGAAGTATTGACGCCTACGCATTTAATGCCTACCATACGTAAGA
Organism: Stenolophus ochropezus; assembly: GCA_035578165.1. Lineage (NCBI taxonomy): Eukaryota > Metazoa > Arthropoda > Insecta > Coleoptera > Carabidae > Stenolophus > Stenolophus ochropezus. Next base: position 16,135,124 of record JAQOWZ010000003.1, on the reverse strand, counting down.
GCTATGTAAAGTTGAAATCATTTTAACTTTACGTATTTCTTACGGAACTCTTACGTAGCTACGTAACCGTAAGAAAAACGTAACAGCATTGTGAACACGGTCATTGATATCCTATAGTTCAACTTTATGCTTACGTTTACGCTTACATTATTCTTACACTTACGTCCATTGTGAATTGGGACTTATTTTATGTATATTTCGAAAAAAAATATAATAATAGAGATTCCCTATGCTAGAATCAAAGTTGTACACACTTCCGCTAAAACCGGAAGTGGCACAAAATTCTTACTAAGATCATTCTATGAGTCCCTTTGACTAGTTTAATTTTGTTTCGTAACATTTTTCTGTATCTCTTATAATAAACAAAATATTCTGGGTGCCGGCGCTTCACCAAACACCCTGTATATCAACGTACATGTCATCTAAGTGTCACTTTTCGGGCGATCGTATATAAAGTAGGTAGATCGCACACAGTGCCTCGAATTTCAATATGACTCGTTGACCATTTTCTTGACTCTTTTGTAAATAACTATTCTTGTTTGTGTTATTAAAATGCTTTAAAACGTAATTTTCAAGAGCATTTATTAAAGAAAAATGACTTCAAACACAGGCACAGGACCCGTCCTCCCACTTGCACACTTTTACATTCGTTTGGAACATTTTAGCTCCTATTTATTTTTGTACCGCGCAATCAACGAAAAAATTAGAGGGAATATTGACCTTTAGAAACTTAATTAATTCTGAATATTAAAATGTGACTGTTTTAGAAATAAACTGATGTTACTAAAATTAATGGAAACATGGAATGGGCTGAATCTGTTGCTGAACCAATTTGCAGAGAATTCGGATAGTAGATTCGCTATAATTATGGCATTAAACAACTTGGCTTGTTGCGCAAAAGTCAACAATCCAGTTATTTCACAAAATTCAAGTTTAGTGAGTAATTTAAGTGACAACTACACCTCCGAAAGCAAAAACATCACTATTGTACTCGACGACGGATCAACTGTAGAGACCGACAAAGGGTTTTTAATTGAAAAGTCAAATTATTTCAAAGTTATGTTAACAGGTGCATTTAAAGAATCAAATCAGAAAGATATTCGCCTTACAAACGTAGCGAAAAGCACACTGCAGTGTTTACTAAACCTGCTACAAGGAGAGTATGAGAAACTACCTCCTCATAAGCTAGACATGAACATTTCCACGCTACTAGATGTGATTGTCCTAACGGACGTGTATTTACTGGACGGTTTGACCGATTGGCTGACCCGATGTGTGGAACAGTATTCACTCACGGTGCAAACCGCTTGTGATATTTACAACTGGTCGGTGAAGTCCGGTACGAACTTCTTGAGAGTTGAAACTGTTGCATTTATTTTAACTGAAAATATGAGACAGAGGGAAAGGTTTCACATATTTCAAAGTATTATTGACTTTGGACTAATACATGATGTAATGGACGATATGCAAAATTTAATATCCAGGTATTTAAAAATAAAATAACTCATTGCTAACTATGTAATATATATAGAAAATAATAAAAATATTTTATTACTAAACTTCTTTTATTTCCTGATTTGTATATAATAGTTATTTATGCAACTCGTGTGTCAAGTAAGTGTTTTTTAGTCAAGTGTTGTTTAACGCATAAGACGTAGACGAATGCGGAAATTATAGTACGAGAAAAAACAACACTATGTTACACACGTGTTGCATACAACATTTTTTTCCTACAACCGAAATAATAAAAATTAATTTGAAAAGTAAATAAAACCATTGATAATTTGTTTACGTAGACTAGTAACTGCTACGTTTCTAGCACCGGTGCATGAGCATAAAGTTGTACTTTATGCCTGGTTGTAGGAAAATATTTCTTGTATACTTACAATAAAATCTGTTGTTTCACATCACTTACGCAACATCGGGTATCTCAACTTCCCACGCCTCTCGCAGTTTAATGTGCGAGAAATTTTTGAAAAAACACTCCTACTTTTTCCGCGAAAAAATCGGACTGTAGGTGACATTAGTGTCTTTACTGTAATCGGGATAACCAACTTTACATCACCAATTGTCTTATATGTGGTTAACGCGATGTTTAAACTTATTTCTAAATATTTAACATATTTATGGATATTTCAACGTTTTGAATATAGAAATTGGTAGATAAAAGTTTCTGTTACTGTATTATAAAAATAATTTTGAGCAATTATAAAAGAAATTTTTAAAATGCCAGCATTGATGGCGGTTTTGTTTGATGTGAAAAGAATTATTGATGAGCCAAAATAACATTACCGTTATGGCATGTTTGATCGAGAATATGATGTTTATTGAAATATTTGTTATTGGTTAATTTTCAAGCATGAAGTTCTATTTCATTTTGAAGAAAAAAAATATATTCATATTGATGTATTTTGTAATCTACCGCTAATTTTTGAGTAGGTATAGCATCGGGTTTTAATTTTTTTTGTTCCCTTTGTTGAACGATATTCGATTGTTAAAATGTGTACATATACATATAATAATATATAATTAATTATTTATGTTTCATATTTACTTTATTCTCATACAATAGCAACAACAAAATAGTCAGAACAAAAAAGTTTCTGTAATGTAGAGCTACGAAAAATAGCCAGTCCGCATTTTTTTCTAGTCCGCAAAACAGATAACACTCTTTCAAAATGTCATATTTTGGTAATGGAAATAAAAAAAATTCCCACATAATATCCCTCGATATATATATATATATATATATATATATATATATATATATATATATATATATATATATATATATATATACCGGGTGTCCCAGCCCGACCGACACATGGGAGTTTTACATGGGAAATCAGTTAATTATGTATAGTATCTCCCAAGAGCAAGATATTAACTTGAAATTTTGTATGCTTATTGGGGAATATTATTTCTATGGATCCCACTTATTTTAAATATGCAATTTCGTCTGCAGGGCGAGATTTATTAAATTTAAAATCTAATATTTTCATTCAAAATCAGACAACCATGGAAATAAAAGAAAATATCAATGTGACAGTTCTGACAGTTAATGACATGCCATTGTAGATATGTATATTTTTATAATATTGGTATATTATTTAACAAAAAGAAACTAAATTCAACTTAAATAATATTAAAATACAGGGAATAAGAATTAAAATCAGTGATATTTCACTAAACTGTCAGATAAATATTTTCTTTTATTTCCATGGCTGTCTGATTTTGAACGAAAATATTAGATTTTAAATTTAATAAATCTCGCCCTGCAGACGAAATTGCATATTTCAAATAAGTGTGATCCATAGAATTAATATTCTCCTATAAGTATACAAAATTTCAAGTTAATATCTTGCACTGGGGAGATACTATTCATTATTACCTGATTTCCCATGTAAAACTCCCATGTGTCGGTCGAGCTGGGACACCCGGTATATATATATATATATATATATATATATATATATATATATATATATATATATATATATATATATATATTTCCTCAAGCACGTTGCTTGTAGGTACAGCCCTTCCCCTCTGGCATCTGGCTGTTAACCGAACAACGTGCTTTCGGCAGCTGTCATAAAATTATTGCGTAAATACCAATGATCTAATGCCAGTTTTACATTGGGTAACAGTTGCGAGTGCAAACGCAACTTGCAATTGAGACCAGCAATAACTTGCAAATGCAATTTTTCTTTCTTTACATTGAGCAAAATGCAACTTTAATAATTTTAAAGTGTCACCAACAGTACTATCAACATTACTTTCTATAACGATGTTTCCGATTCCCAACATATCATTAATTGTTTTACTTCTTCATCTCTCCGTTGAACATGCATGGTTATTAAGTAGCACAATATTATTGTTGTTTAAATGGACATCAAAATTACCAAGTTGCACGTGCAATTATTAAACTAATTAGAACGTGCGCTATTTTCGTACAATATGTTGCACGTGCAATTTTCTACTACACTATGCAATATTGCCGTTATTGTTGCAGTAAGTTGCAGTTGCACGCACAAATGTTACCCAAATGTAAAACCGGCATAGGAATATTAAAAAAATAATAAGTACTGACATCTACTGCTCACATGGAGTAGTAGCTTCCAACAGCAAACATTTATTTTTAAGTGCCATCAAATTTATTTGTTTTCCAAGCAAATTCTTTCATACGCGACAACTTCATGAGTAAGATTTGAACTTTGACTTTTGTTTAATTTGGCAAAAAATTAAATATGGTATGACATGTATATTTTATGATGATATTGAAAATAATAAAACCTAAATGATAATTTAAGAGTTTTATTAGAAATATTACCAACCTACTGCTATATGTTTAAGTTTCCACTAGTACAGAAAGAACTAACATGGCGTCCATATCACTGACGTGACGATTACTGTCAAAAATGAGAGATATTGTATGAAAGTTGAAATCAAAATATTCCTTACAAGTATAGTGATCGCAACACCATGTATTGTCTTCAGTGGTTGATACCTGTGTTACTGATACCGAAACCCGTAAATCCGGCACTGATTCACACGCATGTGATGTTCATGGTGTTATACTTGATAGGATTCTTCCTGGAGCGCAAACCGTGCACGATTTGCAGCCTGGTCTTCTTAGTAGCAGTATTCCTTATCTGTTATAGTGGTGTCGGCAACTGCTTATTCTGGGCTTCTTGTGAAAACGAAAATGGATGACTAAACTTACATATACGAATGCCTACATAAACAACTTCATTTATAGGATTATGTTTTATTATAATCCTATTCGATTTTAATTGTATAAAAACTTTTGTGTGCTTTTTAAATATAGTGAATAATTTTTATAAGATTTATGTTGTAGTCCAACCAAAGACATTTTTTCCACTTCAATACTGTGATGTTTGTCAATAAATGTTATTTAACATTATTTACATGAATTTGTGATCGACAGTTTGTTCAATTTTACTTAACTGTATAAAATTACGCAGTATGACACCAATTTAATAGGGAAACGAATTTAATCTTGTCAATTTTGTTGAATAAATAGAATAAAATAAGTGTTATATTTGTATTTTCATTTCGGTAGTAGGTATTTGTAATAAATGCTTAACATTTATTTGCAATTTCAAATTTTGAATACTTATTTGATAAGTTTTGAATACTAGGGATTTTTTCACTTTGCGTCTGCCTTCAAATGAGTTTCGCGCACACAAATAAAGCTTGTGTTCAGAAACAGACAACATAAAATGGGTTGACAGTGATACCCCTCAAAATCTAGATGACGTTACTAGTATCAAAAACTTTAAATATAAATTCGCTACGTAGTTATCAATTATTTGATTTTTAAATATTTCTATCAAAAATATATGTTATATAACAACTGAAATTAAAATAAACATGAATCTAATAACAGTAGAAACTGATTGAAGACACGGCTTGGAGTTTAGATGGCACTAGTTGCAAGCTGCCAACTTTTTTCATTGAATTTCGCTTCTCGGTCATGTTTGTGATTTTGCTACTCACTTCACATTGCTTATTGCTTTCTCTTTTTACTTCCGTCGTTAAGAAGTAGTTGTTTGACACCACGTGTCTGTGTAATAAACTTAAATAAAATGGATAAACCAGTAGTTCTCGCTCGAGTAATTAAAGTTTTGGGCCGTACTGGATCCCAGGGACAATGTACACAAGTCAAAGTAGAGTTCATTGGTGAACAAAACCGACAGATCATCAGAAACGTGAAAGGCCCGGTCAGAGAAGGTGATATCCTCACGTTGCTGGAATCTGAACGTGAAGCCAGAAGATTAAGATAAATTGTAAGTAGAACTTATTCGCGTTTTATTTGTATTATGAGCGAATTGACATAACCTCTAAATATGTATACTTTGTTTCAGATGTCCATAAGTCTTGCTGTGGAATTAATTCGACATGTAATTATATAGTTATCTATTTTGTATGTAATTCTATTAACCATATAATGACATGTGGTATTCAATAAATCATCTGCGGTAAAAACTTTACTCGTTATTTATTATTCACTACCATACCCGATAATTGAAGCACAATACCTTCCGCTTTTACACACATGTTTACTTTGCTTAAAATATACTTCAAATTTGGTACATTTGTTTACTTTTATACTTCTTAAGGTAGAATAAATTGAGAGTAAATACATGTAACTCCTAATTTTATCAAAGAAATAACATACCTACATACATAAACTTACGCAATTTTTCATCATATGGTTGGGCAAAATCTTATTCTTTGTACTTTGAAACAATTTGTCTTTGACTTGCAATTACGTTTATTTACATACAAATCGGTCGTCCACACAGACGCACTTCTGCAACCTCACCCCGGATATACCTTTAACTACTCGGTTACTCACTATTCACTTCAGATGACCGAGCCATTTCAAATGACTTCTGTTATCTCGACATTTTCTCGAACACCAAAATACTTCATCACTCGATCCTTCATATCATCCACAAACCCCCCGCGAATACTTCATTTCCACAGCTGTCAGTCGCGTTTTATTCTTTTGCATTTAAGACCAACTTTTACTGCTATACACGAAAACAAATACCAAGCACTCCATTACGTATGTACATAATTTTCAAAAATCGATACTTAAAAATATTTTTCATAGTAAAATAAATTAGTTAACAAGACATCTTTGGCAACCATCGAAGGTTTTTATTTATAGTAACTTTCAAATATTTTAATGTTTTTCTGTAACTAGTTTACGAACAAACTAAACAGCAATCAAAGTTAATCAATTTGGTTTGTTGATGTCATTAGCTTAAAATTTCATTAAATCCTTTCAAATAAATTTGTTCTCCAATGTCCACATACCTGCAAATGGATTGACGGACTAGCAAATAAAATATGAAAGACCTAAATTCGTAGCCGGTAAAAATACTTGCGGTTGACCAAATTTAACTCACATGCACACATACAATGGTTTCAGGTTTAGGAAATAATAAAACACTGAAGAGCCACATATTTTACTAATTAACATATACATATACATTTAACAAATAATCAATTTTCTATATGTTTAGAAAATATTCTTCAATTAATTTTTCACACTTTGGTCTGTTGCCCATTTTGGACACTTTGGCTTGAAAACGATTACCTTTCCCAGCACCTTTTCCATCTAACAAGTCACAGATTCTGTAAGCAGAAATATTTTTTACTTTTCTAAACATAATACAACAGATAAAATTACATTTAAAAATTAAAATACGAAAATGCGAAATATATGTTAGGAATATAAATCTTCTTTAGAAATAATTATTTTAAATAATTTTTATTTTCGAAGCATAAGTAATAAACAAATTAACACCATATAGTTCATTCGCTGACTCGAGAGAAATTCAAATTTAAAAGTAGTAGGGAATCGTTATACAATCCAGATTTCATCCACCACCATTGGGATTATATTATATTATAACAGCTAGAACTTTAGTTAAATGGGAGTTATTGTGCGCATCTGTGGGGGCGATTTTAACGGTGTCCTCGTTATCCCAAAATTTCCCATATGTCGTGAGACAATGGCGGAAAACTGATTTTGGTTTTTTCTTCTTCCACAAATAATTCCTAAACAGTTAAATATCCGGGAAAATGTTTCAAAATAATAAAGTAAATATAATCAGTGACGTACAGAAAATATTTTTTTAGGGGCATAATTTTGTGATATAGTACAAACTTATGATTTTTGAAAGGGGAAGCCATATTTGAGTTTAGGCTAAAAAATGTTAATTTTTCTCTTTTCTGTTCAGGAATTATTTGTGAAAGAAGAAATGAATCAAAATCGTTTTCTGTCATTTTCTCATGACTTATGGGGAATTTTGGATTGACAGAGACACCATTAAAATCATATTAAAATTGCCAATTTAATGACGTACTTGTTTTCCCGAAAATATGTATAAGTTAAGTCATGAGGTAGGAGCAAAAAATGATTATGGTCAATTTACTTTTGACAACTTTTTTGTTTCAATGAGCCTGTTTAAGCATACTGCTTTTATAAAAATAGAAAAAAATGACAATTATTGACATTTTAATATTAGTAATTATCAATGAAATATTCACCATATTCAAAACGAGCGTTACTTTAGATGACCTAACCCGTAGGACTAATGCATGCACTCAACTGTCCTTTACAGACACTCTTTTAAAGAAAAATTGTAAGCGGTCCTCAAAGTGTTTATTGTAAACTTTTCGAGAAATTCATATATACTAACATTCAATTTTATATGTAGCTTAAATACAATTAATGAGATTTTTTTCTCCTTACCTACATGAAGGTAAAGTTATATAGAATATAGAACTCACTTTGTTCCCAAATCCGTGACGTATTCCTGATTGCCGTACAGCATCATATTTCCGCTTCCCTTTTCTTCTCCGCAAGTCAGGAAGAGCAACGTATCTGTGCTGCCCAGTTCTCTAATAAAAGTGTTGAAAAAATCCTGGTCTGCGTCTTTCCGAAACATGAAAAAGAACTTCAACGGAGGAATAACTGCTTTTAGTTTTTTGGCCTCTTCTACAGCGATATCTTTCAAAACAATTTGCAGGTTCTTGTTGAGATATTTACAATTCTTTTGTAATTTATCTACAAGTTCCACGTGCTTATCGGACCCGTTGCTGAAATAAAAACAATGAGCAACACATTTAAAATCATTTGAATTAAATTACTTCAGAATTCCTGTAAGTTTCTGTTCTCGAAGCAAGCAATCGCCTAATCTATTAATGACTCTATTCCCGACTAGAAAATATAATAAAGTTTTGTTTTTCCGCTTCCCTTTCTCTGCGTTCAATACTTTGATGGCTTGTAGTTGACTTAAATTGGATACGTGGGTGCCGCAGCACATGTTGTTGTCAATGTTGCCGATGCTTATGACTCGGACGTCTCCTTCGTGATCTTCTGGCAAGCCTCTTGTAGTGGCCTGAAAAGTATAATTAATATAATTATTAAGAACATCCAAAATGATGGTTAACGAAGATTTTTGTTCTATATTTACACTTCATGGTGTCTGTTTTAAGGGGCGAAGCATTGGGATCTCGAGAATCGCAAAAGATACGAAGTCGGTTAAATTAGGGTAAAGTTGTCACTTTACGTCATATAAATATGAGCAAAATAGTTATTTGTGTAACAAGGTTCTAAAAGTAATCTTTTTGGGCCGAAACCGAAGTTTGCAGCCGAGGCAAAGCCGAGGCTACAAATCAGATAAGGCCCAAAAAGAACTTTTAGCCGAGGTGCACACATTTTTTAGGCGATTACAACAAGTAATTATGAATTTTCATTCAAAATCAATTTTTGACATCTGTCAAAATTTACTTTACGGCCGCATTTACCTTATGGCCGTATTTACTTTACGGCCGCTATTTTTACTCGCAAATTCATTACTTTTTCATTAATATTTGTAAAGGAATAGTTAAAATTTTACTTACATTTGTTATTATATTCTAAAATAATTAATCACATTAACATGAACTATGTAAATCAATAATGAACAAACTAGCGGTCAAAAATTTTTACTTTGACAGATGTCAAATAAAAATTGATACTTTAAGGTTGCCAGGAGATACGAAAAACAACAATTTATGTACCAGCCGCCTAAAAAACAGATTTTCGTAAATTTACTTTTTTACTTATAATATTCTCGTTTCAAATCATACACGATTCTAGTTTACACATTCTAACAGATACTTTTTTGCGAGTAATTGTCAGCAGTCCTCAAAATGTTTGTAACTCCAAAAGTAAATTTACCAAAATCAATTTTTTTGCTCATATCTAGTGAGATATACAATACTAACGCAGCAACTTCGGCCCAATTTAACCGACTTCATAAAGAAGACGTTCTGGGTCAATGGATATGTTCACTTTAAAACAGTTTTTAGTGTATAATAATAATAGTGGTATTAAAAATTTATTTTCGTAATAATTATTTCGCTTATGTAACTGTTCTTACACTACTAAATTGGATTACTGAACAAGTACTACAATTTACAATTTTGATAACGTCACGCTCATTATTTAACACGTTAACTGCCATGAGGTACATCTTATGTGTCTCACTAAAATATCCTGGTATGCTCTGAGATACATCGTTTGTGCCTCAGTGTTTGAATACACATTATGCTTCGTGGTCTAACGTTTGTACCTCGCAACGCATATCTGTGAACGTAGTTTAATTCTCGGTGGTCTGGCAGACCAAAACCTACTCTTAGCGCATGATTTTTTTGTTTTTTAGTCTCTGAAATGATAAAATACTGCAAATTTTGTGCCTCAATAAAATTCTTCAAATTTAAGAGCAACATTAAAAAAAAATAATTCTGTTATCATACTTGTATTTTCTAATATGAAAACACCCTAAATCTGTAAAAAAGAGAAAATGGCCCAAGGGACCCAACTTTTTTTTTAATGGTGGCAGTTAACGTGTTAATGATATTATTATGAATGCTGGGAAGATAAAAATCGGACAGCAGACAGTATATAAAAGTTTATTTCAAATAACCGACGTTTCGAGTAATCTAGTCTTCTTCAGGGTTTAGATATTGTCAAAAAATAAAAAGTGTAAATATTACAAACATGTATCACGAAGTGAAAAAAGTGTTAAACTACAAACAATAATGATTGCACAAGTACAAATAGATCAATTTGTATTTGTTCAATCATTATCATTGTTTTTAGTTTACAACTATTTCACTTCATCCATTCGTCCATTATCATCATAAAAAGTAACTGTGAAATAATTCAGTAAATGATTTAAAATTTTTATATACATTTCCTGATTTTATATTTTGATTTATGAACTCATATCCCCCTATTTAGTGTACAAAAAATACTGAACATACCTTGGATAACTCGGGATCATCTTTCTTGTAAACATGCACTACAACCGGTAAAGCTTGACGTATTAACTCATTTACCTTCTTCTCAGTTTTCATTATGTCATCTTCAGTTACTTTTGGAGTATCTGTTAATAGTTTAATGGATATTACAAAATTATCGTAACAAATACGGTAATTACTAAATACCTAATTCTACATATGACACATCTTCGCCGAGCCACCACGAATCTGTGTTGTAGTTAAAGTCTTGTTCAAGTACGGCAGATAATAAATGCTGACCTAAAATAAATTCCTTGTTACACACTATTGTATAATGAAAATACAATAATAAATGCTTCTTAATGTTGCATAATGAACCATGTGCATAAAAATAAATTTGTTGTTTTCTATTCTTTTTTTCCTTAATTCTGATTAAGAATAGTACAAAATTTTGCAAAAATATGTATACAGCGTTATCCAGTCAATAATATGCATGCGTAACATAAATCAAAGTAAGTAAGTCAGAGGTAAGTTTTGCAATGTACATAATATGTTCTTGTCACGGTCTCACATCAATCAGGGGCAAAGACCAATAATCATTTTGTTCCAACCGTACCAACTAATTTCCAAATTAGTCGCATGCGCAGCACGAAGAGTGCGTTCTAACAAACTTCAAACCTAATTCTGACCGTTAGTCGGGTGTTCCTACAAATTTCTGACCAATTCTAAAACAGATCTTTGACGTTCAAAATAATCAGAGGATCGAAACATAAATAGTCAGTACATTAAATAACCTCAATAACAACCCTGGATATTATGTGAAAATATTCACTTGGAAGAGAATTTAAGTGGAAATATTTATGTCACAAATTAAATTCACATTTCTTGGGAATTCATTTGAAGTTTTCTGGCAGTGCTAATCTAGTCAAGCTGTACTGTCTGTGATATGTAACTTTATTTTAAAAAATAGGTAGAAAAATGCTTTGTAACTGATTCTGATTATGAAAACGAATGGGAGTCTAAATACGAAATTTCACTATTTGAATTGAGTGATACGAAAAAAATCATAATGTCGTCTTCAACATTTATAGTTGTTTTTTTCAATGTGGAAATATTTCCAGGAATATTTGTAGGAAATAAATATCCAGAAATTTTACATCACTAGTCACTTAAAAAATCACTTGAAAAGAAAAGTTTCGTGTAAAGGCTGGTTTATGCAACTTTTCATAAGGAATAAGAATAAAACATAGTGATAATACATAAGGCATAAGAATAAAGTACGTTCATGCACTTCTTGTAAGACATAAGTTTCAACCAATGGCAGAAGAGATGGCGATTAAAATTAAATTCGTGTAATCAGGAATACCAACACTTAAAAATAAAATGCACTTTAAATTTTTTTGTTTGACATTTTAACAGTGATTTAACAGTTCGAAAATTGAAACTGAAGTTTGGCAGAGGAATATTCTTATTATTTTTATTACTAAATCAATTAAAATAAAGTCTTTTTGATCCATTTTTAAAACTTACAAAATCAACAAAACCAAACCTAACCAAAACTTTACGAAAACAAACCTAGACAAAGTTTAGTAACTTTTGTTATTTTAAGTAGGCAGTGTCACTACAGTCAGCGCATGCGCTCTTGCCAATTTTTGAGATAAGACATAATACATAAACATAAGAAATAAAATTTGCTCATTTCTTATGACTTATGTTTATGTCTGTTATGTTTATGTTTTATTCCAAAACTGCATAAACGGTTAAACGTATATGTGTATATTTATATTTTATGTTTTATTCCTTATTCCTTATGAAAAGTTGCATAAACCAGCCTTAATGTATGCATTGTTAGACGTATAAGCAAAAGAATAAACTTGTTAACTTTTGGAATTAATAACGAAATCATTAACTTTTAAACTATAAAACCAGTATTACAAACAATGCCTTTTAAATCTTTTGAAAAAATTATTCTATATTAGTACGAAGTAAGATAATAGAGTAGGTATAATACCAGAATGTTGTTGCATGTGATCAAAGCGCCGATCCCAATCAACGGACTGTTTCACTTCTTCTCCAATTTTGATTGGCTCCTTTGTAAAATGCAGAGCGTCCGCCCCATCTCGTCGAACTTGCCAAACCTTCACTTTGTTCAGATATCCATAGTCACATGGCTACAATCATTTTTTTTCTTATATTCATTCAATAGCTAATACAAGAGACGTTTACAAAGTTATTTCTATTTTGTGTAAGAAATAACTGCGTTTATTTTTTGACGTTTCTTTAAACCAATGAAATGTTTCATTGTTTGTAATGTGTCTACGTAATCAATCCTGTCATTATTAAAGGGAGAATACAGCTCTAGAGATTTTACCCGGGAATAATCTCTGTAGCTTCTGTTTTATTGACATCTGTCACATAGATGTCAACACGTACGTAAAATGAACGAAAGAAAACTGATTTATAAATTTGAGGGTTATAAAATAGTCTAATATAATTCGAGAGTTCGATAAATTGAAATTCTCCAATTTTTTTCTCTAACTTGTTGCCATTTGGAAATAACCCCTCACTTAATTTTAGCATCTAGATTCTTCCGCTGAAACAATTTGCGTACGTATTACATACTAATTTTTTAAAAAGCTCTCCAAAATAATACAGTAATAATTTTGTTAAGAAATTACTCCAATAAATTCCTAAAATAATATAAAAAAAAAGTTTGTACTAGGTACGCGATGATAGAAACAAGTTTAGGCGGGAATTTAAACGTGAAAAAAAATGAATACTCAGTGTTGTTAGGTGACCATTATAGGATTAATGCCCATTTACCCCAACAAAACTAAAATTTTAAGCAACACCGAAACAAAAAAATGCTAATGGAACTTTTAACAACAATGTTGAATAGTTTATTTGACATTTTAAACCGATTAAATATTGCCCATGAAAATTTAAGTAATACTGGTGCAACAGGCCATCAGTTCTTTAAATTAGCATTTTGCGGACTCCGAACAATTAAAAAATACGGATTTTTGAAGAGCGTGTACAAAAAAATAAATAGCACTGTTGGTTTAGATTAATGTTTTTTTAACAAAACTGTTTTCTAAATAAATTTTTTATTCTTTTTACTCAACATATAATATCGGCTATTCAAAATGCTTACAACGAAAGTGTTGTTTATTTTTTTATGTTAGCAACATTATATTAAACGTGTAATAATAAGAGTTGATAAGTTATACAAATAGAATATTTTCCTTGTCAATGACTCACTATGCTGACTCGACACTGATAAAACTTTCTTCTCCGATCGTAAGAAAAATAATAACTTTTAACTTATAATTTTAGACGTTTACAAAATGAAATATAAAATAATTATAGCTGCTTGCACTAATATTACGTAAATTTTAAGTTTTCCTTAATGTACAATATCACATCGGAATAAAATATCAAATGAACTATTCAATATTGCTGTTAAAATTAATGATTAGCATTTTTCGTTTGTGTTGCTTAAAATTTAAGACTTGTTTCTGCAACTAGGCATTAATCTTTCGATAAGAGAAAAAGCAGTATTTGTAATACGTAGGAAAAGTGGACTTTCTGTACTCCTGTGGTTGCTAGACTCGGCTCGCGCCTCGTCGCCACAATTGTCCACTATCGTCCAGAAATATTATAACTTTGTGAACGTCGCTAATTTTTGTATTTACCTGGCCACCCCCTTCAGGAAATAAAATTGTATCTTCTAATTTAATTTCGTAGCCTTTTACTGCGTTTTTCTTACCTTCTTCAATTAATTCTAAATTTTTCTCTTCGCAGGACAATACTTTTGTAGTAAACTACGGACAAAATTATAAAAATATACATAATTTACATAGAATTTTACGTACTTCTTTTAGAAAACTATCTTCCTGGCATTTGAAAACCATTTTATTTGTAAGTATAGAATATCTTGCACAATATCACTTAATACTTAATGGATAGGTTAAAATTTGTATTTTCCTTATTTTCTGTTTGACATTTCTGATGAAACAGTGTTGTCACATTTAATCTTCTAATATATAAATTATAGTGCATTTAATTTTATGTCTTATTTTGTATTAAAAATGTATAGATGACAAGTATATTGTAATATTAAATTAATTAGTATTTACATAAATAATTTTGTTATTTCATGCATGTGGTTTGGCAACAATGGTGCCATGTGTACAGTGAACTTCCACGTATCACCGAGCTGGCAACCTCAACTCGCCGTGAAAGTAGACTATTTGGAAGAGTAGCGTGTGGTCAATCGCCGACAGAAGTTGAATTTTCAAGATTTCTTTTTAATTTAAAATGAAAAGTTTCTTCTTGTTATGTTTGCTGGTTTTACCAGCAGTCCTTTTCACTGTAGATAATGGTATGTATAAAATAATTTGTATATTTATTGGTATTGGAAATTTAATAAAATATACGTGGCATATTAGTTTGTACAATTTTATAATTCACTTATTGATAAAATGAATATTAAACTACAAAATTTTATAAATATATTCTGTACGTTTTTTGTGACATTTAATTCATTTTCCAACTTTAGGTTATATCGGGGTTACATATGGTACATGCACCGAATTTTATAATAAAATTTAAGTAAATATCTAAGTTATAACTTATATGAAAGTACAATATACGTAATATAATAGAAACATATTGATATAACCACACATATGGTATACTTATCCGGTATAAAGGATGATACTTTTAAAAGAGTCAAGTTGTCTTTCAGACCAGACTAAGTAATGGATTTAGAGTAAAATTAATAGTTATTGTGGGCTGAGAGATACATAATTCTTTGGGGGATGTAAAAATTGCGTGGGGGTACCAGTAATGGACAATAAAATCATATTCTTAAATGGGAACGTATGTATTTGTGAATGTGTTACATAGATATTTTTTCTGATTATAAATATATAAATATTATAGAGGGTTGTACAACATTCTTTCACTATAAAAAATTTGTTTTATTTTGCTGTTGTAATAGTAGGCTTTGCCAGTATCATTTCTCAAATAAATGTATTTGTTTATTGGCCGTAGCCTACTAAGTAATATAGTAAAGAAGTCAATTTTTAAGTCCATGTTTCTTGAAGAAATCCGTTAAGATTCTATCAACTACATTGTCATTTCAAAAATATAACTTTGTGATTTTCTTACTGATTAGTTTTGTCGACCTGAACAAAGTTCCTGTGTTTATTTTTCTCAAGAGATTAGTGTATGTTAACAAGGAGGAGAAATTTAAATTTTACCCTCCAAAATATTTTTGCATGGCTAATTCTTCTGCAAATTTACACTACAAAAATCATTTCTAGTAACAACGAATAATATCTAATTTTCTCCATATTATTTTGAGTTTTTTCATTTACTTTACTTTACTTTCGAGTTTTATTTTTACTTCGGTTTATTTAAATTATGGACGAGAAGTCTAGTACAAGTAAAAATTGATTCATATAATTGGATGAAGTAAAAATTAAAGTAAATATATTTTTATATGTTTATCTCCCAACACGTTAAAAATATATTTATTAATCAATTAAAAGTATGTATGTAGATTAGGTACAGATTTTTTTGTCGTAATCATATCTGTGGAATGAAAAAGAAGAGCTCATATAATTTTTATTAAAAAAAAATATATTTTAAAGTATACATAGCAGGTATATGGAATTTTGTGTGAAATCTAATAAGTTTCCAGGTAAATTTCTGGCTTTTCTGTTAAAAAATTTACTATAATAAGCTTGAAAAACGCATAGGTTGTTGTAAAAAATAGTCTGTATAATTGATGCTTTCACTAATGACATATATTTATTCCATTAACTTTTATGAAAAGTATATATTAACTTTAAAGTTTCTTGTATTTTGCACACCTATAATGGAAATGTAAAATATAAAATAATTTCCACAGGACACAAATTCATGGCGTATGCGGAAGATGAGCTGGAGGACGAATTAGTAGACGTAGAAGGAGAAGCTGATGTAGACACTGACGACGTGGCCGTAACGGATGAAGACGAAGAGGAATCGAAAACAACGACATCACCAGACGCAGATACAATCATCTTATTCACCAAGCCTGTGGTTACCGGCACTTCCCAATTAGGTACTAATATATTTTGCGTAAATTTTTTGGTTAAAAGGATTGTTGGCAAAGCGAAATATTAACATTTACAAACGCCTTTCAACGTCTATTTAAACACAAATATAGAAACTGAGGATTCATAAGTTACACAGAACATAGGAGATATTTTAGCATGGTTTAGTTTAGCACAGAAAACATAGAATTCTGTTTGGGGGTTTTATAGATGTCACACAAGACTCGGAAAACAGACATCAGGGATACGTATGACTGAATATATGTTCAGCAGTTGTCATACAAAAATGGCTGATTTTCTACTGATTATTTTTTCGGACAAACATACAAAAGTCTCTAGATATATAAAGTGCCGCAATCATCCGCCATTTTTGAGCAAAACAACCCGAGAAAATTAAAATATTAATCTTATTATCATTTGTATTCTACTTCATTACAATTTTTACAGTTCAAAATACAACAATCGAGCATTTTCTCATATAGTTTTGTAATTTTTTAAATTTTATAAAACAAAATTGCAGACGCAAGTTTGGTTACTTTTCTCATATGTCAAGCTACTGTCATTTCATATTGCTGATAACATTTTTGAGCAGAAATATAGTTATCTCTCTTTAATGCATTGGTTCTACGGATTCCGGTACTTTGTATATCTAGAGACTTTAGGAAATACGTTTTCCTTATCCCTCTAGTAGAATTTATTTGTACCTACACGAATTATACCGAATCGCGCCGAATATGCACGACCGTAGACAGAACATAAACGTTGGGCAATTACTAAACTACAGATATACTTTATGTACTCTGTGTTTCTTAAAAATGGATACATCAATTTTCTATGACTTAAATTGTATATTTTTCGTGCAAAGTTGAGTCTTCTTCATCTAATTAATATGTATGTATTACAGTATTTCATCATGGAAGCATTCAATCTACCATGTTCAATAATTATTTTAAAATTTCACTAAATCATATTTAAAAAGAGGTTGTTGCTGCTTATTTTATATTTTTTTTGAAATATTCGTAAAAAATATATATATTAATAAATATAAATATTATAATATATATAATAAGAGTATCGACAATTTTTTTTTTTCCAAAAGTCGACCAACTCATCTAAAACGTAAATATGAAATTTTATCTGTTCAACTGAATTTGCTTTGCACGTGCACATTGGAATGTAGAAAGACATTTGTCTTTAATTTTAAAAAATGTAACATTTTATGAATTACTTTAGAATGAAATTGGAAGACAAATAATTATCTTTAAAATAGTTTCCAATTTTTCTGATTTGACGGATAAATAATATAGAATACACAACTTCAAGGCAATAATTGAGTATAATTTTGTTACATTAGAACATTACAATAACAAGTTAAATTAAACATTTATACGATAATGAGTAACGGAATAACATAAAGTAAATTTGAAATTATAATTATGCGAGGTAATTTGCTGCCTGGTTCGGTATTCGTATATATATCTTGTGGAATAAGATTTCATTCAAACAATTTGTTCAACTTTCGAATTTAACGTATTTTGAAAATTTTATAGGTAATTTGCATTAAAACAACGTTAACAAATATATAATTAATTTAAAATTATACCTGCGGGACATATTAACGCTTTAGAAAAGGATAGAGTTAGTAATGAATGGTAATGAGACTCTACAATGAACTTGACGCTTTACAAGAATACGATTTTTTATTAAACCTTAAACATTGTATCCTATTGGAATACTGTAAGAGCAACTATAATTTACTTGTGAAATTTACAGAATTGCCTGGCGGTCATCCAGTAGAATTCCTAGTTGGATTCAAGAACAAGGGCAAGCAAGACTTCGTGCTGGAATCGCTGGAAGCGTCATTCCGTTACCCGATGGACTTCAACTTCTACATCCAGAACTTCTCAGCGATCGCGTACAACCGTCTAGTGAAGCCAGACCAAGAAGCGACACTGATGTACAGTTTCCTGCCGTCCGAGGCGTTCGCGGGCCGACCATTCGGACTGAACATCAACCTGAACTACCGCCAACACCCCGACGGTAACGCATTCCAAGAAGCCGTGTTCAACGAGACGGTGCAGATCGTGGAGCTGGAGGAAGGCCTGGACGGCGAGACGTTCTTCCTGTACGTGTTCCTGGCGGCCGGCGTGGTGCTGCTGCTTGTGGTGGGCCAGCAGTTCCTCAGCTCGCTCGGCCGCAAGCGCACCGGCAGCCGCAAGACCGTCGTGGAGACCGGCACTAACAATCCCAATAACGTTGACTACGATTGGCTGCCCGCCCAGACTCTCAGTCAAATCAGTAAGTTCAACAATTAGTTGTCTTAACTCAAATTTAACATACAATACTATAGTACGTATTTTACTACACATGTCACTAAAACAGAGTTAAACACTGTATTCTAACAATATTAATATTCTGTAAACTAAAAACTACTATACGAAAAATTCTTCTTCTTTAATTCACAAACACAAAGATTTAATAAATGGCATTTTACACCTGTATGTTTCACTATGTGTACAATAATTTGTTATAAATTTGCAGCTTTCAATTTCACGTTAATTTTACTGTTTAACAAGTTTTTTAGTAATATTTTGTCGGCCTTTCACATATTTCGGTTTCTTTTCTGTCAATGACTAAAATCCTTCAACAACTAATCGTTTGTGTAAGATTGTTGAAGAAATTGTATTGTTTATATTATTTGGTAACAAGACCAAAATAGTCTCAGAAAATGAAATAGAAATTTTTACTAAATATTTTTAGTAAAGCTGTCGGTATTTTTTAACGTTTTTCTTACCTACCGAGAATTGTATAAGGTTAAAAAGTGCCTTCACTTCGAAACATCTAAATCAATATTATCTGAGATATTGTAGACATATTCAAATTATGAATTTGTATCATTTCTTTTTTACGAACTAAATAACTATTTCTAATACAATCTGAAAATATTCTGAAGTAAAGGTATCCATAAACGTTTTCTTTTTGACAATTTTTATGAGCCCTCACTTATAAAAGAACCTACAAAAATTAACATTTTTAATTCTTCAGGAATTATTTCCTTAATTTCCGATGTACATTAGTAAATAACGCGAGAAGAAAATTATAGGCGAAAAGACATAATTTTCTTATTTTAGGGGGGTGAGGTGAGATGGGGGGTAAATTATATACTCAAAAATTATTTTTCTGTCAATAGTTGATTAGTCATTTCGTGCGGGGGCAATTTTGACCATCTTTGTTTTTGAAACTCATGTAATAATACTATGAGGCACAAGATATTTTACTGAGATAACTGAAATAATACGGGCACTGAACAGATTTGTGTTAATATTTACCCCTGTCGCAGCGCGTTTATGATTGAGTGTAGAGTGACCGTAATATAAATGTTTTAAATGTGGACGATGTTCGTTGCAGACAGACAACTGGAGAAGTCGCCGAAGAGCCCAAAGAACAAGACGAAGACCAGCCCCCGGCAGAGGAAGGTGAAGAGGTCCGCGGGGTCCGACGACTAGAACCAAGACTGCTCCCAGCGCCCTCATATCATCTCATCTCTTCCAAATTGCTCCCGGTCCACCAGTTTACGTACACTTCGCGTCATCAACATACGTTTCTTTCATTCCTCACGAATGTTTGTCCGTCTAGCCCCGTGTTGTGATTTTTTTATTTTTTTTGTAGAGCAATAATACAAATGTAGAACATGAACAAGTCAGTTAATGTCGTGTTGTTACAAGAAATTAAATAAACGTTTTTAGAACTATTGGAGTTTCTTTCAGATGCTGGGAATTGAGTTTCATGTCAACTCATTTATCTGTACAATTTCTTATATTTATAAAATAAATTATATTTACCATAATTGCTGTTCTTTTATGTTTAACAGAACGAAAATACAACGGAAATTAACAAAAAGAATTTGCTTCTAATTTTTTATGTATTTAATTTAATGATTGTGTATTATATTATACCAACTTTCACATCAATTTATGTATCTTTTACTTCCTTGTACGAAGTAAAAGAACTATTGTAATCGCGAAAAAGTTATATTTTCAGGTTTCAACGGAAATATCCATTATGACTATCATCGTTATCATTATCAGTAATTCGACAGGTCGCTGTGGGCTCCGACTTTCTCTAGTATTTTCCGCCAGGCAGACTGATTATTCGCCAATGTTGGCCAATTAGTAGCACCAATTATTTTTGCGTCCCTACTCATGCCATCTTTCCAACGAAGCTTGGGTCTACCTCTATTTCTTGAGCCCCCTGGTCTGGTTGTTAATATTTTCTTTGGTGGGAATGTTTCTTTTACTCTTGAGCGATTTCTTCGTATTTAGTATATACTCGAAGTTGTATCTTCGGCGGCATGTTCTGTTCTCACAAATTGCGCCCAATATTCTTCGGAGTACTTTCCTTTCAAATGTACCTAACATTGATTCATCAGACTTTGTTAGTGTCCATGATTCTGATCCGTCTGTTAGTACTGGAAGGATTAATGTTTTGTAGATCAGAATCTTAGTTCTGTGCGTTATGTTTCGATCGCGAATCTGTTTAATAAGTCCGTAATAATATCTGTTGACCAAGATGACTCTTCTCTTTATTTCAGCTGAGGTATTATTTGTCGCGTTTATTAATGATGCTAGATATATAACTCTTCAACCACCTCAAAGTTCTTGTCTTCAATTGTTATTTTGTGGCCTATGTTTCTATTTCTATTATTAGGTAATGAAGTCATAAATTTGTTTTTTTTTTTTCATTTATAGTTAATCCCATTTCCTTTGTCGCGCTGGCAAAGGATATTATTGTTTCTTTTGCTTTGGGGAGTGTTCTAGTTGCCATATCTACATCATCAGCAAATGCTAGTAATTATGATGACTTATAGAAAATTGTGCCTCTACTATCAAGTTTCGAGTCTCTGACAACTTTTTCTAACGCAAGGTTAAAAAGCAAACACGCCAGCGCTTCTCCCTGTCTTCCCCCTCAATAAGTTGCAAATTCTTCTGATAGTTCATTTTCGATTTTAATTTTATTCGTAACTACAGTCATCGTCATCATCGTCACAGAAATTAGTTTTTTTTTGGTATTCCTACTTCGTTCATATACTTTAGAACGTATTAAGCTATCATATGCAATTTTAAAATCTACCAACATATGATATGTATCTATATTGTATTCATTTGCTCTTTCTGATTCCATCTGATCGATAGTTGAGCGTCCTGGTCTAAATTTACTTTGGTATTCTCCTAGTACCCTTTTCCACGTATTTGTTTAAACGCTCAAAAATGATGTTTGACAAGTATTTTGTAAATTGTATTTGTGAGTGTGATCCCTCTGTAGTTTTTGCAATCCAGCTGCTCCCCTTTCTTGTGAAAAGGATATATTAATCCTAGGCACCATTCTTTCGGCATTCGTTTTTCTGTCCATATTTTTGTTAGAAGTTCGTATATTGTTTCATTGAATTTGTGTGCTCCGCATTTATATAATTCTGTCAGGATGCCATCATTGCCAGATGCTTTATTGTTTCTCAATTTTATGAAAGCATTTTGAACATCATATATACTCAGTGGTTCTATCTCTTCCTGGTTTTGTATCTCTGGTTGTGTCATGTCTGTTGTTTTAGATGTTTCACTAACGAGTGTTTCTTTGAAGTGCTCTATCCATCTTTGAAGAATTTGTTCGTTGTTGTTCACAATATTTCCTTGTTTGTCTTTGCATTTATTTGTTCGTGGTTTGAATACTTTCCTTGTTTTGTTAACGCTTTGGTTAAATTTTCTGCTTTCCTTTTGGTTTCTATACTTTTCTAACTCTTCTAGGATAGTATGCTCATGTAGTCTCTTTTTCTTTCTAAGTAACCGCTTTTCTTCTCTTCTATGCTCTTTATATTTTTCTTCAGATGCTCTGGTTCTATTTACATTCTTCATCGTACCAGCCATTCTGGTTTTGTTGCTCCGTTTGCCCTAGGATGTCGTTTGCTGCTGATATTAAGTTTTCCTTACATGTATTCCATATTTCTGTTATTGTCATATCGCCATTTTCTATGTTGAGATTAGTTGAGATGTTCTTGATATTTTTGTAGTACCTCTTAATTACTGAGGAGATGTGTATTGTACCTTGTTGGTTTAGTGCCTTTTGAGTTTTTTGTCAGCGATATTCTTGCTCTTAATCGGATGCCAATTAGGTAGTGATCAGAGTCTACGTTTGCCTCTCTGTAACTTCGGACATCTAGTAGGTCAGAGAAATGCCTACTGTTTATTAGGACATGGTCTATTTGGTTTCGTGTTGCGCCATCAGGAGAGATCCAGGTTATCTTGTGAATAGCCTTATGTGGAAAATATGTGCTTCCCACTTGCATGTTTTTGGATGCAGCAAAGTTGTTCGTTCTGTTACCATTGTCATTTGTCGTTTCGTGTAGACTGAATTTTCCAATATTCTGGTTGAAGCAACCTTCCTTGTCTATTTTGGCATTGAAGTCGCCTATAACAATTTTTATATCGTTTCCTGGACAGTTATCGTAGGTTCTTTCTAGATCCTCATAAAAAGTTTCTTTTTCGTCTTCCGATTTATCTTCTGTAGGCGCATATACATTAATTAGTCTAAGGTTAAAGAATTTTCCTTGTATTCTCAATACTGCTATTCGTTGACTTATAGGTTTGAAGTCTCTAACTAGGTTTTTTACTCTCTTTGATACTAAGAAACTAGTTCCAAATTCATGTTTGCTTTCGTGACAGCTATAGTATATATCGTAATATTTTCGCTGCATAATACCCTTACCAGTCCATCTCATCTCTTGTATTGCTATTATATCTGGTTTATACTTAGCTATTTCATCCTCTAATTTTTGAAGGGCTCTAGGTTCATAAAGTGTTCTAACGTTCCATGAAAATAGTTTTAAATCTTGGTCCTTTAGTAGTTGTTTTGGTCGTCGCCTTGGTTTCTGTCCGGCTTTATTTACTTGAGATTTCGTAACAATGGTATTTTACAGACCGGGTTGTTAGCCCTGTGTCAACCCCCTTTTCGGAGGGCCATTTCTTCCGCTTCCGTTAGCCCCGAGCCTAAGGCTCAGGTTTCCAGGGTTCACCACAAATTTTCAAGTTGGGCAATTAGAATATGACCTCACATTGATACTGTATTTTTACATATGGCTTGTTAGTTCTATTGTTTTTATAAT
The DNA here is from genome assembly GCA_035578165.1 of Stenolophus ochropezus. Lineage (NCBI taxonomy): Eukaryota > Metazoa > Arthropoda > Insecta > Coleoptera > Carabidae > Stenolophus > Stenolophus ochropezus. Next base: position 16,111,031 of record JAQOWZ010000003.1, on the reverse strand, counting down.
ATATAAGGGCAGAATTTTTTTTTAATATAATATTTATTTGTCAACAACTTATCAATACAATCTTTTTATAACAACGTTATCATGACTACTATATTTATATAACATTAATTATCTAAGTTAGCTACAATAGTATTAATTTTATCTAAGTAAGCTACATTTTAACATCCCCTCTCAATATTTACTATAACAAATAATATATAAAAATTGATAACAATTATATAATACTGTAACGTTTTATTTATTTAGGTGAAGTGTAAAATTGATTAAAACACTAATATTTATATAACTATGTTTAATTAAAGGAATATGAATTATAAAGAATAAATAAAAAATAACTAACACTAAGAATTAACAAATATAAACACTAATTTAAGAACTAATTATTATTACTAAAGACTTAAACACTAAGATAATTTATTTAAACAATTAGAACTACGCAATATTTATTTCAACAATATTTATATCACTCTTTATTTATATCACTATCTATTTATTTATTTCACCATCTGTTCACTACACGTATCGATACAAGACTGTCCTCCCGATCTTTTGCTCGGGGTATTTAAGTAAAATATTTCCTTCTAGAATATTCTCTGATTCCTTGAAGATCAGAACAATGGGGGAGCGGATGGACGTGTTCTGACCTGTTCGCTAGCGGTCGCCGCCCGCGCCGCCGCCCGCACCGCGACCCTAGGTTCGCTACATTGCCCCCTCCTTAAGACTGTTTCGTCCCGGAACAGTTCGTTATGACGAAATCTGCATGCATCACCCTTGGTGCATCTGGAAGTCTTGAAGAAATAACAGTCGACGGTCCGTTTGAGCTCTTCTTGGCCGGTAGAGTTGAAGCTGCAGACTAGAATTTCCACTCCAGTAAAGCGGAAGATTGTTTCTAACATGCTTCTAACAATCCTCCAATTCAAACCATCTAGTCCACAGCCTATCTTCGGTACTGCCAGTTTCATGATGTCGTTTTCCAACAGATGGTCCTTCATGTCGCACAGCGAGTCCCATAAATTGCGGTATGACGGCTTCTGATGTGAGTATTATTTGGTAACCAGGTAGTAAAGGTACCGCCTGTTTTCTACGTTATCATCCTTCAGTTGTAGCGTTTTTCCAACAGTTGGACGTTGGTTGGCCAGTTCTTGTACTCGTCCAAATTTTCTTTTAAAAACTGAAGCGATGCCGCGGGACATTTTAATATCTTTCGCTACACAATGTGCGAGGGAATACACTGGGGACACGGTGAACAGATCTCGTTGTTCTTCTCGTGTCACGCCATACCGTGCTTTGTGGCCAGTGGAATGGCTTTCCATAAAGTCTTCAAATGTAGGTTCCTCAGGTACAACCCGGCGAACCGTCGCTCCACGATGATCATCAAAGTTATCACCAGCGAAAGGGGCTAACCGATTGAAGTGGACTACTCTCGGCTTTCCATTAGGTGTTTTCCTAATTCTGTAGACCATATCATTTATTCTCTTTACGATCTCGTAGGGACCTTCCCAATACTTTTGTAGCTTCGGTGATAAGCCACGACGTCTTTGTGGATTGGAAAGCCACACCAAATTCCCAGGTTGAAAACCACCTTTTTCAGCCTTGACGTCATACTGGTCCTTCATCCGATCGCTGGCACCTTGAATGTTTGTGCGGACTTGTTCATGGATGTCATTCATTCTTCTCCGTAAGTCCGTTACATAGTCCTCCCCGGCTAGATCTTCACCGGGTTTACTGCCAAATACCAGGTCGCATGGTAAGCGCAACTCCCGCCCGAATAAGATGTTAGATGGTGTCTGCCCTGTTGTCTCATGCACGGATGAACGGTAAGCCAACAAGAACAGATGAAGATGTCGGTCCCAGTCTCGTTGATGGTTAGAGACTACCTTTGACAAATACTGATTTATTGTTCTATTCATCCGTTCAACCATGCCATCAGACTGCGGGTGTAATGCTGTAGTTCTGGTTTTCTTTATTCCTAATATCTTACAGATATTTTGGAATAGAGCAGACTCGAAATTCCTTCCTTGGTCGGAATGTATCTCTCGCGGTACTCCAAATCGGCAGATGCATTCTTTTACCAAGACTTCAGCGACCGTTACGGCTTCCTGGTTGGGTAATGGATAGGCTTCGACCCACTTAGTAAAGTAGTCCATTACTACTACTATGTATTTATTTCCATCATCAGTTTCGGGGAATGGTCCAGCCACGTCAATCGCAATGCGTTCAAAGGGACTTCCAACGTTATATTGGCGCATAGGAGCTCTTCTTTTCCTATGTGGCCCGTTACTTCCCGCGCAGACCACACATTTCTTGCACCACTCTTTAAGATCTTCTTTGCAATTTACCCAGTAAAATCGTTGGCGCAATCTCTCGAGGGTTTTATTTACTCCAAAATGTCCAGATCCGTCGTGGATCTTCTCCAATACTTCCGGTACTCTATTCCTAGGAATATCAGCTGGGTCCTACTCACAGTACCTTCAGTATTCTCTATGACACGTTTCAGGAGGCCCTCTTCAACAACAATAGAGTCCCACTGCGCCCAGTACGATTTTACACTTTGTGAGTGTCGTGCAACATCTTCCCAAACTGGTCTGCTATCGCCACGTTTCCAATCCAGTATGATTCTTAAGTCCGAGTCATTCTCTTGGTCCTTGCGAAGGTCTTCCGTTTGCCAACTATCACTGTTGTTCTGGCGATGGTGGAGAGTTATAATGCGTTAGTTTTTCTTCTAGACGACTGCAATGCTTGCATTCGTCTTGGCAAGGTCTTCTTAATAATGCGTCAGCATTACGATGGCTTGTACCTGCTCGATGCTCAATAACAAAGTTATATTCTTGCAATCTTTCAATCCATCTAGCTGCCCGACCTTCAGGATTCTTAAATTGTAGCAGCCATTTGATAGCAGCGTGGTCAGTTCTTATAAGAAATCTTCTGCCGTACAAATATTTGTAGAAGTGCTCCACGGATTTCACGACTGCCAAAAGTTCTTTTCTAGTGACGCAATAATTCCTCTCTGGTTTTGACAAGGTCTTACTAAAATAGGCAATAACCTTCTCTTGTCCGTGTTGTATCTGGGAAAGAACGCCACCAATTCCAACGTTGCTGGCATCTGTATCAAGAACGAATTCTCCTTCGGGTAAAGGATAACTTAGAACAGGTGCGCTTGTCAAGGAATATTTAAGTTGTTTGAACGCAGCTTGACAGTCCATCTCCCAGATAAATTTTCTGCCTTCTTCAGTAAGCCTTGTCAATGGCTTCGCTATGTTGGCAAATCCAGGTACATAACGTCGGTAGTATGTACAGAGACCAAGGAAACTTCTCAATTCATGTTTATCCCTCGGTACTGGCCAGTCACTCACAGCCCTTATTTTTTCCGGGTCTACTGCAATACCCTTACCAGAAACTACGTGTCCAAGATAATGAACTTCTTTTTGAAATAAGTGACACTTCTTTGGACTGAGTTTCAAGTTAGCCTTCCTCAATCTTTGGAAAATCTCTTCCAAGTACTTCATGTGGTCCTCGAACGTTTTTCCTACCACAATAATATCGTCGAGGTAAACCAAACATGTTTTCCACGACAGTCCAGCCAACACGGTTTCCATAAGTCGTTCAAACGTTGCAGAAGCATTGCAGAGCCCAAATGGCATAACAGTAAATTGCCAAAGACCGGTACCGATGGTAAATGCCGTCTTTTCTTTGTCTCTTGGGTCTAAATCCACTTGCCAGTATCCGCTCTTTAGATCAAGAGTAGAGAAAATCTTTGATCCTGCCAATGTGTCCAGTGTATCGTCTATTCGAGGTAGCGAGTAGCTATCCTTCTTCGTCACGTTGTTAAGTTGACGATAATCGACGCAAAATCTTGTAGATCCATCTTTCTTCTTCACTAGCACCACTGGTGAAGCCCATGGACTGCTTGAAGGTTCAATCACACCTTCCGTCCTCATGTCCTCAATAATTTCTTCTGCTTCTTGCCGCTTCGCCAGTGGTAATCTTCTTGCTGTTTGGCGGATGGGTCTTGCGTCTCCGGTGTCTATTTTATGATGGACTACATTGGTTCTTCCTTTGTCCTTCTTGTCAAATTGGAACACATCTTAAAAGGTCCCAATTAAGTTCTTAGCCTTGGTTTTCTGGTCGGCAGTCAAGTCCTGGAACGATGATGACAGCTCCTTGATTAGAATATCTGGAATTTCACAGGATGTGTTGTCTTTGGCCTTTACAGTTCGAATAATTGATGATACCGCTGAACATTCACCTACTACGGTCCCTTTTTTCAGTATAACGGGATAAAAATTTATGTTCATCACTCGAACTGGGATTATCTTGTCTGTTTTGAGCAAGGCTTTTCCAATTACAAATCCAGTCCCAGTTTTGGCATCATCGTTTTTCGGCTGGAGCATGACAATGTTTCCCTCACAGAAGCTACCCTCTAGCTGTGCTTCCACGATTGACTCACTCCGTTCTGGGAGGGTGACATCTTCCGTTATCAATACTCGCATGGCATTGTCGTCTCGTGGATTTAATACCAGTTCTTCATCATTTGACCATCATCACTCCATTTTTCAGGTCAAGTTTAAATCCATGCTTTTTCATAATGTCCATGCCGAGAATGAATTCATCTTCTACGTCAGCAACCAGCACACGATGTTTAATGCACGTTTTTCCAACAGTGATGCTCAAATATATTTCTCCAGATGCGGTAGCTTGTTCTCCGGTGGCTGTGCGTATCTGCCACTTTGTTGGAAGTAGATGTTTTCTGCATAGTTTTCTTGCTAAGTCGGGTCTGATTATTGTTTTTGTCGCACCCGTATCCAGCAACATTTTAACCGGCCTTCTGTCGATAGAGCCGTCTACATAGATGCTATTAGCTTGATGATGTAGGGATGCGACATAAGTAATGGATTCTGGGGCTACTGGATTACGGGTCGACGATTGCCCCTTCGCATCAACCCGACTTAGTTTCCCGACTCCTTTTCTTCCTTTCTTGGTTCTGCTTTCTTCTGTTGTTTTCTGCAGAGCCTTTGCGGGTGACCTAATTCACCGCAATTCCAACAGCGGAGTTTTTTTCTTCCAGCAGCATTAATTTCAGACGTAATTCGTCTTATCTTGTCTTCTAGATCTTCGGTGTCTTCGGGCCTCTCAGCATCGATATTTCGCACTCGCGATTGGTTGCGTGAAGCTTGTTTCGCAGCTTCATGGTCTAAGGCATATGAAAGTGCGTCAACCAGAGTTTTTGGTCGAGCCAATCGTAGTGCCCGCTGAGTTTCATTATCTCGGACTCCATAGATAAATGCTTGTGTAGCTAGGCATTCCAAAACGCTGTCAGGAGCTGTAGGGTGTGCAAGACGAACCAGGCGAGCTATATCAGCTTCAAATTCTTGTAAGTTCTCTTTAGAATTTTGATACCGGTTTCTCAATTGCGTCTGGTACACCTGCTCCAGATGCGCATTGCCATATCGCATATCTAACCGCTTGACAAGTTGGTCATAGTCTTCCTGTTCATCCTCTTTTAGCGTCTGTAAGATATCGATGGCTTCTCCACGCAGCGAAACTGTCAGCGCTGTAGCCTTCTCCTTAGAAGTCCAACCATTTGCTTTGGCAGCGGCTTCAAATTGTTTTACATAATTCGGCCACGATGTCTTGCCGTCAAATTCAGGTGTTTTTATATGCATTCTCGAATTATTTTCTTTTTCTGGCTTCTTTTCTTGAATCTCATCCGTCTTAACTATATCAGGATTTGAAATCGCTGATGACGTTATTTTGGAGACATTTTTCTGTAATTCTAAAATCCTCATGTCGTATTCATCTTTCAGATTTTTCAAATTTTCTTCTAATTTCTCTTCTAAATTTCTAGAACTTTCTTTCAATTGCTCTTTAAGTTGTTCGTTTAGTTTCCCTTCCAAAGTTCTACAATTTTCCATCAACTTTTCTTTCAATATTCTAGAACTTTCTTCAAACTTTCTAGAATTTTCTGTTAATTCTTCTTTTAATTTTTGTTCTAAACTTCTGGAATTTTCTATTAATTCTTCTTTCAATGTTCGAGAATTTTCTTTCATTTCATCTTTTAATGTTATAGAAGTTTCTTTTAGAATTTTAACAAAATCGGTGAAACCACCCGCAATTTCGAATAGAAACTCATCTGGATTTTCACCAGCTTCTACTAAAGCTTGCCGTAGACGAAGTTGCAGAACAGCCTTGGATCCTGATGTCTCTAACTCTCGGTCTTCCAGCTCCCTCTTGAGATCGGTTACTTTTAATTCACTTAATTTTACTTGTTTACCCGCCATTTTATTTATTTTTATTTTACACTTCACAGTTTATTAATAACCCTCACACCTGACACCAATTGTAACGTTTTATTTATTTAGGTGAAGTGTAATATTGATTAAAACACTAATATTTATATAACTGTTTAATTAAAGAAATATGAATTATAAAGAATAAATAAAAAATAACTAACACTAAGAATTAACAAATATAAACACTAATTTAAGAACTAATTATTATTACTAAAGACTTAAACACTAAGATAATTTATTTAAACAATTAGAACTACGCAATATTTATTTCAACAATATTTATATCACTCTTTATTTATATCACTATCTATTTATTTATTTCACCATCTGTTCACTACACGTATCGATAAAAGACTGTCCTCCCGATCTTTTGCTCGGGGTATTTAAGTAAAATATTTCCTTCTAGAATATTCTCTGATTCCTTGAAGATCAGAACAATGGGGGAGCGGACGGACGTGTTCTGACCTGTTCGCTAGCGGTCGCCGCCCGCGCCGCCGCCCGCACCGCGACCCTAGGTTCGCTACAATACCTAAGAAATTCCTATGTTGAACAAATTTACAATGATCAAGAGCTTTGGTAAATATATCTGCAGTATTTTTGCACTCGAAACATATCTAATTACAATTATTTGTTTTGTTACTAAGTCTTTTATAAAGTGATAACGAATTTCAATATGTTTGCTTCGTTTGATGTTTTCGAAGCCTTTCGTCAGTTCTATTGCTCCTTGGTTGTCTACAAGAAGATGTGCTATTCTTTCTTCCTTCTGCAGATCTTCAGTAATGCCTTTCAATGGCAGCAGTTCAGTAGTAGTCATGGCAGCAGCAATGTACTCGGCCTCGGTGGATGACAAAGCCACTGAAGATTGTTTTCTTGTAAACCAAGATACAGCGTTGCCATAATAATAGATTACCCCACCTGTAACACTTTTTCTATCAGTTAAATTACCTGCCCAATCTGCATTTGAATAGGTAATTATATCTTTTGAATTATTTGTCGCTTTCTTGTACAGACAATATTTTTTGTTTCTTTCAAATATTTTATCACTCTTTTTGCAACTTTCCATGGTTTATCCAAGAATTGACTTAAATATGAAACCGAACATGTATAATATCTGGTCTACTTGCCAAAGATATATACATCAGAATTCCAATCATTTCTCGATATGGAACTTCTGTTGAGATTTCTTCAAAGGACCATATAAATGAACAATACGTGCATGGTAAAAAATGTGACTTTATTTTTGTAAAACTTGTCTTATATATTATGCCTTGGCTACACCACTTTCTACAAGGTTTTGGAGTGGGTAACTGGGCGTGCAAGAAAGGGTGGTAATCCCGCCCCTTGCTAACGACAATGTATAACAGAAAAAATACGTTCTAAATTAACAATTTCATACAACTTCAATAATTTGTTCATCTAATCTAGTTTGAAAATTCTTTTCCATGGGAGTTTTAAACCCATTACTTTCTGTTAAATTGAATTTATTTAAAATTTTGTCTATCATTGATTTCTGATGAATTTTAATTTGGTTCTTTTTTCTTTCTATTTCTATTCCCAGAAATGTATTTAATTCTCCAAGATCTTTAGTATTGAATTCTTCTTTCAGTAGGGTAACACTTTCTTTTATATTTTCTCCAGTAATTAAGATATCATCTACATATATTAACATTATAGTTTTTTCTTTGGAATATAAACAAAAATCATTCATGCTAATTCGTCAAATCTCTCGTTCCAACATCTTGGTGCTTCTTTTAATCCATATAGAGCTCTTTTAAGTTTCAATACACCTTTATTCTTTATTCCTTCGGGGGGTTTTATGTACACTTCTGTATTTAATTTTCCATTTAGAAAAGCTGTTGGTACATCGTACATCAAGTTGTCTGATTGTCCAATTATTTTGAAGTGCTAAAAAAATTATCATTCTAATTGTTGATAACCTTGCTACAGGTGAGTAAACATTTATTTCACATTTTTCTTGAAAACCTTTCGCAACTAATCTTGCCTTCTTTATTCCATTATCTTTTGTTTTGAATACCCACTTTGTATCGATTGCTTTTTTATTGTTTGGAAGTTCTGCATTTTCCCATGTTCCTAATTTATCATGTGCATCAAGTTCCTTTTCGATTGCATTTCTCCATTCTTCTGATTTGACTGCTTCTGTATAGTTTTTTGGATCTTCACCTGTAAATAAACAAAAGGCTGAATATAATTCATATTCTTCATATTTCTTGGGCATTTTTATATTTCTTTGCAGTCTTCCCTGGTGCTTTAATTTGAGGTTTCTAGATTTTCTGAAGATTCTTCTGGATTTGTTTCTGTAACTATTATATCATTTTTATTATTCATTAGACATTCATCAAATTTTACATCACGGGCACAAATTATGTTTCCTTCTTTTGGATTTCATAATCTATAACCATTATCGTAGTTTCCCACTAATCTTGTTTCAATTCCTCTTTCATCTAATTTTTTAGATTTTGGTAGTAAGTAGGTCCAGGTTTTACATCCCAAAACTCTCAATTTTGAAAGATCGACTTTTTCAATCCACCTATCAGCTGGTATATCACCATTTAAAGCATTCGTAAGCGATCTGTTTAATTGGTATGCAGCACATTGTATAGCTTCTCCATAGAGATTTTTTGACAAATCTGTTTCAATGAACATCGTTCTAGCTTTATCTAAAAGAGTTCTATTAAGTCTTTCGGCTACACCGTTTTGTTGAGGTATATAAGGGATACTGTACTCTAATTTAATACCTTTAGACAAACAATAATTTTTAAATTCTTTTGAAATAAATTCTCCGCCATTGTCACATCTAATTCTGTTTACTTTATTATTGAATTCTGTTTTCAACCTTTTTATATAGTCTACTAAATTTGTTGATACTTCATCTTTACTTTTTAACAAATATAGTTTTGTGAAGTGGGAATAATCATCAATTATTGTTTGAAAATAATTTTCTTTATTTATTGTACACGGTGAAATTGGGCCGCAAATATCTGTGTTCAACAAATCCCCAATTCTTTTTGATCGTGGTAGATTCATTTTCTCAAATCGCAATCTAGTTGACTTTCCTTTCATACATGCTTCACACGTTTTTGTACTAACAGGCAAATTTAATAAATTCAGAATAAAAGTAGCCGTAGCAAAAAAAAGAGTAGTGACAATTTTTTGATATTGATGTGACAGATGTGTAGTAATTTTGAGAGACTCCATGTTCAATAAATAAATGATCTATTAATTTAAATCCTTGCTGTTGTTTCTTATGGGTATTTCCAGGGGATACGCAAAAAACTGAACTTGGGGACAGTGACATTTATATGCGAATTTTCCTCACTATCCTCAATAACATTTTATGGTGCCGAAACCCGGGACCCACTGGAACCTTTAATTGGACAGTAGTTATAGAACCTGAATATATTGAAAAGCGTCTTTGGTACGCAAATTTGCATAAGTATGATTTGACATATCCCTCAAAGAGGAAGAACAACTTATTTATACGATTTGAATTATGACTGAAAAGCAAATGTCTACATCTACAGAAGCTGGACGAGAAAGAGTATCGAAACCAGTTAGCAGACTTACGTATAATCAATTAGGAGAACCGTAAATTGTTGCTCACCAATCTGCCGCAACTCAGCAAAGAGAAATCCAGAAACCTACACCTAAGCAAAGATCTAATAAATCCTTACATGTTCCAATACCAAAACCAAGAACATCACGTACATTTTCAGTAGGATCAGAAGTAGAGCTCCATATTAATAAACAACAAGCAGAAATACAAAAAGAACGTACTAAAGCTGATGCTGAAATACAGATTTTCGAAGAAAAGCTAGCAGCTGTCTTGGAAAGAACAAATTTATTTAAAGAAGATGATACCGATTCTTTGTCAGTAGAAGAAAGAAAACATTTACGAGTTTTTCAATTAGAAAAAATTAATATAGAAGGAAGTTTGAAGGTGTCAAAAATAAAATTGCAACGCCTACTGAAGCTCCATGCTATCGATCTACTTTTACAGGAGAAACAAAAGGTTTTGGAACTCATGAATTTGGAAGAAGATCATGCTAGTATATTTAGCTAAGAAGAAGAAGAAGAATATACATATAATCGTACTGAAGAATAGATAAAAAATAATCAGTTGAAATCATCTCCATCTCGTGATATTACTTTACTCACAAATGCTATCACAAGTGCTACAGCTAGTGCAACTGCGTCTAAATCCACTACGGTAGTTTTCTCCAAAGAAGAAAAAGAACTTTCTACTTTCGGAGGAAAACCAGAAAACTGGCCCGTGTTTCTAATTGAATTTGAAAGGAAATCCAGATTATGTAAAAGATATCATGGAAACCTTTAAGAGAAGATTTGGTCAACCGCATTTTATCCTAGAATCTCTTTCAAAGAAGGTGAAAGAATGTCCAGCACCAAACTTATCTAAGCCTGATACTGTAATACAATTTAGGATTGCTGTGCTAGCTTTGGTAACAAATATCAAGTCCTACGAACAACGTGAGTACTTGCAATCAGTTGACCTAGTTCATACGCTGGTTAAAAAGCTTCCTATAGACATGACGTGTAAATGGTATGATTGGTTAGATGATGACAACACTAGAATACAAAATCTAGAAAATTTCGACACGTGGATTTCTATACAAGTTAACCAAGCCTATCGTTGCCAAGAATCTTTCATTAAAAACGAAGAAAAACTGGAGAAAAGGAAGCACCATGTAGGAGCGTCTGCGACTCACGAGAATAAAAATAAAATAGAATTTTGTTTAAATTGTAACAAAGAAAGACATCATATTTCAGAACGTCGTAAGTTTAAAAAAATAAATGAAGAGGAAAAATTAAAGATTGTCAAAGAAAAAGGCCTCTGTTTCAGCTGTTTAAGAAAAGGACACAAAACCATTGATTGAAAAAGTAAGAAAGAATGCGGAATCGATAAGTGCAGTCGCAGTCATCATCCATTTCTTCATGAATGTTATTCCAAGAAAAAATTTAACCTTCCCGAAGTTCCCCTGCAGCGACAAAAACAAGACTTGGATGGCTACTGATTGGAAGCGGAGGACCATTAGTTTTGAGTGAAAAAGGTTTATTTCATCTCAACTTGCATGAGGATAGTGATCTAAAGAGATTAGTTAAAGAATATATTGCCACTGATAATTTTGGACACAATGAAATAACTCCCATCAGATCAAAAGAAGATGTTCGAGCTTTAGCCATTATGGAGAAGACCACTCACCGAGTTGGAGAAAGATGGGAAACAGGGCTGTTGTGGAGAGATGAAAATCCTATTATTCCAGATAGTAAACCAACAGCTTTGCGAAGACTGTATAGTATGGAAAGAAAAATGGACCGTAATCCTGATTTTGATGTAATATGTGAAAATAAGTTTGAAGAATATATCAAAAAAGGATTTTTAATGAAATGTGAAGAGAAATTAGATTTGACTCAGAAGAAATGGTATCTACCATGGTTCTTTGTTTATCATCCTAGCAAGAAACCGAGGATGGTACTAGATGCGGCCGCACAGATACATGGAGTCTCCTTTAACCATTTCTTCATGCCTGGGCCTGATAAATTACAACCACTTCCAAAAGTCATACTTCAATTTAGAAAACACAAGGCTGGAATAATTGGCGACATTAGTGACATGTTTCACCAAATTAGAATGATTAAATTAGAACAGCCGATGCAGACAGTCCTTTATCGAGGAAAAAACAGAACCAACCCCCCAGAAGAATATTAAATGAAAGTTCTAGTATTTGGTTCTATTGGATCCCTTTCGTCAGTTAATTATTTTTAGGATAATAAAAACGCATTAAAATTTCAAGATAAATACCCGAACTCAGTAAAAGCGATCATTCATGAAACATATATGGATGATTTCCATAGCGGAGCTAATACCATTGAGGAAGCCATTAAACTTCAACAAGAAGTTACTTCAATACATGCGAAGGGAGGTTTTCCAATCTGCAAGTGGAATAGTAGCAGCCTGGAAGTTATAAATCAAATTTCTGAAGAGTTACGTGCATCTGAAATCAAAGAAATTAAAATCAAGTCTGATATTCCAGTAACTAAAACTCTTGGTTTGCAATGGGATCTCAACACGAGTAAATTACCAGCAGATGTACTGTTAGGCAACTCTAGGCCTACTAAGAGACAAATGGCATCTTTTATTATGAATTTATTTGATCCTTTGGAATTTCTTACTCCACTGAAAATTAAAGGATTATTGATTTTTCAAATTACTTGGAAGTGTGGTTTAGGATGGGATGATGAAGTGATAGCAACCGTGAACGAGAAATGGCAAAAGTGGATACAAGAACTTCGTCAAATTACTTCAGTGAAAATTCCAAGATGTATTAGGAAGACTGCAGAAGAAAATTCAATATACGAGCTTCACACTTTCTGTGACGCAAGTGAGGAAGCATATTGTGCAGTCAGCTTCTTGCGAGTAATATCTGGAGAAAAAATTGAAGTAACTTTCCTGTCAGGAAAAGGAAGAGTTGCTCCAATCAAAGGTTTGTCCATTCCAAGAATGAAATTAAAAGCAGCATTACTAGGAAGCAAACTGGCAGCTTTCATTAAAAAGTCCTTTGGAGAAGATCTCACTTTCTCTCAAACAATCTTCTGGACTGATTCTAAAACGGTCTTATGTTGGCTGAAATTTGAAACAGGACGTTTTAGCCAATACGTCTCCAATCGTATTGGAGAAATATTAAATCTTACTAATGCGGAAAACTGGATATGGATTCCTTGAAAGGATAATGTGGCAGACGACGGAACACGGTCGACAGCAACACTACCATTTCATTCAGGCTGCCGCTGGCTAAAAGGAAGTTCGTTCCTGATGGAAAAGAAGATCTGGCCAAAGTATGAATTGAATATGGAAGAAGTTAACCCAGATTATTTGGAAAAGAAGAAACTTATCATGGTCGCAAGCCATATAGCGATGAAATTACCTCTTCCTAATGTAGAAGATTTTTCTAACTGGTTTACGTTGAGTAAGAAATGTGTTTCATGGATAGCATCATTCTGGAAAATATTTGTAAGGAATCAAAAAAATCACTATTAAAGATATGCAGAAAGCTGAAAAGATGTGGGCACACCAAGTGCAAATTGATTCGTTTAATTAAAAAAAAAACAATTTCTAAAACAATGAAATTGTGTAAATAAGAAGAGTAAACTGTACAGCTTGTCACCAGCTTTAAATGAAGAAGGATTAATTATTGTGAAAGGAAGAATTAACCGAGCGCCACATGTATCTCAATCAGTAAAGAACCCAATCATTTTGAATCCTAAACATCTGTATACTCGTCTTCTTATTAAATGGCATCATGTAACAAATGCACATCAAGGCCAAGAAACGGTTATTAATTCCTTGAGAAAGAAATATTGGATTCTTGATTGTCGCACAGCTGTGAAGAGTGAGATTCGAAAATGTTTAGATTGCAAATTTCAGAGAACAAAGCCGATTCCACAAGAAAAGGGAGAATTGCCGGAAGGAAGAATGACCAGTCACACAGCAGCTTTTACTCATACTGGTGTAGATTTATTTGGACCCATGGAAGTTACTATTGGAAGGAGACTTGAGAAAAAATGGAGCGTTTTATTTACGTGTTTGACTACAAGAGGTGTCTATATTGATCTTGTTCCTTCACTCTCTACAAGCGATTTTATAGATTATTTAATTCGATTCAACTGTCGTCGTGGTCCAGCTCAACATCTGCATAGCGACAACCGGACTAATCTCAGAAGCACATATAACGAGATTAAGAAATGTATTCGTGAGTGGAATCAAAAACAAATTGAAAATGATTTACTGCAGCGTGGTATTGATTGGCACTTTAATGCTCAAGCATCTTCTCATATGGGAGAAGCTACGAAAGATTGATAAGGATTGCCAAGAAGATCCTCAATAAGCTCCTGAAATCTCGGACTCCTAAGGAATACACATTGTTAACTTTATTGTTCGAAGTAGAAGATATGATGAACAATAGACCTCTAACCGTGACTTCACCAGACCCAAAGGACCCTGAGTGTGTTACACCTAATCATCTTTTTAAGCTTAGATGTGTACAAAGCAAGTTTATATCTGGCAATTTCAATGATGGAGAAACTTGTCGTCGAATGTGGCGTTATGCACAAAAACTAGCGGATAAATTCTGGTCCAGGTGGAAAGATGAGTATCTACCAACACTTATACAGCGCCACAAATGGATAAAAAAACAGCAGCCATTACGGGAAGGAGATATAGTAATTATGGTGAATGATTTAGCGAGACGAAGCTCCTGGAAAAAAAGGTATCATGACACGGACTTTCCCTGGAGATGATGGTCAAGTTCGAGTGGTTGAAGTGAAAATTCATGCCGTCCATAAGGGAGAAGAGGTGAAATACCAACATTTCCGTCGCCACATCATGAAAGTGTGCCCTACAGGACTCACTGTAAATGACAATACTTCGTCTTGTGGGAGGGAGAATGTTGCAGATTGATTTAGTTTTTTGTTTTTATATAAATTCAGAATAAAAGTAGCCGTAGCAAAAAAAAAGAGTAGTGACAATTTTTTGATATTGATGTGACAGATGTGTAGTAATTTTGAGAGACTTCGAGTTCAATAAATAAATGATCTATTAATTTAAATCCTTGCTGTTGTTTCTTATGAGTATTTCCAGGGGATACGCAAAAAACTGAACTTGGGGACAGTGACATTTATATGCGAATTTTCCTCACAGTCATCAATAACAGTTATAGTAAAAAGATTACCTTTCATTGGTAATTTTAATTTTATATCCTTACTTTCAATTGTTACTCCATTATATTTAAAACTGACTCGATAACCAGCCAAAATTATTTTTCTTACCGATAATAAATTATGGCTTAATTTCGGAACTATGAGCGTAGTAAGATTTATTATTGTTCCATAATACTTTATTTTCAGCGTCCCCTGCTTCTGTGCTGTCAAAATTTCTCCGTTGTCGATACTAATAGTTATTTAATTTTTTAGAATTGTAATGTTTTCCATTAAACTTGCCATCCATTCTTGAACTAAATGTTCTGTTGCACCGGAATCTATTATGAATGTTGTTGATGCCAAATCTCTAGTTTTCTCTGTACTTAGTGCTACAAATGATATTTGATTAGTAAAACAATTAACATCTGAAGTTTCAATTACTGAATTTGCTTGACTATAATATTTCTTTCTTCCTTGATTCTGGTTATTACTTCTACCGTAAAAGTTTCCTCGAAAATTCCCTCGATTTGCTTTATTGTTTTTAGGGCAATTATTTCTCTTAAGTCCTTTTTGGCCGCAACCGTAACAAATAAACTGAAAATTATTTGCTGCAAAAATATTTTCATTAATAGTCGTTGTTTCATTTTCTGGAATTTTCGTATTTTAATTCAGAATCCAACAGTCTACTTTTTAAAAATTCTAATGTCACATTAATTGTCATTGTCTCAATCGCAGTAATTACTGTTTCGTATTTGTCAGGTAAAGTCAATAGCAAATGGCAAACTTTGTCACTGTCGTCCATAATAATACCTGTTGATTCTAAATCTCTTATTAAAGAATCAAAATTTAAGAAATATTCCTCTATTTTATAGTTCGAATTTAGCTTGAGTGTTAACAATTTCTTCTTTAAATATAGTTTTGTAAATGTACTTTTCCTTTCAAATACTATTTTCAAAGAATCGATAATTTCTTTCGCTGTTTTTGCAACTTTAATATATTCAAGATGTTTATCGGAAACACATTGTATTATCAACAATTTAGCTTTCGAATTATTTTTCTTAAAAATATCTGTAGCTCTATCTATACCATCTTCTATAACTTGCTTAACTCCTTTTTCTTCTAAAATGGCAAAAACTCGAAATTCTCTCCTGTCAATTGTGGTAAATTTATAATATTATTCATTTCAAATTCAATGTAGATCTGTTTATCTAAAACATTTAAACTGTATCTCGTGCTCTTATTGGCAATCTGAGCCCATAACCTGTTATTTTTTATAATATATAAAGGGCAGAAAAGAAATTTTAATATAATATTTATTTTTCAACAACTTATCAATACAATCTTTTTATACAACGTTATCATGACTTCTATATTTGTAACGGCTCTAAGCTGATTTGATACATTTATTTGTTTCATTTGTATAAAAAAGTAGATCAAGACACAAAGAAAAGTAGTTATTGTTTTGTTATAGACACGACATGTGTGAAAATAAATAATATAAGAAAATAAATAGTTTTCAAAATTAACACGCATTCATTTTTATAATTGCCATTTCGCGCAATTACATGGTCCTTCGAGCCGGATAGGCTAAGCTCGTGGATATTTTTGCTACTTGAATTTGGTATCATGAATTTTGAAGACGTCGGCTAGTGTTCGGCCTAAGAACACTCGTATAAGTGTGGATTGTGTCTACTACGGAAAAGATAAGACACTACATACGGTCTGTTGGCTCCAGTTTTTTCCTTCCAATTTGAGTCAAATCTAATTTTAGAAATTTTAACTGAGTTTTAGCTATGGAGACGGAAAACGTCAGAAGGAGCGAGACTGAAAAATAAACTAGAAGCCGGCAATGAGAACCAAATGCAACATTCTACGAATCAAACATTATCGATATCGAATGCAAAACAAGTAAATATATCAAAAAGAAGATTGACACCGGTCAAAATGAATGCGTCAGATCCAGGACTAGATGAATCTTTCTGGTTAAAGAAGTCATATTGGTTCATGCTAAGGGTGGATTTACAATAAGAAATTGGATAGCTTCTAATCCGAATATATTAGATGAAATTTCCTCAAAGCTGATAGCCTCAATTCAACAAAAAACAAATATGAACAAATAGAATGACAGCGTAGAACGAGTACTAGGTCTCTATTGGCAACCTTTTCATGATACATTTACATTTAGTACGAATTTTTATAAGATTAAGAAACAAATTATTAATGGCGAAGAAATTCCAACAAAAAGAGAAGCTCTGTCACTAATTATGTCAATATTTGACCCATTAGGATTTTTAGCTCATTTAATGGTAAAAGCGAAAATTATGCTTCTAGAAACATGGAAACTACAAATTGGATGGGATGATCCTATACCTCATCATTTATCAAAGAATGGAAAATATGGCTGGAAAATTTAAGAAATATTTCGAACTTCAGTATACCTCGTTGTTACTCTGCAGGTTTATCAAGTTCATCCGATATACAACTACATGTTTTTGTTGATGCATCTGAAAAAGCTTATGCTGCGGTAGCATATTTTCGTTTCAAAGTTGAAAATGAGTAGATTACTATATTTGTTATGGCTAGAAACCGCGTAGCACCACTGAAATCAATTTCAATTGTCAGAATGGAATTATTAGCAGCACTGATGAGAAGCAGACTAGCAAAGACAATTAGAGAAGCACATGACATCTCAATAGGACAACAATTTTTATGAACCTATAATAGAACTGTATTGTACTGGATCACTTCGGAAAGTAGAAGATACCAGCTGTTTGTAAGTAACAGAATTGGTGAAATACAGAAATTAACTAACCCGTTTGAGTGGAAATGGGTCCCTACAAACCAAAATGTAGCTGACGAAGCAACTAAAAATGATGGTTATTCCGACTGGTCTTCTAACAGCCGATGGTTAAATGGTCTTTCATTTTTACGCTATTCTGAAGAAACCTGGCCCAAACTACCCGAAAAGGAGCCAATTCTAAAAAAAGAATTGGAACTCAGAAAACAATATATTTTAATTTGCACAACTTCAAATATTATTGACATTAACCGTCTCTCTCGATATTTACGACTAATTAGAACAACAGCTTGGTTGTATAGAATCATTTGGAATGTTCGGCATCCGGAAATAAAACGAAATGGAGAACTAAATCCAGCAGAAATTGATGAGGCAAAAATTTGGTGGTTTCGCCGTGTTCAAGAAGAATATTTCGGAGAAGAAATAGCAGACTTATTAGATCCAATTAAAACAGTATCAAAACAAAGTCCACTGTATACGCTCAATCAAGAAGAGGTCATCCCAAAATAATTTTTTCGGATAATGGCGCAAATTTTGTTGGATCAGATCGAGAACTACAAGCATTAAAAGAACTGTGCCAAGATCAATTAAAAGCAGAATTAACTCCAAAAAGAATTGAATGGATTTTCAATCCACCAAATGCTCTTCATATGGGGGGAGTTGGGAACGACTAGTCATATTAGTTAAGACTGTATTAAAATGGATCTTAAAAGAAAAATACCCACGAGAAGAAGTTCTTCAGACAGTGTTCGCAGAAGCCGAAAGAATTGTCAATGGACATCCACTTACTTACGTATCAACGGATCCAGATGATACACCAGCATTAACACCCAATCATTTTGTATTGGGAACTCCAGATGGAAGTCAACCAATGGGAAAATTCAGCGACGAAGAAATCAAACTCAACAAACTCTGGAGACAATCATCACATTTAGCTAAACATTTTTGGAAAAAATGTCTCAAAGAATTCTTGGCCACCTTGGCTTGTCGAAAGAAATGGTACGAACCAGTAGATAATCCTAAAATAGGAGATTTAGCACTTGTAGTAGACGACCTAAAGACAAGGGAAGAATGGTCTTTAGGTATTATTGAGGAAGTATTTCCTGGAATTGACGGATTTATATGAAAAGTCACTATCAGAACAGCTAGTAGTTCTTACATTCGTCCCCATGGGCGCCCGCAGACTATTTTACAAGGTGATGATTAATTATTTAAATAAAAATTGCATTCTTCTTGAATCTTGTCCAAATTTATCAATAACCTTTTGTACCAAAACCAATATATCTTGATTGTCTGTAATTTCTTATCTAATACTCACAAACCGTTTATTCAATCTTCCGCCATTATAGAGCGCAACCATGTTTTCACTCTACTAAGTTTTTCTAAATATGTAATATTTAACAAATCAATAAAATCACAATTTTTCACTTCTTGAAGAATTTTAGTTTACCGCTTATTGTGCCACATTTTGTACCAAATTTGACTTTCGGCAACAAAATTTTCAATATTATATACATCATGAAATTTTAATATCATTTGCTTAAAATTTTCATTATTCATTTCATGTTTTTGTTACTTACATCCCTCCTGCACTTGACATTAATCATTACACAACTATTTTTGATTTCTTTGAGAGTCTTCCGTTTCTATTCAACAACAATTTTATGATTTTAGGTGATTTTAACATACCTGATTTAGTGTTAGAAACGAACACTCCCAAAGTTAATCTATTTAATGGTTTCTTGGATATTCTTAATGCCACCCAGTATAACACAATCCTAAATGTAAACAACAGGCTTCTTGATGTTATTGTTTCCAATTCAGAATGTACAGTTAAACATGCCAATGATTTGATTCTTGATGTTGAATATGATCACCATCCAGCTCTCGAGTTTCAAATAATGTTTGATGCTACTAAAAATGATAAAGTCCACTACAAAGGAACGAATTACAACTTTAAATATGCTGATTTCCCCAAACTATATCAACTTATTGGCAATTTTGACTGGAACATTCTTACGCAGTACTCTGATGTTAACTCAGCTTGTGATTGTTTATATAACACCTTATACAGTTTCTTTGATGAATGTGTACCTGTTAAATCCCCACCTAAACGACACTATCCTCCTTGGTTTACTCCCGAAATTAAGGCTGATATTCGTCGCAAAGAACACTTTCGCAGGCTGAGTATTAAACACCCTAATAATTCCCACGTTCGTAATTGTTACCATGACTTACGTACTCAACTAAAACATAACATTAAAAAAGCCTATAAAGAATATAATGCACAGTGTGAATCTAATATCCAAAATGATCCTAACACTTTCTGGAAATTCATCAACTCTAAAAGGAAAACATCAACATTTCCCAGTGATATGATACTTAATAATATTAGTTACTCCAATCCCGAAGATATTGCTAATGGTTTCGCCTCTCATTTCAAATCTGTGTACACACAACCATCCAGTAACCCCTCTCCTAACCTTCCTTCTGACTCTACGCTAATTTCACTCAATCATGTGACCAGAGATGATGTGAACAAAGCTATTTCAAAATTAAAATCTGGTTTGTCATGTGGTCCTGATCTCATTCCCAGTTTTTTAATCAAAGATTGTGCCTATCCTCTATCTCTTGCTCTTCATCATATATTTAATTTATCATTAAAAACAAATACTTTTCCAGATAAATGGAAATTAACTCGTATTATCCCTATTTTTAAAACAGGTAATACAGCTGACATTACAAATTACCGACCCATTGCTATATTATCAAATTTTAGTAAGATATTTGAAAAAATAATCTACACTACAATTTTCAGTAAAGCTAAAAACATGATTTCACCATTACAGCATGGGTTCATGGAAAAGAGATCTACCTCCACTAATCTCATCTATTTCACACACAAAATTTCTTCTATCTTAAATACCAAGCAACAAATCGATTGCGTATATACAGACTTTACCAAAGCCTTCGACAGAGTTGATCACACTATACTCCTTCAGAAATTACATTCATTTTCTTTATCATCGCCCCTTATTAATCTCCTCTCGTCATACCTATCTAATCGTCATTTATTTGTTCAATTTCTTGGCCACAAATCCTCTACTTTCATTTCTACTTCTGGGATTCCGCAAGGGTCTAATCTGGGCCCTTTACTTTTCCTTATTTTTATTAATGACATCACAGACATATTACTTTCTGATAAACTTCTGTTTGCTGACGATTTGAAAATATTTTATAATGTTTCCTCAGATAACGACTGTGAATTTTTGCAAAATGACCTCAATAATTTGTTTAACTGGTGTACTAGAAATAATTTGAACTTAAATTTAAATAAATGTTACATAATGTCTTATACTCGTAAATCATCTCCTTTATTATTTAACTATACTATCAATGACTCTCCTTTACAGCGTTCTTCACATATTACTGACCTCGGTGTTACTTTTGATTCCAAACTTACTTTCTTAAATCATATTAACAATATTTGCAATTCCTCTCTTCGTATGCTTGGTTTTATTATTCGTCAAACTCGTTCATTCTCTAATGTCACTTCTATTCTTTCACTGTATTATGCTTTTGTCCGCTCTAAACTCGAATATTGTTCTATTATCTGGAATCCCATCTATGACACTCATCTTGACCGCATCGAAAATATTCAGAAGAAATTTTTGAAATTTTTACATTTCAAAATACATAGTCAGTATCCTGACAATCAAATGCATTATCTTAACCTATTGCACAAATTCAATATGCATAGTCTAACTGAACGTCGAGATTTTCATTCGGTCCATCATCTCTGCAAACTAATCCATGGTGACATTGACGATCCAATTAGCCTTCAATTACTTCCGTTCCATACTCCTTATGTGCTCACACGTTTTTCCCAAACTTTCTACCTTCCTACTGCTCGTTCGAATATCTTATCCTACTCACCTATATACCGGATGTGTCATTTATATAATCATAGTTATTCCGATGTTGATGTTTTCCTACATCGCCCTAATAAATTTCTTTCATTAATTAAAAAACAATAATTAATTTTATTTCTAACTTTGTCTTTTTATTGTTTTTAGACTTTATTTTATATCTTTTGTATGTTTATGGTTTTTCCTCTACCCCGTAATTGGGTTTTACCTGTCGGGTAGTGTAATTCTTAAATAAATAAATAAATAAATAAATAATACGGTCAGGACGAAGATAAAACAAAGCATAACTCGGTGTATTTTTAATGTTAAATCTAGATTTTAATGATTGTATTATCGAATCAAGATACGGAATGAATATAATTCAACGAAAATATTCTTCAGCGTCATTAGCTGCCACATTATCTCAATGTTGCTGATGTTTGGCTTGTCCTGGTATTTCCAAAAAAACAGTATCAAAGCACAAGCACATATAAAAATTCTAAGGTTATGAGTTCGACTAGTATTCACAGATTCACTGACTTCGCATGTTATGATCTTGTCTTACCATCTTTGAATACTATAAGACGAACAATCCAATTTCAACTTCAACGCTAACACTTTCTATCGATTAAGTCGCTTACCATTCTTTATTGAGTTATTGTAAAATTTCAGCTATTTCATTTGTTCGTATTTACATACATATATTAAATACCTTACATATAAAAAATAAATTTGAAAAACATATTGTTATCAATAATTATTATAAAAGAAGAGATACATTAGACTGAAAAAATATAATTATATGTTTATTAAGAAAAGGTATACAATTCATAAATGGAAAGGGGGATCCATCGACCCTTTCGACCCCCCCCCCCCCCCGTGCGGGCGCCCATGTTCGACCCCTTGACAAATTTTGTATATTTATCCAACACCGTGTAATTATAACGATACAAGTATGCTGTTTTTAGATAAAGAAAGTAGGTCATAAGGCACTAGTGAGCTAAATATATTAGCTCACTGTTTTTTGGTTCGTATCATAGTAACTACGTTATAAAACCTTCTCTACATTATTTTGTTCCTAAATGTCATTTTGAAATTCTATCTGTCAAAAATTTTATATGTGTGTTATATCAATGATTAAAATGTGTTGGATAAACTGTTTTATGGCACACGTGTGTTAATTACCTAAGTCACTTGAAAAAATACCACACTCGGCCTCACGGCCTCGTGAGCTAAACTTTTCCCACGTGACTTATCTGTAATGTAACACACTTGTACCATAAATAACTATTAAACGAAATGATGAAGGTTTGGGACGTATTAGCCCCAAACCGGGGGGTAGTGTAGCGGCTCCAAGCTGATTTGATACATTTATTTGTTTCATTTGTAGAAAAAAGTAAATCAAGACACAAAAAAAAACATAAATAGTTCTTGTTTTCTTATGGACACGACATGTATGAAAATAAATAATATAAGAAAATAAATAGTTCTCAAAATTAACACGCATTCATTTTTATAATTGCCATTTCGCGCAATTACAATATTTATATAATATTAATTATCTAAGTAAGCTACATTTTAACAAGTTCATATAAGGTTATTACTGATCTTGTACATTTTAAAGCTTTCTGCTAGTAGAGATATACACATAGTGTCTGTATTATAAAATTATAATTTACGCATATATTACGAGAGTAGAAAAATAAAAATATTTAGTAGCTAACCAATATCAAACATTTCGCAATACATATTGCTTATGTAACGTTTCATTTATTTAGGTGAAGTGTAAAATTGATTAAAACAATAATATTTATATAACTATGTATATATATAAAAGAAATATGAATTATAAAGAATAATTAAAATACACTATGAATAAAAAAACATAAACACTATTTTAAGACTAACAATTATTAATAAAAACTTAAACACTAAGATTATTTATTTAAACAATTAAAACTACGCAATATTTATCTCCACAATATTTATATCACTATTTATTTATTTATATCACTATCTGTTCACTACACGTATCAATATAAGACTGTCCTCGCGATCTCTTGCTCGGGGTATTTAAAGTAAAACACTTAATTGCTAGAATGTTCTTCACCCTTCTCGTAAACAGAACAATGGGGAGCGGACGGACCTGTTGTGACCTGTCCGTTAGCGGCCGCCGCCCGCGCCGCGATCCTGGGATCGCTACATTGCCCCCTCCTTAAGACTGTTTTGTCCCGGAACAGTTCGTTATGACGAAATCTGCACGCATCACCCTTGGTGCATCTGGAAGTCTTGAAGAAGTAACAGTCGACGGTCAGTTTGAGCTCTTCTTGCCCGGTAGGGTTAAAGCTGCAGACTAGAATTTCTACTCCGGTAAAGCGGAAGATTGTCTCTAACATGCTTCTAACAATACTCCAATCCAAACTATCTAGTCCACAGCCTATCTTCGGTACTGTCAACTTCATGATGTCGTTCTTCAAAATAAGGTCCTCCATATCGCACAACGAGTCCCATAAACTGCGGTATGACGGCTTCTGATTTGAGTATTGTTTCGTAACCAGATAGTAAATGTACCGCTTGTGTTCTACGTTATTGTCCTTCAGTTGTAGCGTTTTTCCGACGGATAAACGTTGGTTGGCCAGTTCTTGTACTCGTCCAAATTTTCTTTTAAAAACTGGAGCGATGCCGCGGGACATTTTAATGTTTTTCGCTACACAGTGAGCGAGGGAATACTCCGGGGCCATGGTGAATAGATCTCGCTGTTCTTCTCGTGTCACGCCATACCGTGCCTTGTGACCAGTGGAATGGCTTTGCATGAAGTCTTCAAATGTAGGTTCCTCAGCTACAACCCGGCGAACCGTCGCTCCACGATGATCATCATTGTAGACCACATCATTTATCCTCTTGATGATCTCGTAAGGGCCTTCCCAATTCCTTTGCAGCTTAGGCGATAAGCCTCGACGCCTCTGTGGATTGTAAAGCCACACCAAATTTCCAGGTTGAAGACCACAACTACAAATAACAATTGTACTTCTTATTATATCAATTACAGACGTCAACATCAATTGTCACCATGACGAAAATTGCGTATTAACCACAAATAATGATGACTGTTATAGAATTGCAAATTTACTTTGTAGTTGATATTTGCAATTGATATCAGTACAAATCCAAATGATAGTAACCGAAGTTATGGAATCCCACCCCAGAATGAAGGGATGTTGTTTGCTCAGATAACGTCATATTTACTAAAGAGAAAGGGGACAGATCCAAACACCCAGAAGTGGAGCTTACAGTAAGAAGTATAACATGGACAATACCATTCTCTGATTCAGAGGAGTCAGAAGTCGAAAGCTAGCGCAGTCAGGATGGTTACAGATAAAATAAGCAACAGGTTAAACGCGCAGACACGCCAGAGGACGAGCAGCCGTGATCAGGCCTATGCAACCATCAAGATATACAACCGCCATTGAGATTATCCGACTATGTGATGGATTATCCTAGAGGAGGAAGCAGCTACAACCATGATTGACGAAGTAGAAGATATATCGGTAACAGAGGTACTCAGAGTTGAAAATTACCTTCGGAAATGAACCTGGACATTGACTGAATGCTTAGAGGAAGTGAGACCATTGACATGCAGATGGATTTTACGCGAAAAGTCGAATGAAAAATTGAAGACAAGACTGGTCGCCCGAGATTTTGAACAACAATAAAAAATTGATTTCTCTGAAACTTTCAACGTTGTAGCTCGCCACGCATCCTTTCGGCTAATTATGACCCAAAGCCTTCTTACACGGGAATCTCTGGAGCAACACATGTACATGATGCAACCAGGAGGTTTTGAGAACGACACAGCCAAAGTCTGCAAATTGAAGAAGAATCTATACGGACTCAAAGAAGCTACCGGTAATTTTGAGTAGGAACAATATCAAGTTTTAATTTTTTTCCCTTCGTTGAGAGGAAAATATGTACATAGGTACTAATAATAATATAAAATTAGTTATTTATGTATCACAATTACGTAATTCTCAAAATATATTAGTATTAGTATGTATACGAGGGTTTAAGTGTTTTGTCGCTTTTTGTCAACGCGACCTAGAAGATCTATTGTAACACAGCCCTTACTTAGTTTTCCGGAAGTAGATCCAGATTTTTGATGAAGCCGATTATGGCTCCAGGAGTCAAGTTCTTGATCTCATCTGCCGTAAGATACCTCTTACCTAGTTGATTGAGACTCTGCGCAGTTACGGCTGGGCATTCACACAGTATGTGTTCCGACGATTCTTCGTCCTCTTCACAGAGTCGACAGGTTTCATTTTCAGCTATACCAATTTTGTGCAAATGGTACTTTAAAGGACAGTGGCCAGTGAGTATTCCTGTCATTATTTTAAGATCCTTTTTGCTGAAAGCTAGTAACTCTTTGGCGTTTGTCGAAGCTGGGGAAATGAATTTCCGAGCTTGATTGAGGCCTGGAATATTTTTACAATATGAGGATATGGCAGATTCCTCCCAGTTTTTGACCACTTTCTTATAGTGGCTTTGTGGAAGACCACATGAAGGTTCCGGCCCGTGGTATGAAAGTTTAGCCCCTTTTTTGCAAGTTCATCAGCTTTCTCGTTTTCTAGGATTCCCTCGTGCCCTGGTACCCACCGTAGGGTGACGTGGTTTGCTTCGGATAGCAATTGAAGGGTCTCCCTGCAGTTCCAGACTAGCTTTGATTTACATGTGAAGGCATTCAATGCCTTTAAAGCTGCCTGACTGTCTGACATTATATTTATTAATGCTCCTTTTAGACCTTTATCTAGGTTTATGTGAGCACAGAGATTTATTGCATAAATCTCAGCCTAAAAAATTGTAGAGCAGGTGCCTATGGATTCCTTAATTCGGCAATCTGGGCCAAGCACACCTACTCCAGTTACTCCTGTGTCCAATTTTGAACCATCAGTGAACCAGGACAAAGAATCCCTTTCAACAGGTCTTTCCGTTGCCCATTCAAGGCGATTACCAATAACAACCTTATATTTCTGGTCAAAATTGTATTTTGTTGTCATCTTATCACAGACAGACAAGGCCAGTTTATCTGGTTGTACTTCCCTTAGAATTTCCAAGTGGCCTACGAAATCTCCGGGCATAAAGTGTTTCGTTCTGCAGAGAGTCAGTGCCTGTTGCATCGCCTCTTTTGTCACCTGAATGTGTAGAGGTGTTAGCCCCAGAATCACTTCCATTGCTGCAGTCGGACAGGTACTCATAGCACCTGTAATACTGAGGCAGGCCATGCGTTGTAGTTTCCGCAGTGATGCCTGTGCTGTGATTTGTTATACTTTTGGCCACCATACAAGTGACGCGTAGGTGATCATGGGTATTACAACACTAGTATATGCCCAATGGGTCATTTTTGACTGTAGTCCCCAGTTTTTACCCAGAAGCCGACGGCATGTGTTTAACGCCACTGCTGATTTCTTTGTAATCTTGTTGATATGTGAGATCCACGTGAGTTTTTGGTCTAGAATGATTCCTAGATACTTAACCTCTCTAGAAAACTCAATTCTAGTACCCTTCAAGTAGGGAACTTGAAGATTCAGCTTCCTTCTCTTTGTGAAGGGGACAATTGTAGTTTTGGTAGGGTTTACACTAAGTTCATGTTCCAGGCACCACTCATGCACTAGATTTAGAGCTTTTTGTGTAAGGTACGAGGTAATGGTGTCACTACGTCCTCTGACCATAATTGCAACGTCGTCTGCATATCCGTTTGCAAAATAGCCAGCTTTATTGAGCCTATTTAGGAGGTCATCAATGACAATTACACCAAAGTCGAAGTGATAGAACCCCACCTTGTGGGCATCCTCTGTTGGTTTTTATCATTACTGATTCTCCTCCTATCGAGGCTGTAATCGTTCGACTTTGCAGCATGGCTTTTATCCACTCCACTACAGCTGGGTCGAAACCTTTTGACCTAGCAGCTCTTTCAATGGACTTATAGGAGGTGTTATCAAAGGCACCCTCAATATCTATAAATATTCCCAGAGCTATTTCTTTTGCCATAAAGGTTTTCTCTGTTTTATTGACAAGGCTATGGAAAGCCGTAGTTGTCGATTTTGCTTCCTGGTAAGCAAATTGATTTACGTTTAGTGGTGAAGCAGTTATCACTTCAATCCTAAGGTATTGATCTAAGACCTTTTCCATACCTTTCAGTATAAATGATGATAAACTAATGGGTCTGTATGACTTAGGCTGGACGCTTGGACGCCCTCCACCTTTAGGTATAAAGACTACATTAGTTTTCTTCCACAATGTGGGAATGTATCCTAACTTTAGGCTTCCCTTGTATAGTTCGCAGAGTATTGGCAGTATATCCTTTATGCATTTCTGCAAAAGTGCCGGAAAAATGCCATCTCCACCAGCTGTCTTGTAGGGTTTGAAAGTATTTATCGCCCATTCAACTCTGTTTTCTGTAAAAATATTATTAGCAGTGTTAAGACTGTTAATTAAGCTTAGCTTAGTTGTAGCTCCGGAAGAATTGTCCTCCTCCTCAACTGGCCACGACGATCCTGGGAAGTGTGTGCTTAACAGAAGCTCCAATGTTTCCTTTGAATCTGTCGTAAAGTCCCCGTCTGGTGTCTTTAGTAGGCCTATTTCATTCGTATTGTAACGTTTTATTTATTTAGGTGAAGTGTAAAATTGATTAAAACACTAATATTTATATAACTATGTTTAATAAAAGAAATGTGAATATAAAGAATAATTAAAAATAACTAACACTAAGAATTAACAAATGTAAACACTAATTTAAGACTAACAATTATTAATAAACACTTAAACACTAAGATAATTTATTTAATCAATTAAAACTACGCGATATTTATTTCCACAATATTTATATAGTCAGCCAGTACGGTTGTGTGGTCGTGGCGTGTCTTGTCTGATCGTGTAGATAAGCAACATAGCCCGCCCTGTCCAATTGGATGGGTTACCGCACAACGGCTCGGTGTGTGCTGACCTTGCAGAGACTGTAGGCTGACAACCTGCATCACTAAAATGCAAGTAAAACTGTCATGAAACAAGTACCTCAGGTACTTGAGGCCCTATTCCTCAGAGGAATGTTGTGCCATAGAGAGAGAGAATATTTATATTACCAACTATTTATATCACTCTCTATTTATTTATGTCACCATGTGTTCACTACCCGTATCGATACAAGACTGTCCTCGCGATCTTTTGCTCGGGGTATTTATATTAAAACACTTCATTCTAGAATATTCGCCAGTTCTCTGAAAAACAGAACAATGGGGAGCGGACGGACTTGTTGTAACCTGTCCGTTAGCGGCCGCCGCCCGCGCCTCCACCCTAGGATCGCTACAGTATGATCTTTTGATAGGACTTTCTGAAGGCGAGCTACCGTGGGCGTTTCTGATAAGCCCTCACAAAAACTACGCCATGCATTCCTTTTAGATCTGCGAATTTCTTTATTATATGAGGTTAGGGCATTTCTATATTGCTCTCAGCTCTCATCGCTGCCACTGGTTTTGGTTTTATTGTATAACCTTCTAACAGTGACTCTTTGTTTACTTAGCTCCTCGGTCCACCAAAGTACTTTCCTATTACTTTGTCGAAGCTTTACTGTACAGCTGTTTTCATATGCTGTGTGTAGCGCATTATGAAAGTCAATAGAGGCTGTTTCCAGTTCCTCAATTGTGTTTATATTAATTTTCGTAAGTTCTTCCACTTCACACTTTAAGTGGCCTTCGTACAAGACCCAGTCTGTTAGTTTCGGAATACGAATTTGAGTTTTAGGTTCTTTATTAGCCTTTGTCTCGAACCTTAAATATCTATGATCCGATATTGAGGCTTCATTTGAGACATGCCAATTATATATTTCAGAGCTAATTTAGGAGTGGCTAACGTAATGTCCAATACCTCTCGCCTGTTTTTAGTTATAAAAGTGGGTTCTTTACCCCTATTTATTATATCTATGTTAGTACTAGAGATAAATTCGAAAAGGTACTCACCCCTTGTATTTATGTCCGTACTACCCCAAACTGTATGGTGTGCGTTTGCATCACATCCCAGGATGAGGTTTCTGTTTCTATGTTTGCAGTAGGAGATCATGTCCCTTACCAGCGAAGGTGGGGCTTCCATCGTTTCTCCCGGGAAATACGCCGATGCAATGATTACCTCTTGCGTACCTCCTGATCTCAAAATATATAGCAATAAGAAAATGGTGCGAACAAATATTCATTTAGGTACATGCTAACTTTCTTCCCTATTTTTAATACATAAATCTATTAATACGAATCTAGTAATATAATTATTACAATGCGGAAACTATACCTGTTCGATTTACTTAGTTTTTCACCTCACACGTGAATATCTTCTCCTCGATGAAACCATTCAAGTATGCTGTGGCTACGTCGAATTGTTATATCACCATCTTCTGTTGTGTCACAATAGCAATTGCGAGTCGGATGGAGCTGAGTCTAGCTACATGTGCAAAGGTTTCGTCCAAATATGTACCTGGTTCTTAAGAAAATCCTTTGGCGACGACTCTTGCCTTCTTTTTGATAGTTTGACTATCAGCTCCATATTTGTTTCGAAGAATGACCCTGCTCCCAACTACTTTTCTGTTTTCAGGTCGATTAACAACTTCCCAAGTTTCGTTCTTTAAAAGTGAAACGTAATTCGTCCACTTCTTGACTCTTCATTGCAGATTTAAGTGGGATTTCCGCTAGCGCTGCAATATCGACCGGATCGACAGGAACCTTTGGCCTTTCTCGATCTTCTGTAGGTATTTCTTGAGGCTTTCTAGGAATTTGTTTCACGGCTTGAGTTAGTTCAAAACCTTTGAATCCCTTGCCGAAGTCTTCATCATCAGGTTCATGCTTTAACTTGTGTTCTTCAGCCGAAAATTCATTCAGCAGTTCAGTGTCGAAGAATTTATGTGGAAATTTATCTTCTTTATCTTGTAAAATAAAATCTTCTAATTCTAGATTGGTGACTTTAATTTTAGTGACATTGATCACGATTTTGATGTCGCGAGATATTTAAACCTTATATTCTTTTGGAATCCAGAAGCGGTACCCTTTGGATTGCTCGTCATATTCCAAAGATCGTCCCTTTCTAGGTTTTGGTTCAAATTTTCCAAAAGAGTTTGTTCGGTTTAAACTGTAGGCTGTGCAGCCAAATTCTACAAAATCGCTGACGTCAGGAACCTTCCCCGTCCAAGCTTCATATTGTGTCATGCCATTCAATTTACTGGTTGGACATCTGTTTCGGGTGTAGTTCGCTGTTGAGACAGCTTCAGCCCAAAATGAAGGGGTTAAATTTGACTGCAGCATCATATATCTATCAGTTTCTATTAGGGTACGATTTATGCGTTCAGCAACGCCATTCTGCTTTGGATTGTTCGGAATAGTGACTCGCCTTTGGATACCTGATTCCTTGAACCGAGCATTCAAATACTCGGTTCCGCCATCAGACTAGACGGCCTTGATTTTTCTATTAAATAATGTTTCAATCATCTTCTTATATGCGATAAATTCTTCAAAGATCTCATTCTTGTGTCGCATAAATCTCGTTACGCACCAACGCGTCGCATCGTCTGTGAAAGACAAAAAATATAACGCCTTACCATTCGATGCAACTCTCATAGGCCCACACAAGTCTGTGTGTTTTTGCTCACCAGGTTCGGTGTTTCTAAAGGATTTCTTCAGATTTGGATTTCTGGATATATTCCCTGGAATGCAGACTTAGCATTCAAATTCTTCATTCATATCATTGATATTTATGCCTTTTATGGTACCTCTCTTCGCAGCTTCACGCAGATGTCGCACGTTCAGGTGACCCAATTTTCGATGCCACTCCATCAGTGATGATTTTTTAGATTCTGCCACGTTTACCGTTTGGCGACTTGTATTTCTCGTACGTAGAATAGTCAATTTTCAAAAATCACCCGACACCCCTTGTCAACTATTTTCCCAACTGATGCACTGGACACATTGACAGGATCAAAAATATTCTCTACTCTTGACCTAAAGAGAGGATACTGGCAAGTGGATTTAGACCCAAAAGACAACGAAAAGACAGCCTTTACCATCGGTACCGGTCTGTGGCAATTTACTGTTATGCTATTTGGGCTCTGCAATACCCCTACAACGTTTGAACGACTCATGGAAAGAGTGTTGGCTGGATTGTCCTGGAAAACATGTTTCGTTTACCTCAACAATATTATTGTGGTAGGAAAAACGTACGAGGATCACATAAAGAACGTGGAAGAGGTTTTCTAAAGATTGAGGAAGGCTAACCTGAAGCTCAGTCCAAAGAAGTGTCACTTATTTCAAAGAGAAATTCATTATCTTGGACTCGTAGTTTCTGGTAAGGATGTTGCAGTTGACCCGAAGAAAATAAGGACTGCGAGTGACTGGCCAATACCGCGAGATAAACGAATTGAGAAGTTTCCCTGGTCTCTGTACATACTATCGACGTTATGTACCTGGATTTGCCAACATAGCAAAGCCATTGACAGGCTTACTGAAGAAGTTAGAAAATTTATCTGGGAGATGGATTGTCAAGCCGCGTTCAAACAACTTAAATATTCCTTGACAAGCGCACCTGTCTTAAGTTATTCTCTGCCAGAAGGAGAATTCATTCTAGATACGGATGCCAGCAACGTTGGAATTGGTGGCGTTCTTTCCCAGATACAAGACGGACAAGAGAAGGTTATTGCCTATTTTAGTAAGACCTTGTCAAAACCGGAGAGGAATTATTGCGTCACCAGAAAAGAACTTTTGGCAGTCGTGAAATCCGTGGAGCACTTCTACAAATATTTGTACGGTAGAAGATTTCTTATAAGAACTGACCATGCTGCTCTCAAATGGTTGCTACAATTTAAGAATCCTGAAGGTCAGGCAGGTAGATGGATGGAAAGATTGCAAAAATATAACTTTGTTATTGAGCATCGAGCAGGTACAAGCCATCGTAATGCTGACGCATTATGCAAGCATTGCAGTCGTCTAGAAGAAAAACTCTCCACTGTCGCCAGAACAACAATAGTCGATGATAATTGGCAAACAAAAGACCTTTGCAAGGACCAAGAGAATGACTCGGACTTGAAAATCATACTGGATTGGAAACGTGGCGATAGCAGACCAGTTTGGGAAGATGTTGCACGACACTCAAAAAGTGTAAAATCTTACTGGGCGCAGTGGGACTCTATTGTGGTTGAAGAGGGCCTCCTGAAACGTGTCATAGAGAATACTGAAGGTACTGTGAGTAGGACCCAGCTGATAATTCCTAGGAATAGAGTACCGGAAGTTTTGGAGGAGATTCACAACGGATCTGGACATTTTGGAGTGAATAAAACCCTTGAGAGAGTGCGCCAACGATTTTACTGGGTAAATTGCAAGGAGGATGTTAAAGAGTGGTGCAAGAAATGTGTGATCTGCGCGGGAAGTAACGGGCCACATAGAAAAAGAAGAGCTCCAATGCGCCAATATAACGTTGGAAGTCCCTTTGAACGCATTTCGATTGACGTGACCGGACCATTCCCAGAAACTGACAAGAGAAATAAATACATAGTGGTAGTAATGGACTACTTCACTAAGTGGGTTGAGGCCTACCCATTACCCAACCAGGAAGCCGTAACGGTCTCTGAAGTTTTAGTAAAAGAATACATCTGCCGATTTGGAGTACCGCGAGATATACATTCCGACCAAGGAAGGAATTTTGAGTCTGCTCTGTTCCAAAATATCTGTAAGATATTAGGAATCAAGAAAACCAGAACTACTGCATTATAGCCGTAGTCTGATGGCATGGTTGAACGGATGAATAGAACAATAAATCGGTATTTGTCAAAGGTAGTCTCTAACCATCAACGGGACTGGGACCGACATCTTCATCTGTTCTTGTTGGCTTACCGTTCATCCGTGCATGAGACAACAGGGCAGACACCAGCAAACACCTTATTCGGGCGGGAGTTGCGCTTACCATGCGACCTGATATTTGGTAGTAAACCCGGTGAAGATCTTGCCGGGGAGGACTATGTAACGGACTTATGGAGAAGAATGAATGACATCCATGAACAAGTCCGTACAACCATTCAAGGTGCCAGCGATCGGATGAAGGACCAGTATGACGTCAAAGCTGAGAAAGGTGGTTATCAACCTGGGAATTTGGTGTGGCTTTATAATCCACAAAGACGTCACGGCTTATCGCCCAAGCTGCAAAGGCATTGGGAAGGTCCTTACGAGATCATCAAAAGAATAAATGATATGGTCTACAGAATTAGGAAAACACCTAATGGAAAGCCGAGGGTAGTCCACTTCAATCGGTTAGCCCCTTTTGCTGGTGATAATTTTGACGATCATCGTAAAGCGACGGTTCGCCGGGTTGTAGCTGAGGAACCCACATTTGATGACTTTATGGAAAGCCATTCCACTGGTCACAAGGCACGATATGGCGTGACAAGAGAAGAACAACGAGATCTGTTCACCGTGTCCCCAGAGTATTCCCTCGCGCATTGTGTAGCGAAAGACATTAAAATGTCCCGCGGCATCGCTTCAGTTTTTAAAAGAAAATTTGGACGAGCACAATGTAACAAGATGAAAAATGACAAGGCTTTTCATCTTGTTACGGCTTGTTATAGTTTCTGAGGTCTATGACTCTGGCGTTGGTAGGTCAGCAAAATGCTGACTTCAGCAAATAGCAACGGCCGTCTTTGCTGATTAAGCAAACTATGATAATACCGGCCAGAACACGAGTCATAGATTCAGAACAATGGATTTAATTATATCTTCTGCGAAGATATAATTAAATCTTTAAGGGGTGGTAATGTAACAGTAATTGACGAATTATTCCAAATCATTATTATTTGATAGGTTTCATAATATAAATTGCGCGTTAACAAAAATGCACCGTGGACAAGTTATATTTCGTAAAGTTTAATAACCTATTAACGTTTTGTAACTTATCCACGTGCGATGTGCGTAATAGTTACATTGCCAACCCTAGCACTTTTTAGGATATAAATAGGATTTAATTTAGTCAGAGGACAGTCAGAGTCAGTAGAGTCGGTTAAGCAGAGTAGAGTCTTAAGTGGTAAGTTGATGTCGCAATGTAGTCAACGATTCAGTAGCAGTCATTTGACATGGTTCAGACTGACTTTAGTCCAGAGTGACTAGCTCTGTAGTATTTGTTTTGGTTTTATTTTAGTGTTCTTATTGTAAATAATGTAAATAAATTTAAAGTTAGTTAAAGCAAATATGTGTGTGCCATGTTGTCGTTATCCTGGTTCCACCGTCATCACCAGTTAGTATCATCCAGCATCATCATGTCCTCCTCGAAGAAAAATGACAACATTCATCGCCTTCATCGTCGTCAACCCCCACTGTTACAACAAGAACTGGCCAACCAACGTCCAACTGTCGGAAAAACGCTACAACTGAAGGATGATGACGAAGAACATAAGCGGTACATTTATTATCTCGTTACGAAACAATACTCATATCAAAAGCCGTCATACCGCAATTTATGGGACTCGCTGTGCGACATGAAGGACCATCTGTTGGAAAACGACATTATGAAACTGGCAATACCGAAGATAGGCTGTGGACTAGACGGTTTGGATTGGAGGATTGTTAGAAGCATGTTAGAGACAATCTTCCGCTTTACCGGAGTGGAAATTCTAGTCTGCAGCTTCAACTCTACCGGGCAAGAAGAGCTCAAACGGACCGCCGACTGTTATTTCTTCAAAACTTCCAGATGCACCAAAGGTGATGCGTGGAGATTTCGTCATAAAGAACTGTTCCGGGACAAAACAGTCTTAAGGAGGGGGCAATGTAGCAATCCCAGGGTCGGGGCGCGGGCGGCGGCAGCTAACGGACAGGTTACAACAAGTCCGTCCGCTCCCCATTGTTCTGATTTCCAGAATGGGTCGGCGAATATTCCAGAATTAAGAGATTTACTTAAATACCCCGAGATCGCGAGGACAGTCATATATTGAGACGGGTAGTGAACACAGGTGATATAAATAAATAGAGGGTGATATAAATAGTTGGTAATATAAATATTGTGAAAATAAATATCGCGTGGTTTAAATGTTTAAATAAATTATCTTAGTGTTTAAGTCTTTATTAATAATTGTTAGTCTTAAATTATTGTTTATATTTGTTAATTCTTAGTGTTAGTTATTTTTATTTATTCTTTATAATACATATTTCTTTAATTAAACATAGTTATATAAATGTTAGTGTTTTAATCAATTTTACACTTTGCCTAAATAAATAAAACGTTACAGACTCTTTTCAAGGTTCCTAATTTGCCCGAGTGTTCTCCTATTTTCCAATTTTGATATAAAATTTTCAGAAATTAATTTCCAACATGTATTTTTCTTTTTATTTACATAACTTCCAACGCTTTTATCTTCTTTTATTAATTTTTTTTCCTTACATAAATCTATTTACAATTTCTTTTCGTCCAATTTTCAATTTTCTGATCTATTTTTTTTTTAATTTGATCCATATTTCGTCTATTTACTTGTTATCGTTTATCGATTTATGTTATCGTTTATCGATGAATGAAATAATGTTTTAATCTCGTTTGAATAACAATTCAATTCAAATCTGTTCTTTTACAGATACAATATACAATCTGTCAATATTTAGTAGCCATGTTTCTGATTGAACATAAATTTAAACAACGTTGACTATTTTAAATATTATATATATACAGGGTGTTCCATTGAAGTGTGCCACCATTGCTATCTCGAGAACTATAAGAGCTAGGAGGTTGGTTAAATTAGCAAAGAACCACCATTTTACAAGACTAACACAATGAGCAATAAAAATATGTTTTTAAACCAGAGGTTCTCAAGATATAGGGCTCGACGCCCAACTTTCTTATTTTAAATGGAACACCTATATATTTTTACATATTTGGAATCTACATAAAATTACAAATCTATTAATATGTTTGAAGTTAAATTTTGGTTAAATAATAAAATCCCTATAGTGGCATATATTTTGCATACTTTTACCTGAAAATAGCAGTTTTTTAATTAAAAGATACAATTAGTGTGATAAGAACGCAGAATTTAACGATTGTTTTCTATTTATTCATGATAATTACTATTTTTATGTAAAAGTGTGCAAAATAAATGCTAATAGAGGGATTTTATTATTTAATAAATTTAATTTCAAACATATCATTGGATTTGTAATTTTATGTAGAATCCAAATATGTAAAAATATATAGGATATTTCATTTAAAATAAGAAAGTTGGGCTCCATTTCTTGAGAACCACTGGTTTAAAAAATTATTTGTTTGGCTTATTTTAATAGTCTTGTAAAATGGTGGTTCTTTGCTAATTTAACCAACCTCGTATCTCTTATAGTTTTTGAGATAACAATGGTGGCACACTTAAATGGAACTTCCTGTATATATATATATATATATATATATATATATATATATATATATATATATATATGTATATATATATATATATATATATATATATATAATTTAACCGCGTTTTCACACACGTCATTTTTAATTGCAGATTTTTCATTATAGTTTAATTTGGGGAAAAATAAAAAATACGGGTCTAATATTTTTCATTATTCTATAGATTAAAGCTAAAAAATCCCTGCAAGACCTCATTAATACCGCCCAAAGTTTCTTACATAGTTTGCAATCTTTCGATATACTTTATAGCATATAGTTAAGTTGATACTTTGGAATCCACAACATACATTAACTGATATTATATAAGGATAACTGGATAAATTTAATATTTTCCGTATCAAACTCTGTATATTGTGTTGGGCAATCTCCCAGAAAAACTTATAACGCATGACGACATGTGGTACTGTGTTCGCAAAACACAGATGCTTACTTAGCCTATAAGAAAACTATTTATTATAGTAAATATCTTTATTCACAACCACTATTGTAATATGTCAATTCCTAACCTGTCAAAGGTTGGAAACGTATGTCATTTTTAACTGTAGTGACAATCTCACGGGTGGGAAATACTTTAAAATCCCTTGGGGAGGAAGTGTTTACTATGGTTGCCTAGTAATACTGTCATAAATCTCTAAAAGTAAGGTGATCAGTGCTGTCAAACATATTAAAATAAATTTAAACATTTGTTTTCATAGACTACTACCGTACATTAATTTAGTTTATTAGAAAAAGGCGATATACGAGTAGAAGTTAATTTGGATAATTGTGAATAAAATAGTATACATAGTTCGGTGGGAATTTCATTACAGCCTTGCGCTATATCTGAGCCTCGAGGCTTCGCCTCTCGGTCATATAATAAGCCCTCGGCTGTAATGAAACATTTCCCACCTCACATGTAATATACTATTTCTACTAAGTATTAATAAATAATTTTAAAATGTGATACACTGATGGTATTATAAACCTCAGTTAAATTTAGTTCCCTAGTAAATTTTATTTTAAATGAACAAAATCTAATCAAAAATATTTTATTAATGATAAATATCACTTCTGTCAAAATTTTGATTGTCAATTGAAGAAATAAATATTATTTATTCACAATCATTATAGTAATATGCCGATTCCTAACTTTTTGGAGGTTTGGAAGTTAGTCATTCCTAACTGTATTGACAAATCTCTTGGGTTGAAAGTAATAAATTGCACTTCCATCTCTTGGGTTGGAAGTATTTATGTAGAGGTTGCCTAGTAACATTGTCATAAATCTGTACAATAAAATAGGTTAAAAAAAATTATAATAGTTGTCAAAAAATACTATAATAATAATTATTTATTAAAAAAAGGATGATTGTGAATAAAATAGTATACATACCTCGGTGGGAGTTTCATTTCGCTCCAGTACCTGCATCCCTCCCCACCGTGCTACTCACTGTTCACCCCCCTTGCCCAAGTTCAAGTTTATGCTTTTTCCAAATTTATTCCATTAGAAATATCAACTGTCACATTTCATTTTAATACTGCAAAATTGACAAGAGAATATAATTTTCATTTATATTAAGTACTTTTTTGAATAAGTCTTAAAAATTCATATTTTGCTTAATATAAGAAATTTTTACATCAGATTTTTAATAATTGTCATAACTTTCAATGAAGTTTTATAAAAACGCATAAGAAAAAATTGCTTTATGGGCTCATTATGAAACTCTTTGTTGTACAATATAACACCATGGAAACAAATGCTTGAAATCATATTTTAACAACGGAAGATAAAAAATAAAATATTCCAAAAAATTGAACAATATGTTTTATATTTCTTTAGTCCATTAAATTTAATACAGGGCGATGGTATGGTCCATTCGTATTGTGTCTTCAATTTGTTTTTGACACCTTTTTTCCAATATAAAATGTAATTTCTAATAAAATTTGACCTCATAAAGATGACACATTCATGACCTCATCTGATAGCACAACGAAATTTGAAATGCGGTTGTTATTGGAACAGTAGAATAGTCAACATTTTATTTCTAAGTTTATTTAAAGAAACCAAGAAACCACTGTTACTAATGTAAATAAAACAAATTAATATAGATAAATATATGTATGTCGTAACCAGATTGCAAAATTTATTTTTTTATAAAACTTATGACTTGTGTTCATTTCATACACCTCGACCAGACTGTCAAATCTTAATTAATAATGTTATTTTGTAATCTGGCTATACTACGTTTTTTAACTGCGAAGAGCGAATGCGAAAGTCCGATTTACCATGCAGGCAAAGATTTTTTTAAATAAAGATAGACTTATTGTCTTTCACGCTGTATATTTGATTATGTGAATGACAAAAATCAGTAATCTAAATAAACACTATTACTTGATTTATAAGATTATAACTATATTTCTAAATTAAACATAGTGATGACGTAATACCTATACATATATAATTTATTTATTTATTTGCAAATTTTGTACAATAACAGAGAAATCCTTAAAACTTATGACAGCTGATGAAATGAAAAATGTATGTACATTGTAAATTTGATGATGAAGACTAAACAGAAGCGTCAGTTTTGGAGGTTTAAACATTTATATTACTTCTTCTACTTCAAAAACAGGAGAGATTCATCCTTTAATAGATTACGTAAACTTAAAAAAGAGGTTGTTTTAAGCTAAGCCGATCAATCAATTTTACGGACAAAATTACATAAGTGTGATAATTTTCATATTATTATTTCAACTCAGCAGATACAATTTTTAGAAAAGAAAAACTGAAGAACCAAAATTGAAAAAACTCCAAGATTCATTATATTTTTCTCGATTTTTGACAAATTTCGTTTTTCCGCTATGGTCGTATTTCGATTTCGACCCATTAGAGGATAGCCCAATAGAAAAATTAAACAAATATTTTTTTTGGGTCCAACTTTGAACAGAAATATCTTGAGAACGGTAAGAGATAATTGCATTTTGTTTAGAAATTTGGAATCAGCACTATCAATATTTAATTAGTCCAGAAAATTAAAAAAATTGCAAAAAAGGTCTCGAGCGAAAAACTGAAAAAACCCGTATATTTCTTTATGTAACCTTTGTCCTTGGAATCAGTTGGTATAATCGTAGAGATTGTATCTCTATCCATTTTAGAGATATACCCAAAATACACACTTTTTTAAAGTATAACTTTGAAAGCAAAAATCCTAAGAACAAAAAGAGATAATTAAATTCTGTTTGTACATTTCAAATAAACGCACGACGTCACTCAATATGCACTATTTTCAAAAACCAAATTTTGGATTCCATCCATCAGCTAAACAGGTAAATATTGTGTAGTATTTATAAACCCATTTTTAACACAAGAAGTGAATGGTTTTATAAAATTTTGTATTCTTTTTTAACCTTATGGTAATAAAATTTCTACAGTGGCTTGAGACAATTCCTCAGTGGCTCAGACTGTAAAATCTAAAGAACGAACCAAAGCCGAATAATTATTCGGTATTCGGCTCGGTATTCGGTCATATTTTTATAAGAAATAAATGAAGTACAACGCTGTTTTGTTATGTTAAAATATATAAATATATAGAATATAAATTTAAAACAAAAAATATACATATGTTTAGTTATTATTAATGCATTTACATTAACAATAAATAATTTATCTAATTATATTGTTTGGCGGTAAATTTCTTCAAACTGATATAATTAAAATTAATAATAATCAAACAAGAAATTACCTTAACAAAAAATAGGGCGAGCATTTCAGAATAAATACAGCCCTCTCCGCAACGAGGACCACCAATCTCGCTTTTAGAGTGTACAAAAATGTATTATTCAGTCATGCCGAATATTTGGCTGACTATTCGTTTAAAATTTCGCTAAATATTCGTTATTAGGCTATTTGGCTGAACTGCTATTCGTCACATCACTAGTAAAAACAGTATGACTGTGTTCAAGTAATCGTTTTAAAATACCATAATAACATTAATTTATTGATATATTTCACAACAATTTTAAACAAATAAAATACCAAAAAAAGACAATAAACAGTCTGGTTGAACATTTTTGTTTACCATAATTTGATCAGCTCAAGCTCAATACATAATTATATTATATGAAACAGTTGACTACTTCAAAGATAATTTTGCGTCATATATATGTATATATAAAAAAACACTATAATTCATTATATTCTAATAGTAATGGGGTATACGACCATATTTTCTTTCTTCCATTTTATGATTCTGTACAAAAAATAAAAATTACCCGTAATTGTTGATAATTCCGAAGAAAGACAATAATAAAGTTTTGGAGAAAGAATCATAGAATAATCTACATTTGGTATATTACTCAGGTTCCATTTTTAAAACTATGTATGTAAACACTAAATTGCCTTCGAAAATCATATGACATTGACAACGTTGACAGTTGACATTTCAATGGCAACCAAATATAGA
This sequence comes from Stenolophus ochropezus, assembly GCA_035578165.1. Lineage (NCBI taxonomy): Eukaryota > Metazoa > Arthropoda > Insecta > Coleoptera > Carabidae > Stenolophus > Stenolophus ochropezus. Next base: position 16,069,408 of record JAQOWZ010000003.1, on the reverse strand, counting down.
CCAAAACAATCTGTTATGTAACATCAAAATATTTTTATTTTATTATCTGAATTGCCTATATTGATATCATAAACATTGTTTCATTAAGTGTTATGACTAATTTATAATTAATATTCATTCGATACCATTAAGTAAAGAAATAGGTTCATTAAATTCCACTTTTAGCATTGTAAATTGATCTATCATTCTTCTGTCAGAGATATGGTGCCGTTAAATTTTAATTTTGAATGCTAATTTCAGTGTAATTATAAAGTAATATGTATATAGTATTTGTCATTATTATTGGTAATCACAATGGTTAATTTTTAGTTTTTATATACTTTTTCCTTCAATTCGACAGTGGTTATATAGCCCATTATGCAATCGGCAGTGATATTTTACTCGTAGTTTGAAATATAATTTCTATAAAAAAAATATTTCTATTTAGCAAATAAAAATAACGAATTTAATAATTTTTACCTATTTTTTTATTGAATAGAAACCATGGTGTAGTGATATATTTACAAAAATTGACAAATGTAATTGTCAAATTTGATGTTCGTCAATTTAAGTATCTTGTCTATGATTTAAAAGGTACAGGTAACTCAATATTTTGATATTAAGAAACAGATTTAGACAGGGCCGGACTAATACCGTTGGTGGCTGTAAGCATTACTTGTTCGGGGGCTCTTTTCTAAATCGTCTTTAAGAAAAACAAAAACAGTGTGTGTTCGTTATACAAAATATATAAACAAGAATTGATTACGAACAAACATGTTTAATACAGAAATGTCAAAAATACAATACACATTAATTCGAACTTATTCAGAAGCTTAATGTCCGACTACTTATACATCTTGTCGGTATCTCACGAAAAGTCAAAAAAAAATTAAAATTTTTGATTATGTTAACAAACGCATTTGGCGTTGCATTGATCTATTTATTCAGGAAATTAAAATCAACCAATTATTTTTCAAAGATATATTTTGAATATTAATGGTTTTATTTAATATACGATATTTATTAATAGTTATTTTGATGCGATGATATTAATAGCGATTTACTTGTTAAACTAATCAAATATATATATATATATATATATATATATATATATATATATATATATATACATATATATATCTGCGGGAAAAAAATATTTGCTGGAAATTCTCAGGGGCCCCTCTTTAGCGGGAGCTAAAACATGGTTAGTTTGCTTATGCATAAGAACAGCCCTGGATTTAGATACATAACGACAGACGTGTTAAACGCATCAGATTTTTTCAGATCTTGTGTTGATTGTATGTTTACATCTTTACAAAATGTCATCTGTCATTGACTGCTGTATATGTAACCGTAACTATAAATAGCATTACGAACATATATTAACCCTCTCATGTCTCAGTCTCATACAAATTAGACGAAGATGACGTCATTCCTTTCGTGACTTTTCATTGATGACGTGTTCTCTGATATCGTGAAACAACCATCAGATGTGTGATGTCACAAGGTTGCGATTTTTGGTATTTTTTCCACGAATTATACTTATACATCATTACCGTAGTGAGTTATTTATTAAATATTTATAAACAGTATTATTTAAACGATGAATAGTTTAAATTGTATAAGTAAATAACATAAAATAACACAAATTCAACACCGTGTAGGCTACAGAATGTTCCCAGCTCTCTAGATCTGTCATATAAGCAAGCTAAAGTTGTCCAAACCTGTAAAGTAAAAACTACATGTATAACGGAGATCAAGTATTCAACTGATCGTTTGCTTGGCGCTAGTGTCGTACGAGAATCAAGTACGTTCCATGAGGTCGTATTCCATAACTCTGAATTTCCGTAGTGCAGAAAAGTAACAGTAGAAAATTGACAGAATTAAAATTCTTATGATTAAATCACAATATTTTGATGAATTGAATCAATCAGATTAAAATCTCATTAATAATTGTCAGTTACTGGCAATTGCCGCGGAATTCACACGACTAAATAGGCATTGCGTAGATACAACGTCCGTCAAAATTGTGGCAAGTAAATAATTGAATATATATATATATATATATATATATATATATATATATATATATTTCGATGAATTGTCATGCCATTCGTAACTAGAATTTTACTTGTTTTTGGCTTTAGAAAATCGTCACTCGTGCTGCGCTTCGTTCTGTTTTAGTTGCAATTGCAACAGTTAGTCGTGACCATGACAACAAAAATTTGTAGTAAAATTGTAGTTACTAGTAATGATATTACCTATGAAAGTCAGTCAATCACAACGTTTGAAAATGTGATACTAAATAAGTGGAAATTATTTATTGCCACTATAATAATTTAATTATTTCCAGTAGCAACACAAGTAACAATGTAGTGAAAAGTGTCTTGTAAACACTGGGAAAATTGGTTAGATGAACTCATTAACAATACAATTGCGCGTAATACTCAATAAACACTAAAAGAAAGTATATAGAGACAATTTAATGATTTTATAATCATTATATTCTCTTCCTAAATATAATTCCGTGATTCATTTAAAAAAGGGTAATATTTAGAAAATACCAGTCATGCTAATCCCAATTTTTGGAAAACGTAATTGCTCCTTCGCAATCGTTGCTTTTTCGTCGTTTGGATTAATATACATTTTGAAAATATTAGTTGATAAAATACATTGAAATAATTCAAAAAAACAAACACATTTTCTTAAAATAACGTTTTCAAACAACAACAAAAAAATATAATATGGTCGTCATATTTGAGATAAACATAACTGTTACATTAGAATTTATTCTTCATAAAGTCGCTACATTATTTAAAAACAAATAAATATTTGACGTAAAATTCTTGGAACTCCTTCTATTAGCAAATATAAAAGCGAGATTAAATAAATTAGCAAATAGAATAACTAATTCTCCTTCCTCAAATAATGCATTAAGCATTGTAGTCATACTAAATTTTTGAAATTAAAATTATTTTTAAATTATAAACTTTTCCTAAACCTAAAACTTTTGAAAACCGTAGTTTTAGGTAGATAGAAATTTTGAATTATTTTTAATATTAAAAATTCTATTCAATGGGATATTCTACCGGCACCACAGAACTGACAACTACTGCCTAATATATTTGCCATTGCTATATGATAAATTTCACTATTTTTTTCAAATAGGTAACGGTATTTATTTTGCCATTTTACAGCAACTATCTTTAAATAATTTCTTAAGAGTTTTTTGTTACGAATTATTAGTAAAAAATTATAAAATTAAACTGTCAATTCCGGTTGTTCCCCTTTTAGTAGAAGTTTGACTGTAATTTTGTCGTGATTTTAAGAACTCGAGATTTTAACGAATGTCTATAAATTAAGGTCTTTACAATTCATTATTATGACTTTAGCGTCTGTCAGTCTGGATGTATGTGTGCAACAATATTTATTTGAAAAAGAGTATTTAGTGACATATCGCTTGTACACAATCAGTAGCGACAGCGACGTTCTGTTTAATATTGGGTTCTTATTGTGTAACTTAGAAAGTGAGAACGAATTCATTCGTATCGAATAAAAACGTTTCAACTACTACTCCTAGACTCCAAAATAAACTCGCATCAGCGGTTGTTTGCAAACAATTCCTATTCGATTTCGAATATGGAATTTGGATGCTGAATGTGGGTTACGACATGTCTCGTGTGAGTGTGAGTAGTAGTTTCAATGAGCTATATGACCACTGTCGAATCGAAGGGAAAAGTATACAAACTAAAAATTAACCATTGTGACTACTACTACTAAATTAAAAAAAAAATTACGTGACCCGATCGTGATTAGCGGATGTAGGGTTGCGAGCGCCCCGGACGAAATGAATTTTGGCGCCCTTTTTATCCGATAATGTACAATATAATTATACTGCATGAAGATACTAAATTTAACAAAGTTTCTTCCATTTTTTAAAATAGTTTTACTTTACCATCAAAGACAAACACAAAAACGTAAGCAATTCCGTCAAATCTTTGAAATTCGAAATGCCTTGCCAACACTTCTACCAGGAAAATGTACTAGAACGTAACGCACACGTGAATTCAAGTTGGACTTGAAGTACAAGCTTGGACCTAACTATAAAAATAGCTTAGGCCCATTTCGCACTAAGCCAGTCCATTCCAGTCAGGTCCAGTCGCGTCAGACGCTGCTGAATTCAACCGAGTAGTTTATCATTAAAATCAAGCAAATGTAAAAATTTGATTTCACACCGAACGCATCACGTCAAGTCCAGTCGCGTCGCGTCAAGACGTGACTGGTATTGACTCAACCGGTCGAATTTTTGTATCAGTCTTGCTACGTCATCTGCAAAGAATACATCACGAATGTGGAAAAATTAATACTTTTGGTTCAAGATAAAAATTCTCATCCTGAAATAATTGTAATTTTTTTTTTCGGATCATTTAATAAATCGGGAAATAAATGACTGAATGAACCAAAAATATATCTCCTAGTGTTTATTGGGTGCACCCAAATTTTTTTCCTTGTTCGCCTTCTTTTTTTTTTAAGTCTATGTAAAATAATTTCTTGCACACCGATTCTTTTCACAGACTGACACAATTTCTCAACACAAGACGTGTTTAATGCGAAACCTAATGACTAAACATGGTTTGATTGTACTAACTTGACTGGACGTGACTGGATTGGACTGGTTTAGTGCGAAATGGGTTTTAGAGTTCAATTGAAATTTAGAGTCGCTGTGCCCTTACTCTGCATTTTTGTTTTAAATAGCTACAAATGAGTAGGTGCGCTTAGCGAACTAACTTTGCATTTGTTTGCTGCAAACATTTAATATTTTGACAATTTATAGTTTTTCATGCACAAATAATCAATATGAATATATGTAGAAATCAACAAATATTACTGATATTAAAAAATATTTAATTTTGTAATTTGGGGCCTGACGATCCTAATAAATTCACAACCCGGGCGATAGGCCCGTCCCTTTATCCGGGCCTAATCGTGCCCCGTCGTGTGTAAATATAATAAAAATTAATATGTGAGCATGAGTTATCGTGAGTCAAGTGTAAAAGGTCTGCATGATCGGTCTTGATTGCGTATTTAGTTTTATGAGCGTAACAAAAAATTACTCACGCGCCCATCTCTAACACAGAATAAAGCGTATATACATGTACGTATATTTTATACTGTGCCTCTACTGACTATCGCTCGGATAGAATTTTCATGTAGATTGTGCAAAAATGACAACCGGGTACAATACAATAGTAATTCTGACCTCAGCTGAATTTTTAATAATTACGCTTCATTTATATCCCAGAGAATTCGGGGCAGTGCGAATATGGTCCCGTGGAATTCGACCTCATGGCACAATCGCGAGAATCCGCCTTTCGGCTCGGCCTTTGCAGTTGAGTCAGTGGAGTCAGTTATCTGGTTGGGTGCGTGTGAGTGCAAGTTGAAATGTAGATTTTTAAAAATAATTCACATGTTACTTTAGTGTGAAATTAAACAACAGTTCCCTAATATACAACAGTGATAGTGTGGTGGTACTCGATGTTGGGATAAAAGGCCTGGAATGATGCAGCCACAGGATATTTTAATTACACAGGTGAGAGAAACTGGAAAAAGTAGTGCATAACTAAATGATGATTTCACGGGTATTGCTTAGCAAATGTCAATTTTACTGTTTGTTAAATTTCACTTGATAATTACCTACATATTTAAATTCATTATCTCCCATAATTAAATATTCGTAGTATATTCTACAATTTGTTTTAGTAATACTAATTAATAATATATTTATTATATTATATATTATACAATTTAACTGTGTAATACGTGGAAAATAATATTTCCGTGATGACATATTTATATTGTAATTTTAAAATAAGTAACAAATAAGATAATAAATTTATCTGCTTACATTTTATTGATCTATTATTTTTATCTTTATGATATTTTTCCGAAAAAATATAAGGTGTATGACATATACCAGAACTTCTAAATGTTTTTTGCTGTCTGCACATATGTGAATTGTGTCAACTGTACATATGACATTTATGTAGATTGAATTTTATTTGAATGATAAATTAGTGAATTGGTTTATTAAAGCTATTTGTACTGATGTAACTTAAATTTTAAGATTGCTTTAAATAGATTATCATTTCTTGTCATTTCTCAATTACATTTACTATTTGGTGTCCCTGGAAATTTTATTTGCATTTAAGTATGAGTGTTTGTCAGGTTGGACGACACATATTTAGTTAACAGTAGCAGTTGGCGACGCTGGGAATAGAACCTCACATCTCACTATTCATTTAAGTTGCAGCACGCTAACCTGTCCGCCGTACATTTCGAAATGTCAAATGCAATATTGCTGTCAAAATTCTGGTCCTGTTTCAGAAAAAAATAATTAAATCATGTTTGTTCACGAGGAATAAATGTCAAGTATCAAATGTAGGTTATATTCAAGTGTTTTAGTGGTAACATATACGTATCCATAAATTATTTGATTTTATAAAAATAGTAATTTCTTATCTGTCTTTCATCGTAGTAAAGAGAAAACACCATATATTATTTATATGTGTGTAGAGAGAAAATCTATTTATAGATGTGAAATCTATTTTTTGCAATACCTGCACAGTAAGTTACCCATTAATAACAAAATTTAAACACAGTAAGTGGAAATTTTATAGCAGATTTGGTTTCCATGGTTATAGTAAACACTTCCCGTGCACGGTGGACAGTAAGTGTGTTACTTACAATTCATGGTGGATGGTAAGTATTTAGTTTCCACATCATCATAAACATTCATGGCACTCTTACTCTCAATTGCAATTCAACTTTTATTTTTGACATCAATCTGACAGATGTTAATTTTGAAACCTATTTTTCTTTTTCTATTATTTTTGTAGGTATTGCAAAAAATAGCTTACTAACCTTGAACTGTAAGTGATATTTGAAGTCTCGAATGTTTAGGAAATCTCGACCCTTCGGGTCTCGACTTCCCAAACAACATTCTCGACCTAAAAACTGTCACTTACAGTTCACGGTACGTAATATACTATTATAAATTACTAATGCCCAGTTGCACCAACAAGGCTTAAATGTGGCATGAATGTGGAATGTGGCTTAAATTTTAAGCAAACACAAACAAAAAAAAATATTAATCGAAATTTTGACAGCAGTGTTAAATAGTTCATTTGACATTTTATTTTGATGTAATATTGTTAATTAAAGGGAAACTTAAATTTAAGTAATATTTTTTGTGCAACCGAGCCATGACTTGCGTTGAGTAATTAAGTTACTAAGTTATTGCTGTTATCAAATGTACTGATAAGTATTATAATTAAAATCTTATCTGTAAATATTAATAATACGTACGTAATACTCGACCTTATGGCTAAGCCAGAAGTTGGGAACAGAAATTTTTTATTTCTTGTAAGAATTGTCACATTGACTAACTTAACCTAACTTATTAAAATCATGTTTTGCGGCCAACTGGATTGGCCATAAAGTTGAGTTTACCCTACCTGATAATATTTTTATATAGATGTTTGGTAATTGGGAAACGGAAAATAATGTATCTAAGTTTATCGTATCTTTGTTGTTATTAGATTGAATGAATTCTGAATATAATGAAAAATTAAATAATAAATGACGATATAGATTAATTATATAATTGGGAATTTAATGGAAAATAGTTTATTGTATCATTGTTGTTATCGGATTAAATGAATTGTGCGAATATAATAAAAAAAATTAATAAGTAAATGAGAATAAAGATGAAATATGTATTGGGAATTTGATGGGCAGTGGTAGTGATGGTCTAGGTTAGGTCGTGCACCAGGTTGAGTGTACGGCGTGGTGCAGGGAGCTGGAAATCGATGCTGCAGACTCACCCTTCGCTATCACGCCCCGCACTGCACGGCGCACTCTCCAGCTCCTCTCACTGCATCACACGTTCAACCGACAGTCATAAATTTTATGTGGCCAGCACATTATTATTTGCGTCATGTCATTTCATATACCTAGTCAAAATTTTTAAGAAGTGAAGAGACGTCATTAATAATTGTAACTAGACTGTAACGTCACGAAGTACAACATTTGTAAGTGTATTATTTTATTCCAAATCTGCTGCTCTCTTTAAATGCGTAATTGATATAAAGTTCAATAACTAAAAATGTATATTATAACTAACCTCTCAAACATCTTTTAACCCGAAAACGAACAATAGCAATAACAACAATAGAGATTATATTAATAATTTGACAGTTCAACCGATCAGCGTGACATATAAATCACTTACGTAAACATATTCAATTCAAGTTTTGTTGAAAAAAATGCATTGCAATTATTTTAAATAAAGCCTCACTCACGACAAGAAATCAGTAGTTTGGGGTTATATACCTATTAGTACTAATAGGTATATGGTTAATGTTAGTAGTTATGGTTAGCGTAGAAAATATGACCTGCGCATTTCTATGTGAACGTTCACAATAACGAAAACAGCCTAGTGCTATCCTATGTTAAACGACCCTAACCATTGTTTTCTTGTTGTGAATGAGGGTTAAATTAACGGTTCATTAAAAAAATTATGTTTCATTTTAAATAATTGTAAAATATTTTTACGGCCGGTTTTTCCATCTCTGGTTAAAGTGCCGGTTACCTTAACCATCGGTTAACAGAAAAATATAGCATCGAAAAATTAATGTCAGTTGTCAAAAATATATGTTATTTACTATTTCGATGCGATATTTTTCTACTAACCGATGGGTAAGGTAACCGACAATTTAACCAAAGATGGAAAAACCGGCCCTTAATATGTACTTTGACTATTTGTACAAGTTTTATTTCATTTTCTAATGTTTTTCCTCATCTCTTCATTTTTTTTTTTTTACTTATATTCTTACAAGTATTTAGGGTTGCCAGAAAACAAAATGTCAAAAAGACTTGAAAATATAGAAGTTTCAAAAATTATATAGAAGACAAAATTAAATCAGTTATTACTATCATTACATTATGTATAAATTACTAGTGTATTAAAAACACTTATTAAACTTGTAGAGATAAATGCTCTATTTCTTAACACTCAGTAAGAAGCATATAATGTTGCCGTGTGGTGCCAAAACTTAAAATATATTATTTATTATTATTATTATTATTATTACATTATTCTGAAACGCTGAAATATAGATTTTTCTTCTATATTTTAGGAACATACATAGAAGATAGAATATTTTCCTTTTGCCAAAGAGGAGCAGGGAAGGGAAGTTAATTAAATTTTCGTAGATATTACACTATTTTTGTACCTTTTTTTAATGGCACAGTTTTTTATTCTTTCATGAATTAATGATTTATGTATTTTTAATATTTATGAAGCATTTTGATATATCATCAAGACTTCAATACGACCTACTGAAATTGGTAACAAAATATAATAACAGGGAAAATAATGTAAAATCTGAACTCCTGGAAGATCTCGATTACGCCGATGATATCTGTCTGTCTGCCCACAACTATACTTGACATGTAGCAAAAAATAAACATCCTTGCATAAATCAAAAGGGCGCTAAAATCTAAGTCGACTAAGGGCGCCAAATACCCTTGAACCGGTTTTGGGCTTATTTTTAATTTTAACTGGGTGGTTAAATATGGGAACATGGGAAGTTTTGGGCATGTAGATTCATGATAATAGAGTGGTGATTTGAATGATTTATGCCTGTTGGTGGTACTGTTTATGACGACGTGTATGTTCCGCACACTCCGTACGTGTTCATGTACATGTTCAGATGTGCATGTACGCGGCTTTAATCGTGCGTATATGCGCGCATACATCCAACATCCGCTCACGTTCTCATCTAGATGGAATTTTATCTGACTTCACGTATGAAATGCAAAAAAGCTACATGTTGAAAAGGTTACTATATAGTATTTTACAGTACTAACGATAACGAGGTGATAATATTTTATAGTATTAGCGAGGTAAAACAGTTTTGCAAGAGATAGGAAGAATTTACTGGGGAACCGTTAAGGCGAGTTTGTCACCTCCTTGAAGGTGTAAAAATTGTTACCTTGCGTATATTGTACAATAGTTTATTTGTTATTCACTTATAAATATAATTAAAATTATAATCAAATGCTATCAGTTACTACTGTTTGTCAAAAAAAAAACAAAATATAATCTTCTATAATGTAAAGAATGAAACAAAACTGACAGCTAATTTTGCAAAAAATTTACAAGTTACTTAGCTTGTTTTATAAAGGTGAGTTTCCCTGGTGCGAATAAACAGTTCAAGTAATAGTCAGTTTGCAAGAGAGTAAAAAATAATTAGTATTTTACATCATTAGCGAGGTAAAACAGTTTTTCTACTAATAGGATGAAATTCTTGGCGACCCTGTCACCTCCTTCCTTGAAGCAGTAAAACCTTGCGTATATTGTACGATACTATATTTGTTACTCACTAAATAAAATTAAAATTAAAACCAATTTATGACAGTTACTAATGTTGTGTTAAAAATTTGTATAACAGTGACAAAATACAACTTTAAATAATGTAAATAATGCAACTATACTTGGGACTCCGAACAGATGCACAAAGTAAATTAATGGGTAGGGCCCAAATTGGGCAGTACAGTGTACGCAGAAGTCAGCTTTACACGTTTCAAATTATGAAATGTGAAACAATTTTGTTTATATAGGAAATGAAGTTAATACTTGAAGTATTTTAATAAATACTATCTATAACAGCTGTGTAAAAACGGGTTACCAATAGCAATGTTCTATTCAAATTTAGAACTCGTTAGTGGGAGGAGTTTCTTGTGCATCTGTTTGGCGTCCCAAATACTTACACTAAACCGTAAAATTGGCAGCTACTTTTACAGGTTAGAAGCTTGTATATTAGTTTCCCTAGTGAATAACCAGTTCTAATAAATAATTAAACAATTAAACACTATTTTGAGTGTTACAATTCCTACTATCACCAGTAAAAACTATTTTTTGTACTCTTCAAACAAAATCTGTTGACTCGCATCACCTAAGCAACGTCGGGAATTTTTCTAGATTAGCGTGCGAAAATTATGGAAAAAACACTCCTATTCTGCAGTAATTTATTAAAAAGCTATATTTACAATAAAAAGTATAATGTCTTAAATATTCTTTTCCCTACTAGTAATAAAAGAAAACAGTGGCGACAGTGGGTTATCGAATGAAATTTAATTAAAAAGAAAAAAAAAATTAGTGCATTTGGTATACAATACTGGAAACAACTGCTGTCATGTCATGTTGAGAAATTGACAGAAATTGGCAGTATTGAAACACATAACCACAAAGAAGTCTATATATATAAATTAAAAACATTTATACAGACATAAAAAATAATTATTGATTTTATATGTTTCGTACAAAAATTATTGTACAAAAATGGCGTTCCCACACTTTTGATATGTAAATACCTATTACCTTGCTAATACTGTAACATATTTTATTTACATATATCTTATTTGCAACACAAGCAACGTTTATTTATTTTATTTTTTAAATTTTAAACGAATGGTGGCAACCGATTTCGATATATTACTACAAATGGCATGGGATTTAACAGCAAAAAAGATACACAATTTCGACATTCCGTAACATAACACCCTCAACAAAATGATCCCTAACTCAAGTTTCTTGTTTCGGGAGATTCATATTAACTTGTTAAATGTTCCCAGATCCCAGCACATCAATTTCCTTTGAATGTTACAACTTGCCGCTTATGACCGATATCCGTGCACATGTGTCGTCGTCACAGAAAAGGTTGCAGAACTCCCAGAGACTTGTGCCGTAACATTTAGCGGCAATAATTATTATTGAATGAACTTTATGAATCAGAACTTTCTTGCGATTGGAGTTTTTAAATAGACGTCAAATTTAAACTTAGCGCTATGTTTAATCAACTTGACAATTTTTAGCATTCGCGAACATCTATTTAAAGTTCGCTACTTTTTCCTCTGTTAAGTTCACAGTCCCTTAGTAGTATCCTTTTGCCAGTTGGAGCAGATCAGATTCCTAAAATCAGGGCCGTCGCGAGGACTGGGCCACAGTGGAAACCGAGGTGGACACTGACCCATAAAAGACTTGCAAATTTATTTATAAAAAAACCTTTGCTTCAAGACATGCTAGACAGATAATTCCATAATGAATGTAATTTAAAGTTTTGTTCGGGATACCTTAATCATCGGTTAATAGAAAAATATCGCATCGAAATAGTATACACTGAATAATACAACGTATATTTTTGAACACGTATAGTTTTGCGATGCGATATTTTTCTATTAATCGATAATTAAGGTAACCGACACTTTAACCAAAGGTGAAAATATAATGTCATTTTTTTTTATTTTTTGTTAAATAATATTTATTTATTAAAAAAAACATTGGTTTTTAATACTTTGGGTTCCCACTCTAAAAATTTCGAACCTACCCAAATAAAATTGGTTGGCAACGTCACTGACAAAAATCAGTACAGTTCGGATCAGTTGGATCTGATCTTTGTGATTCTAATTTAGCTGGATTTATAACTGACGTAGAACACAAGTTTGGTTTACTTTACACAGAAAACAAAGAACTTTGTTTGGCGATTTTATAAATGTTGCACAAGATGCAGAAAACAAAACTCGAGCAATGCATATGAATTTTTTAAATTTTATTCTACCAGAAGCTTTTGTAGGTTACGTGTTGTCATTTCCAGTTTACAATTTTATTATCATTAAAGAGTGTATTAATATGGACAACGAAATGTTGTTAATTATAATTGTAGGTCGTCAATTTTTCCACGTTTTTCACATCCCTCTAGAAGATGATGATTGTAGTAAAACACAATTTATGACAAAGGAAATGAACATTGGTCAAATTTGTTTTATGCTTTGTGTTTCTTATAAACGGATACATCAATTTCTTATAACATAAATTCTTTGTTTTCTGTGTAAAATTATGTTCTATATGTTCTACGTCAGATATAAATCCAGTTTGGCGAGTAGGTCACTACTTAAATCAGTACTTTGTTATGTTATGTGGAGAGGGTAAACCGAACCAGAACCACAGAAAAAGTATGTGATCCGTATTGAAAAAATGTAAATTAGATCTGAACCAAGTGACAAATAGAATTGGTATTCCTTTTACTAGTCAGATCAGACCTCAGTTGGAATACTTCAGGAACACTTTAGCCCGTGTAGTGGTTATAATTTTAATTTTATTATTATTATTTTGTAATTCCAAAACATAAGTTTATTGGTTTCCGTGTTATAAACTTGTAATTTCCCAATTTTATTTTACACTATTCAAAAATGAAAAATAAGTGTAGTTTCAAAAGTTTCAAAAGAGTAAGTAAAATCAGATACATGTGGCAATAAGAATTCGCCTTTTGGAGAATGGATTATTGAGGATCAATACTGACTGAATATAGATCGTCGATCGTAGCGCTGACATGCCCTATTCTATAAAAATCTGACATTCATATTTTCAGCAGTTTTAAGACATTATTTCAGGGATGCATAAAAATTCGATTTTTGTTTTGAATTAGTTTTTTTATTTAAATCAGACTTTTTGATTTTTTTAAAAAGGTATAGTATTATTTCAAAAACATTTTGTTAGGAATAAGTAAAAATTTAAAGAAATAATAAAAAAAATCTACAGTAAAATCCGACAAACTAATTATAAAATCAAAATTGTGAGCACTAGTTTGAAGGCCTATATACGCTAACGTTATTTTACTTTTATTGGTTATAGCGACTTCCAGCTATAGCGACGAAATTTTTGGATCCCTTCGATGACGTTATAATATAACCGAATTTTACTGTAACACATTTTAAACTAAATTAAAAAAAAACCACACACTAGTACAAAAAAATTCTGCGTTATTAATTCAAAATAATAAACCGGTAAAATCGTTTTACTGGCGAAGTTAAATAGTTTTAGTAGTTCTTGAAAATATTGCCATATGATAACATTACCCAAAAGCGTTTTCTCCCAATTTTCGTAAATCTGGAATGTTAAATAACAATTGCAGTACAAGTGATGTAAATCAATGATTTAAAAAAAGAATGTGATTTAAATCAATGCAACCTTGCATTGTTTGTTATATATTTTAGTCCAGTGAAATAAGAACAATCCTGCGGAATGAATCTGAATAAGCTGAATTTTTGCACAGACCTTAGTTTTGACATTCTAAAGACTGATTAAAAATTCGGTAATGAGATTGCGATAGCAAATCAAGATATCAAAGGTCAAAAGTAACGAAAATATATTTTTGCTAATATCTCGCTTCCTATGCATCGCTCGTTTTCTATGCATTTCTTTTGTATGATCAACTGTTTTCGAGATATAGCGCTTTTAAGACTCCTACACTTCGTCCTCATTTTCTTCTTCTGCTTGCCTGAATCATTGCTTTTGTCATCTTCCTGTGTTATAACTGAGTCTAACATATTCTGAGGTTGAAATTCACATACTTCATCAAAATTACATGATTCAAGTGATTTTGATGAAGCATGCAGGCATGTTTGGTCGTGACAGTGACCAGTGCTGGAGACAATAATATTCTTCAGGTTGTAAATCCTTTCTCAACCAGGTCTGTACCTGAAAGTAGACCCGTTAGATATGCTATCGAGCTACTGCAATTATACGTGGAAGAGCTGATAATTTCTTCGGTCTCGCTTGGTAGTTCTATTCTCCGACATTCGTGCAACATGTCCTAGGTATTTTACTTTTTGTGCACGAATCGTGTGGCTTATAAATGGAAACCCATACATATCTTGTATTTCTCGGTTGGTTCTTCTTCTCCATGTCCCATCTTCTTTTTAACCCTTCCAAAAATTCTCCTCTGTACTTGTCATTTCAAACTAGTTTCTAGTTTCTTTTCATTGTTTTCACTTAGCACCCATAATTCACAAGACTGTCGGTCGAATAACTGATCTATATATTATTATTTTGGTTGCTCTTCCTAAGTTTTTGAAAAAATATTGTATTCAAAAACATTCCATACGCTTTACTTCTTTTAGATATTCTCTTGCTTAACTCTTCATCTTCATCATTTAGGTTGGTAATTATGACACCCAAATATTCAAAAGAGTTCACCTTCTGAAAATTATATTCTTTGTCTTCCATTTCAAACTTTATGCTTTCTTCCTTCGATTGTTGGTTTTTCTGCAACACAGATTAAGAAGCAAACAAAGTAAATATAAGTAGTCTTTCGTATTTGGAAACCGCGCGTTTAGTAATTGTAGTTCTAATTTGGTGTACAAGATGGAGTGAACCTTGAGCTATATGATTTCCTAAATTGGGAACCCTAATCCTAACGTCTGCATATTCCAGTCAATCGATTAATCGATATTTTAGCTTCAAATATAGATTATTTGATGAATGATTGAATCGAGTTCAATATTGGTTTTATTTAGAACCAAGAAGAAGTCGCGAAAGTTGATGAGTAGTGGCGTCAAATCATCTGAACTGGAATAATACAAAAAATACCAAGGCATTTTGGTATTAAGTTTTGAATTTTGATGACATATCTGGAGTAAATAGATTCAAAGAATTAGCTACTTTTGCTATTTCATTATTGATTTTGCCGCATTCTAAGGATGATATGGAAAGACTATTCTGCATGATGAATGTAATGAAGTTATGAAGTCCAAACAGAGAAACCGAATGAAGCTAGAACTTGTCACAGTTCGGACTGATTTAGCACGTAAAGGCAAATGCTGCTACAAATAACATATTACCAAATAATGTAGTACAAAAGATTTATTCTACTAAAAATATAGATAAAGAAGACTATTCTTTAGAAGAATATGACCCCTAGCTTTTACTTTTCTTTTTTATTACAAGTGAATAAATTTTTAAATAATTATAAAATGTCTTATTTTCATTCTTAAATCTTAAATGGACCTTCATATTTACTAGAATCTATTTATCCAACATAGGTAGAAAAACACAAGATATTAGTTATTTACCTAGTGGTTTTCTGGTGGTTTGAAAAACTTGCTAGTGGACTTGTAGAGAATTATAATAACCTTTAACAACGTGCGATGCACAGAAAGCCAAATATTAGCAAAAAAAAAACGATTTTCGTGAACTTTGACCTTCGATATTATGATTTTTTATCGCAATCTTATTGCCGAATTTTCAACCTGTCTTCAGAATATTAAAACAAAAAGGTCTATGTAAAAATTTAGCTTATTCAGATTCATTCCGCAGAACTGTTATTATTTCGCCTTATTTGAGGGACTATTTGTGTATCTGTGACTTTAAAACGTCAGAAATTAATATCTGATTTTCTTGATATTATTCGTAAATTGTTCACATTTAGTTTGCTTTAAGTTCGAGTTTTGTTTTTACTTTTATTTATTGTTTACATTAAATCAAGCCTAGTATTTCACTATTTGCTAAATGTACTTCTAAATAAGTAAATAAAAATAATATTTCAGCAGAACAATTAGTAGGAGCTCATAATGTTAGTTTTATTTAAAAATAAGTATATTTTAAAGACTACTAACGTGTATAGAATGTTTAAATTTTGCGCAAGCCTGTAAGCAAATGTAAATCTGAATTTTGTATTGTAATGTTTACTTATTTAGGTGAAGTGTAAAAATAATTTAATTTAATTTAATATTTATATAACTAAGTGAATAATAAAAGATAATAAAAATAACTAACGGTATGAATAAACAAATATAAACACTATTTTACGAGTAATAATGATTAATAAAGACTGCAACTAAGATTATTTATTTAAACATTTAGCATTTATTTATTTACATGATAATTATTTTCACGCGTATTAATATCAAGAATTTCCTCGCGGTGTTTTCTGCTCAGGTTTATACAGTAGAGCAATTAAGTTATGGAATATTCTCGCATCTTCAACCCGTCAGCACAATAGAAGGGCCATCTGTCTGGATATATGTGTACATGTATGAAGTAAATTTGGTTAAACAGATTTTCATGAATATTCATACGTAAATTCTGAAAGAATATTTTTGAACCTCAATATTTAATACCCAAGGGCATAATTTTCTGATAAATACGGTCCTAAACTACTGTCGAAATATTACCATTTTGCAGAAGAATATGAATATTATACAACAATTAATGAGTATTAGTGGAAGTATTTAAATATTATTTCGTTTGCGAGCTAGAAGAAATTAACTTTGTTGCGATGTTATCTGTCTTTAGGAATTACATTGTTTACCTAATTTTAAGGACAATCGCGCGTCCGCCTTTCTTAAAACTTGCGGGAGGGAGAAATGCATACGGCCTGTCAGTATCCAAATTTACTGTACGTTCTTGTTTTTGTTACGAAAAATAAATTTCATTTGTGACTAATACTTTTTTTTTCATTCATATACATACAAATTTATAAATAAACATATTTTAGCTACACGACTATAAAAATAACCAATAACATGTAAAACTAACAGTTTGTTCATTACTGACGAAGACAGATAACGTTTCAGACAGAATTTTTCATTTTAAAAATGGATATCTTACTTACCACGAAAGTTTTTTCCGTCGCGTTTTCATTAATAATCGTATTTCACTCTTTTAGAAAAAAAAATGGTTCAGATCCCCATTGGTTACACACACTTTCAGTAAATCCGTTTAACTTGATTTTGAAGTTAAAATTTTTTTGTTATTATTTTTTATATATATGAATATAGTTTTTAATATTTATAGCGCAAAAATAAGGAATACATTTGTTCAACAACTTGATACGTGATTTTTAGCATAATCTCTGCACGAGTATATTACATCTATCTTATCTGTCGGGTTATTTTAATTTATTAAATTTTATATTGAAATCTTGTGATAAATATCTTGATGAGATATTTTTCATAAAGATATGAAATTATTTAATTAAAGGATATTATGGGGTCCGCCACTATATTTTTTAAATATATTTTTTTTATAAAACTTTATGAAACTGGAAAGCATTCGGTAGTATTGTAACGTTTATTTATTTAGATGAAGTGTAAAAAATGATTAAAACACGAATATTTATATAACTAAGTTTAATAAACGAAATATTAATTATAAAAGATAATAAAAATAACTAATACTATGAGTATACAAATATAAAAACTAATTTAAATATAACAATTATTAATTAAGACTTAAACACTAAGATTATTTATTTAAACACTTAAAACTACGCAATGTTTATATCACTAACTATTTATTTATATCACCAACTATTCATGATCACTGTACACGTATCAATATTAAACTGTCCTCGCGATCTACTGCTCGTGGTTTTTATAGTATAGCAATTAAGTTCTGGAATGTTAGCCAACCCTCTGGAAAACAGAACAATAGGAACGAGCGAACATATCGAGACATGAAATGCTTACATCCATTACATTTACTACAATTTTTGTGTTTTCAGAATTGTATGGCACGTGCCCTGTACGACAACATAGCGGAATCACCGGATGAACTTGCGTTTCGGAAAGGGGACTACCTTGTGGTGCTTGAGCAGAACACCTCTGGACTGGAAGGATGGTGGCTGTGTTCTTTGAGAGGACGACAGGTAACACTATTTTATTTTACAATTTATTTTTTATTAACTTGTAAGTATTACAAATAAATTATTATCTGACTTTATACTTAAATATCTTGCATTAAGCGAGATACGAGTTCCTGAAATTATATGATGCGTTGTGACGTCATCTTTATTTACTTTAGTAGTAACAGTATAAAGTTGGTATCCCTGAGTTGATCATCACGTCATGATGGATGAAACAAACGACCAGAGTTGTAGAACAAACTAACAAAACTACCAACTAGTGTTGGCCTAATTTGAATCATTTGATTTAAATCACGATTTAAAGCATGACTTAAATCAACTGATTTTCTTAAATAAACTAACTGATTTTTATCAAGTATAAAAAAGTACAAATTACAATAAAACTTTGCTTACAAAACTATTTATAACAACCAAAATATGTTCTGTATATAATAATATCTTAAAATTAATTGATAAATGAAAAAAAAATAGTATTTAAATATCACAAAAAGTTGAAATTTTTTATTACTTATCTTAGTATATTATTTAAAAATAAGAAAATATTTTTTATACTATTTAAATAGATTTTTTCGCTTTTTCGGTTTTATTATATATTTAATTTTCGAAAACACTATAACAGTATAATTTAAGTTGATATTTCATTGTCAATGTAAACGGTCAATTTTGTGAAGTCATCTCTAAAGCAGCAGTTAGTTGCGTATTGATTTCATAGAGGGCAGAAAAGCGCGTACATGAAACAGCAGATTGTATGCACCCTGCACATCACTTGTTCGCTTCTTTCGGTGCAGTTATAGTAGGTTGGGCTCCTCGCATTTCTTCATTTCTTTACTAGACAATTGACAAGATTGACAAATTATCAAGTAACGTGAAGTATTATTACAGCAAATTTGTTAATATTTGAGTGCTAATAATTGTTTATAACAGGTACGTGAGTATTAGTTTTTCAAGGTACAATAAATACACGTACGTTATAATATCCGAGAAAGGTATATGAACCGAAATGAAACCGAAGTTCATGTTACCTTCCAAGGATGTTTATAATACGCAAATTCCGTGTTGTTTATTATATTTTCTCACTACCGGCAATAGTTAATAAATCATACCAAAATATTTGCAAAATGTGGGCCATTTGACAGTTCAGATAATAAATAAATTAATGAAATACTTCTTACGTACATACCTAAGTTCGCATTTTTTTTCTTTTTTTCGTCTATGACAAAGTAAGAAGAGCGTCAAAACATGTTCATTTGTAGTTCATTCGAGTGCTATTATAGTATAGTTTTTTAAGAATTGTGATTACGCTGAAATATAGCAAAGGGTAGGTTTGAAACTCGGATGCTAAATTCACAGGTGCTATAATTCGTCCCGGACTAAACATCAAAATCAAATTTGATATTAAATAAAAATATTTCTATAACTGCACTTTAGATATACCATGTATTAAGTACCATTTGAAAGTTTTCATAAATAATAACTCTTAATTTTTTCTCTATTTTTTTTCAAGTCGTTGAATTTCAAGAGGGTATTTCACTAATTTTTGATTTTTTTTATATTAGGATAATTTAAAAAAATTATAAAATATATGTATTTTTTGTTTACTTGTACGACGTCCGATTTCGCTAAAGAGACTTGAAAATATTTTAACCAGTTCCTAAAATTTTTGACAAATATTTATTTCCTCCAGTGTTATCTATTCTCATTGGAGAAAAAATTTTGCAACTGCAAACGTCAAATTTTCTGCGCCATGTTATATTCTTCTCTCTCATCTTGTACGCCCATTTCTATCGAGGCACTGCTGCGTCACAGTGAAATAGCGGTAAAACTTTATAATTATTTACAGGTAAACTGTATACTTCTCAAGTGAAATATATTTGTTAACATTATTATATTGCAAATTACTGAAAGCATAATCAAAGTATGTTGAGTTTATTATGCGGGAAGAGCCTATTGTAATTTACATATAATTTAAGATAAACATATTTTTAATTACAGAATTCATTTTTTTATTACTAGTGCACCTAAGTTGCAATTAATATAAACAAAAATGTAGAATTTTATTTAGATCAAATACATTATTGACAAATTTTTATGTCAACAAAAGCGTTAAAGAAAGTACAATGTTGTGAGAGCACTGGGAATAGATGAACATCGCTTTAGAAAAAAATAAAAACCATAGAGCAATAAGAAATACTACATACATTGGATCAGTATTTCCTTATTATATATCTATTTATAGATATTTACAAGTACTTAATATGTACCACGTGTAATAATAACTTGGTAAATCTTTAATTTAAATAAGACAAATTTTATTTTGATATTTAACTCGTGACGTGACCATTAGAGCTAAGTTCAGCGCTCACCTTTCCAGTTTTATTTTTGTATAAATTTGAAAAAAAAAGTTATAGAAGTAAGAAGAGAAAAAGCAAAAGAGAAATAAATTATAAAACATTACGAAGCACTGACATTAGTTGTTGGTAGTGAGAAAATATGTTTTAATTTCAGATAAAATTGTAATTATATTCATTAGATTTTCACCATGTCATGTGAGAGCTTCGACGAACATGTTGAGAAAAATCCCGACATGAACCTGTGTCAGATGAAATTTAAATTAACTCTACCGGAATTTAAAAATGATCCCGACATAAAAAAAGAACTAATGGAGAAAATAATAGAAAATGACATGGCTCCGTGGTATGAACAAATTTGCACCGAACTCAAATGGAAAGTTGACACTTCCCGCCTGGCAGAAATGAAGGCAAAGAATGAGGCGGTCCTGAAGGAATTCAACGAGAAAATCTCAGAGGCTGAGAATTCTCTGAGCGATACGGAAGTGAGGGAAGCGTACTTGAAGAAAGCGCAGTATTTGTCTAAGATTTGTGATGAGAAGAACGCCTTGCAAGCGCTGGAACTGGCTTTTGAAAAGACCATCCCAACTACCCATCGAGTGGATATATTATTTCAAACCATACGCATTGGATTATTCTTCATGAATCATTCGGTAATTCTATAGTTAGCGACCTTCAAATAGTCTCATTTGAGATGTCAAATGCAGGTGAATCATTTTATTCATATACATAGGTTTCAAAGTGGTTTTGAATCATACTCACTGCCTATTTGAGTGTGCTGTGAAGTAAAATTAATTTTTCTATTTTGCGTTTATATAGTAACATAATAGATCACGAGCGCGCTGCTGTCGTTTTGCATTGAAATAAGACCGGCAACTTCTCACTGGTCGTGGTTGAGAAAAAAGCGGAAAATTTAAGTCATGGGAGGATAGCGAAATTTTAGATGGGAAAAAATACATTGGCAATTGATGAACGCTGCATTGTTAACATTAACCTTCCGCTAGTCGCGCCAAATTTTAGAATGCAAGTAGTCGCGCTGGATTTCGTATAGGGCACGAGCGCACTGCTATCGTTTGGGCCTAATCACCTCGACCGTGGTCCAGAAAAGAGCGGGAACTTTAAATAGACGTCATAAACAGGGATGGCGACAAATTCAATAAAGGAAAATTTGTATTGGCAATAATATGGTGTTTTAAAATAGTTATATCATAGAAAACTAATATAATATCTACAGAATGCATTCTTTTTACTGCTATCCCTCTCCATGACGTTTACTTAAAATTCCCGCTCTTTTCGCGACTAGGGCCAGTGCGAAGTTGATATGAAATCGTGCTTGGACCCACTCGACTGCTGCGCACTAGTTCCTTAGTAGAGAGCGCATTCTGTAGATATTATATTAATTTTCTATGACATAACTATTTTAAAACTTCCCTTATTAAAATTATTGTAATCACTGTTCATGGCGTCTTTTTAAAGTTCTCGCTCTTTTCACCACTGAGGTGTTTGGGCCAAAACGACAGCAGCGTGCTCGTGCCCTATATGACTGCGCGATCTGGGTAATTTGTAATTGATGATCGATCTTATATTTGATCGATCTTTTCGATCAATCGATCTTCATCGATCAGAAAAAAAGTATCCTGTTTGATCAGATTGATTTGATCAATCTCAACTATAGATCGATCTTCATTAAGAAAACTGCAATCGAAGTTCAATATAAGTGAAAGCGTTCTACCCAGGCCCAACTGCAGACTAGGCGTACTAATACGTTGACAGTACCTGCTCAATCAAGATCGATCTGATTAATCGGAATCAAACGATAAAATTAATTCATCGGTCAAACGATTACAAAAATCAAACAATCTGATCGATCCTAGTCTCGTACCCTTTTTTAAAGATTTTTTGAAACTAAACTAAACATAAAAATTTTTGCTAAATTTATATTAAATAATCATTATTTCTATTATTAGGCGTTCTTATTTCTCATTTTTGGGTGTAACAAACAAAATTTGTTTTGCACATTTCACAATAATTTTGTTTTACATTTATTGCACCAATTAGTGATAGCTGAGAATTTTCATAAAAATGCGCGAGGGAAACCTATTGCAAGTAGTTGTGTGCAATTGGCTTTGTTCGATGCGACTCACTATTACTCATTTTAAAGCGAACAGAGTATATTTGCGCCGCATCTGTGAGACTTTATTTCTAATTATACGCTAAATAATTAAACGTACTAACATCAAATTTTCTATGTTGTACAGAATAAAAAAATACAATAAACAAAATTGTCTGCGTCTGTGAGACTTGGGGTGACTAGCGGAAGGTTAAATATTTTTTGTAGAGAAATAAACAAGTTTGTTCATTTTCAAAGTTTAAGTAGCGAGGTGAAAGATCGTTATGTGAACACTACGAATCCGCTAATTTTATACACAAGGGTATAAGGTCGATGGTTCTCATGCAAAGTTGAATAACCAATGTGGGACTGAATTGAATGTATCCAGTCCCCAATGTACAGAACTGCTTTGGAAACTATCGCACATTCTCTTATATTTGACATCTTAAATGTTCTCAAAGGTACACAATGATGGGATTTTAATTTTAGGTTATAAAGAAAAAATTAGAAAAAGCAGAAAAATTAATTGAAGATGGCGGAAATTGGGACTTGAGAAATAAATTAAAAGTTTACAAAGGACTGTACATGATGTCGATACGAAAATTCAAAGAAGCTGCCGATTTGTTCCTAGAAACTACAAGCACCTTCACATCATACGAAATATTAGAATATAATACATTTATAAAATACACTATTCTAATTTCAATGGTCGCACTTAACCGCAACATGTTGAAAGAAAAAATAGTTCTTGCTCCAGAAATTTTAACTTTGCTGCACACAGAAAAGAAACTGAAAACTTACATAACTTCACTTTACAATTGCCAATATGAAACTTTCTTCCAGTCTTTAGCTGACGTCGAACAAGATTTAAAAGCGGATTTTTATCTGAATCCGCATTATCGGTACTACGTTAGGGAAATGAAAATCAAAGCATATTCCCAATTGTTGGAATCGTACCGTTCACTGTCGCTTGGATTTATGGCGGAGTCCTTCGGTGTGAGCCCCGATTACATCGACAACGAGCTGTCGAGGTTCATAGCAATCGGGCGAATTTGTTGTAAGATCGACAGGGTTGGAGGTGTTGTTGAAACGTGCAGATCTGATTTCAGAAACCCGCAGTTTCACTGCGTTATCAGACAAGGGGATTTGCTGTTGAATAGAGTTCAAAAATTGTCTAGAGTTATTAATATCTAGTTTTCTAACATAGTATTTCTGTAATGTGTTCCAAGTAATAAATGTCTTTAAAAAAGTATAACTTATATAATTTTTAGCATTCCCAAATTTTTCCTTCCATTTACCTGTTAAGGAAGGTTTGTATGTATTTTTTCAATATTACCGTAAACTTGACAACAGTGGAGAAAAGAACTAGAAATTTTAATTATATGTTAGAGAGTTACGATGACTTACAAAATTAAAAATTAGTACTAAAATAAAATCTGATGTATATTATAAGTTTCCCGCTTTTGTTTGACTGTTGTTAAATTTGCCGTCATAAAACTGGCGTGTCCTATAAGGTTCGATAAATTTTAGTGCCGCGTAAGATCGATTCCGAAAACTAATTTTGGCAAGTGCATTTATAGCGGGTAATATTCTCTGATCAATCTCTGTATTTCAAATTTTTATATTTAAACAATTTTTTTATAATTATTAAAATAAGTATTTTTTAATGTAAATATCAATCAGTAGCCATGTGAAATATTTGCAATTTTATTTGAAAAATTTCAGAGTTGCAAAAAATCTGATTTCTAAATAAAAATCAAAAAAATTATTTTTTTTTTTAAATTTAAATCAGATTTTTTTATTTAAATAATCATTTAAAATTGTTTTCAAAAAGGTTAACATTATGAGTTATTATAAAAATATGTTTCACAAAAAATCATTTATTGTGGAAAAAAACTGATAGTGAAGAATTAACTTTCTGTTATAGCGACGAAATTTTTGCGGTCCGTTTGATATCGTTATAAACGAATTTCACTATCGGATATCAAAATAAATTAAACAAAAAAAAAACTAAATAATACATCAAAAATCGTTTTATCGTTCTAGTTCTTGAATGTATTGCCATAGCACTATCCACATGTTTTTTCCCTTAATTTTCGTATATCTGTGGTGTTAAAAACAATTGCAAAAAAAAGTTATTTAAATCAATGAGCTTTCTGATATAAATCAGTGCAATCCTGAAATATTTGTATATACTTTTTTTTTCTTCACATTTTTCGAAACTTTCGAAATGTTCGTGGCACATTAAAGTCTCTAGATAAATAAAGTACCGCAATCCTCCGCCATTTTTGGGCAAAAGCCCCATGAAATTTAAAATATGATCCTTATTATCATTTTTATCCTAATTATTTACTATTTTTACATTTCAAAGTACAACAATCGAGCATTTTCACATATTTTTTGTAATCTCTCAAACTTCATCCCACGTGGAATTGAGAACGCAAATTAGGTTTCTTTTCTCGTATGTCAATTTACTGCCAATTTACACGACTGACTACTTATATTATGTTATTTCCATTTTTCGACAGAAAAATATTGCTAGGGCTCTATACATTGCGATACTTTATATATCTAAGGACTTTACGGCACATGATGTCATGTAGCTCACTTTAAATTGTCTTATAAAATATGAAGTCGCTAAGCACAGCAATCAAACTTCAATTTCTTGGTGCTATAACTGGACCTAGAGCTTAATAAACTGTCAAATAAGTAAATCAGTTGTTAATATAAATCTAATTGTTTATTTAAAATATGCCCCCGTATTAAATCCAAAAAGTTAAGATCATCTTGATAGTATATTATTATATAAAGTATTATTATATGAGTGATGCAAATCATCTAAGTGAATAATAACCATAATCCCTTATATAGGTAATACTATACTTTTAATACTCCTGTAAAGTCTGAAAAACGCATAAATATTTTATAAAATGACAACAAAAAATACACAATGACAAATGATTATACCGTTAGCCGTCAGACGACCGTAGGAAGGGTGATCCACTTATAACATTAAGGTGAATAATTGATTTCTGGTTCTGTGATTGGCCGAGAAGAGCGAATTATGAATCATATTTCACTATCCTGAAATATGGCTACTATAATCAATCGAAAAAAAAATAATGGTGATATATTAATACAGGAATAGAATATATATTGTGTGTATTACAGGGCATATGTCCGGGAAACCGCTTGCGACTAATCCCCGGAGTGTACACAGACCTGTGCCCCAGCCGGGAGCCGTCGCCGTGCGGCCCCCCGCCCTCCACCGACCTGCTGCAGGACCTCAGCACGCTGCAGCGCCAGGGCAAGCGGCGCAGCTGGCACGTGCAGCCCAATAAGGTATCATCTTCTCTCTTCTTTACGTTTCACAAGCGCAAATCCAAATATTACAACTATTCTGGTCAGTTGCTATTATTTTTTTTAGCTTTAACTAGTAATTATTTGTTGGAACAGTAAGAAGAAGAACCATGTTATTTATATTTTTTAACTTATTTTTGTTTAAGAATATTGTGTACACTTTGTGCAAAGGCTGCGCTCTTCGGTGAGGTATAAGGGGGATAGACTATTATTTGGTTTACTGCAAAAGGGGGTGACAGAATCATATTTTCTAAATATTCCGTTAGAGGCAACAGTGCACGAGAGTAACACCAAATATATTGTTTTTTGGAACTAAAGATTTATAAAAATAAAACCACCAAATATCTTTTTTAAAATATTCACATGTTAAGACAGAATCAATTTAAGTTTCTGTAAAAGTATATTTTTAAAAAAGGGAGGTACAGTACCACATTGAATATTTTTAATTTTGAATGACTGTAATATTCAAACATAAACGAAAATAAAAATTATAAAATTACAGAAAATTAGATTCATTCTTTATCTTTTTTTTACCATGGATTGTTCACACACTATTGTAACATGTAAAGTTAAACTGCTCTAACTTCGGACTGTAACAGTTTTGTACCGCTGTACGAACAAACCTATACTTACCACAGCCATCATATGTAAATCCTTATTAAATATAATTGTGTGTAGGTATTAACCCCGAAGAAGTACAACGACGTGTACCTGTACGACATGCCAGCGAGCCGGTGCGAGTCGTACGACGTGCCGCCGCGCGCAGTGCCCGTGACGTACGACACGCCTCGCAGCTGGTCCCGGGGGTCCCCAGCGCCGGAGTCGTACGACGTGCCGCGGGCCCTGGCCGCGCTCACGCCCAGCAGCTCGGCCAGCTCGCTCACGGCCGACTCGCTGTCGTCGTCCAACCGCTCCAGCCTGGCGGCGGCGCCCGAGTACGACGTGCCGCGCCGCGCGCCGCTGTACGACGTGCCGCCGGCGCGCGAGCTGCCGCTGGAGCTGGGCGCCGCGCTGGACGCGCTGGCCCGCCTGCAGGCCGACGCCACCGCCGCCATCTCCCGCCTGCTCGGCTACGTGTCCCCGCACTGGCGCCGCCGCGACAAGCTCGAGCCGCGCCTCATGGACGTCAAGCTCGCCAGCGTGCGCCTCAACACCTCGCTGCACGACCTCGCAGACTTCGGCGAGGGCGCCCTCGGCAATGCCGCCCGGGCCCCGGACAAAGGTACACAAAAACCTGCTTTATGCATCTTTTCATTCAAAATTACATAAATTAGAAGTGTACTCATAAACACTTAACAGTTTATGCAATTTTGTAATAAAACTTAGCACTTAAGATTGGTTTATACAAGTGTTCATAAAGATCAAAAATTAAGTGTAGTAGGGATAAAGTCAGATCATGCACTTGTAATTAAACATAAGTTCTTACCAATGCGTAAGTTAAATAATAAACAATCAGGTACCCCAGTATTTTTAAAATAGCACTTATCGATAGTCAAATCAAATCTTTAACACCCAGATTCATAAAAAAGATTAGCCACTATTCCAGTGTTCCAATCCCAATTCTTAAAAAAAAAATATTTTATTTCTTTCTAAATTGACAACCCGTAAGTTAAAAACTTTGATTACGCGCAGGCACAAAACATTAATTGAAGTATGATTATAATATTTTTTTTACATAGTTGTTTTTATTAAATTCGTCGTACATAGAACAGAAACGTTAAAGTTAATCTTTTTCATTTTATAATGCACTAATTACATACGAGTATATGTATTTTTTATCGGTATGAACGTTAAAAATCAGAAAAAAAAAATTACTACATTATATAATTAAGAGTACTAAAGTTTTTATTCCATGTAATATGAATTTAATAAAAAATATTTAAAAATAATTGATTTTAACCATAATCAATTAATGCTTTGCACTTGTGTGTAATCAAAGTATTTCACTTCTAGATTGTCTTCTTCTGTATCATCTGCAAATATTGCTAATACCACCAAACTAGTGGAGTTATCTTTGAATTACAAAATATAGTTAATAATTCTTATGCATTGGAACTGTAGTTAGTATGACATTTCAGGATGTTAACAAGGGATATAACTAATCCGGATTACTAGCTAATATTTCTTTATGAATCTGGATGTAGGGCTCTCAGAATTCGAATTAACCAAACCAGGACAGTTTGACGAGGGGGAGAGGTTATAGATGTTTATTTAGGCCCATAAAAAAATCATAGTCAAGATATATTTTACTCTTAGTCGTTCACACTTTTGGTAAGATTTTACCAATTAATAATTCTTTTTCTGTTACAATAATACATTACAGAAGAATTAAAATTGAAAATACTATGTAAAATAGCTTCTACGGTGTCACAAAATAATGAGTTATGCTTGTCTGTCCACTGCATTAAAGAAAAAATACGTTACACATTGGTATTGTAGCCTGGAATAGAAAAAATATATTCACATGTTTTCAATATATCTAAATATAGTTGTCTTGTCCATTTTCGTCAAGAATCGAGTACTGCGCGCGGTCGGAATAAATCGCAAAATGTAGCAATTGATAAAGATTTAAATAAAATTAAATTAAATAGTGAATTGTGAAAATATATAAATCCGGGACATCGGGCCATACAGTTCAAAATCGAGACAATCCCGGTTTTCTTGGACGTCTGAGTGTAAAGGTTTATACACAGTGTATCAGCGAACATGATTTTTCTTTATATAAAAATTTTATTATTTTAAATACAGGGTGACCAATGAAACTGTTTAAGAGCATTGTGTACACTGTACAAAGGCTGCGCTCATCGGTAAGGTATAATGGGAATACACCATGTGGTTATAATGGATTGGACTACTACGTATTTTATTTAAAACCGCAAGAGAATATTTCTTATGATTCAATTTGCATAACCCACAGTTCAGAACCTGTAATTATTTGGTTTACTGCAAAAGAGAGTGACGGAATTAAATTTTCTAAATATTCCGCTAGAAACAGCAGTGCACGGGAGTAACTAACGCTAAATTTACACCATGTTTTTTGGAACCTTAGATTTATTAAAATAAAAACCACCAAATACCTTTTTTTTAATATTCACATGTTAAGATAGGTTCAAGTTAAGTTTCTTTAATAATATATTTTCAAAAAAGGTCGTATTTATAATTTTGAATGACTGTAATATTTAAAAAGAAACAAAACTAAAAATTATAAAATTACAGAAACTTAAATTCATTCTTTATCTTTTAAATAATTTTTGATACACTTTGCTAGGTATTATATATATTGAATAAAGCAGTATGGCGTAAACCATGTTTTCGAATTTTCCTACCGCTGTAGACAATGTTCTAAGCGAGAACTATAAGAGATACGAAGTCGGTTATATTTTTTTGGTTATAACCTTTTTATTTTAATACAAGAAATATTCTTTCTTGCACATTATTCATGCACTTTTTAAAGACGAATTCACTGTAGTACTCTCATACCATTTTCGAGAAATTGATACTAACTTTCAGTTTTCATATAGGCCTCAAGTTGGGTGGAAGACCGTTAAATAGGGTTTTTTTTCTCTTTTCAACGATATAAAATACATGCATATTAAAAATAAAATAAATTTAGGTTATCTAATATTAATTAAAATTATTGTTTTGTGACATCTTATACTTTTTATTAATTTTTATGTTTTGTAGCTTTTGATGAAAATAATTTTATCGATATTCCGTAGTCTTGAGATATTAAAATACTTTTATTTTATTATTAATATCCTTGTATTTTATATCGTTGAAAAGAGAAAAAACAGTCTCACAGCTTACTTTGAGGCCCCTATGAAAATTAAAAGTTAGTATCAATTTTAAGTTCTGCTGTGAATTCGTCGTTAAAAAGTGCCTGAATAATGTGCAAGTTATTTTTTTTTAATAAAAATTTAAAAAAATGCCCTTTTGTTTATATCTAGTTACCTATGCATTTTTTGGTAAAAACAAAAACATATATATAATGACCCCCACATGATGCAACTTTTATCTAATTTAACCAATTTTCTCTTATAGTTCTCAAGATCCCCATTCTTAAACAGTTGCATTGGTCACTCGGTATACTTTGTACAGTAATTTCCAAATTTGGAATACTTTACAATTTATTTCCAGTATTTCCATATTTCGAAATATATTTCTATATATTTTTGTATTTCTAGTAAGTATTTCCATTATTTCCGAAATATATGTGTAAATATTTTTAGTATTACCGTAATATTTTAAATATTTATTTAATCTTTGGGTATGTTTGCAAGACTATAATAAACATACTGAGTACTTACACGGTACATAGGATTTGAAATAAGTTACTTTTAGAGCAAAGTAATTAGAATCAAAAGTTATATAAAATTGAATTTTACAACATAATTTTGTTGTAGTCATTGTTTGATACCAACTAAGAAATGAATACATAAAGTGTAGTAGAAAAATACTGTACATATTATTCAAAAAGGACAGGAAAAATAAAATAAATATTTAAGGTCAACCAAAAATAGTATTTATTTCTAAATTTAAGTACAAAAACATTAAGAGTTTTTAAAAAGTTTATATCTTTTCTGAATTGCTACTCTAACGCCCCTCTTATTTTCAAAAGGACCATTTCCTTGTAGTTTAATAGGACCATATAAGAAAAAATCTTTTTCGACATTATGTATATCATCACGATGTGGTCAAGTGAAAGTTTCTAAATTCTCTTTTAAGAACTTTACTTTATAAGTTCCAATGTACCACCCTGAGTCATAAAAAATGACAATAGTTTTCAACCATAATTTTAATTTCAGCTTGAATTTCAGTTTCTTCATCACTGTTGAAATTTTCGCTAATTGTGTCACTCTTTAAACAACGACTATTTGAAATTGAGCTCTCTGAGTCACTGGAATCACTGTTACATTTTCGTTCGGATTGTTCCTTTTTTATAGAGTGTCGATTGCTTTTCTCATAATTTTTATTTTTACTATTATTTATATTATTACCACTCATCTTCATTAGTCTTTTACGTGTAATTTTTTAATGTAATTTTCATAATTATCTTTTCTTTTTGTTGCAGTTTTGCAAAGTGTACTAATTTTTCTTTTACATTCGTCTTTTACGTGTAACAAAAGTTTTTTATGTCCAGCTGATATTATAAAAAGTTGAATATTTTAAAAATAAATTCCAAAAAAAGATTTTTTTTTCTTCCTCTTCCATTAACTGCGGTAATTCTTCACGAGCATATTCCTCTATACAAGCAATATCATTATCATCTATTTTAGATAATGATACAATGTTATCAATTATCATAATCCGTACATGTTAACAGTTTCCTCAAATAATTAGGAAAATTAATGCCGAATTGATCATTTAATTCTTTCACAATATCGTCTACACTGACTACAGTGTTTCTTATTTCCGCCATTTTGTTATTTTTCACCTACGAAAATTTATTAGGTTTATTTAGGTTTAATGAAATAATTATTAAAATTTGGTTACAATCTTAAACATTAGTATACATAAGGCACATTTCTACGAAAATCGATTAAATTATGCGTGCAGTCCATATGTGCAAGATGTGCAATACACACCCTGGAAAAATGACAAAATAAAAATTATATTATTAACTCTTATTTATATTTTTTTAATTTAATTTTGTCATAAAAATATGATTTTTTTACTGCAAGAGAAGAATTAGTGCTTTGAATATGCTGCCCAAGTAGCACACGAAGTTGCAAATAAGCTGCAGTGACGTTACTGCAGTAAAAAATTATAGCATTTTGGCTACTACAGCTTGCATCGTAACGTTATAATAGAGTTATTATAGCTGGCATAGCAAAAGTGGTAAAACATTTTCTTGCTTTAGAAGTGTTGTTACAGCGATTTAGCTGCAGCTAGTTGGCTATCAATTCAATCAAAATATAGTCATTTAGTTCTTTATTTTTTGAGCTCTATATATTAGCAATATTGCTTTGAATGCATATATAAAGCAATTTACCTTTGCTATTTTAAAGACTTTTAAACAATAATTTGGCTGTATACTGTTAAGTTGTTTGATCCAAAAATAGCTATTTTGTAACAATCTTTAGAATTAATAGCTGTCGTCTGTATACTTAAACTTTAATGTATACAATATGTGCAATTTAGGTAACATTGTTAGATACAAAATAATATAACAAGTGCTAGAAAATTTTAAAATCCTAATTTCACAGTTACATTACTCAAAATTTAATAACAACGTCATTTGATCGGTAAATATAGAGACGATACTTTGAAAAAACAAACGCGCTCTAAAAAATACATCAATTAAATAAATTATTTATTAATTCGAAAAATTTTATTAATTTTTTTTTATTAAAAAATGTAGCTAAAAATGTTTTTTTTAATTTTATAATGTAAAAATATTAAATTTGAAATTGTTTTCCATTGTGTAATATCCAAAAAGACTGATAAATATAAATTTTAAAAAAGTAAACATTTCTAGTTTACAAAATGGTTGCCATTCTCTACCGTTTACATCGGCTGCTCCGATTAAAAAAAATGTCTGCATGTCTTAAATACAAAGATATAGCTCTGGTGGACGTAATATTAACTCAATAATAGAAATTTCGGTAGTAAAGTCATTTGGTTGTGACATTGCCTTTAATGTACATGAAATATACATAAAGATAGCTATTTGGCTGTTTTTGTACCCTAATATATAGTGAAAACAGTCTCTGTTGCTATATAGCTGTGTATGCATCTCTATTACACCTATTTAGCTGCATTAGCTTCCATTTTTATTTATTTATAGCAATATTTCTTTCCGACAGAGTTCTGTCAACTACTTGAACTAACCCCCGTTTACTGCGTTCTAAATAAAATAAAATGTTCAAAGTTGTTCAAACAGTTGTTATTCCCGAAAATTGTGACATTATATTTAAAAGTGAATTTTGTGACATATAATGTAAGACAGTGCCCATTTTCTTAATAATTCTGATAAATTATCTTTTTCGTACTCTATTGACTCATTGTCGTCATCATCAGATACTGAATTTAAAAAATAGTAATTTCCTAGAATTTATGGAACACAACGGAACATCTTCAATTTCTTACACACTCTCCTTTTGCAATGTGCTTGGGAATTCCAAATTATTTGTAATATCTTGAGTTGGCTTACTTTGGGACAGAATAAATTCATTTATTTATTGTTCTTCTATTCTCTGAACGACTTAATACCATATTGGTTTGATGATTTCGTATTTTACGGTAATAAGACGTACTGTATTTATATTTTTTTAATTTTTGCAAGTCAAACACTAACGAGTTTTTCTCCATTTTTCACAAAATTTATAACAACACAATTACATAAAAACAAGATCAATATATGCATCAGCGACCTTCAACACGAAAATATTTGACAAGTAATTACCCATAATAGATATTTTGATACAAAAATTACATTAAAAAAAAAAACGAGAAAATAGTTGGTCGTTTTTCTAAGCTGTAAAAAGCATTTTATAAGCAAAGTTATTGGTAAATTTTTATAGCTTTAATTAGGTATATATATATATATATATATATATATATATATATATATATATATATATTTAACTAAAAAATAAACTCTGCAACTCAAATAATAGAGAAATGATGAAAGTTGTTAGATGGTGTTTTTTGTAGCTGTAAGATAAATTTAAAAGCTCATAGTACAGAAATAATGCTTTAGCTGTTATTCTTATTTCATTCTTAGTTGTAAAATCTATTATATAACTAAAATTGTGTACACTAAAGTTGATACTGTAATTATGGATTTTTAATAACTAAAAAATAAACTTTACAGAGAGAAAAATGGCTTGATCGCCAATATGGCTGCAAACAGTATTTGCAAAGACAATTATTCAGGCATAAAAATAAGACAAAATGCAGCTTAAATAAAAGCTGATATACAGCCAAAACAATGCTGTCACAACGATTTCCCAGCCATATTTTAGCTGTGCTAGCTAGTTTTCCCAAACTGTGCTACTTGGGTGAACGCGAGCGCATAGGCCAAGTGCACTCATCCCTTGTGCACGGTTAGCGCAGCTCATTCGTATAGGCAAGGTAACATCACAGTACGCAGAAAGAGATAGAATACTACAGAAACTTGAGAAATCTAATGCCTCGTCTGTGTTCCTCGCGTGCACTGGAAATTATGCACTTTCGTAGAATTAATTGATTCTGGCTTGCGTATTCTAATTTATATCCACATTTTATTAACCAGTTTAGGTGAATATACACATCTTTATATAAAAATACTCTTAATTTGTATTTATGACAATTGTATTACTAGTGAGTATTTAATTATTACTGATTCAATGCTATACTGATTTACGGAAATTTCTATTTTGTAGACGAGTTATTTCTTAAATTATTAAAGCTATGAGGCCAACACCTAAGATTAACATTTCACAAAAATAAGAAAAATATGTATGAAAAATTTAAATGGTTATGTTTTATTGGCCATGTTTTTGTTTTGTTACAGTTAACAAAGATAAGTAATATTTGGGTTTTATATGGCTATGATGATAGACTTCCAAAAAAAATTTTTTTTTTCTTAACTTGAGATCAAATTTTTTACCAAAAAATACGATTAATTTATGAGAGAAAATATTTTAATGTTTAATACATTATACACACGCATCCTAGAATGTGTGCACACCCATCACAAAATACTACCGCACGCCCCTGTTATAAATCGAAGCCACATCTATAAAATAATTGAATAATTTAAACGTAAACTTTCATTCGACAGTCGTACTCTACCTACATACAGAATATTTCTATTTGACTTTCTTAAACCAAAGCGACAATACTCTTTAAATATAATACTTCATATTTTGTACATAAGTACTACACGATTAAATTAGTAATCTAAACCTAAAGTAATTTACAGGTTTATGAAATACTTACAGTTATTGTTTGTTTTAGTTCGAATTTATGTCACTAAATCGGAACACATGCAATCACTCACAGTTGCAACTGGAGAAAATATCCCCTACTCCGAGGAATTCCAAGTATTTCCAAAATATTTCCATGTATTTCCAAATTATTTCTAAGTATTTCCAAATTATTTCCAAGTATTTCCCAGTATTTCCCAGTATTTTCAAGTATTTTCAAGTATTTTCGAAATACTTTTCATAAAATGTACAGTGATTTCCATTGGTGGTTGAACCCTCGCTATTTGATATAAACATAAGAGAAAAAAGTCTGATTTACACGCAATACCTATCAATTTTTATTTTTAAATAGAAACTCACAATTATTTTGGTAAAATAAAAACAGCAATATTTTGTCTTTTCAACGATGTGATTAGTAGTGAGTGTAAAAATTCGAAAAAAATAAGATAATTGAGAAATAATAGAAATAATTTTTAGGTGGCTGTGTAAAGTTAACAAGATATATATGTATGTAAAACAACTTCATAACGTAAAATAAGAAACAATATAATAAACCACTTAAAACAAATGCTCGAAATTGAGGTCCTGTTCTTCTATGCAGAATATTTCAATAAAAATATTTGTTACAGATTTATAGAAATATTATTAAATTACGTATTATTCATGTCTACAGTTTAACATATTTTTTAGATTATTTTCCATTTATATACATTGAATAAATTACAACGTTATTGTGAATTAAATATGAATTAACATTTACTGCAATTTACGCTTGTATTAAGGCTGTTTCCGAGTACAAGAAAGACTTTTATGAATGTGGGAGAGGAATGAAAGAATGGCGTAGATGTATATATGTGTATTTGTCATAATAATATAATGATTTCAGGTCTTGCTGGGAAGTTTCGTCCACTAGTTGTAGCTCTCCGCAATGCGAATGCCATAGTCCAAGAAGCAACCCACACGTTGGATCAGCAGAACTGGTCCCTGGACATGCTGTGCCTGACGGACGAGGAGTGTTCTCGGACGCAGCGCCCCGACGCGCTGGAGCAGCTGGTTGCCTGCGCCCGCGCCCTCACAGAAGACGTCCGGCAGCTCACGTCCTTCATCCAAGGCAACAGCACGCTGCTCTTCAAGCGGCCCTCCTCGTCCCCGCAAACCAACAACAACAGCGAGTGGATCGAGGACTACGACTACGTCAACTTGGAGTCAAAGGAATCCACAGCGAAAAAACACGCGGAAATTCGAAATGTGCTTCCGACCAAATTACGCGAAGGCTACGACGCCTTGATCAAAAACGCCGAATCTGCAGCTATTGACGATTGCAAAGAAGAAATAAATCCAGAAGACAAACAAGTGTTGACTTTCTATGCAGCTCAAGCAGTCACACACCACAAACACCTAACGCAAGCCATCGACGCCTTCCTGCAAACAGTCGAGCATAACCAGCCGCCGAAAGTATTCCTCGCACACGACAAGTTCGTCGTCCTCAGCGCTCACAAGCTCGTACACATCGGCGACACGGTACACCGGAACGTCCAGCAAGCAGACATCCGCACTCGAGTGCTGAACTGCGCAAATGCCCTGTCGGATGCGCTGGCCACCAGCGTTGCCAAAACCAAGCAAGCCGCCCTGCAGTTTCCCAGCGTGAACGCCGTGCAGGAGATGGTGGACTCGGTGGTGGATATCTCGCACCTCGCGCGCGATTTGAAGCTGTCGCTCGTGCAGGCAGCTCAGCCGCACTCCTAAACTGCTTGGAATTGTCTCTTAATTGGCGGCCAGTGAAAAACAAAACCGTACTATTTTCTATATTTGAAAAATTAATCGCGGTTAGATTCTTCCGCAAACCGAATACAATTTCAAACACGGTTGTGGTTACTTTTACATAACCACCAAAACCGTGTGAAGTTAGCGGTTAGCGGGATTTGATATGAAGGGTAGAAATGTTTGGATTGAAGCGCAATTACAAGTGTCTGTTAAAATAAATAAATTGAAAAATTCAAGGCTTCCATGAAATCAATGGAATTACCAAAATAACCTAAATTGGCAGTTTATGAGACAGCTGTTAAAGTTAAAAGCGTTTGTTTATTCATGCGTGGTTCTAAAACCACGCAGTTGATTTAGAACAAGTTCCAACCACGGTTCGTTTTTCGAATATACCATTTAGTTATCTAATTTTTAATCTCGTCTATTATCGACGTGAAAGAAAATCGGTTGCATATTATTGGGCCTATTTTCTTTGTAAGTAGCTAAATGTGGTTTCTTGACCGTTGGAAAATGTCTCATATCTAATTTAATTCAAATTTGTTCGAACCCTCAATTCGAAAGAGTTCTAAAACTGAAAATTTTTTATTCGAGTGCAGTTTAACGCATGACACTAAAAAACTCTATTTTACACACGTGTTGCTTACAACATGTTTTCTGCAAAAGTAGCCATTGCTAGGTAACAAACTTTTTAAGCACTAGGGCGCGAAAAGGAACTTTACAAAATGTGAAGAGTGCATAAAGTATGTACTGTATGCCCGGTTGTAGGAAAAATTATTTATATGGAAAATAAGCTCAGTAATGTACAGTCCTTTTGCGCTGCCGTTAATATCCATAAAAAATAAACCACATTTATATACATAGAGTGGTACTTACAGGCAACTACCTATTTAAGGCAACTAAAACATTCCATCTTGATACATTTTAAATGCATTCAAATTTAAAAATATAAATTTGAATGTCTTCGCACACTAACAATTAAATAGTTGTTCTAATTCTAGCATCATTACAAAACAGTGAAAAAATAAAAGACATAAGAGTACAATGAAATGCAAAATTGTTCATTGAACAATGCCTTTCTAATGTCCCAATGAATCTAAAGGTTTTTTTCACGTAAACTTCTATCACTACTTGCTCTTTATTTGGTGATTGGTTTCTTATTCGAAACTTACACAATGTGGACCCTGAAACGATTACGAATTAATTGTTCAAATAAACTTTTTAAGAGAGTTAATACAAATTTTAGATTTCTGTGAAAAAATAAAGTTTGGTTTCATAGGGTTATGAGAAAGCGATTCCATTTTTTGTGACAACTCATGTAACTACAGGGATAGTCTTAGTAACTGTACTATATACAAACGGACACCTGGTTAGGAAGTCTCGTTTTAGTTAGTGGATTACTTATTACCTCATTAAATATCTATTGCATTGTATAAAAGACAAATATCGTTGCCTATATTTCAAGTCGCCTCGGCCTGCCATATTTTGAGACAAACTATAAAGCTTGTGATGTAAACGCATTTATTACAAAGAGGAGAATTTAAGTTCCTTTAAACTATTCATACAAAGCGTTTTATAATAATGCAATCCATTGTAATTAGCGTTTTTGCAATACTTAGAGAACTATTGAATACTGATAGTTTAACTGTAGCCATTTAATGTTGAAATTTACAAACTTAAGTAAGTTTAATGTGATTCCAAGTATTTATTTTTAAAGACTTATTGGTGCCCTGTAAAACAAGTGCATATTCAGCTTCATTATTTTAAACACCAAAACTATTATTTCCTAAAGTATTTACTAATAATTTGTTGATTACATTACGAAACGAGAATATGAAGCTTATCAAATTCCTGAAATCGTCACTATTACAAAATTGGGTATCAACCCAGACCAGGTTAGATTTTGTGAAATTCGCTAAACTTAACTGAGTTAAACAATCTACCCTAACTCAACCTAACTTTGAATACATATTTAAAACGAATATTTAGAAAAAATATTGCCATTGATTTTTTTGTAAGTAATATAATAAGTGCCATGAATTTATCAGTAAAATTTACGAATAGTAGTTACTTCACAGGAATTATGAGTAAATTTTACCGATTAAATTCTTTGCTTGATTATTTCACAAATGACAAGTCAAATAAAAATTTTCATATCAACAAAATTCAACCGTGATGATGCTACTGTATTATCAATTTTTTTTGGAAGATCTCATTTTATCGATACATTTTTAGTTTACACGATTTTTTTGCTTAACAAGTAATTTTTCTGAAATCAGAGAGATCATCTGGTATTTGGTGAGACATATTCCAAAGACAACGAAAAATTTTACAACTTAATTATTATATTGAAAAATTAATCAACAGATATGAACAATAACGAATGTTTATTTACTACTAACGGAAATTTATCTATATAATTCTGTTCCCACTGGTTGAATTTTCAAGTGTTTTGCATTATGATTGCTTAGAAACTAGCCTTTGGAATTTATTATCGAGAATATATAATTAGACAAAACTTCACTTGGTTTGTTGTTTTCGGTAAACCAGACATAGAAAATAGAGATAGACATGTGTCTAATAATTGGTAATGCATCATTGACAAAACAAAAACGTAAATAATGTAAATAACAGAAAATATTGGCAACTACACTGATACCTCAAGTGAGCAATACTCCAACAATACTTTCATTATGTATCTATCTCTATTTTCTCATTCTGGCTTACTACAGAAGGATAGAAAATGTTATGTCTAGTTATATTTTGTCGTGACATCGTGACTGATTTTGAAAAATAATGAAAACTCTTATTTTTCCAACTTCGTGATATTATCAAGCCATCTGATGACAATTGTATTAAATATGGCCGCTATGTTAAATTTTGAAAATTAATTTTCAATGTATTTTAGTTTTGGTGTTTGAAGGATTGGGGGTGAAAATGTTGGTGTGGACTGCGTTCCCAGTAAAACGTTTATTAGATTGTGTATATATGTTTAAATTTCAAATTATTTATCCTTGTATATTTAAACTTAAACTGTATATTTTATATTGTAGTGAATTACATTCTGTAAGACTTGATGCAGCAAATATTTTAATTACAAATAAAACAGTAAATTTGCTAACTTCACGTTTATTGCCGAGTTATAAAAAGAACACAATACAAAACAGAAGAATAAAAGTCTATTCTTCATCCTTCTTAAGAGGTTTGCTCTTCTTGGGAAATGAAGAAAGGTCTCGCATCATAGAATACGCATCTTCGCCGTCCGCGTAATACTTGGGTTCAATTTCTAGAATTTTGAACTGCAGAGAGTTGGTGTACAGATTTAAAGCTGCACGGTTACTTTTACGCACGTGTAGCGACACGTATTTAGCATCGAAACACTCCACCATCGCGCGGGACGCCTGGTCCATTAGTTTCTGTGCTAACCCCAATCTTCTGTGCGACCTTTTCACAGCGAGGGAGGTGATGTGCCCATGTTTCTGTTCTTCACCGTCTTCCTCCATTTTAGCGAGAACGTAGCCCACTACGTTGCCTTTTTCGTCCTCTGCGACGTAACTTAATTGCGGCCACGATAATCCATGATAAAAGTAATATTTCATTTGGTAGTTTTCAGGTAAACACAACAAATTGCAGTGTTGCATATTCATCAGGTCTTCCGGCTTTGCACATCGAATATTCATTTTGATAGTCTTTTTTGCACACTGAATTTAATCTCTGCGAACTTTCTTTGGTCGACTTCGTTCTTTTTGTTCGTTAGTTGAATTCTCTGACATACCACCTAGTAGCTCACGTACAAATCGGAATCGTGACAGAAATGCTTTCCAAACGATATACCACCCTGCAAAATTACAAATCATTTTATGGATCTTTTCCTAAAGTACAAACACAAACTAACCAAATGCAACTAATAAAAATACTATAAAAATTGAAGATATAATAGAAAAAACAGCTAACAGCAGTTCTTTCATTTTAAGGACAACATCCGATTGTAAAAAGCGATATATGTCCAATTTATTTCTTTTTAATATTACAATTTTCTTAACCACCAAATGAAGATAACGCCATTTTGATTAGTGCAAAATATACTAATTTTTACATGCAATTGAACAAATAATATTCAATTTAAATACGTAAGCAACAATTACACTTACTTATTCTATTTTATATAAAATGTCTAATTTACTAATTTGCTTTCAACGTGATCTTTTCACGTTCATCTTAAAATAAACTAGGGAATTTCACATTTACAAGGTTAGCAGCAATGGAAAATAACTGCTGCTTATTTCATAAACCTTTGCTCTGCATTTTAGGTTAAGTTATTAACATGCAAAAGATGTGATTTTCGTTTCATATTTATTATTTCATTATTAATAGTTATTCGTGCAAATTAATTCAAAATGTCGTCTGGGGATTCTTCCAAGGATTCAGCTGCGACTAAAACTCCAATGGTGTACATTTGTGGAGGTGAGGTTATGTTTGTAGTGAATAAATTGAAAAATGAATTTGCTATTTTGTGCGTAGTTTAAATGTAACATAAAATTTTACAGAATGTCATAATGAAAATGAAATTAGACCAAGAGATCCAATTCGTTGCCGAGAATGTGGTTACCGCATAATGTATAAGAAACGTACAAAACGATGTATCCTTTTTTATATCATGTTTTTATTTAATCTAGTGATTTGAATATTTTCCTTAATATTTAAACAGTGGTCGTATTTGACGCCCGTTAATAATTTAATAAGTAATTAAATATGTAATTAGGCTAAATAAAAATGTAAAATTAACATTGTACTTTTTATATGCAAATAAATTTGATTACGAATTATTGCGTATAAATTTTTATTTTATTGTTGTCATTTATGTTGACCTAATTTCACATCTATGAAAATTTTGAATATTTATATTATTATATATTATTTATGCGTATGTAAATAATGAATAGTAGAATAATTAGAAAATTAAGTAATGAAAGTGAAAGTTACCCACGAAATAAAAGTTCAAAGATCTCTATCGATTGAACGATGTTTCAAGGTCAAGTGCGCAAAACAACAATAGCAGATCTACTTTAAGTCGAATTTCAAGGCCATTCGTAACGTGGATCAATACAAGTTTATTTCCCAATGCCGTACCCTGGATGAGTGACGCGGCAAACGATTTTACACACATTCTCTCCCGCAAGTGATTGGCCGCTTCGTAGATATGAAACGTTGTAAGGTTTACCGTTTGCAACTGAAGCATGTGCCATTGAAATATATATTTTTTAATTTAAATACGTTTAGAAACTTTAATTATGCATTAAGTCGATGATTATTTATGAAATGTAAAATATATTTACCCTCACCACGTGTTAAATGACATT
This sequence comes from Stenolophus ochropezus, assembly GCA_035578165.1. Classification (NCBI taxonomy): domain Eukaryota; kingdom Metazoa; phylum Arthropoda; class Insecta; order Coleoptera; family Carabidae; genus Stenolophus; species Stenolophus ochropezus. The sequence continues at coordinate 16,027,033 of JAQOWZ010000003.1, read as the reverse complement.
AATACTATTTTCACAGAAGTTTGCGCTTACGTAGCGAGTTTTGGCGCCAAAATATATTTGAAGTTTCATATTTTTGAGTGCCACCTATTTATAATAATAAAATTGAATAACTATAAAGGTTAAGAAGAATTCTTTCATGCTAGTTGCTACATGAAATTGCAAAGCAAAAATAGTTGAAGTAGAATTTTGTGAGAAGCAAATTTTAATAAAAATTTTAAACACGTTCGATGATATTTTTAATTATGTTTTAACTTCTTTTAAATTTTAACCTAATTGACAAATAGTTCTATAAACTATATTTAATTTATATTTTATTAATTTATACAATGCTTCAGTGCCCTATACAATACGCGAAGTACACTTCATCAATATGGGGCATACCTTACAACGAGGTATGTATTTCTTTATTCTTTAAACATATAATAATTTGTCTGCACGCAATATAGATATAAAATATTTTTAATATTTTAAAATATAAATTCTTACGTGTACCTACATTTTTGTGACTTTATTTTTATATTATATTGCAACAATTTTATATAAAATTAAATATACGCAGTAAGGTTTTAAATTTTTCGACAAAAAAAATATTTGTTTTTGCTTGTCTTCCGCAAAGTTCATTGCATGTTATATGTCTGTCTCTCTCTACAATATGGGGTTTTCCGAGAGATCATATTAAAAATATATTAAAAATTTGTATTAAGGTGAAGTAGAAAAAAATATAATGTGAAAATTGATAAAAAAGTTCAACATTTATAAATTATAAATATATAATTGTGACGTTGAATCCCCAGTTAGAGCGCGGTTTGTCATATGCCTGTGTTAGTTTATTACTCAGTTACTTTTCTGTTTTTACAAAATTAACAAATACTTGTAAAATAAAAAAAACACCAAGTACTCAACATTCAAAAATATCTTCATACTATGTACTTACCGTAAATATCAAATCGTAATCAAAATATTCATTTACCAGTCTAAAAATATGAAAGAGGGGATTTCACTATAATGATATTCATTTTAAATAGGTTACCATTGCTATCTCGATAGCTATGAGAGTTACGAGGTCCGTTAAGTTAACAAAATTTCTGTTTGTAAGACTATTAAAATGAGACAAACAATTTTTTTAAACCAGTGTTTCTTAAGATATGGGGCCCAACTTTCTTATTCTAAATGGAATATTTTTATATATAGTCTATATAAAATTATAAATCCAATGATATGTTTGAAGTTAATTTTTAGTTAAAAATTAAAATCCCTATGTTGGCATTAAATTTGGGTACGTTAACCTGAAAATAGCAGTGCCATGAATAAATAGAAAACAAACGTCAAATTCTGTGTATAAAGTTGTTCAAAATTAAATTCTGCATCAGATGAGATTATGATTGATGCATCCGCACGTCTACAGTACGAGATTTATTAAATATAAAATTTAACATTTTTGTTAGAAATCAGAAAGCCATGGAAATAAAAGAAAAAAAACTATGTGTCAGATCAGTGAAGTATCTGTATGGTAATATTATTTAAGTTGAATTTATACTATTTTTCTTAATTAATGTACCAATATTACAAAAATATAAACTAAAAAAAAATTAATAAAAGATAAGATGAGTACATCAACGCAGTGGCGCCGGGGGCTCACTCCGCCCCGGGTGGCACCATTCTAGGGTCAATTTAATTACAAATTTTCAATTTGAAATTTGCTTTATTAAAAAATTATAAATATTTTTATGTTTATAACAATGTATGCAACTTTATAAAAGTCTATTACAATCATTGAATCTGTTTTTTTTTTATGTATTATTACCGTACTGACTTGTGAAAATAATATGAGACAAATGGATAACGCAAACAACACAACTATAACCATGGCGTCATATCAACCCATATAGACTTGATCACAAAAATGTTATTGGTAAGAAAATTTTACAAAATAATATTTACTAATAACTTCTCAATTTTCTGAAACCGGTAAACTATTGAACAAACCTCGGATGTTATGAATCATACCAGGCCTTAGATATTTTCAAATTTTCGCTCTATGAGATCGGAATTCAATTGACATCTGTAGCAATGGGGGTTTCCAAGACAACGCCTTTTTAAAATATATATTCTGCATATCAATTTTGGTCGTTAGTATATTGTAATAAAACTAAAATAATATATAATTGTTGAATACTTTATTTAAAAATTGAAATTAAAGTTTTATTTAAATGACCTTGTGACGTCATTCCCCTGATCAATGTTGCCAACTATAAGTACATAAGTTTTAATTTCACCGGTTCGCAACACTGCCTCCGATAGCTAGCTTCATGTGATAAAATGACAGTGCAAGCTCGATTTCATTTAATTTTAAAATATATGAGAACACACACACGTGGTAACTGGTAAATGCATCTATCGAAAGCATGAATCACGAAAGCAGGTTATGTTTATATTCAATGCTTGAATTTACGCGGTACTCGTAGCCTAACTTCACTTCAGATTTTTAGCTACTTATAGTTCTATCTCATAGCGCACATGGACTATCTTTTTCTAGTCAGGGGAATGACGTCAAGCCCATTGTCCGTAAACTTTATTAATTTTTTTCTCGGATACTATCAACTTTTTGGAAAAATAAAAAAATATGGGTCCAATATTTTGTTTTAAAGTTTATCATATAAAAAAATCAAAAAATCTTGGAAACCCCCATTATGATACTCATAACAATGCAAGATATGTTAATAGTTATTACGGTATTATTATTCTTTACGGTACTGTATGTATAAACATCATATTTTTTACATATACCTTCTTTAAATGTTTTTAAATATTTGTACTTTCTTTTATTTTACAGTACTAAATTCAAATTCTTTAAATCTGACCTTATTTTAATATAATTATATTGAATGTTTGTGATTGACATACCATAAGTGACTGCTTAAAGCGTTTTTCCTCTGATTTTTTCAATAAAAACTATTTTTTATTTTACTTTCTTAATAATTTTTAATGTAACAACATCAAAATTTTGATTTAAATTGAAAAATGTAATACAGTATAAAATAAAATGTATCATTCGTCTGTTAAATAATTTTCACGGTACTTATTACTCAATTCCTGACTAGCCTTCTTCGTCGCTTGTCTAGAAACATCTTATTCGTACCATACAAACGTATTTATCGGACTTATAAGGTAAATTACTATTACATTCGTTTAAAATAAAGTGACGGGCAGAAAGGTGACACCATCACTATTGCCCCAAGTGTCACCAACTCTATGCTACTGCATCAAATAAAACAAATAGACTATAACGAAAATTAATAATTAATATCAAATTACGATGATATGTTATTAACTGTCACAGCTAACAGAAAGACACTTTCTTTTATTTCCACGGCTGTCTGATATTGAACGGAAATGTTACATTTTATATTTAATAAATTTCGTACTAACAGATGTGCTGTTGTATCAATTCTTTTTTTGATGTAGAATTTAATTTGAACAATATCGTATTCTTGTAGTTTTGCTCTAAATCTATCAGGAGAGAGAGTATCCCCAATTTTTTGAAATCCCATGTTAAAGTCCTATGGTCCGCATTTCGTTGCAGACACTGTATATAAAAAAAAAACAACATATTAATAGTAAAATAGAGAAAAACTGTGACTCCGTTTTTTTTTTATCTGAATGCATTCCCTCTGAATAAAATCCTGCCGGCGCTCTTGAATTGAAGTGTACTGTGACTCAAGGTCACACCATTTCTGTTCTTCAAGCTCATTCGTCAGAATTGTTGGCGGTATTTTTCACTTGCCATTCATAACATTCACGGTCTTTTGCAGTCGCCAATCAAAATATTGATGTAATTCATTTACCGGATGTTTTTTTTTTTTTGGAGGTGCATATAGGAGATTAAGATGGGAAATCAGTTTTTGCAGGCAGTTTTAACCGACAATAATAGCAATAGCAGAATAAAAAATCTTCATCATCAAATGACACTAAATACGGGTACATTATGTCGTATTTTAATCATATAAATTAATTTTTAAATTTATTCAATTTCTTAATAATAGTAATAGCCATGGAATTCCAACAAAAAAAATAAACATATATTTGAGGTTTGACTTTTTATCTGTCAGAATTTGGTAGGTATGATTTTCTTTATGATTTTATATTCTTTTAATAATTTATAATAGATAGAAATTGTTTGAAGAAAAAAATGATTAAATTATTACTTTATAAAATTTACACAAGATTTTTTTTATTAGATTTTTTTTATAAATATACATAGACATTACTAGATGAAGTAATAAACGTTATAGATAGGGTTGCCAACCGTACTCTAAAATAGAGTATTGTCCTCTATATCATGTAGGCGTACTCTATAATCTATAACACTAATAGAGTACTCTAAAATACTCTTTTTTACACATTGTTTACTTAACTAGTGCCAGTCTGTAATAATATGCAAAAACCCATAATGTTATATTAAAAATATATAGCCATTTTTCTGTGTCAGCTTGTAGGAGAGAAGAATTGAAAATGTTTGTTGCAATAGTTGAAGGAGACTTTCATAAGCTTTTGAATTTGATTGTTTAAAAAAAAATGATTAGCTATATACTCTCTGTTCCCGCCACTTCAGCATTTACTAAAAGAGTCTTTTCGGTCATGAATGTGGAGTGGCGAGAAGAGAGAAACAGAGCTTTATTGACATTGATCAAAAATGAGCTCTTGATATATATAAATTTAGAGTTGGAATGTTTGGACTCATACAATTCCTTTAAAAAAATGAAAAATTGTTATGTGCTGCAAAAAGTACAAAAAAAATACCTTTTTAAAAGTACAAAATAAATGATACTCTTTTTTGTAAGTCCGTACTCTTTATTTACCTCCTTTAAAATCAGATATACTCTATTTCTTCTAAAAGGAGTTGGCAACCCTAGTTATAGACTATGTAAACCTTTGTTCCTGCATGTTGATCCGCGCGCCAATTCACGAATTTTTCGATAATTAGCGTTGGTATCATTTTAAATGTCATCATATAGAATAAATTATTTATTAAATGCAATTTTTATAATCTGAAAGAAGTTTTGCAGAAGAAAAATGTCTATTGTAATAATTTATGCTTATAAAACAATTAACATAACTACTTAAAAAAATTATAACAAAAATTGTATGTTAGTAATGTACCTGAAAAAAAATTGTACTACATAATATTCGCAAATTACATTACATGGTTTGACGAGAAACGCCTAGTGCGTTCAATATAAAAATAAAGACAAATTTCTTAAGCATGACGTCGAGGGGTCGAGGTATTGCACATTCATACTGCATCATACATATGTCGTTTCTTTATTGTTATGCGATATTTTATTGTTTTAAATTAAACGTATTCTGTCATTTGCCATTATAAGTTGTACATAAATATAATTAACAAAAATTAATATGAACTTTCAGTAATTAGTAATATGAAATTAAGAATAATAAAAAGCAAGAAAATGCTGTTTAAGAAACAAGATAATGATTTGATTACAAAGCGGTATAAAATTAAAATTTAAAACTATCATTTGAATTTGCGACCCGTGTATTTTATACCTATAATAAGTTATATATATTTTTTTATATAATATTTTAATATTTTATAAAGATTTATCATATAGCTATTAACAGTTTCATATTTTAAATGATTACAGCTTAATGATAACAGATCCATTGTAGATTGTTTTTGCACTTGCAAAGGACGAAAATCTCTTTTTATAAACCTTTTTATACTATTGGGAATTTTATTATTATTACAAATAAAATATTGTTGTTTTGAATTTTGTTGGCCGACAGCAAAACAACCAAATTCATCAAGAGACATTCCATGTAGGTACCTATTAGTTAATATATTTTATTTTGGGAACTGCAGGAAATTATTTGTTGATGGAGAATAGTTCCATGTTAAGTTTATATAATTTTATCCACAACTGTCACATAATCTTCATATAATTCAATCGTTTTTTATCATTTAATGACCTTTATTACAGTTACTAATTGAATAATATTGACAGTTCGATGTAATAATATTATTCAATCGTTATGTCAAATTTTAATCTTACCAGTCAAAAGAGTTTTTCTACATAAAAAGCCAAAGTTACACTAATTGTGTCATTTTTGATACTTTTCATCTCTTTTTAAGCTTAAATTGTAGCTAAATATGTAACATTAGAAATAATTGCCTTGCGCTAATTATCTATGCTGTAAAACAATGACGCCAGCTATTGTTATTTATCTGTCAAATTTTGGTAACATATTTGGTTATAAACACATATTTTTCATGTTATAATTACGGATAAAGAATAGTATTTTATTCACATATAATGGCTATTACCCATTCGAATGATTAACAACACTCGCTTTCGCTCGTGGTGGCAAAATTACGGGCGCCGACTTTTCATAATATTCTTGTGGACAAAATATCTTATACTGAACAACAACGAAACGTACAAACTCCAAAAAATAATTATTTTTAATGAATTTTAATAATACATATAATGTATAAAAATAGGAATATACAAAAAGGAAATAAAATGGAAAATATGACAGTTAACGTAACATGAAAAAGTAAGTTCATATTTAAACATATATCTCCAGTTCTTACATTTATAAAAGAAATTTTTTCTTTCAAGCATTATTTTTAGCAATGTATATGAATCTATATCGCGATGTATTAGTATTATGTATATGCAAAAGTACTGAACCATTCATGGCCGGTTACACCTACAGTACTTAAATTTAAATTTCCCTTAAAAGCTTAAATAGAGATCATATCACATCAGAAAAAAGTGTTAAATGAACTATTTAACATTGCCGTTAAAATAAAAGAATTTTTCATTTAAGAGTTGCTTAAAATTTTAGCTTTTGTGGTACAACTAGGCATTAGTCAATTTTCTCTTATTTGCGATTTTAAATTTATTTTATTTTTTGATATCCAAACAATCCAAATATTCTTTGTTGTTACCAATGTGATCCTATTCTGTTAATATGTACTTTATTTATTCAAATAAATAAACTGAAATCTCAGGGGGGTAATTACCTCCATTACCCTCGATTACTATGGTGTAATTAATTTATTTCACTTCTATGGGATGTAAAACGGTAAACATATTTCTTTTCTACGAACTTCTGAACTGACCATTGTTATGGAAATTAACATCCAAAACAATTAGAATTCCACCACGTCGAAAACAGAATTTAACTCGTAATTCCATCCGCTCTTACGATTTCACACAGCTACATCCAAATAAACTAATTACAACATATATATTAGGGGTGTCAAAATGGCGAGCTTTTGTTACGATTTTTCCAATACTGAACTAATAATAGCTAAGCTTTCTTTGTTCTAAAGTATATTGTAGCGATCTCAAGGTCGCGCCATGGACGACGGCCACTAGCGGACCTGTCACGACAGGTTCGTTCGCTTCCCATTGTTCTATTTACAGAGGGTTTGCGAATATTCCAGAACTTAATTGTTCCACTATAAAAACCCCGAGCAGGAGATCGCGAGGACAGTCTATTATTGATACGTGTAGTGATCGTTGATGATATAAATAAATAGTTAGTGATATAAATATTGTGGAAATAAATATTGCTTAATTTTAAGTGTTTAAATAAATAATCTTAATGTTTAAGTCTTTATTAATAATTGTTATTCCTAAATTAGTATTTATATTTGTTAATTCATAGTGTTAGTTATTTTTATTATCTTTTATAATTCATATTTCATTTATTATATTTAGTTATATAAATATTAGTGTTTTAATCATTTTTTACACTTCACTTAAACAAATAAACGTTACAATTGGTGCCGGGTGTGAGGTTAATAACCTGTGAAATGTTTAAATAAAAACAAATAAAATAGCGACTAAACAAGTAAAATTAAGTGAATTTAAAGTGGCCGATCTCAAGAGAGAGCTGGAAGAACGAGAGTTGGACACATGGGGAACCAAGTCTGTTCTACAACATCGTCTACGCCAAGCCTTAATAGAAGCTGGTGAGAATCCTGATGAATTTTTTATTCGAAATTGATGATTTTGTTAAAATTCCGAAAAAAAATTCTAGAACTTTAGAACAAAATTTGGCGGAAAATTCTAGTAGTTTCGAACAGAAATTAGAAGAAAAATTGGCGGAAAATTCTAGAAAATCTGAAGAGAACTTAAAAGAACAAATGATAGATAATTATAGAACTTTAGAACAAAAATTAGAGAAGAGTTCTAGAAAATCTGAAGAAAATTCTAGAACATTGAAAGAAGAATTAATAAAAAATTCCAGAAGTTTATAATAAAAATTGGAAGTAAAATTAACAGAAAATTCTAGAAAATGGGAAGAGTAACTAATGGAAAATTCTAGAGGTATGGAAGAAAAACTGAACGAACAACTGAAAGAAAGTTCTAGAAATTTAGAAGATATATTGGAAAATTTGAAAGATGAATACGATATGAGGATTGCAGAATTACAGAAAAATATCTCCAAAATTACGTCACCAGCTGTTTCAAATTCTAATATAGTTAAGACGTATGAAATTCAGAAGAGAAACCGGAAAAAGAAAATAGATCTAGAATGCATATAAAAACACCAGAATTGGACGGCAAGACATCGTGGCCGAATTATGTAAAACAATTTGAAGCCGCTGCAAAGCACATGGTTGGACTTCCAAGGAGAAGGCTACAGCGCTGACAATTTCGCTGCGTGGAGAAGCTGTCGATATCCTTTAGACGCTAAAAGACGATGAACAGGAAGATTATGACCAACTTAGACAAGAGGATGAACAAAAAGACTACGAACAACTTGTTAAGCGATTGAATATGCGATATGGCAATGCGCATCTGGAGCAGGTGTACCAAACGCAACTGAGAAACCGGTACCCAGAGTTCCAAAGAAAATTTAAAAGAATTCGAAGCTGATATAGCGCGTTTGGTTTCGTTTCGTACACCCTACAGTTCCTGAGATCGTTTTGGAATGCCTAGCCACATAAGTATTTATCTATGGGGTCTGAGACAATGAAACTCAGCAGGCACTACGATTAGCTCGACCAAAAACTCTGATTGATACACTTTCATATGCCTTAGACCATGAAGCTGCAAAACAAGCTTCAAGTAACCAATCGCGAGTGCGAAATATCCATGCTGAGAGGATTGAAGACACTGAGGATCTAGAAGACAGTATCAGACGAATTTCATCTGAAATCCAGCTTGAAGAAAGAAACTCCGCTGTTCGAATTGCGTTGCATTAGGTCACCCGAAAAGGCTCTGCTGAAAACAACAGAGGAAAGCAGAATCAAAAAAGGAAGAAAAGGAGCCGGGAAACTAAGTTGGGTTGATGCGAAGGGGCAATCGTTGACGCGTAATCCAGTAACCCCAGAATCCATTAGTTTTGTAGCATCCCTTCATCATGAAGCTAACAGCATCTATTTAGACGGCTCTATCGACAGAAGGCCGCTTAAAATGTTTCTGGATACGGGTGCGACAAAAACAATAATCAGAGCCGACTTAACAAGAAAAATATGCAGAAAATATCTACTTCCAACAAAGTGGCAGATACGCAAAGTTACAGGAGAACAAGCTACCGCATCTAGAGAAATAGATTAAAGCATAATTGTTGGAAAAACATGCATTAAACATCGTGCGCTGGTAGCTGACGTAGAAGATGAATTCATTCTCGGCATGGACATAATGAAAAAGCATGGATTTAAACTTTACCTGAAGAATGAAGTGATGATAGTCAATGATAAAGAACTGATATTAAATCCACGAGACGACAATAACATGCGAGTATTGATAACGAAAGATGTAACCCTCCCAGAACGAAGTGAATCGATCGTGGAAGCACAGTTAGAAGGTAATTTCTGTGAAAGAAACATTGCTATGCCTCAGCCGAAAAATGATGATGCCAAAACTGGAACTGGAGTTGTAATTGGAAAAGGGGGGTAAAAAAGGGACCATAGCAGGAGAATGTTCAACGGTATCATCGATTATTCGAACTGTACAGGCCAATGACAGCACACCCTGTGAAGTTTCGGATATTCTAATTAAGGAGCTGTCAACAACATTCCAGGACTTGACCGCCTACCAGAAAGCTAAGGCTAAGAACTTAATTGGGAATTTTCAAGATGTGTTCCAATTTGACAAGAAGAACAAAGGATGAACCAATGTAGTCCATCATAAAAAAGACACCAGAGACGCAAGACCCATCCGCCAAACTGCAAAAAGATTACCACTGGCGAAGCGGGAAGAAATCAGAAGAAATTATTGAGGACATGAAGACTGAAGGTGTGATTGAACCTTCAAGCAGTCCATGGGCTTCACCAATGGTGCTAGTGAAGAAGAAGGGTGGCTCTATAAGACTTTTCGTCGATTTTCGTCAACTTAACAACGTGACGAAGAAGGATAGCTACCCGCTACCCCGAATAGACGATACACTGGACACATTGCCAGGATCAAAGATTTTCTCTACTCTTGATCTAAAGAGCGGATTTAGATCCAAAAGACAAAGAAAAGACGGTATTTACCATCGGTACCGGTCTTTGGCAATTTATTGTTATGCCATTTGGGCTCTGCAATGCTCCTGCAACGTTTGAACGACTGTTGGAAACAGTATTGACTGGACTGTCGTGGAAAACATGTTTGGTTTACTTCGACGATATTATTGTGGTAGAAAAAACGTTCGAGGACCACATGAAAAACTTGGAAGAGGTTTTCCAAAGATTGAGAAAGGCTAACCTGAAGCTCAGTCCAAAGAAGTGTCACTTATTTCAAAGAGAAGTTCATTATCTTTTACACGTAGTTTTTGGTAAGAATATCGCAGTCGACCTGGAGAAAATAAAGGCTGTGAGTTACTGGCCAGTACCGAAAGATGAACACGAATTGAGAAATTTCCTTGGTCTCTGTAAATACTACCAACGTTATTTACCTGAATTTGCCAACATAGGGAAGCCATTGACAAGGCTTACTGAAGAAGGTAGAAGATTTATCTAGGAGATGGACTGTCAAGCCGCGATCAAACAACTGAAATATTCCTTGACAAGCGCACCTGTTCTAAGTTATCCTTTACCAGAATGAGAATTCATTCTAGATACAGATGCCAGCATCGTTGGAATTGGTGGTGTTCTTTCCCAGAGACAAGATGGACAAGAGAAGGTTATTGCCTACTTCAGTAAGACCTTCTCAAAATCAGAGAGGAATTATTGCGTCACTAGAAAAGAACTTTTGGCAGTTGTGAAATCCTTGGAGCACTTCTACAAATATTTGTACGATAGAAGGTTTCTTATAAGAACTGACCATGCTGCTCTGAAATGGTTGCTACAATTTAAAAATCCTGAAGGTCAGGCGACTAGATGGATTGAAAGATTGCAAGAATATAACTTCGTTATCGAGCATCGGGCAGGTACATGCCAAGACGAATGTAAGAATTGTAGTCGTTTAGAAGAAAAACTTTCCACCGTCGCCAGAACAACAGTAGTCACTAATAGTTGGCAAACGAAAGACCTTCGCAAGGACCAAGAGAATGACTCGGACTTGAAAAATATACTGAATTGGAAACATAGCGATAACAGACCAGTTTGGGAAGATGTTGCACGACACCCACAAAGTGTAAAATCGTAGTGGGCGCAGTGGTTGAAGAGGGCCTCTTGAAACGTATCGTAGAAAATACTGAAGGTACTGAGAGTAGGACCCAGTTGATAATCCCTAGAAAAAGAGTACCGGAAATATTGAAAAAGGTCCACGACGGATCTGGTGGAGGACATTTTGGAGTAAATAAAACCCTGGAGAGAGTGCGCCAACGATTTTACTGGTAAATTGCAAAGAAGATGTTAAAGAGTAGTGCAAGAAATATGTGGTCTGCGCTGGAAGTAACGGACCACATAGGAAAAGAAGAGCTCCAATGCGCCAATATAACGTTGGAAGTCCCTTTGAACGCATTGAGATTGATGTGGCCGGACCATTCCCAGAAACTGACGAGGGAAATAAGTACATAGTGGTAGTAATGGATTACTTTACTAAGTGGGTCGAAGCTTATCCATTACCCAACTAGGAAGCCGAAATCTTGGTAAAAGAATACTTCTGCCGATTTGGAGTACCGCGAGAAATACATTCCGACCAAGGAAGGAATTTCGAGTCTGCTCTGTTCCAAAATATCTGTAAGATATTAGGAATTAAGGAAACCAGAACTACTGCATTACACCCGATCTGATGGCATGGTTGAACGGATGAATAGAACAATAAACCAGTATTTGTTGAAGGTAGTTTCTAACCATCAACGAGACTAGGACCGACATCTTCATCTGTTCTTGTTAGCTTACCGTTCATCCGTGCACGAGACAATAGGGCAGACACCAGCTTATCTTATGTGGGCGGGAGTTGCGCTTACTATGCAACCTGATATTTGGCAGTAAACCCGGTGAAGATCTTGCCGGGGAAGACTTTAACGGACTTACGGAGAAGAATGAATGACATCTATGAACAAGTCCGTGTAAGCATTCAAGGCGCCAGTGATCGGATGAAGAACCAGTACGACATAAAGGCTGAAAAAGGTGATTATCAACCTGGAAAGTTAGTATGGCTTTACAATATACAAAGACGTCGTGGCTTATCGCCGAAGCTGCAAAAGAATTGGGAAGATCCCTACAGGATCGTAAAGAGAATAAATGATGTGGTCTACAGAATTAGGAAAACACCTAATGGGAAGCCGAGAGTAGTCCACTTCAATCGGTTTACGCCTTTCGCTGGTGATAACTATGACGATCATCGTGAAGCGACGGTTCGTCGGGTTGTATCTGAGGAACCCACATTTGAATACTTCATGGAAAGCCATTCCACTGGTCACAAGGCACTGGCCCGTTACTTTCCGCGCAGACCATATGTTTCTTTTACCACTCTTTAACAGCTTCTTTGCAATTTACCCAGTAAAATCGTTGGTACAATCTCTTGAGGGTTTTATTCACTCCAAAATGTCCTTCGCCAGATCCGCCGTGAACCTCTTCAAATACTTCTGGTACTCTTATCCTAGGGATTATGATTCCTACTCTCAGTACCTTCAGTATTCTCTACGACACGTTTCAGGAGGTCCTCTTCGACCACAATAGAGTCCCACTGCGCCCATTACGATTTTACAGTTTGTGAGTGTCGGGCAAAATCTACCTAAATTGTCTGCTGTCGCCATGTTTCCAATCCAGCATGATCTTCAAGTCTGAGTCATTTCTTGGACCTTGCGAATGTCTTCCGTTTGCTGTTGTTCTGGCGACGATAGAAAGTTTTTCTTCTAGACGATTGCAATGATTGCATTCATCTTGGCAAAGTCTTCTTGATAATGCGTCAGCATTACGATAGCTTGTACCTCCCCGATGCTCGATAACAAAATTATATTCTTGTAATCTTTCAATCCATCTAGCTGCCTGACCTTCAGGATTCTTAAATTGTAGCAGCCATTTGAGAGCAGCACGATCAGTTCTTATGAGACATCTTCTACCGTACAAATATTTGTAGAAGTGCTACACGGATTTCACAACTTCCAAAAGTTCTTTTCTAGTGACACAGTAATTCCTCTCTGGTTTTAACAAGGTCTTACTAAAGTAGGCAATAACCTTCTCTTGCCCGTCTTTTATTTGGGAAAGAACACCACCAATTCCAACGTTGCTGGCATCTGTATCTAGAATGAATTCTCCTTCTGGTAAAGGATAACTTAGGACTGATGTGCTTGTCAAGGAATATTTAAGTTGTTTGAACGCAGCTTGACAGTCCATCTCCCAGATAAATCTTCTGTCTTCTTTAGTAAGACTTGTCAATGGCTTCTCTATGTTGGAAAATCCAGGTAGATAACGTCGGTAGTATGTACAGAGACCAAGAAAACTTCTCAATTCGTGTTTATCTCCCGGTACTGGTCAGTCACTCACAGCCCTTATTTTCCCCGGATCAACTGCAATACCCTTACCAGAAACTACGTGTCCAAGATAATGAACTTCTCTTTGAAATACGTGACATTTCTTTGGACTGAGCTTTAAGTTAGCCTTACTTAATCTTTGAAAAACCTCTTCCAAGGACTTCATGTGGTCCTCGAACGTTTTTCCTACCACAATAATGTTTTCCACGACAGTCCATCCAACATGGTTTCCATAAGTCGTTCAAACGCTGCAGGGGCATTGCAGAGCCCAAATAGCATAACAGTAAATTGCCAAAGACCGGTACCGATGGTAAATACCGTCTTTTCTTTGTCTCTTGGGTCTAAAATCCACTTGCCAGTATCCGCTCTTTAGATCAAGAGTAGAGAAAATCTTTGATCCTGTCAATGTGTCCAGTGTATCGTCTATTCGGGGTTGCGGGTAGCTATCCTTCTTCGTCACGTTGTTAAGTTGACGATAATCGACGCAAAATCTTATAGAGCCATCCTTCTTCTTCACTAGCACCATTGGTGAAACCCATGGACTGTTTGAAGGTTCAATTACACCTTCAGTCTTCATGTTCTCAATAATTTCTTCTGATTTCTTCCCGCTTCGCCAGTGGTAATCTTTTTGCAGTTTGGCGGATGGGTCTTGCGTCTCTGGTGTCTTTTTTTTTATTATGGACTACATTGTTCTACTTGTCAAATTAGAACACATCTTGAAAGTTCCCAATTAAGTTCTTAGCCTTACCTTTCTGGTCAGCGGTCAAGTCCTGGAACGATGTTGACAGCTCCTTGATTAGAATATCCGGAACTTCACAAGATGTGCTCTCTTTGACCTTTACAGTTCAAATAATTGATGATACCGCTGAATATTCACCTACTATGGTCTCTTTCTTTAGTACAACGGGATAAAAATTAATATTCATTACTCGAATTGAGATTGTCTTGTCGGTTTTGAGTAAGGCTTTTCTAATTAAAACTCCAGTACCAGTTTTGGCATCATCGTTCGTCGGCTGGAGCATGACAATGTTTCCCTCACAGAAGCTACCCTCTAGTTGTGCGTCCACGATTGACTCACTCCGTTCTAGGAGGGTTACATCTTCTGTTATTAATACTCGCATGACATTGTCGCCTTGTGGATTTAATATCAGTTCTTCATCATTGACCATCATCACGCCATTCTTCAAGTCAAGTTTAAATCCATGCTTTTTCATTATGTCCATGCCGAGAATGAATTCATCTTCTACGTCAGCTAGCAGCACACGATGTTTAATGCACGTTTTTCCAACAGTGATGCTCAAATCTATTTCTTCAGATGCGGTAGCTTCTTCTCATGTGGCCGAGCGTATCTGCCACATTGTTGGAAGTAGATGTTTTCTGCCATATTTCTCTTGCTACGTCGGGTCTGATTATTGTTTTTATCGCACCCGTATCTAACAACATTTTCAGCGGCCTGTTATTTTGATGATAAAGGGATGCGATATAACTAATAGATTCTGGTGCTACTGGATAACGGGTCGACGATTGCCTCTTCGCATCAACCCGACTTAAGTTTCCCGACTCTTTTTCTTTCTTTCTTGGTTCTGCTTTCCTCTGTTGTTTTCTACAGAGTCTTTGCGGGGGACCTAATTCACCGCACTTCCAATATCGGAGTTTCTTTCTTCCAGCGGCATGAATTTCAGACGTAATTCGTCTTATCTTATCTTCTATATCCTCAATGCTCTCAGCATCGATACTTCGCACTCGCGATTGGTTACGTGAAGCTTGTTTCGCAGCTTCATGGTCTAAGGCATATGAAATGCGTCAACCAAACTTTTTGGTCGAGCCAATCGTAGTGCCTATTGAGTTTCATTATCGCGGACCCCATAGATAAATGCTTGAGTGGCTAGGCATTCCAAGACGCTGTCAGTAGCTGTAGGGTGTGCAAGACGAACCAGGCGAGCTATGTCGGCTTCAAATTCTTGCAAGTTCTCTTTAGAATTTTGACACTGGTTTCTCAATTGCGTCTGGTACACCTGCTCCAGATGCGCATTGCCATATCGCATATCAAACCGCTTCACAAGTGGGTCATAGTCTTCTTGTTCATCATCTTTTAGCATCTGAAGGATATCGACAGCTTCTCCACGTAGCGAAACTGTCAGCGCTGTAGCCTTCTCCTTGGAAGTCCAGCCATTTGCTGTGGCAGCGGCTTCAAATTGTTTTACATAATTTGGCTACGATGTCACGTCAAATTCTGGTGTTTCTGTATGCATTCTAGAACTATTTTATTTTTCTGGTTTCTTTTCGTGAATTTCATCAGTCATAGCTATATTAGAATTTGAAACCACTGGTGACGTAATTTTGGAGACATTTTTCTGTAATTCTGCAATCCTCATATCGTATTCATCGTTTAAATTTTTCAAATTGTCTTCTATTTTTTCTTCCAATTTATATTCTAAATTTCTTTTTTTCAATTGTTCGTTTAGTTTTTCTTCCAAACATCTAGAATTTTCCATTAGTTTCTCTTCCCATATTCTAGAATTCGACTTCGAGAATTTTCCGCCAAATTTTGTTCTAAAGTTCTAGAATTTTCTATCAACTCTTCTTTCAATGTTCGAGAATTTTCTGTCACTTTCTGTTCTAAATTTTCTATCAGTTCTGCTTTCAATGTTCTAGAATTTTCTTCGGATTTTCTAGAACTTTCTTTTAATTTTTGTTCTAATGTTCTAATAAAATCATCAATTTCGAATAAATAGTCATTAGGAGTTTCACCAGTTTCTATTAGAGCTTGCTGCAGACGATGATGTAGAACAGACTTGGTTCCCGATGTCTAAAATTCTCGTTCTTCCAGCTCCCTTTTGAGATTAGCCACTTTTAATTCACTTAATTTTACTATTGTTTAGTCGCCATTTTATTCATTTTTATTTACACCGCACAATTTATTAACCCTCACACCTGACACCAATTGTAACGTTTTATTTATTTAGGTGAAGTGTAAAATTGATTACAACACTAATAATTATATAACTAAGTGTAATAAAAGAAATACGAATTATAAAAGATAAAAAAATAAGTAACACTATGCATAAACAAATATTAACACTATTTTACGACTAACGATTATTATTAAAAACATAAACACTAAGCTTATTTATTTAAACACTTAAAACTAGCAATATTTATTTCCACAATATTTATATCACCAACTATTTATTTATATCACCAACTCATCACCATGATCACTACACGTATCAATATTAGACAGTCCTCGCGATCTCCTGCTCGGGGTATTTATAGTGGAACAATTAAGTTCTGGAATATTCGCCAACCCTAGAAAAACAGAACAATGGGAAGCGAACGGACCTGTCGCGATATATATATATGTATATATATATATATATATGTATATATATATATATATATATATATATATATATATATATATATAGCAAATTTAAGTAGTATGATTTAAATCATGAAAATGGGCAAATATTTATAGGTACATACAGAATAACACAATTATTATAAATCGCACTTTCGCGAGCCAAGATAAAAACTTATTAAGCCCTTTCTAAATAAATTATAAGAATCTGCATAAATATCACTTTTCTAGGTTAGAGGACCGGAAGCCAAGGAAATGTCATGTTCATGTTCTGTATACAGTGCAACCAAATTGAAACGTTTATTTACAATTTCAAATGAAACAAAATATTATACAAATTAATTCATAGTTTCGCACCATAAAGTAAATTAAACAATTATAAATTAATGAATTGAATTTAAATCGACATAAAAAATGTACCTATAGTAGCATACTTGACTCATTCGTATTATATAATTGCTTAGTGACTTCGCCGTATAATATCGCGAAACTTTATTAAGAAAATAATGAATGAAAAGTTATAAATATATAAGAGTTATTGACTGATTTGTGATTGAAAAGATCTAAAGTTTTATTATTTACAAATATAATGAGATTTTTTGGTATGTCTTCATTTTAAACTAGCTTAAAATTATACGCTTAGGTACGTATTCACTTGTACCCATTTACAAAAAAAATGTGGAGTCTCTGAATTTCATTTGAACTAAAAAATTAACAAGGTCCAAGCTTGTACAATCTGGTAAATTGTACGTTCTAGTAAATTTTCTACGTAAAGATGTTATAGGTACCATTTCAAATTTCAAAATATTGGACAGTTTTGCTCATAAAATATATTATATTTGGTTAAATTAAATTATTATTACCTTTATAAATACAATTTTATTTTTGTTAATTTTTTGGTGTTACAGGAATGATATTCTTTTTTTATTTTCAAAACAGCATAATTATATTATGCATAACGTTATCTTATCGGAGAATAAGGGCTGCAAAATTTATTTGTTCCGGGGCGCTCGAAGTCCTAGATCCGGCCCTTGGCCCTATCAGCATGTGTAACGCGAATTGTACAAAGCGCGCGCAGCACATGCAAAGTTGCAACTATTAACTTTAAAATTAAATATTGCGAAAGTGGAGTATTCTACAAAAAAAAATTTCAACACAAAAAACTTGTTTGGTCTTTTCTCTAAATATTCCCTACTGTATGTTGGTGTCTATTAGGGACGAAAAGTTTGTAACTCTATGAAAATTCTATTACATAACTAAAAAACTAGTGTTCATTATTCACATCTTATTTATTTAAATTATTTTTATGAACAATATTTAAAAAAAAATTGTAATTAGTATTCGCAGAATATATGGATAAATTACTTTCCAAAGGAACGCCATTAATATTTGAATTAATAATGAAGATATGGGAAGTTAAAGTGAAAAAATGTTTTTAATTTAAAACCAAGCACTTTCCTGGAAAAATGTGGATTTTTCCTATTTTCGCAATAAGATAGAATATTGTCTAGCACCATCAAATCCGTCGGAAAATTTCCTTTAAGATTAAGTAAATTTAAACTGTAACGGGAAATGTACTGAGTGCGACTTTTAAAATAAGCGAGATACGGAAGCAAAATTCTCAGACTATTTGTGACTCACGGTTCCCGCCATTTCTTCTCTTCAAGCTCATTCGTCAATCTTGTTGTCGGCTTTTTTCATTCGATAATCAAAATATTGGCGGTCTTTTTCATTCTTCTGTTGCCTAGTGTAATTTTTCATTTTTTTCGTAAAATATAAAAATTATAGTTTTTTTTTACATTTCATGAATTGACATTATTTTTTCTGATGTTGAAGAAAATATTCCCTCCATTAGAAGAAAGGAACCACTCAAAAATATATGTCTTAAACAAAAATAGACGTATGAGCGTAAATAATGTTAAATTTAGCAACATTCACGTTCATGTCCGATCACGACTAGAAATTATAGAAATAATCACCTCTCTCTATTATCAGAAAAATGATAAAATTGGCACATATTCTGAGCGTATTTTTAGGAGTCTTTTATTAAAAGTGACGTTTGGCTTCATAAGATTATATTATAAAATCAGACTTCCTAAAAGCGATTGTATTATAAAACTGAGCTCGGAAAAATCTATACCAGGGACAAATGTTAAAAAGCATTCAGGAATTCCCCTATTTGCAAATGACCTTGAACATATTCATATATACATACATTTCTTTTGTTTAGTAAATATCGATGTCAATATGTATCTTATAATACAATTATTATTATTAAATGTGTAGTTTAATAGTTATATTTTATTTGAGGGCGAAAAATGCAATTGCGCGGATGACTATAAAAACATATTTATAACCAAAGGAGTTCGACAGCCTCTTCGTCCGTTTATCATACGTTATTTTTTATTTGAATGTCAAACAGAAATTAAAAACCACATTAATGGAAATAGAATACTCCATCATTTTGTTAGTTAGATTATTCCAGTGATCTCCGTGTCTTAAACAAATAACACAAAAACACATAAAATTATTTGCTTTTGTCAATTTGGATAAGTTATCACACTTGTATGTTTTAAAAATTATAATTAAAATTTCTTCATCACTAGTGGGAATTTTATTTTTGTTTTCTACCCAGCTTGATTCAAAATATCCGTACATAAAGCTTTTCTAACTTACGAGCCAATATATTTCTTTAAAAATCATATTATTTTAACTTAAGCAATATTCTAAATTTATACACTAGTCGAGTTTATAATTTTATAGTGTGTAATTATTTTATTTCTCGAATTATATATTACATTTTTTTTATAATCATTCATTATTTTTATTTACCGAGTTCTTTGACCGTCATTTGTAATTAAAAACGTTAAAAATATTTATCTAGGAACAAAATAAGTTAAAAAAGTGTAGGAATATGCCATGAAAAAGTAGGTCCTATAAATTTGGTTGAAATATATTTTTTTTTTCACCAGAACAATAAAAATGTATATATAATATTTATTTGTGAAATTGAACAAATTAATCTATAATAGTAAATAAAAATTGAGTTTGATGTATTCAAATTTAATTTTTTGTTAGATATTGACAGCAAGTACTGCCAAGTTAAATATTTTCTTAAGTATATGATGAATAATTAATTAAAATGCGTAATAAAGTAGTTTCATAATATGAGAGTTGTATTATAGTGATCCAATTACAGTATTAGTAGAGTAGAAAAATAATAAATATTGATATTTGGGTGTAGGAAATCCCGCGCAATTTGTTACGTGACTGCAAACTGCGGGAGAACGAACGTAGCGCATGCGCAGCTCGACATGTTTTAGCTAAAATCCAGCCGTCTAGGTGCCCAACCAAAACAAGTGCTATACAAAGCGCACGGTGGAAGACTTTTGAAATTCGATACTCAGTTTGTGCGTTGTTGATCAGTGATTTCTGCCCAACATTCGTCTTGGTCAATGAAATAATGTCGGTTTATCCATAAACTGACAGCTGACACTCGTCTTTTAGGTATGTACTGGCCATCGCCAAAATTCTGCCCGGCTGTAGCCTTGACACAAGCCGTGTCCTCAGGACAATCTCGTGCGAATTTCGTGGAGAAATGAATGTTGTCAAGCGTTCGTTTTTCTACTACTTGTTGTAGTTTCAACTCGTGTTGTGTTTTTTCTATTCAAACTAATCGTTTCTAATCACAAACAAATCGCGGTTTACGCCAGCCTGACAGATAACGCTAAAAATGTCGCCTTTCAACAACAGCCTACAAAAAATACCTATCTTTATTTTTTTGTCTGGAACGAAGGGCACCTTTCGCATTACTTCAATTCTTTTATTTTTAAATGTTTTTTTAACAACAAATCATTTGTTTTAATACATAAATATGTTTATTGATACATTATTTTATTATATATAAAATGTTTTTAAACTTTTATTTATTAAAATAATAGTGACAAGAGAATCAATTATAATTATTAATGAAAGTACTAAATTAATAATGTATTGTATAAGTGTTTTAAACTAATATTTAAAATATTTGTTGTGAATAGTGATATTATACATGATGCGCATTTTCCAAATTGGATCTTGTTACTTATTTCTTTTAAGTAATATGAGATATATGTAATCCTTTCGTAGAAATTTTACAAATGTACATACCACATACCATGCACGTAATTCAGAATTTTATCCCGAATAATATGGTTTGTGATTTAAAACGTTGAAAGATTGAAAATAAAATTACTACAAAACAAAAAATATATAATTCGCAATACAAAACCAACGATAGGGGTGGCTTTGGCGGCCATTAAATGTTCCCGCGCAAATATTTTTGTCATATTTCTTGCTACATTTGGAATGGGTTTTAGAAATTTATAGTTATAAGGTGTACATAATTAATAATCTATTCATTTTATTTTATTCTAATTAGTTTATATTTTATATTGCGCATTCGTAATGATTGTTGTACGTATAAGTTATAGAGCACCAGATAAAAAGTAATGGGTGATGTGACCCTCGATGTGACCTTAGGTAAATTTAAAGAAACATTATATGAAACAATAATTAGCTATTGTGGCTTTTCATAATAATCATACAAATTATACAGGGTTTTAAAAAATAAGTGTTCAAAATTTATAGGACATGGCGAACAAGTCAAAATACATCAAAAAGTATTATACAACATATGTCCAAAATTGATCCGTTTCAGAGATATGGGAGTTTTAATTTAGATGTAATCTTAAGTAAATATTGAAAACCATATTTTTTTTATTAATTGTTGCGCAGAAACGGATAGCCATGTAAGTGTCAAGATGACAGTGTCAACGAATCGAACAATGTTGCCAAACAATTTGACAAGTGCCTGGACTTCTAGAAAGAATTCGTTATTCATTTATTTGGCGATGCACTACGTGTATTTTAATGGAAGGAAGACGTTTCGAACATCACATTTAGCTTGTAATTACTGTTTTTGTAAAGATTAAAACTGTTCACAAATATAAATTTAATTGATTATTTATATAAAAAAAATCATGTATTTACGTAGGATTACATCTGAATTAAAACTCCCATACTCCGAATTGGTTCATTTTTGGACACATGTTATATAATACTTTTCGATTTTTTTGATTTTTCTTCACGATAAGGTAAAATTCTGTGTTAATTAACATTTGAAATAAAATTAAATAACGTCAATAGGGTATTCCAAGCCTACAGATTTAAAAAAATACTAATTGGAATCAATGTTCATCATGTGTAAGTAATATTAAAGTGAATATGATCTTTAATTTTCTAATCTTTATTACCGTAATATCAAAATGATACTTTAATGCATTTAAATCGAGTGCGTGAAATTCAGTATCAGCATTGTTGGTTGCGTGACGGGCATTAGCAAATACTATTGGCTGTTCGAACGCGCTGGTTTGCTATCAGCGGTGTAGCTGACGTCACATGCGCCGTCGATTTTGTAGGGTGCAATTTATTGAATTTTTTTCTGGCATGTTAGAAGCTTTTCAGCGAAAAAAAATACGGGTTTCGTATGTTTATGTACAGATTAAAATATTAAAAATTAAAAACTTGGAATACCATCATATCTCAATTATGGATACGTGAGGAAGAACTTTCAAAAAGAGAGCTGTTTACACAGCTACACGTAATAAATTTGAAAAAAATATTGGATGAAAAAGTTATAAAGTATAAAAGATCAATTGTGAATAAACTATGAATAAAATACAAAACCGCAGAACAAAAGAAAAATATTAAGATGTTCATTTAACTTTATACTGAGTAAATGCTAATTTTGTGAAATGTTACAGTTCGGCCCAATTTCGGCTTCAAATAATTTTGTTTGTACTTGTTGTTGCCAAAAGACAAGACGAGACTAGATTTCGAGCGGGTCTCGTTTTCGTAGCAACTCGACTTAATCTCTAACTGGTCGAGAGTCTTGAGAAGACTTTCGACTCATCTTCGTTTAATAATAAAAATATATATCTGCAAATAATCAAAATTTGTTATTTAAATTTGAATCTAAATAATAAATATTAACTTTAATTAATTAAGTTTGTTTGAAATGAGACAGAATTTGCAGTTTTTGTGAGAAGCATTCTAATAAATTCATCTTTGGAGATGCGAATGACGTAATATTAATTTAAAAATAATAATATTTACCAAAAAATTATTTCAGTATCGTATTTTACATATTTACTGTTTTATAATAAATATTCAAACAATTGTGTTATGTTGATTATTCCACACTCGTCATTTTTTTATATTTCAGTCGGATGCTTAAAACCTAAAGGTATATTCTATGCAGCCAAAAAATCAGAAATACAAATTAGAGCAATTAAGGAAATTGAAATTGAAATAATATCATACGTCAAAATCTGCGTTCTTCTAACTAAATTTTTTAATTTAAAGACAAAATTAGAGTGGAAAGATTGTAGATTTTCATGGTACCTGCTATTTTCAGGTAAAAGTTTTCAAACAATCTGAATATAGAGATTATATTTTGTAACGAATAATTAACTTCAAACTTATCATTAGATTTGTATTGTTATGTAGATTCGAAATATGTCAAAATGTATAGTGTGAAATAAAATTTTGATTTGCTCATTTCAATAGTCTTGTAATATAGAAGTTGTTTACTAATTTAATTAACTTTGTATCTCTTATGGTTCACAAGATAGCATTGGTGGCCCATTTAAAGTAAACAGGCTACATATAAGAGAACACAATATTCAGTCTTAAAATGATTCTTGAACTGGAAGTAAGTAAGCCATTCTTGTAGAGAAAAAAAAAACAAATAAAAAGTTACCTAGGTTTCCAAAAGATGAACAAAACTTGTAGTCTCGTGAGCAAAATTTAAAATATTTGAAAATACAAAATAATATCGTCGTGTAATCCTGTCGGGTGCTCCGCATCCCACCAATTCTCCTGTCGGGTGCTCGAGCCCCGGAGCACTCATAGAGTCGGCGCCTATGCTTCCTTCGATAACACAAGGTAGTTTTTCAGCGAAAAAAAATTGATAAAATCAGTAGTATCGTCATTACATTTTGTTAATATAAAACATTTTAGGTTTAATTTGTTGTCATTCGTGAAATAATCATGCAAATATAGTCGAGGTATGATTTTGATCGATAAAATTTACTCAAATTCCTGTGAAGTAACGACAACTCGCGTCAAAAATGAATTATAATCACGACATAGAATTCGATAGATATCTAACATATTGACTATACATTATGTTTGAAAAAGGAGAGACACGTTTTATCCCGCTTATTATTACAGATACGTGTCTTACTTATAGAACATTATTTATTGATTTAAAAAATTGTGATTGAGTCATGTAATAATGCCTTTATTCATAGTCGGTACTTAGCTTTGACTCATACTTGAGTACTTGTCAAATGTTGTCAAATTGTCAAATTTATAAATATTTCCAACGCAATAACTAATTTCTCCAAATCTCTACCTTGAGGTTATTACTTAGCCGAGAATTCACGAAGTTTCAACTATGAAACATGTCACTTACTAAAAGACGAGTACAACCGGAGTAATGCTTGGCGAAGTATCTTGAGTAAGCATTGACTATGAATACAGGCATAAATCTCAGTTTCATTTTCAGTTAAACCGGAAGTGGAGTCAACTTTGAAATTTTAATACAATCTGTATGTTTTTTTTTTTCATTGATTCGGGTTAGATTTTCTATTTTGTTTTCTTTTTTCCTAATAAGTAAATCAGTGAATGACCTCGTCGAATGCAACAATATTTAATAATATCTTTTTTATCATATTTTATTTTTTAGTAGTTGTGGTTTTATTCCCTTATAAATTAACGAGTCGTTCAGGTATTTTCATAATAAGTTGATCCAGTAACAAAAACAACAAACAATTGTTTCTGAGAAATATAAATTGTCAAGTTTTTAAAAATAAATCGATAAATTGTTATATAACAATCTGTAAAAATATATGTTTTTACGAATAGCAGGCATACGATCATTGTGCTGGCCTATGTGAAATTCATATTTCCAAATTTGAAAAAGAATGTTTAATTCCATTATAGGCGGGTATTGAAATTTATGACAAAATTTGGAAGAATTTTAACTCAATATCTAGAAGGTTTACAAAAATACTATTAAATATTAAATTTTATGTACCTATTTTTGTTACACCTGTATAAAACAAGTGAATTGAAATTTTGAAATACATATAAATTTTGATGCATGCGGCATTCTATTAGTATTCTAGTAAAGTAAAGGTATAATAAATAGTTATTTACATATCAAGTGTGGGAACGGCATTTTCTCGGATGACAACGAATCCAAGAAAAAAGGCCACGCAAAGGATTTGTACATTATTTTTCGTACGAAAAAATAAAATTTGTAATTATTTCTTATTATCCTATAAATATTTTTATTTATTTTTCCAAAATTTCCCGCACGCTAATCTGGGGGAGAGTTAAGTTAAGATTTTAGACGATGTGTAGGTGACGCGAATCAACAGATTTTATTGAAAGAGTACAAACACACATTTCTACAGTACCATTGGAAGGAGCAGAGATGACGTTACGATGCATCGCATAACTTAAGAAAATTTTCATTAATAGTAAATATTGTGTTATGAAATTTTGTTGGGACAGTACTTCTCATTTCCTTCTCTTTTCATTCTATTAATTATCGGAACTATAAAGTTTATCACACGACAGCTGCTTTCAATGTAGTCAAATAAATGCAATCTATAATGTAAATAAAGACGCTAAGTTAAAAAGCCTCCATTTCAATATAAAATGCGGGCTCATTCTTCTGTTTCACTGCAGAGTTCTACAATGCTTTGGAAGTAGTGACCTTTTCAATCAAATAAACAAAATGTTGCTTAAAAATAATACCTACATATATAACCTACGGTTATTTTAAAGTTAGCAAGTGCAACAGATAATTTTTAAGGTTTGTTATAAGTATAACACACTGTTCTTAAAATAAATCTATTTGAAAGAGAATTTGTAATTCGTGCTTGGGTAGAACATGTTAACATTTATTTAATAAAACCCTCCTTACAGAGTAACGTGATCGGAGACGATCATAGATATCGCCCGTAGTTTCAAAATTTATTTGCTTAAGATGCTATAATTATTAAACTTTTACTATGCATCTTTGTCGTATACGCATAGCGTAGATAAGACCTTTATTCGTTATCTCATGTTAATTTACATGTCTTTAATTATACTTTATCCATTATTATATTTGTATATAATAATGTTCATTTTCACATTTATTTAGTTCGGAAATCATACGATTTAAATCAAATGATTACGATTGATGGGGTGAAGATCAACTCAGAAAAACCGACTTTATTTTGTAATAGGTATCAAATGAATTGCTTTTATTTTCTTCTTTCATTGATATTTTAAACAATTTTATTCTTTATAATACTAAAATGTACATAAATATAATAATATATACATTCTGCATATTGCTATCAATGATATATTTCTTATGTCCGTTTTTTTATTAAATTTTAAACATTTAGCTAATATGAATTCAAATATTTTTATCTATAGTCTATTTTTAATAAGAACGAAGTGTGAAGAAAATTGGACAATAATATCCTAATGTTATCAAATCAAGATCAATCTGCCTCTATCTTCAC
Organism: Stenolophus ochropezus; assembly: GCA_035578165.1. Taxonomy (NCBI): domain Eukaryota; kingdom Metazoa; phylum Arthropoda; class Insecta; order Coleoptera; family Carabidae; genus Stenolophus; species Stenolophus ochropezus. The sequence continues at coordinate 16,000,153 of JAQOWZ010000003.1, read as the reverse complement.
CACACTTCGTTCTTATAAAAATTAGACTGTAGATATAATACATTTTCATCTTAAAAAACTAAAAAAGTCTCATTTCTGTAATTACTAAGTACAAGTATAGTAACCATCACATGTTTGTATAAATAATTTCAAATAAAATTTTAAAATCCTTGTAAGTATTTATTATTTTCATTAGTGTATATTTCATATCATGTTTATTGTTTGGTATTGGTATAGCAAAATATCGATTCATTACCGGCCTTACACATTTATTAAATTTAGTTATCGGAACCGATCCTCTTAGGCGCTAAAATATGTTTTCAGTTAACAAGGCAGATTTCCAATTTTCTACAAAAAGCTAAATTAAATGTAATGTCAACAGATCACTCTGAAAACATTTGTAGTGATGTTTCTATTTTTCGCGAACAGGGTTGCCAGACATTCCGGCGGAAATGTAGCGATTTTGGTACAAAAATCGCGCGTAACGCTTTGCATTCGAAAATCCCGCTAGAACAAAAATCTCTTGCAAAAAAAAAGTCCGACGAAGAATTATAAAAATATTATTCGTTTTCTTCAAACGTCATAAAAGTGACATCTTTTGCGACGTAATTGACAAGGTTTAAGTTTAATTTCTACGCCGCCGGCTATGGAGCATTTTATTTTTCTGGTGGAATTATTTACAGCATAGTTGAGAAAAATGTAATATTAATCTTGCAATTTTGGTTTATTACTATCTCTCATCTCAAACGGAGTATGCTTTTGAATTAAAACTAGCTATTATAAATTAAACAGTCAATATTTAAGATATAGATATAGTACTTCAAAATGAGAGGCCTGCAAATAATGCGAGATCTCTCAAAAGAGTTTCTGGGCGTGTGATACACAAGATTTTTTGCGTCGATACATTGATTGAAAAATATATAGATAGGCAAGCCTGTATGTTTTTGCGTACCGCTGTTTTGGAATCAGATTTGACAGAGCCATCTCGTTCATAATTCCATGAACTACTTTGCGGAATTACACAGACAAAAATATCAGATAAATAAAGATGTTTTACATATACTTTTTTATTGCTTTCAATAATTCATTGGTATATTTTAAAATAGAAGTAATTCGTATTATTAATTATTTGACATTTTCTCAATTTTATAATATTTGACAGAAATGCCTGATATTAACCCAAATGCAACCAGACACACAGTTATGTAGGTGAAACGAATTTTCTCATAAGGTTGCCTATCTATATATTTTTCATCAACGGTCGATGACACTTTTATGCCCGGTTGCAGAAAGGTTAATCAGGCTCTAATCAAAAAAATCACTGATTAATTTGACGTTATTACCATGGCCACGTTTTAAAAATACATTGCTGTCTAAAAATTAATCATTAATCAAAATTGATAAAGCTTTGTGCAATGATACCAATTCGTATATAGATCTGAGAAGCCTTACACAAGTGCATGTATACCGGGTGTCCCAGCTCGACCGACACATGGGAGTTTTACATGGGAAATCAGTTAATTACGAATAGTATCTCTCCAGTGCAAGATATTAACTTAAAATTTTGTATGCTTATCGGAGAATATTAATTCTATGGATCACACTTATTTGAAATATGCAATTTCGTCTGCAGGGCGAGATTTATTAATTTTAAAATCTAACATTTTCGTTCAAAATCAGTCAGCCATGGAAATAAAAGAAATTATTTACTTGACAGTTTAGTGAGGTATCACTAATTTTAATTCTTATTCCTTGTATTTTAATATTATTTAAGTTGAATTTAGTTTCTTTTTGTTAAATAATATACCAATATTACAAAAATATAAATATCTACAATGGCATGTCATTAACTGTCAGAACTGTCACATAGATAATTTTTTTTTATTTTCATGGCTGACTGATTTTGAACGAAAATGTTAGATTTTATAATTTAATAAACCTCGCCCTGCAGACGAAATTACATATTTCAAATAAGTGTAATCCATAGAAATAATATTCTCCGATAAACATACAAAATTTCAAGTTAATATCTTGCACTGGGGAGATACTATTCATAATTAACTGATTTCCTATGTAAATTTCCCATGTATCGAGAACTATAAGAGCTACGAGGTTGGTTAAATTAGCAAAGAACCACCATTTAACAAGACTAATACAATGAGCAAAAGTAATTTTTGTTTTCGACCAGTGGTTCTCAAAATACGGGAAACAACTTTCTTATTTTAAATGGGAACATAAGTTTTTTTTAGGTTATTAGATAGAGTATTTTTTTCAGAATTCAACGATATAAACATATCATATACCAATATAACAAAATAACAAAAATGCATGTTAGATTTATATATTTTATTTATATCTGGCTGAAACAAGATTGCTATGGATAGAAAACATAGACATATTGTTCTGTCTAACATTGTTTCATTTTTTGTTGTTAAATTTTGTTCTTAAACTGTCAGTTTTAAGAAGAACAGTAATTGTTTTCTTTCCAAAGCCTCTTGTTTCGGCCAGATATAAATAAAATATGTACATATAAATCTAACATGCATTTTTCTCAATTATTTTGTTATATTAGTTTATGATACGTTTATATCGTTGAATTCAGAAAAAAAATACTCTATAGAATAACCTAAAAAAACACATATGTTCCCGTTTAAAATAAGAAAGTTGTGTCCCGTATTTTGAGAACTACTGGTCGAAAAATAATTTTTTTTGCTCATTGTATTAGTCTTGTAAAGTGTTGGTTCTTTGTTAATTAAACTAACCTCGTAGCTATTATAGTTCTGTAGGTAGCATTGGTGGCATACTTAAATGGAACACTCTGTATATACTCCCATTGCTGGATGTCCATAGGTACATTTTGATAGTATCGGTCTTATAATTTATAATTGAAGTTTGTGTCATATAAGGCAAAATACTATTGTTGTCCTTTAGCACGCATCCATAAACATCATGTTCAGCCAAAGGCGTACCCTCTTTTTCACGTAAGTTCACTATTTTCAATGAACTTAAAAATAAACTCTGAATTCACTACAATTTGCAAAAACTCAAGCAAACACGTATTGAAGGGTACGGGAGTAATGGTGTGGGGCGACTGACTACGCGCATCATAATATCTTCTATTTTGATTGACATAATCTCAAACTAAACAGTGGTATACCATCCCTTATTACCTTTATCACGTCTGTGACATCATAAACAAAACCTGCAATGTTACCGGCTCACAATAACCGCTTCTGTGTTTTGATGTGTTTTACTATAATTTGTGTCTTCGAGAAAATAAGCTAAAAGTAGTTTATTTTTGCTAGGTTTTTGAAATGGAGATATGAGAATATTGCTTGATGTGTCCTCTTTACAATGATATAATGAGTTTTTGCTAATAATCTGGAATGGGGGTTTCCAAGATTTTTTGATTTTTTTATATGATAAACTTTAAAACAAAATATTAGACCCATATTTTTTTATTTTTCCAAAAAGTTGATAGTATCCGAGAAAAAAATTAATAAAGTTTACGGACAATGGATGTGACGTCATTTCCCTGACTAGAAAAAGATAGTCCATGTGCGCTATGAGATAGAACTATAAGTAGCTAAAAAACTGAAGTGAAGTTAGGCTACGAGTACCGCTTAAATTCAAACATTGAATATAAACATAACCTGCTTTCGTGATTCATGCTTTCGATAGATGCATTTACCAGTTACCACGTGTGTTCTCATATATTTTGAAATCCAGGCAGGATTTAACTATCAGGTACTGAATTTATAATAATATTTAATGAAAAAAGAATGTACTTATACATAAAGTATTTTATTTAAGTTATGAATGAATATTATTTAGATTTTCTTGCTATCGCTGCTTTTATATTTGCAATTTTCTTTGTGGCTATTATTGTTAAGTATTGTTTTATACCTGTTGCACTGTCATTTTATCACATGAAGCTAGCTATCGGAGGCAGTGTTGCGAACCGGTGAAATTAAAACTTATATACTTATAGTTGGCAACACTGATCAGGGGAATGACGTCACAAGGTCATTTAAATAAAATTTTAATTTCAATTTTTAAATAAAGTATTCAACAATTACATATTATTTTAGTTTTATTACAATATACGCACGACCAAAATTGATATGCAGAATATATATTTTAAAAAGGCGTTGTATTGGAAACCCCCATTATCATATTTTTTAATTTATATAATCTGTCGGTTAATCAGGCGTAATGAATACATTTTATCCCCGAGCGCATAATAAACTGAAAGGCCAATATTTTTAGTACTACAGTACAATAATTTTTCAATTATTTTAGATGCTAAAATATCAACGTAAAACAAACAAAGCAGAATGGGATGATGAACTCGACGATCTATACTTCGAAAATAATGTCAAATGCGTCATTTGGGATGAGGAAAGTAAAAAAGACGAAATGTGGTTCAAATGCTCGATTTGCTAAAGATGAACGTATTTTCAAAATTTCCTACATGCTAATCTGGGGAAGACGTGGGAAATTGTGATTCCTAACGTTGCTTAGGTGATGCGAGTAAACAGATTTAATTGTATCTTGCGTTAACATTTCCCAGATTCGTTCTATTGCAGCGCTCGCAAGTTCGCGCCACAAAATACTCATCCAAGAAAATGACGTTCCCGCACTTGATACGTAAATAATTATTCACTTATACTCATTAATTAATGTATATTTTCACATTCTATTGCAAAATGGTAATATTTTGACAATAGTTTAGGACCCTAAAATCATTAATCTGGCCCTATTATTGATATTACAGTTTATTAGCTAATTAAAGGATAATTTTATGGTACGAGTTTATATTTCCTCCTCATCAATATATTTGATTATGCGATGGAGTATTATTAAATCTGTATTTGATGTGAATAGTGTGTGTAAGGAAGGAATGTGTTTTAGGGCGTGGGCACGACGGAGATGTCGACGGACGCGGAGCTGGCGGCATCGGGGGGCGGCATGCACGCGCACGCCGCAGCGCACCACCAGCTGCTGCCCGAGCTCACGGCGCTCAGCCTGCTGGGCGGGCCGCCCGGCCTGCTGCACCACCAGCCGCCCAGCGCCAACGGCCAGGCCGGCGGGCTGGGCAACAGCATCCTGCCCAACGCTGCCGGGATGATAGGTGAGTCCTACCTGCTCTCATCACAAGCCCGAGGGAAAATAACATTCTTCTCAGCTGTATAATAGTATTTTACATTATAAGGTGGTTATGTAACGCACGCGAAAATTACAAAATGAGATGCAGGCGAGATTTTTCATAAAATATTTTTTCTACATCCGTTTCAATCTACAACTGTTAAATCAATTCTTATTCACAAATATGTAAACATGGCTGAGATATCGGTCTGATTAAAACTATAACGCGTTACCAGATGTTTAAATGCAATGGTATATCAACCCCACATCTAACATATGACTAATGATGTCCTAATAAATAGAACTAGTTAGTAATAGAACCTTGAGAGAATATGTCAACCGACGTGATAAGAACTGCCAAATATGTGTTACTTGAATAGTGAAATATGGGTCACTGTGAATCTAATACATGCAGTGGCATGCGGTGGTATTCTGTAATGGGTGTGCACTCATTTCTAGGATGAGTGTGTGTAATGTATTTAAGTATTAAAATATTTTCTCATAAATTTATTATTTTTTTTGAAAAAAATTTGAGCTCATAAAATTAACGAAAATAAAAAACAAATATGTAGAACCCAAATATACTTATCTGTGTCAATTGTAATAAAATATAAATATGGCCAAATACTTCATATACTCAAATCAACTAGTCTCCGTATACACATATTTACGCTTTGTTTTTGAAATATATAAACCACAATGAATCCTTCTGGATCTCAGTAGTTCAATCATTGTTTGGAAAAGGAAGAATGAGCAAATGAAAACAGAAAACTTATGCCCAAGAGTGAAATATGGAGGAGGTTCTGTGCTTATATTTGGAAAAACGTGCTGAAAATTTGGGTTTAAGGAATTCTTAAATCTGTCAACAAGATAATGACCCGCAAACATACTACACGTAAACTGCTAGAATAGTTACTGTACAATTGTAAACAACAATTAAAAACTCCTCCACAGTTTCAGGATATGAAACCCATTGAACATCTCTGTGATTTATTTATGTGTAAAACAAGTCGCCCAATGAATATAAAAGAATTATTACATTAATGGTAGAAGAATGGGGTAAAATTGACTTACAAACTCCAAAATAATTAATGGGAAATATGATAAACCGTTTAAGGGAATTAATTCTAATGATCGGCGGTTCAAAAGATCATTCATTCTATATAATTTATAGGCATACGGAGACTAAATTGGCATACTTAGTTGTTACAATAAATATTCAATAAAAAACTTTAAAAGAATGTAAAACTTTTTTCCTCTACTGATGTACGGAGGCTAATTGGTTTGAGTGTATATAGAACTTAGAAAATGTCAAAACATTATTGTTTTTTATTCCTTATTTTTTTGTGACAAATTAATCTTAGGTGTTGGTCTCACAGCTTTAATAATTTAATTTTTTGAAGAAATAACGCGTCTACAAAATGGAAATTTTAATCATTCAATAATAGCATTGAATAAGTAATAATTAAATACTCACTGGTAACTGAATTTTCTGAAATAAGAATTAAAAGTATTACAACTTTTATATTTAAATAAGGGATGTGTATATTTACATAAAAGTGATAATAAAATGTAGACATAAATTAGAATACGCAAGCCAGAATCATTTAATTCTACGAAAGTGCATAATTTCCAGTACATGCGAGGGACAGAAACGCAGCGATTAGATTTCTTAAAGTATTCTATCCCTCTTTGCGTAATGTAACTTTGATGGTAAATTGCCAGTGTGCCAGTACGAATGCGCCGCGCTAACCGTGCACAAGGGATGAGTGCACTTGGCCTACGCGCTTGTGTTCAGCATATTCAACGTGCTAATATTGCTTCCGCAATAAAATAATCATATTTTTATTACAAAATTAAATTTAAAAAGTATAAATAAGAGTAACTAATATAATTTCATTTTGTCATTTTTCCAGGGTGTGCACTGCACATCTGTACATATGCCACTGAATACATGTAATAACTGTGTTATTAATATTTGTAAAGACTATTATAATGTTTCTATATATGCCTTCTTTCCATTTAGATTTCGCGTAAAATAATGATCTTATTTTTAACTAGTGAAATAATGGACTTAATAACCTAATTGAAATTATTAAAATGAAGAGTATCTTATTAAACGAAAGTAGAAAAAACACTTTTTACTGCTGATAGAAGGAAATGACTGGGGTACCGTTTAGGCGAGCCTGTCATCTCCTTGAAGGAGTAAAATTGTGTCTTTACGAATATTGTATAATAGCTTATTTGTTATTCATTTGTATAAGTATAAAATTAAAATTATAACCAAATCCTGACAGTTACTAATGTTTTGTCAAAAATTTGTATGACAGTAACAATACACAATTTTTAATAATGTAAACATTGCAAGTACTAAACCTTTAAATCTGACAGCTAACTTAATATTGTACCGTATTAGCGTGGTAAACCTGTTTTTACCGATGATAGAAGTAAATGACTGGCGAGCCTGTCATCTCCTAGAAGCAGTAAAAACTGTTATACCTCGTTCAGAATTCATTTCAACATTTAAATCCTTCGTATTAATACTAATCGTTCCAACTGTGAAAATTTTTTGCATTTCACGCAAATATAGTTTCTTTTCAGTACACTTTATATCTCTATGAAAGTTGAAAATTGCTTGAAACAATCTTGTATCTACCTGCCACTACGGCCCTTCGGAACTCCAATAATACCTTTTGCGTATTCAAATAGTTTAAAGTGATTTTCAACTTTCGTAGACATAATGTCTTAAAAGCAACTAAATTTGCACTGAAAAAATTATTACTAGGTATAAATAAAATTTATTTTTTGCAACATAAACAAGAACATGCGGTCACATCTTCCCTCCGCAAGTTGTAAAAAATGAGGACTCGCGACTATCATTCTAAATCAGGCAATCAATGAAATTAGTAAAGACAGATGACATGACAGGACATCGCAACAAAATTTAATCTCTTATTTAGTGGTCGGTACAAAAGTAGGGGAAATAGATGTTATAAACACGGATTCGTGAGAAAGCATCTTAGCACCAACAGAAGTAATAGTCTACAGCTTTGCTGCTTTGATAGGTATCCTGAGATCGCGAGTTCGGTTTCACTCGTGCTTTTTATAGACTAAAAATATTACTCAGTAGCAGGGTTTTCTCCGGAAACTCCGGTTTTCCTTCCTTGTAGGTATAAAAAAACCTCTAACACGCTTGTCTCTGTATTACGCTACTGACTACTACAACATTCGGTTCTCTATGCGAAAGTACGACAATTAATTATAATTTTATATAATGTTAACATTAACGACACAACGAAAACTAAAGCATAATTTATATACGCAGTAGTACTGCCGGCGCATCTTTTCCCTTTTTAAATTTACCGTTACTTTTCAACGAACATTTTAAAAAAATTCGAATCTCTGCTATGACCGTACCATTATGATGCAAAACGGTGGCGTTTCCTATTATAAATCTACATGACTTTATGACAATGATATTGATATAGTGAGTTCAAATAGAATAACTAAGATTCTGCTGTTTTGATCCTTTTCCTCAGCAAAGTAGGAAATTTTCTCTAGTATGATTTAGAGCTTTTATGCACAAAAATATGAAAAATATGCGTATAATACGCACATTAATATAATAAAAATATGCATCAAAATAATAATTTTATGTGTAAAATAATCAAAATATGGATTTGCACATTTTATTATATAATTAAAAAAAAATTGTCAATGTAAACTAGTTACTTAGTTTAGTGATCCTAATTCAAATATAAACCTATTTTTTTTATATCTTTTAAGTTTTTTGGATTCTATCTTAGATTAAATATAATAGTATATGTATAAGTATATTTACTCACTCACGAGTGTAAAGATTTTAATCCGTTCGTGGCCAATTTTTTGCTTTACGGATGTATTTGTATTTGTATCGTAAAGAAGTATGAATATTCCCGATAACTGGAAAGGCATATTTCGTGTCCTATTCTAGCTAAAACAAAGTGCTTTCATTTAATACTAAACACGAAATACATTTAACAACTTTTTGCGAACTATAAAAGTCGATCGTACAGTGATCTTTTTTATTCAGTTGTGCACTTGTGAGTGCTTTCATACGAGTATGATGCCAAATATTAGTTACTTGTAATACTTTTGCCACCGTATAAAGAATATACTTAATAATGACATCCAATTACATTGTTTAATTTAATTGTGACAATGAACTTCGGATATTCAGATATTTTCAATTTTAATGACATCCAAGTTATCCAGCGTGCAGGGGCAGCAGACTTAATTTTTATATTAAATTCAGTTTTTTTTTTATTACTCATGTCAAACTTAGTTATTATAATAAAGCACGTATTAAATAAAATATAGATAATAAATATATAATTTTAATATTTGAATACTTTTTTTAATAAATAAGGCATAGGTAATTCAAATTTCCCACTCTATATTATGTCCCATCAAGCAGCGTGAAAAGAAAATTAGCAGGTCACTACAACGACAAAATATATATTTTGTCGTTGGTTTGCTACGTTATATATATATATATATATATATATATATATATATATATATATATATATATAATCACCTTAGTGGCCGTGGTCCAGAAAAGAGCGGGAACATTAAATAAACATCAAAATCAAAATCATGAACAGGGGTACCGATAAATTTAATTAGGGAATATATGTATTGGCAATAGTATGGTTTTTTAAAATAGTTATTTCATAGAAAACTAATATACTATCTACAGAATGCGCTCTCTACTACGGAACAAGTGCGCCGCCGTCGCTTGTGCCCAAGCACAAGTTTCCACCAGCTTCATACTGATCGTAGTCGAGACAAAAGCAGGAACTTTTAGTAAAAGTTATGGAGAGAGATAGCAGTTAAAAAAGGGAACGCATTCTGCATAGATAATATATTAGTTTTCTATGATATAACTATATTAAAATACCATACTATTGCCAGTACATATTTTCCCTTATTAAATTATCGCTATCCCTGTCCATGACGTTTATTGTCAGTTCCCACTCTTTTCTGGACCATGGCCACTGAGGTTTTTGGGCCCAAACGATAGCAGCGCGCTCGTGCCCTATATTCTTTATACTGTGTTTTTTTCTAAAAACAAAAGCCATCTAGTGATAGGTGTAGCAAACATAGCCGCCTTATTGTATTTTGGCAATGACAATTTTGATATAAAAATGTATGTAAAAACATGATAATTTTGGTATTAAACGTGTTATCACATGGGATTTAACAAAGACAACTTATTGTCGATTTCCGACAACTTATGTCATTTCGAGCAACTTTTCTCGTGTGATGGTGTGACTCATTTCGATCATCCAGTTTTTGGTCATGTTCGAAAACTTTGGTAATGTTGTCGATTCTGACAGCTGAATAGTGAAAATATACCTAGAATCAAATAAAAACAACAAAATGCCATTCTGATAAAAAAATCTTTCAAGTGCCGATTACGTGACAATAATTTGAAATATTTTAATTGATCTAGTAAAATCAACAATCGAAAAAAAATCAATAAACGTAAATTTTTGGCATTTATCCTGCCAACCGACAAGAACTAAATACTCCAGATGTAAACGAAAAAATTGTCGATTTCAAAGTCGTCGGTATCATTCAATCGTCGATATTGTTCTCGTGTGATAAGACCTTTACACACAAATGTACTTTTCAGTAAATTTAAAAAGTTATGTTACAAAATTTAGAAGGAAATTTAAATATAAATTCCCCGGCTTAGTTGCACTATACAACTGTTCGACAAAAATAATCTGGTGTGTACATTACATTAAATCCCGCTATAAAATGATTAGATTTCTTTTCTTTAAATATTAAATATTTATTTTATCTTTTAGTATTTTACTATAAAAACAATACACATTTCCTCATTTTATCTTTCATAATGACGCATCAAATTTGATAATTACATTTGTCAAATTTTGTTAATTGAGAAAAAGTTATTATTTATTGAAATTAAACATCTTGAACGATGGCTATACATTCATTAATGTTTGAAAAAATTGTATTTAACTGTAAATAGAATTTAAATTTTTTGGGGGTTTCCAATACAACGCCTTTTTAAAATATATATTCTGCATATCAATTTTGGTCGTGAGTATATTGTAATAAAACTAAAATAATATGTAATTGTTGAATACTTTATTTAAAAATTGAAATTAAAATTTTATTTAAATGACCTTGTGACGTCTTTCCCCTGATCAGTGTTGCCAACTATAAGTATATAAGTTTTAATTTCAGCGGTTCGCAACACTGCCCCCGATAGCTAGCTTCATGTGATAAAATGACAGTGCAACAGGTATAAAACAATACTTAACAATAATAGCCACAAAGAAAATTGCAAATATAAAAGCAGCGATAGCAAGAAAATCTAAATAATATTCATTCATAACTAAAATAAAATACTTTATGTATAAGTACATTCTTTTTTCATTTAATATTATTATAAATTCAGTACCTGATATTTATATCCTGCCTGGATTTCAAAATATATGAGAACACACACACGTGGTAACTGGTAAATGCATTTATCGAAAGCATGAATCACGAAAGCAGGTTATGTTTATATTCAATGTTTGAATTTAAGCGGTACTCGTAGCCTAACTTCACTTCAGTTTTTTAGCTACTTATAGTTCTATCTCATAGCGCACATGGACTATCTTTTTCTAGTCAGGGGAATGACGTCACATCCATTGTCCGTAAACTTTATTAATTTTTTTCTCGGATACTATCAACTTTTTGGAAAAATAAAAAAATATGGGTCCAATATTTTGTTTTAAAGTTTATCATATAAAAAAATCAAAAAATCTTGGAAACCCCCATTGGATATTTTGAAAGGAATTAGATATTGGAGACTATGGCTTTGTTTAAATTGAAATTTCTTTATTGAAAAGACGACGTTTCGGTTTTGATTGGAACCATCTTCAGGTCTATGTTAACATCAATATTTGTGAAATTAATGTATAGTTATAACATAAGTTTAAAGTTAAAATTTAAAAAAAAAACATGACAAACATGTTTTTTTTTACCCACGAATTTCAGTATCATATGACTCTCCAACATGTCCACATGTTGGACACAATTTTAAATTTTAACTTTAAACTTATGTTATAACTATACATTAATTTCACAAATATTGACGTTAACATGGACCTGAAGATGGTTCCAATCAGAACCGAAACGTCGTCTTTTCAATAAAGAAATTTCAATTTAAACAAAGCCATAGTCTCCAATATCTAATTCCTTTCAAAATGTAAATAGAATTAATGCAGATTTCGTCGAAAAATAAAATATCTTAATATTTGATAATAACAGAATAGTTTGAAAAAAAAATTACGAAGCATAGTTTAAATATACTTCCTGTAGACCTGTTATTACTTAAAATCTAATTAAATCTTTCAAATATAATAGATTAAATCTACAAGCACCGAAAAATATAATCGAAAAAATGTTAATATAGGATTGTAGGTACACTGAAATGTACTTATCTATTAAAAACTCGAAATGTGATTTTTTTTCACAAGCCGTGTACGTTATGGTAAGGCGAGAGGAAAATAGTCGTAATTGCAAATGAAAAATTTTTAATTTATGAAAAAGTCTAGTTTATGCGCTTATATTTCATTTTATATCTCTAAATTCATTTTTAATGTCCAATGTCATTAGTTACAGGAGAACAGTTAAATATAATCTTCTTAAGTTTGAAACTAAATCTTCTAATATAATTCTCTTCCAAGAAATATTTTAATACCACTATTGAATATTATGAACTTTTAAATTTCAAAACTTTTGCTTTAATGATTTCAAGGAATAAGTAAATTTTAACTTCGGTTCTCATCTTAGTAAATCTCTTTACAATTAAAATATGTAGTAGTTGGTTTTATTTTGTGATCATAATAAATCAAAATAAAATGTGGTGTATATGAAAATGCATAGCATCGATTTGGTAGACGTATGTCCGTGATACTACGATATTGTGAATAAAAAGACCTGGCGCATGCGTTGTGGAGCTAACATTGTAAGAATTTATTTTGCGCGTTCCAAATCATACATAATAAGATTCTGTTTTGGCTGCTAAAACTAAATTAGAAACGTATTATGCTATATTTAAATTGTAGGAATATTTATTTTCTCTATTTTATATTTTTATCATTTAATATATTTTTTCTGTATTGAATGACATGTCAAATTTTAACAGAATGTTAACTGCATGCAAATAAATAGATTTATATTAGAAATACTTATTTAATTTGTATTAATAGGCTATTAAAACAGTGGCCGATAGAAAAACCATAATATATTTATGTTATTGTCATCTTTGTTTTGTGCACGTTGTGTAGAATGCTAGACTAACGCGACGTATGTTTGAGCTAACAGCGCACAGCGATGTGCTGCGTGACGTCACATCCTACATAGATTCTGATTCCCTTTTTGCAAATGTCTGCCTGCTGCTTACTGTGCATTCGGATTGAACTGGTGTAGTTGGTGTCTTTGTGTGGTAGTTTAGGCAAAAGTGTTTAGTTAGAGTGTGTAACAATGTATCCTGGAAGTCGTAAGTACTAGCATTTTTACTCAAAGGAAATGCCTGCAAAAATCTAATGTTTATTTAGGTCGTGTATTACATTGTTTAGGTTCAACTATTTAAATAAATTATTTAAATACCGCACACAGTTGTTTTTATTGGGTGAATTCGATTGTTTTTATAATAGATGTGTAAAATCTGAAATTAAAAGAAGGTAAAGTTTTAATTTTTTTTGTAACCAATCGTTCTTTGTTGTTTTTAATGAACTAAACGAATTTTTTAGTGTTTATTATTACCTCTTTAACGATTTGTCACAATAGAAATACAAGAAATTGGTAAATTCCATGAAGCAATGTGTCATATACACAATCATTTAATTTTAAGGTTACACTGCCTAGTGTCATGTGCTTAAAATAAGTTTTTGTGTATTTTAACACAAAATTTATAACATATAGTTGTATAGTAATTATTCATTTGCTCTGAATTTAGTAATAATTTTAAATTGTACTAAAAAAAATACATTTTTATAAAATTTATTTGTGTAGAGTAAATATTTTTCTTATAATTTTTATAATAATTGTAATTGCATATTACATAAATTTATTATACACTTGATGAGATTATTTGTTTACTTATTTGTTATGATATATGCTATTAATATAGCAACAAATTAATAAGATATTTCGGGTGTGGCAATTGTTTTCAAGGTATTTAAATGTCATTTTGTGAAAATTACTGTAAATCATATATTTATTTGATTGTAATGTACTTATTTGTTTCATACAATTTTATTTTATGTATTGTTTATTAATACAAGCATAATTATTGAAAGCATAAAGTTGTTATAAAATGTAAAAAACGTTGTTTTGTCACTTGCAGTCACTGTTCGGTGCATCTCGACTCGTAGGTTCATTGACCTTTGACCTGTCTGTTGAAGTCTGCACCAAAAATTTCATTCACCCTTCTATATTGACTTTACGTAAAAATTTGAAATACGACACATTACCTCCCACTATTACTCGTTTAATTTACTGTTCTTACATATTACTTTTATCTTTTGCATTCGACGATAAACACTTCTTAGTTTATTATTTATCTAGAAAATAACATACACTAAGTTTGAGGTTATATTCTAAATATGAATAACTCATAGGTTTTCTTAAAATCTGTCTGTGTGATGGGTAAAACCAGTTAAATTCATAATTTTTTCCCATACTGTTTGCGGAAATAATTAAAATTATCCAAGAAAAATGAACAATTTTATTATTTATAATAACATAGTTGTAAAAATGTATTAAAATTATTTTTGAAAAACTGCTTGAGTTTTAAGTACCACTTTTGGTTGGTAACCAAAACGTAATGAACTCTCTCCAGTAAATTTAAGGACCAAATAAAATTTTCCATTTAATAACACATCTACGGTGTACCTATGTAAGATAAACACATACAAACATTATTGTAAAATCTGATTGGAAGTTTGAGGCAGGTTGAAAATTATATTTTAAATAATAGTATATTGTATGATTAGTTAGGAAAAGTGATATATTGCAGGACAATTGTGGGATGAGGCTAGCAACCACAGGAGTCTAGAAAATTTATCTTTCCTACATATTACACATACTATTATTTTCTCCAGTCGAAAGATTAATTATTATGTATTTAATTTTGTGAACGTCTAAATTATTAAAATGAGTTTTTCACTACTAGCATAGGTACCCACTATTATTAACTTTTATTGCTTTTCACTACCGCTAACTTGGTAATCATGGTCACCTAGGTTAACCATCGTCGATAATGAAAACTGTCACTTTTTAAAGAAACTCAGGTCTCCAAATTCAAATATTGTTTGAATCATTTAACTTAAGAAAAGTGTAATGTATGGATTCACAATTTATATATCCCGTGTAATTTATATAAGTAAATCAAATAAAACCAAATTAAAAATCATAAGTGAGGTTGACAAACTGAAACGCCAAATATAAAAACAAAGACTTATAATTTTTTTAAGTAGCATTGGCATTGAAATGCTAGTAGTGAAAATAATAATAATAATAATATATATATATATATATATATATATATATATATATATATATATATATATATATATATATATATATATATATATATATATATATATATATATATACATATATACAGACTGTCTACTGAACTCGGGCCACTTAAGGGAATTCCTAAACTAGAAGAGGTACGACTTCGGTTAAATTAGACAAAAGTTGCCTTATCAGGGGGCTATTCCTGTGATGTATTTGTTTTTCCAAAAATATGCATAGGTCACTAGACAGAAGAAAAAATATGAAATTAGTGAAAATTAATAAATCGTTTTTATTCTTAAACGATGACAAATAGAGAAAAATGTTCCAGATAAAACTTTTAGAAGATAAAGTGCGCCATAAAGAGAAATAATAATAAAAAAAAATTAGCCAACTGTTTGCGAGATATGGCAAGAAAAAAAGTTTTTTTAAATGGTAATCATAGGTGGCTATGGCATCGTTAAAAGTAGTATTTTTATCTCTTTTCAATAGTATGTATTTTTATATCATTCATTTTATAAATTATTGTTTTATTTACATAAATCATAAAACACTTCTTTTTAATGGCATTTTTAAAGTAGGCTTTTTTATTTATTTTTTAATCTAGGTTATGCCTTAATTACCTATATAAAACTTAACCATAATCTATTATAATTAATTGTAAACAAATTTACTTATTCCTAAGATAAGATTAATAACAATAAATGAAACATAACACAAAATAAATTTTGTTAAACTAATGCAAATTTGGTTAATTAAACTGTAATTATAACAAATGTTGAAAATTTTGTCCATTTTGTTGTAAACATAATTCGGCTCTGCTTAAAACACTATGTAGAGTGTTTTCCAACATATTTTTAAAAATTAAATTACATGCCTCAATAATTTTATAAACATGAAAAGAAAGCATATCTGTCTTTTCTTCGAAAGTGAATCTGTCCATAATTATTTTTAATTTAACAGTTTAACACAAAAAACTTTAACAATAAGACAGAAATATGATACAATCAGTTATTTTAAATTGTTTGTACCAAAGCTTACTTTAAAAATGCCATTAGAAAGAAGTGTTTTATGATTTATGCATATAAAATAATAATTTTTAAAATGAATGATATAAAAATACATACTGTTGAAAAGAGATAAAAATACTACTTTTAACGATGCCATAGCCACCTATGATTACCATTTAAAAAAATATTTTTTCTTGTCATATCTCGCAAACAGTTGGCCAAATTTTTTTTAATATTATTTCTCTTTATGGCGCACTTTGTCTTCTAAAAGTTTTATTTGGAACATTTTTCTCTATTTGTCATCGTTTAAGAATAAAAACGATTTATTAATTTTCACTAATTTCATATTTTTTCTTCTGTCTAGTAACCTATGCATATTTTTGGAAAAACAAATACATCACAGGAATAGCCCCCTGATAAGGCAACTTTTGTCTAATTTAACCGAAGTCGTACCTCTTCTAGTTTAGGAATTCCCTTAAGTGGCCCGAGTTCAGTAGACAGTCTGTATATATATATATACCACGATTGAGAAGACCATTATTGACCACCGGCTTATATTCCTTGGTAGGTTCGCACCTCGGGACACAACTTGGCACTAGGTCAATAATAATAGTCTTCTCAAACTTGATGTATAATTTACTATTCCAGTTGCCTAGGAACAACTTAGCATACCAGAATAACGCATTTTTCGAAATGTAAAGTAAAAAATTTCTCACCTATCTTACAATCGGAGAAAAAATTATGTAGAGTCAAAATATGAGCGATTTGGGATAAAGCGCAAATCTTATGTTCCAAGATATTTTGCAGAAAGATATGCTGAGGATTTTTAGGTGTTTACTATTTAAACAGGCACTTGAATCGGTGACTGTTGGGTTGGAAAATGTTGAAATTGTAAACAAAATAGAAGGATTATATATTCACCGAAATCAAGTAGATGTTATCTTTTTATAAGAAGTTATTTGTCAATCAGTATTTAGTATTATAAAATCAATTTAGTAGATGATCCTAAAATTCGTGGATGACAGTTTAATGATCAAAAATATAAACTAATTATATTATTTTATTAGTAGTTTCTAATAGAATATTACAAATAATGATTGCACTTTGTAAATAAATAAATTAAAATAAATATAAACCTCTAAAGCAGTGATTCTCAGCCAGTTCAGTTCAAATCAGGAAAGCTGGATTTATAATACAGAGTTTGGTTTTATAAATGTCAAACAAAACATAGAAAATAGACCTCGGGCATATGTATGACTGATAATACGGATCTTATAATTTTATTTTTAAATTGATATAATAAATAATGTATACTCCCGTTATTGTCAGTTGCACTATTAGCTGCCAAAGTTTTATAACATATTTAATAAAAATTCGCCCCTGTCACACGACTCGTCTGTTAGTTAACGTACTATATGCACATAAGCAGTGTTCCCTCTAAAGTTGTGCGCTTGTGTGCGTGCACAATGTTTAAAAAATTATCGCACAAGGATGATAAATTCGCTCACAATAAATTTAAAAAGATAACTATGACAGATTGACGAAATAACGACCAGAATGTATATATGCTTACAAAAATATAAGTTTGGATATTAAAATAATAATTATTGTTGATTTGTTACTTTTGAAATGTTTTGTAAAATTGAATATTAAAAAAGATTCACAAGCAAAAAAAATGCGGACATCAACAGGTAACAATTAGAGGGAACATTACACATAAGCTTTAAATTAGTGTTATTTCTCTTTAGCAATGATTATTAAAAAGAATATACTAAAAATTTGATTTGTCTAGTCACATTCGTTATACAGTGGCTCACAGAATTATTCGTACACCTAAGTTTTCTATTTAAAAATTGATAAATAGAGTACTTTTAAAAATAATACTGATATATTACTGACGGGATCATATTCTCTCATATTCCAGTAATAAAATTCAATAACCAATTATGAAAAAAATATTATTTTTCTTATGTAAATTAAATAAAAACAAATTGCATACAAAAAACAGGTACACAAAATTATTCGTACACTTATGAAATCTTACATATAACGAGTCAATATTAATAATTATAAATATAAAACATCTGTGATTACATAATTATCATTTGTTTGAGTATTTTGTAACAGGTTTTTTCAAAAATGGGTCGCAAAAACAAGAAATTACTGTAGTTGAAAGACGAATCTATGTGAAATGACTTTGCCAGTGTAAAACTTTAAGGGAGGTTGTCAAAATTGTATGAATATTGCTCTCAATTGTTAACAACATTAGAAGTAAATATAAAAATGAGGAGTAGTTGAAAAATATTTGCCGTGGGGACCGTAAGAAAATATTTAATCAGCAGAATGAACGATTTATTGAACATTAAATGAAATTAAATACTAAAAACTCCTGAACAAATTAACAAAAAATATATCTGAAATTTTTGGAGGATATATTGAAACATAGACTATTCGAAGAACGCTAAGAAATTTTGATTTTAATGGCCATATAGTCATAAGGAGCTCCTACATATCCCCAAACTAATATGATCCTGCCGCCGTGTTTCACTGTACTACATAAATTGCAGTTATTAAGCTCAGAATTTGGATTTCTCCAATCAAAAGATATGCCGTTCCACTCAAATCCGCAAAATTACCAATTTCCAAAAAACACAATCCGTGCTAATGTACTATTTCCAAATGCGAGTCTCTTTATTTTATTTTGTTTGGAATTATAGGGCCCACTTTTTACTATAAAACCATGTACGAATAATTTTGTGTACCTAGTTCTTGTACACATTTTGTTTTTATTTAATTAACATAATATTTTTTTCATAATTGGCTATTGCATTTTGTTTCTGGAAAATAAGAGAATCTGATCCCGTCAATAATACATCAATATTTTTTTGAAAGTACTCCATTTTTCACTTTTTAAATATAAAACTTATGTGTACGAATAATTTTGTGAGCCACTGTATATTCGTACACCTAAGATTTCTATTTAAAAAGTGAAAAATAAAGTACTTTTAAAAATAATATTGACATATTACTAAGAGTATCATATTCTTTCATATTCCAGAAATAAAATGCAATAGTCAATTATGAAAAAAATATTATTCTTCTTATGTAAATTAAATAAAAACAAAATGTGTACAAAAAATAGATACACAAAATTATTCGTACACTTATGAAATCTTTCTTATAAAGTGTCAATATTTATATTTATAAATATAAAACATCTACGATTGCGTAATTATCTCTTGTTTCAGTATTTTGTATAAGGTTTTTTCAAAAATAGGTCACAAAAAATAAGTAATGACGTTAGTTGAAAGGCGAATCTGTTTGAAATTTCTTTGCCAGTGTAAATCTTTAAGGGAAGTTATCAAAATTGTATGAAGATTGTACTTTTTTATTGAGAACATTATTAGCAAATATAAAAACGAGAAGTAGTTGTAAAATATTTGCCGCGGGGGGCGTATGAAAATTTTAAATCAGCAGAATGAACGATTTATTGAGCGTTAAATGAAATTAAATCATAAAATACCTCTGAATAAATTAACATTAAGAGTATCTAAAATTTTTGGAGGATCTATTGGAACATAGACTATTCGAAGAAGTTTACGAAATTTTGGTTTTACTGGCCGTATAGTCATAAGGAACCCCAAACTATTTTGTGCCTACCGCTGTGTTTCACTGTACTCCATAAATTGTAGTAATTAAGCTCAGAATTTGGATTTCTCCAAACAAAAGATTTGCCATTCCACTCAAATAGGTACAATTTACTTTCATCGGGAAAATTACCAATTTCCAAAATACTCAATCCGTGCTAATGTACTATTTGCAAACGCGAGTCTCTTTATACTATTTTGTTTGGTATTATAGGGCTCGCTTTTTACTATAACACCATTAAAACCAAAATTTCTTAAAGTTCTTCGAATAGTCTATGTTTCAATAGACCATTAAAAAAATTCAGATATTCGTAATGTTTATTTATTCAGGGGATTTTTAGGATTTAATGTCATTTAACGTTCATTATATTGTTCATTCAGTTGACTTACAAACTTTTTACGGCCTCCACGGGAAATATTTTTCTACTGGTTTTAATTTTTATATTTACTTGTAAAGTTCTCAACATTTGAGTGAGATGTTCGTTCAATTTTGACAACCTCCCTTAAAGATTTACACTGGTAAAGTAATTTCAAACAGATTCGCCTTTCAACTACCGGAACTACTTGTTTTTTGTGACTTACTTTTGAAAAAACTTTATACAAAATACTGAAACAAGAGATAATTACGCAATCATAGATGTTTTATATTTATAAATATAAATATTGAATCGTTTTATATAAGATTTCATAAGTGTACGAATAATTTTGTTGTTCATTTCGGTCAAGTGTGCTTTGGAAATAAAATTGAAAATCTATTGTTTGAAACAAATTTTTAACAATTTAATTTAATACTGCGGTTGTAGCCTATATAGATAACGCTGAAGATATGTTTATGAAATAATCTGCTTATTTCGGTGAGCAGCATACTAAACTCTTAATTAATTAATTGATTAGTCAAAATTTGGTTTCAAACAATAGATTTTCGATTTTGATTCCAAATCACACTTTATCGAATTGGATAAAATGTGTAAAGTACCAAAGACAAACTTGAACCTCATATGAAAATTGAGAGTTGGTATGAATTTCTCGAAACCAGTTTGAGCTACAAAAATGTGAGGATTTTGTTAACTAGAAACATGTATGAATTGAAACCAGAAAGTTATGTCAAAAAGTAAATTGGCCAATATAAGTTTTTTTCATAATTACAATGGCCAACTAATGCGGCAATTTGGACCCAATTTAACCGACTTCGTATTTCTTACGGTTTTTGAGATCCCAAACGGATTAAAAATGAACATTAAAAATAGACTTTTATTTTCGGAAGTGCAAAAAGTACTTCATCTACCCTTGCTATTAATTTTTTTTTTCTTTCCTTGCTATTTAACCCACTATTTTGAGTTTCCTATAGAAAAATGTTATTTTTTATTTTCTTTATTGTATATTTGTTGTTGTGTTGTGATACGTTATTACAATCAAAAGCAACATAAAATGATATTTTATTAAACTGTTTTTATAGTAAAATATACAATAAAGTTACATAAATGCTGTCATATATTGTGGACTGACAGCGATCAGCTGATGAAACTTGGCTTCTTCGTTGCTTGCAGTCTCTCTATTGTAGTTTGCGTACTCTAAGATTAAATATTTATAGGAAATAACAAAATTGCAGGATTCATTATTAAAATTATCCTAAAAATTACATATAACATCTTATAATCATATGAGCTTTTCAAATATTGTTATACCATAATGTAAATTTTACCAAGGACTTAAATTATTATTTCATGCATGTAAAACTTCCTACTAGTATTGTTTTCACATAAGTGTGTTAATTTTTTTTTTTCAAAATTCGAAATTCTTATAAAATTCAGTTGAATTTGATTTACACGTGCACACATACATCCAGACAGAGGTAGTTATAACGCTAAAATAGTCAAAATATATTATGAAGACCTTAATTTGTTATGATTGTAATATCTCTCGTATTAATATGGCGGCCTTTAAAAATGAATAGTAAAATAGATGTTCATTACTATGTTTATCTGGATATGCTCTACACGTGTTGAAATATTGCAATTTGACTTGATTTTATTATCTGCTTTATGCAAAGAATTTCAAAATTAATGTAAAAAGAATAATAAGAATATACATACCTACCTGTACTAATTGATGTACTGATTAAAGTTCAAGTTTTTTCTGAAATTGAATAAAAAAGCTAACGTTTTTGTGCCAGTAAGGGACAAATATTATATTATTATACAAGTTTTAGAAGATGGTACATTGTTCCATGAGTTATTTGCGAGGAATGCTCCAAAAACACGAATGGAACAATACGTCTTATAAAACGAAAATGGAACAATACGTCGTTTAAAATTAGTAAAATATATACTTTTTATACTTTGCGTTACATATTTTATAAAAAAAAAATTCAGAAATTTAAATTACAAAATTTAATTAAGTGTAATCTAGGTATTTATGTCAAATATGTTGAATGAAGTTGGACATTTATAACTGTCATAATTTATATATAATGTTATAAAAAAAAGAAATAATCAAATCTATACATTAAGGCTTATGAAATTGTGATATTCTTTTAAATTAGCTTTGTTTATTATTTTTCATATTTATAATAATTCCAAATTATATAAAAGAATATTTTAAAAAATATTATAGTACTCTAATTAATGTAATTAATAGAAGACAATATTTTGCAACAATTTGTAAATTATGTATATGTTTCAATGAGAAAACCTAATGTCAAAATTTTTTTCATGTTATTAAATTTTAAATGACAATTGAACAGGTTCTACTAGGTAGTTTCCAGTGCGAAACACTGAAGTGTTTGATGACAAAAATGCGATTTGTGTAGCTATTTTGATGAGATAAAATTCACAACTATTGTACATTTTTTTCAACTACATTTCGAGGCGGTATAGCTAGGCCATGCTGGAGTGGGAGTAACAACTGTCAATTAATTTTTTTTTAATCCCGCCGTACAGGTTTGTTCCTATAGCAAATTCATGTCTAGTTGCTGTTTGAACCAATGCAATTTAGTAATACTGGAACGTGCACTACCATATGCATCTGTGTGTAAAAAGCGAGCCGAGTGAGACAGAGAATATTGGTGATTTCCATCATTGTCTAACACTTGTGCGCATGCGTATTTTAACGCAAGTCACATGTTGTTTACGTTCGACTTACATGGTTGCAATGATATAACATTAGAAACTTTTTGAACGTACTGTACGATAAGGACGCAAGCACCCGTTAGTTTCTGTCTCTCTTGGATGGAATTGGCTTCGTTAGTACACGTTCCAGTAGTACTATATTTCAGTGGTTTGAACTAGTTAGTGGTTATTGGTTTGATCATAGCTGTCAGTTTCCCCTCCTCTGCATAAAGAATAAAAATATACGATTTACCATTAATGAAACTAGCATTAATATTTTTTATATTCTATTGAGTACTATATACAATAAACACATCACGAAGTTTAGCATCCGTCCAAATAATTATTTAATTTTAGAAAGCATGTTTTATTTTTCAATAAGGTATTGTATATTATTTTTGCCCTCTTTGGAAAATTTTATAGTGGCATCCATGACCAAGGGGCACGCCAAGTGACAGAAAAAGTAAAAAGATACTAAAAATAAACAAATAATAACTTGTATTTTTAACATATGCAGTCACATTGTTCACATTAAATTTTAATGACAAAATGAATATGTATGTAAACTGTTTAGGATAAATAATTTGTAATTAAATAAATTTCTTCTGTCTTAGGGGTACGCGATCAAAAAAGTTTGGAGACCACTCTTGTAGAAGATATGGAACAAAGTATAGAAAATGTTTTATTTCATATATTTTGTAGAATCTTATAAAATTGCAAGTGATGTCACCAATTATTTCTTAATTTTTTTCTGGTTATGACCGCTGTCATATGTAGTGCACTACTAACAGTTCATTGTTACATTTCCATGTTTTTTTTAGATGATGTACTATACATAGTGTGAACTGCTCTATTCAATAATACATTACATTGTACTATTAAAGATTTTATCAAATTTTAATTTGTAACTTTTGTTACCGAAGTTGTAAATAAGATTCTACACTCAATTGATTATTATCATTGTTTTTTTAATGTATGAGAAAAAATATTGTTACATGTGAGTAAAATGTTTTATAAAGAAATATTCAGGTTCGACTTCATTTCAGCTGTCTATTCATCTTGCAGACCAATAGAAATAGCTTTCTTACAAGCATGAATAACTTTTTTATTGTTTGTAAACTAATTGTTTTCCAAAAATACAAAAAATGAGGTATGAAATACAGTTGGTCACCAAGCCTATCCATTCACACTATACCGTGAACTATTTATTGCTCATGTTTCTTTATTAATTAAAAATTTATCATAATATACTGTTGTTTACTCCAGTTGTAAAAATATTACTAAATGGGGTTTCTTTTCGCTCAATAATATTTTATTCATAACTTGCTAAGATGTGGCTTTAGAACGTTTTATATACAGCCTGAACCGCCTGAAACTAGCTATCACTAATTTGTGATTGAGTAAAAATAACTAACCCATCATCTTTTAATTTGCAGTCGTAGAAAAAGCATAGTATTTTATAAACTATTTCAATACTCGTTTTTATTCACTTGTGACTTAAATAATGTTCAAATTACATATCTCTACCACATATTTGCAATGTAAGCATTTGTTTTACATAATAAGAGAGAAATAATGAAGATAATTCCACTAATAAAAGAAAGACAAAATGCAAGTGGATAAAATGGATATTTTTTTCTTTACCATGGTAACTCATTCTTTTCAATGTTTTTGATGTCACATAAATAAATTAATTTTCAATTCAGTTTAATAATACACAATCCCTTCAAATGCTATATAATTGTGGAATTATCTTGACAAATGCCACGCGAGGTTTGATTTTTAGCGCGGAGTATTTTTTTATTTATAAATATTCACACTTGGTTTCTTGATGGCAATTTGTTTCAAAAATTTGTTTTTTCAAAATCTTTTCAAACAAATTGCCAAGCAACAAGTATTCATAAATAAAAAAAATATCCGACCAAATCAAACCTCTAGTGGTTTTACTATCGATAAAAATTGTAACTTTTAAATATTCGTAATTATATTTACAGGATACGCTAGCGCTGAAATTGAAACAAATTGGAATCGCCAATATAACACTGGAGGAGAAAATCGTGGGAAACTTTAAATGAAGTCAAGAATATGCGAAAATTGTGAAGTTGTTAGGTTAAAAATAGCTGTAAATTTAAAAAAGGGAAAGTTTGCGTTGTATCATCTGAGCGAGGTTCTAATTGAAAGTTTTTTTTACAAAGGGATGAATTTGTTATTGGGATCATTTAATTAAAAAATGCAGACCCTTATAATTGTGATTTCTCTTTGCTTTTCGTAACAAATCATTTTTTAAAATGGATAGAAAAATTTTCTTATAGTGAAAAAATAACGATCTCTTCCTTTGCTACTTAAATTTTCAAATACTGTTGATTATTCTTTCCGCTTTTCCTAAATGAACATTTGGCGGCATGTGTTTAACGAGTATTTAAAGCTTCCCGCTATTTTGTCCTGTAGTGTTCGATGGCAGCGTTGGCGTGTTCTATGATTGACAGTGAGGCATGAGTTGGTAATGCTGTGTGTTTCAGCGGGAACCCCCGGCGCAGGCAGCGGAGGCTCGACGAGCCAGGCGGTGACGCTGGCTGGCCCAGTGACCGGCACCGGCCTGACGCCGGGCGCGGCACCCACCACCGAGCCGCCACACTTCACATGCCCGCGCCGCCCCAACTTGGGCCGCGAGGGCCGCCCCATCGGTCTGCGCGCCAACCACTTCCAGATCTCCATGCCCCGCGGCTTCGTGCACCACTACGACGTCAACATACAGCCCGATAAATGCCCCAGAAAGGTATTCCCACTAATTACTTCTTTACATTCATTCCACGTTGGGAAGTGTTTGGAATCCACAAAATGCTATTTTAACGAACTGAATCCTGCAATGGTCCCTAGCAACACCAATTTCATTTCCACATGTCTAAATTTCCGCTTAAACTTATTGGAATCTTATGCATGATGTTAGTAACGTAGTATACATTTCTATATAGGATGTAATACTATAACCGACCACCGCCATTATTTTCTTTATTATGATAATAACAAAAAAAGAATACAGAAAATAGTTGTAGGAGGCCAAGGGGGACATCCTATCAGAGAAGAAAATATATTTTTAAATTAGTGGTTCTCAAGTTACACCACAAAGTTATATTTTTTAAATAGGATTATACGTATTTTTAGGACTATTCGAAAGCATATTTTTTTCTTAAATCAACCATATATTCGTTTTATATCCTTACATAATAAAAGTATTGAAAAATATGCGATTGAAATGTAAATAAATATATATTTTTAATGTACAGTAGGCTATGAATTGAAAAAAATATCAAAAGAACAAAGTGTAACTACTGTGAAATAATAATTGTTATTTTTTGTGTTTTGAAATTATTATTAATCATTTAATTTAAATTTATCACTCTTTTTTTTATTCAGCCTACTGTACATTAATAATAGAAATAGTTATTTGTCAAAAAAGTGTATCTTTTTACCACCCGAACTCGAGTTTGACTCACGAGCGTGGCGAGTGGGGCATTCGAGTGAGAGTGGAAAAAGTACATTCGTTTCGTGTTAGACACAACATTTTTTTCACGACATGTTTCAAAAATCGATTTATTTGGACAAAAAAAAGCAGTAACATGATAAGCTAGAAAATTAGGTTATGTAAAATTTGACGTTTAGCAGTGTTGCCAATTCAAGTTCAAGTTGTAAAATTGTAAAATATTGTGAAAAAAGAAAAGAAGAAGACATAATTACCATAATTTTTCTAAAAGAATATCATTATTAAATAACAAATAAGTATTATTAATATTATACTATTCAATATTTCATTTCTATAATAATATCTATGTTATACTGTTGGTAATACTGTACATTTTCCTCTCTAGAGAGGGAAAAGTAATTTTCCTCACTATTTCGCGAGAAGAAAGTACAGCTTTCTATGCATGTCGTGAAAAATAAATATTTATTTACATTTTAATCGCATGTTTTTCAATGTTTTTATCATGTAAGGATACACAGGATGGTGATTCGAACACACGAACATGGCATTTAACATTTAATTTTACGTAAAAATTAGGTACGAAAATAATGTAATTTTTGGGGTTTACGTCATTTTCGTATCTAATTTTTGAACTTACAAGACACGTGAAATTAAGTTTGTTTATTGATTCAGATGCATAATTTTACATAATTTTTACATAAAATTATTAGGGAAGCAGGAAATTACGAAATTATGATTTTACATGTTAAATCCCTATGTTCGGGTGTTTTGTCTCAAATTCATGGCTACTGCTATTTTTGAGCCTACAAGGCACATAAAATTAATTTGGCTTATTGATTCAAATGTCGAATTTTATGTCCTAAAACTGTTATTTGAAGTTATTTTACTTAAAATAATTAGGGAAGCAGGAAATTACGAAAATATGATTTTACATGTTAAATGTTCGGGTGTTCGAGACAACAACATGTATATGTACGCCTATATGAATAGGTGAAATTGACAATAAATTTAAATTACTTGTATATTGATAGTAAGTTATACATATTTCTAACTGTAAATGTGCACTACTCAGCTGGCGGATTGTCCTCACTCAGCTGACTATCAACACTGTTAAGCGATTCTCGACCATACATCTTTTGCTTGCGGCAGTAGTACGTAGCTAGAGGAGAGTAGCATATCTCTCTGTTATACCTCATCTAAGATTTGTACCGTAAAAACTGATTTACCGGACATCTAATGTAAATTACTAGGACCCGTATGCTCACGTACATTGAAGTAGCGCTACTTCAAATTTTTAATATTTCCACTGTCTTTTTTGAGTTACATATGTAATTATCCACAACTAGATTTATGCTTGCTTTGTCTACAATCACGTCGAGTTTTTAATTTTAGAAATATCTAAATATTGTTTCCCACATTTAATTATCTTTTAATTGTGGTTGTGAAAATTTAAAAATATTAACAATTTTCATATAATCTTCGTAACTTCGTAACGTAAACAATTCTTTTTCAGTTTGCTATAACCTACAATTTTGCTGCTACATTGACAGCGATTTGTTTATATCTGTTTGTATAGTAGGAATATAATAAAAGTATAAAGTTTATACGTATATTATAGTAGTGCGCGTTACTTCAAGGAAAAAATTACAGATGGCGCACCAAAAAATATGCAACTGTATAATCCTCTATTAAGAAATTCTGAATTATATCGTGAATTACTTTTTAAATATTATTTAATTGGAGTAAAACACATTTCATTTAAAGAAACCTACAACCTATTTATGAGAGAGAATTATATTTAATGTCAAGAACTGACATCTCGAAATTTGACATTTCTGAAATAGTGCTACTTGGGATGTGAGCATAAGGGCCTATCGTTAGTTACTACTCTGCCTTCTTATGTTATTATTACGTAATATTTTCTTTGCTATTTTGGATGTTAATAATTTTCTTATAGACTCTGTATTTGTCTTAATTCTAGAATTGTTTAAACAAATATTTTTCTACGAATATTTTACGCCGTTTAACATGATAATTCAACAGAGCAACTAATCTTAAAAAGAAATCGATTTAGTCTATAACAGCACTAGAATGAGTTATAAACAAACTTTTTTGGATGTTGTGATGTGTGATAGTTTTATTAAAGAAAATAATTTTAATTTGTTTTTGTATTGTCAGTCCTAATTTCTGTACCATACGTTAATAATGGGCTTTTTATTGTTTTATGGATCTTGCTCTCAGTATGCATTGGCTGTCATATTTTATTCCAAAAATAATCTGATGTACTAGCTCCTTTTTCAGCTTGTTCTCTTATTTTCTCCTGTTCGAAAAATTGTAATACTTGTGTTGTGATTTTTATTAAAATGTTGAATGTTACAGGTAAACAGAGAGATCATAGAGACGATGGTCCACGCGTACGGAAAGATATTCGGCAACCTGAAGCCTGTGTTCGACGGCAGGAATAACCTGTACACAAGGGACCCGCTGCCCATCGGCAACGTACGGGAAGAGTTGGAAGTCACGCTTCCAGGCGAAGGCAAAGACAGGTTGTTCCGGGTTACTATCAAATGGGTTGCACAGGTAAGTTTTCCTTTCTTACATCCAAGGAATAGGTACAGAGTTGTAAGGTTTTGTTGATGAAGTTGTATAGGTGGTTCTATAGTGTTGAACGAAAATGTAGTATTTCAATATTTACTGCTATTGCCTTATTTGGTGAGCCAGTACGGTTATATGGTTACGTCGAGTCTTTTCTGATCATAAATGTATTCCATTTGCCACTTTTAACTCAGCCAACTAACACTTTTGAACCCAGATCACTCAATTTTCATTTCATTTGATTGGATCACTTTACCTCCTCTACTGAACGAATTGAACCAAAGTAAAAAAATGGAGAAATTACAAATTTATGATCCTAAATCCAACAGAATTTAAGAGTTAGAATTACAATCGGAGATGATAAAAAGGCAAAATCTGGTATAATTAAACTTATACAATGTAATAAAAATAATATAATTAAAATTATTAACTCAATTGGAGTGATTGTCTTCTCTTTATACGCTGAAGGTTCTAGGTTCGAATCCTGGGTAAGGCATGGATGTGGTATATCATGTTTCTTTATCATTTTCATTCCCATCAATGCAATGAAACATATAATAATATATGAAAAATGTTACGAAAAAGATTTACCTCCACTTATAATCACCATTTTTATATAATGTATGAGAAAGTGTGTAATTAAATAAAAAAAAGTAAAACTTGTCGTGAAGTAAGTACCTTGGTCCTATTAGGAGTGTCCTGGCACATATGAATGAATTGCATTTTAAAAGTTAGCTTCTATGATAGAGGACATAATTTAATTTACCTGTCATTGTGTTAAATTTATTATATTTGTAGTTATTTAATGAAATTAAAGAGGAATTTTTCTTTGTAACCATTCAGTCAAATTAGCTCTATACATATGAACATGAGGACATCCATTAAAATCTGAAAATAACAAAATCTGTACTATTTCATTACCTTTTTTACTTGAAAGAGGCGATTTAAAAATTAATAATCTGTTTATAGCTATTAACATAACTAGAATAGTTATGAGTATTATAACCGCCGCAGATGACTATTGAATTCTGAGCTTGGGGAGCGAGGATTTTAAGACATCTAAGGCGTGGTATGATTCAAAACATCCGTGGTCTGTTCAATAGTTTACCAGTTTCAGGTTGTTAATAAATATTATTTTATAAAATTTTCTTGTAAGAAACGTTTATGTGTTCAATAAATAAATATTAAATACCATGAAACCGATAAAATAATTTTTTTTTTCTTTTATTTATTATCTTTTCTTTCTCATTACCAAGAACTCAAAAAGATCAACAGTTGTGTATTATAGAGTATATGAGACAGTCATATCTAGTAGAAGATACAATCTAACAAAGAAATTAATTAAAGTACATCACGGAGAAATTCGAATTTATGTGGAGTAACAATATATTTCTCGATTTATAGAATTTTGTGAATGTTCCTTGTGTATCAACCATTTCTGAGAGTGCTAATCTGACAGTGTCTGCCAAACTTTTTTTACATTATGGGAAGTGAATTTATTTTGCAGCATCCACAAATAAAAATCCCAATAAAATTAAATATACTTCAATAGTATGAATAAAAACAAAAAAATCTAATTATAGTAAAATAAAATAACATTGCTTTTGGTTTTATGGATATAATACTCGTAATATAAAAACATTAATAATGAAGGGTTGAATTTATTTTGAGAATGAATTTTGTCAAAACGCAACTCTAAATTAAAAAAAGTCCAAAGGACAACAGCGTTTTAACGGCTATAGGTACAGTAGCGAAATCAAAATTCTGATAATTTTAGCACCGAAAATATGAATTTTTGAACAGGTTCGTGTTTCTAGTCTATTAAATTATTTTCTTATGTTAATGATAATAGTATATATAGTCGTAAATTTGATAATCAAGTCATGGAAAATAATTTGTATTTTTAAATATTTCGCGACACACATATAATCTTTTGCGGAGAGTTTGGCAGACACTCTTCTAGAATATACAGTTTTCAATTTAATTAGAAAGAATTGTATTGCAGGTATCGTTATTTGGACTAGAGGAAGCGTTAGAAGGCCGCACAAGGCAGATACCGTACGAAGCCATTCTCGCTCTGGACGTAGTGATGAGGCACTTGCCCAGTATGAGCTACACGCCCGTTGGACGCTCCTTCTTCAGTTCGCCTGATGGATATTATCACCCTTTAGGTTTGTAACTCCATGTATGCTTACTATGTTATGAACATTTTATTAACAATATCTATTGTAATCAGTATATAATTTTAAAATAACTGTACTGTACTGCATTGTAAGTTAGTTTTTTAAAATTATTATTATTAAAATTATGATTATTCACAGAAAGAATAATAACAAAACAATAAATATGGCCCAATTTAGATGGTCTGAAATTTATTTATAAAAATAGTTATACAGGTGTCCCAGATTTAAACTGCATAACTTAATCAATTGATTGGACACCTAAAAATAAGGTGACAAATTCATTTGAGAAAATATCTGGAAATTCTTAATTCCAGAGATTTTCACATTTTACTTACTAGAACAGAGCTACTTTCAAAAATCAGTTTTCATTTGACATTTTATTCCGATGTGATATTATCAGTTTTAGGAAAACTTAAAAATTTAAAAAACAACGGTGCAACCGGCCATTAGGGATACAGGTTAATTTGTTTTGTGCCACGTGCTGCTGCTTTATTTACGTCATTGACAAATGAAAGAACAACTAAAATGATACTACAATATTTTAGTGAAAATACAACTACAAATGTTCGACGTGCTGCGGCAGCATTAAATTTAAAATGAATTTTAGTTTGGAGAACACTTAAATCTGATGGAAGTTATGTACCATATTCAAAAGGTGCAACAGTTGTTACTGCAAGGTTTTCGAAGAAGAAGGAAATTTAGTGATTGGTTTTTAAATAATATAAATAATGAACCTCTGTTCCCTAACTTCATATTATGGACTGATGAAGCTGCGTTTACACGGCATGGAATGTTGAATCACCGAAATTCCCATCTTTGGTTACTTGAAAATCCTCATGCAATTAAAGAGAAAAAATTCTAATTTCAATGTAATGTATAGCGAGGAATAATTGGAAATACTTTAGTAGGCCCTAACTTTTTATCTCCAAGTTAATTTAGCAGTAAGAAGAAATTCTTGACTGCAACCAAGAGAATGGTTAAATGTACACTATCCACAACGGTGGATTGGTTGCGAAGGACCTGTACCGTGGCCAGTACACTCGTCGGTTCTAACACTCTTAGATTTTTTTTTGCTTGGGGCACTATAAAAGAAAGAGTTTATGGTGAACCGATAGATAATTTGGGCACACTAAGCAGAAAAGTTTGCGAAATCATAACTCGTGAGCAATGTCACGCAGCAACAAATGCAGTAGCAAATCGTTATCCTGCCTGTTTGCGTACTGCAGGACATTTTGAACAATTATTATAAAAAATAGAATTTTTTTCTGTTATTACTTTAGTTAAAACAATAAATGTATTTGATTTCATTGATTGTTTTTATTTTTAGCAAGACATCAATGCAAGCAAATTGAATTTTTTATTGAAATTATTTAGTAACGTTTTAATAATTTCAATATTATGTCATATCTTAATAAGATAATATCTGATATGTCGTATGAAATTGATTTTTTTATGCAGTTCTGTTTTCTCAAATGAACTTGTTACCTTATTTTTAAATGTTTAATCCATTGTTGAAGTTATGCCGTTTAAAACTGATACATTCTGTATATATAAATTTTAACGATGTATTTTTCAAAAAATACAATTGTTGACTAATTTAAAATTTATGATGGTAATCTGAAATATGAAAAATATGTGAGTTACCGCAAAATTTTTAATTCTGGAAATTTTTTGAAACATAAACATGGGATCAACCTGGAGAGGTTTCGGATAAGTTTATGTTTGAATATAAAGTCACTAATTATTTCCATTGTAGAGAAAGAGCAGATAAATCTCAATTACAAGAATTTACATTTTTTATCAGAGGGCATTTGTGTAAATCTTCATAAAAAAAATCAAAAATCTTATACAATTGTTGCCATTGTTGGTGTTGATTAGATTCTTGTCGTGTGTTTAAAGTTTCCCGCTGTTATATTTACCAGTGTTAGTTGCTGGGATTGCAGTATTGGCGCGTCCTATATGAATAGGTCATGTGACGGTGATTGTACTAGATGTATTTGACATTGATGTCGAATTGTAGGTGGCGGCAGAGAAGTGTGGTTCGGTTTCCATCAGTCCGTGCGACCTAGTCAGTGGAAAATGATGCTCAATATCGATGGTAAAACTCACACCATATGTAACTTGATTTCAGCAATAGTAATGTATTTGTGTTATTAGTGTCTGCGACTGCATTCTACAAAGCTCAACCAGTAATAGAGTTCATGTGCGAGGTGTTGGACATCCGGGACATCAACGAGCAGCGGAAGCCCCTCACCGACAGCCAGAGGGTCAAGTTTACCAAAGAAATTAAAGGCCTCAAGATCGAAATCACGCACTGCGGCACCATGAGGAGGAAGTACCGCGTATGCAACGTCACGAGACGACCCGCTCAAATGCAATCGTAAGCTGTTATTCATTTGTTTCATCTTGTTTCTTATATATGGCCGGTATTTTCACCTGGAAATTATATTTGCTGTTAAACTGAAAACTGACCGTTATAGTTTATTTCAATCAATTTTGAAGCATATGATAAACGATCGTCAATATGTCTTGTCAATGCGAGATAAACGGAATAATTATTCAAAATTGTGTATATAATTCCATTCAAATAATTATATTTGTATGGTCTCTTTGTTATTTTGTAATGTTGTTGTTTATTTATCTTATTTCCTTTATGGTAGTTCTTGTACAAATTATTTCAGCCACTTAATTGTTGTTTTCCAAATAATAAACTACGAGTTGACACGTACTGAATAATCAATTACGTACTTGTAATTGGATAAATATGATACAAAGATTACTAGTAATTATTATTAGATGGACACACGTGTAATTTGTTTATAAATATTAGTGCATATTTTATAAAAATAATTATTAAGTAAAGTAACAAACATATCAAAAGAATTAGAAGAATTTCTTGATGGGTCGATGGGGACTGTTCTTTAAAGCCGCGTTTTTCTCCACGGTCGCCTACGATTGGCGACCGCGACTGAGTAGCCGCAGCCGATTTGCGATGACCTATATGTATATTTTCCTAACAGCGACTTAGTCCCACATGGGTCTTTCTCAGAGGATGAAAGGAGTCGAAACCGGTCGGAGCTGAAATAAAGCCTTCTAAAAGCGACTGAATTCCAGTACTTTATTACCTCTTCCATTCATCTACCAGTCGAAAAAATCATTTGATCAATCACAAAAATATTTTTTGAAAAATTAATTGATCTCCCTGAGATTCAAACCAAGCACTCTCCTATATCAAATAGGATGTCTATCGGTTGATATAGAAAGTCATAAATACTCTCATATTTGAGCATTGAAAACATACTCAAGACCAGACACCCGGCGGTTCGTGAACCACACTCCGGTGAGTATTTACTGCGTTTACAAACCGTCAAGTGTGTTTTGTTTTCAACGTGTATTCAGTGCTCTTGTAAGAGGGTATATATATACTTGCAGAATTGTTGAAAAATATACTAATAGATATAAAAGTTTCAGTCCCAGTGAAATCTCTATGAATTAAAAAAAAATTCTGTTTTCTAAATTTATACTTTTTTTTAGATTCCCGCTGCAACTAGAAAATGGACAAACTGTGGAGTGCACGGTAGCTAAATATTTCCTGGACAAGTACAAAATGAAACTACGGTATCCGCATCTTCCATGTTTACAAGTAAGTCATTATGTTTTTTGTGGCGCATTACCGCAGAAGCCTAAGAAATATAAACTAAAGTAATGCATATTTTTATCGCAATATATAAGCTGTCTGATTTTCGAGACTAATCATTGAGAGCGGTAGAACTGTAAGAGATATGAAATTGGTAAAAAAAAGATTTTTAATTTTTCAAATATCTTGGTTTATAATAATTTTAATGTAGAAGTGTTTTATATCATTGGAAAGATAAAGGAATCTCTTTTTAGTAGTATTAAAGACAACTTTGGGTCCCACGAGAAAATTAAAAGTTAGTATTAATTTCTCGAAAAGTATACGTATTATAAAACATTTGACAACCGTCGTCCATTCCTCGTAAAAAGCCTTTCTATAATGTGCAAATTAGAAGCTTGCATGAATTGAAACAAGAATATTATAAGTCAAAAAGTAAATTGACCAATATCAGTTTTTTGCTCATATATAGTGATCTATGCATTTTTTCGGAAAAAATAAATACATCATTAAAATGGCCAACTAATGCAGCAAGTTTGCCCTAATTTAACTTTAATTATATTATGTATGATGGTTCTCGAGATCCAAGTGGTTACCTCATAAAATAAGCACCCTATAGAAAAAAGAGGTATTGTTTCAGTTAAATATCTTAAAAAAATGGTATATTAATAAGAGTTTAAAAAGAAAAATAATAATAAGATAAAAATATAAGCAGAACAGTATATAAAATGTATTAGTGGTAAGTAATATCCTGTAATTATTTTCAGGTTGGTCAAGAACACAAACACACATATTTACCGCTAGAAGTATGTAACATAGTCGCAGGACAAAGATGTATTAAGAAACTAACAGACATGCAGACGTCCACAATGATTAAAGCTACAGCCAGGTCAGTCTTTTTTTTTGTTACATTTCGGGCATGAAACTACCATGGTCATTGTGCTCTTATTTAGTTTGTTTATATTATTAATTTATTATTTATATTATTAAAAACGTTATTAAAAATCAACAATATTTATAAGTCAGAAGGTCTGAAAATGTTGACACATGCAGCATTTATTGTACTTCAGACTTTTACATTCTCAGAAGTAACATCGCTTTGCAGTTATGAATTCCTATCAGTCAAATATCCTTAAAGGACGAGCAATTTGGCGGAACTTTCATTTTATTGTTTATTCGGGTTGCAAATAGATTACAATTTTTTACGCGCAATGTTGTAATAAATCATTGCAGTTGAAACCACTAGTGCAGCATTTATTATTTTGCATGACGCCCTGCTTTGTTACGATAGGCTTTATTAAAAAAAAAATGTCATGATCCCTATCCCATACATATTTTATGTTGGCATTTTGTTTTTCTAGAATAAGAACTACGAAACACTTATTAGTTAAAAATATGTAGCAATCAAACCATATATTCAAAATGTTACAATTTACTAGACATACAAAAATACAATTACATAGGGTTATCTGGTGCGCAAGGTGAAACTAAGAAAACAATATCGCCGTCGAAATTACGCTACATGGAAACAAATCTCTTTGATGTTCCGACTTCGGATCGCGTTCGTTTGTGCGAAAGAGCGCATTTCTGCGCGTTTTATAACGTTAGCAAACGTTCTACGCGGCTCAGTTCGCTTTGGCGCTTTTGGTCTGGACCCACCTTTACAATTCTTGTTAAATGTCAGACATTTGTTCAAAATGTTGTCGAATGTGTCTGCATAGCAACTTTACATCACAATGCAAACGTTTGTCAAAAAATTACAAAATTAAATTCAAACATAAGCTGATATAATCAATTCAATCATGCGTATGTTTTAGTAGTACAATTAAAATCACGAAAATTCGATTTGCTTTAAAGTCTAATCATTTGACGACAACAGTAATTCTTGTACATAACTATAAAGAGAATTACCTGTAACAATTCCTTCAAAGCTTATAGCGGGCAGTGTATGTGAATAAAATAAATGCAATAGATGAGCAGGTAGTAATGGTTGTTAGAGTTGTTAATTGTTTTGCTGTTGCAGGTCGGCGCCGGACCGCGAACGCGAGATCAACAACCTGGTGCGGCGCGCGGACTTCAACAACGACGCGTACGTGCAGGAGTTCGGGCTGACCATCTCCAACAGCATGATGGAGGTGCGGGGCCGCGTGCTGCCGCCGCCCAAGCTGCAGTACGGCGGCCGCGTCGCCAGCCTCAGCGGACAGGTGGGCTGGAACGTTAGTCATCATTATTCTATGTTTCTCTACCATCCACATCCCCTCTACCATAACTTCACATCACAACTACATTAACTATCTCTTACTGACATTTGCCGTTTCCTTCATTATCTATTGCATGAGATTTTTAAACAAAATAATTAATAAATAAAAAAAAATCTTTATGATTTGATTTGACTCCATTAGCGTATCAATTCTAGAAATTTAAAATATATAATCATATTAGCATGTTTGCATGAGGTATTTTATCGAAATTTTAAAGATCCGGTTCTTATTAAAAAAAAATTTTTCATGCTTTAATTAAGTCTACAAGTGTAACCACCAGAGAACTGAACGCCATTACCTAAATTTACGCTCTATAATAAAATTGTTACTAAATAATGTAATATTCACGAAAAGCCTAAAAATGACTACAGTAAATTGTCACTTCCAGTTGATCTATTTTTATTGTCAGAAAAGTAGAAATGCATTTTCATTAAAGTCCATTCAGTCGATTTTACACGAATATACATAAATCAGAATTGACGAAAAAATAGCCAAAATATATTGTAGACTTTAATTCATAAACATACGTTAAAATCTCAAAATGTCGAAATTTGTACAATTAGGTACGTGACTGTAATCAAATTCATTATTTAAGTCATAAAATATAAAAACTAACCATTGTAGCTTCTCATTATAACAATAAAAATTGAACATTTGTTTGAATAATAATGTTATTAGCAATTTAATTGAAAGAACGCATGACGTCAGTATGGTAGGATCATGGCAAAAGACAGGGAGTTTGTTTCTTACGCTTCCAGTCTATCTTTATTCTTTTACGATTATACCTCGGTGACTTTACAGCATTCCTTCCCCAAATCTTTAATAATTATTTTCTCCTAAACTACGAATAATGAATCGATTACAACACCTCAAATAACAATTTTATTGAATTACAATAGTAAGTTAGAAAAACTTCATATTGGCACCAAAAAGTCTTAATTGTAAAATTCTAACCATGATTAATTAATTCTATTGTAGTTTTGTAGTGTAGGATAAAAATATGTGGTGCATGTCAGTAAATGTTATTTTAGTCGTAAAAAAATATTCTCGTTCGGTCTAATTAACTTTTCTATGTAGGAGTACAAACATAATCGTTCCACGGTAACAGCGAATTCAAGTCATCGTTTTATATTCTTTGTACATCAGTCTGATAACAATAGTTTTCCATACTCTTCTGGCATTCGTAAGAAGGATTTGTCAATGTTTACTCAGCTCAACTCTTATAACAAGATTATATGTGTTGATGATGTCTCGAGAGAAGTGTTTCTGCTAATTCACATAAAGGAAAATAACGTAAAATTACTTATGTATGTAAAGTTAGTGTTACCGGACGAAGGCACAAAAATGACAGTTGTTGTGAACAACGTTTCGAAGTAGAATTGTTTGTTACCGTGAAGCGAAGCAAAGCAATGTAGTTCAATGTAGTTGTTGTGGTGTAGAGTAAGCAGCAGGCAATGCCGAATCAAGGGGTATGGGACATGCGCGGCAAGCAGTTCTTCACGGGGGTGGAGATCCGCGTGTGGGCCATCGCGTGCTTCGCGCCGCAGCGCACGGTGCGCGAGGACGCGCTGCGTAACTTCACGCAGCAGTTGCAGAAGATCTCCAACGACGCCGGGATGCCCATCATCGGCCAACCCTGCTTCTGCAAATACGCCACGGGACCCGACCAGGTAACACTCTCTCTATCTCACTATCGGAAATATATAATAACTGCTTGCAACGACAAATATTGCTTTTGCAGTAATTTGTGCACTTATTTTTAGTGGCTAAAAACAAATATAATTTAATTACTATTGCAATCGAGCCTGACGTAACATGCAGAAATTTTCATAAAACGTCACATCGCCACTGCAAATTCGACAGGGAAATCTAATTTCCCTGCCTAGACAGTGATGAAATGCAATATTACCTATTGTTTTATGTCACGTGCATTTTATATTTCAAGGCGAAATATTATTATTTATATGATTATTAAATTGATTTTAAATTTTATTAATTGTAATATTTATATTAATTGAACAAATTAATACCAAAAATTTAATTTATTAGGTATAATAATTTTTATTCACATTAATATAAAAGTGACATTTTATTGTACTCGATCAGTTACTATAATAATTATTTTTCCTACTCTGGGCGTAAAGTATAGGTATACTTTATGCTTTCTTTAAAGTTTGTAAAGAGTCACTGCTTGAAAAGTTTGTGTTGCCTAGCAACGGCTACTTTTCAAGCATTGGTGGCACAATTAGCAATGGTTTTATTTACTTTTTAAATTAATCCTTTTTAATATATTGGTTGTAAGAAAAATATTGTATGCGCTAGACTAAAAAACATTTATTTTACAGATTAGTTGCATAAATAACTATTTTCTTCAAACGTAATAAAAGTGACGTCTTTTATAACTTGATTCAAAAAGTAGAAATTTAATTTCTACATCGGCGGAGCTATTCCTACGCAGCCTGAGTAGAAGTAAAATAAATAAGTATCCATAGGAAGTATGTAGAATCAGCGAATAAGAAATAACTTGTACAATAGAAACCTGTAATATGGCCCTAAATGTCACTATAAAACTGTAAACAACTGACAGATTTAAATTGATAACCTGCAAATTGAACGTCAAGTAATAAATTATTTTTTAAAATATAGAATGTATCATTCTGAGATAAAGTGTGTTTGTGTACCGCGCATGCAGTTGTCGGACTCGCTTCGCTCATCGTGCAAACTTCTACACTTATCACACAAAACATCACTATTAATAACATAATATACAATTAATCACATCAATATAAAAAGTTTATTGCAGAAATCATGGTTATTTAGATTTTATCTTTTTAACATGTGTTATTGATGTACAACATAAATTTAATATTGTTTTATTTGGATTTCATGATCATGTAAAAAATAGTGTAGTCAAATTCGTGCAAAAAGTGTTATTGCTTTTGACGTGTTCACATCACGTGCAATACAGAGTCCCTTTTTCACTTATTATATAAAAATAATTAAAGCATAGATTTAAACATTTTTCATATAAATTACGACTGTAAAATAACATGTATATTGCAGATGAATATAATGTACGAGTATAATTGATTGGGTTAGCTTAGGTTATTATTTTGTTTTTATTTTATATGCTATACTTTTTCTATGGCTGCAAATTGAAACAGCAACAATATAGAAACGCTTAGTTTATGAGAATTAGAATGTTTCTTGGCTGGGTTGTTTATTAAATATGAGATAGTTTTTGCAACGACCCCAAATGGATTTTCTTCAGAAGATGAAAATTATAATAGGGTGCTATTATGGGTGTCCCAGCTCGACCGACACATGGGAGTTTTACATGGGAAATTAGTTAATTATGAATAGTATCTCCCCAGTGCAAGATATTAACTTGAAATTTTTGTATACTTATAGGAGAATATTAATTCTATGGATCACACTTATTTGAAATATGCAATTTCGTCTGCAGGGCGAGATTTATTAAATTTAAAATCTAATATTTTCGTTCAAAATCAGACAGCCATGGAAATAAAAGAAAATATCTATGTGACAGTTCTGACAGTTAATGACATGCCATTGTAGATATTTATATTTTTGTAATATTGGTATATTATTTAACAAAAAGAAACTAAATTCATCTTAAATAATATTAAAATACAGAGAGTTAGAATTAAAATCAGTGATACTTCACTAAGCTGTCAGATAAATATTTTCTTTTATTTCCATGGCTGTCTGATTTTGAACGAAAATATTAGATTTTAAATTTAATAAATCTGGCCCTGCAGACGAAATTGCATATTTCAAATAAGTGTGATCCATAGAATTAATATTCTCCTATAAGTATACAAAATTTCAATATCTTGCACTGGGGAGATACTATTCATAATTAACTGATTCCCCATATAAAACTCCCATATGTCGGTCGAGCTGGGACACCCGGTATAT
This sequence comes from Stenolophus ochropezus, assembly GCA_035578165.1. NCBI lineage: Eukaryota > Metazoa > Arthropoda > Insecta > Coleoptera > Carabidae > Stenolophus > Stenolophus ochropezus. Next base: position 15,958,573 of record JAQOWZ010000003.1, on the reverse strand, counting down.
AAACTCAGTATGCGTAGTACGATAATAAATTTCATCTCCTAAAGAAGACCCATGTGGAATCGAAACGGTCGCGTTTAAAACGATAAATTTGGCTGAATTCTAAACTTGGCTATTTTGACATAAAATAACAGCTGTAATTCCGCAAACTTCAGGCTGTGCATAATGTTAGTGGTATTTCGTCTCATATAGAAATGAACTGACGCGAGTGATGCATTTCCATGCATATTTTGGGCAAACAATAAGAGAAGGAAGTGACAAGTATATTTGAGGAAATTTCCGAAAATGCTTAATTCCAGAGATATTTACGTTTACGTATTGAAACAGAATCGATTTCATAAGGACATATCAAGTATTATTACGATGTGATGTAGGTAATATCTTTAAATTTTATGTTGCATCAGGTGCGCCAGAATGATTGACAAATCCATTTCTATTTGAGACGAACCCCTAGCTTCAGACGGTTCAAAGCTGCATGTGAAACGATTTGGCTTACCCTAAGAAATATTGGTTTTTAACTGGATCAATTTGATTTCAATTGAATCGACTGTATTTTTCCGCCCTCTAGTTAGCAATATTTCCTTTGAATAATGAAATAAAAATTGAAGAATTGAAAATATGGTGTACATTTTAGGTGGAACCAATGTTCAGATATTTGAAATCAACCTTCGCTGCTCTTCAGTTGGTTGTAGTTGTTCTACCGGGGAAGACTCCTGTTTATGGTACGTAACTAAATTTTTGATTTATACAAGCAAAACTACATTGCATATAATTAGCCGATATACAGTGTGTGCAAGGAAATGCGGAACATAGGACTTTAACATGGGATTTCAAAATATTGCGGATACTCTCTCTCCTGATAGATTTAGAGCAAAACTGCAAGAGTACAAAGTTGTTCAGAATTAAATTCTACGTCAGATAAGATCATAATTGTTGCAACAGCAGGCCTGTAATACGAGAGATATTAAATATAAAATGTTATACTTTCGTTAAAAATCAGATAGCCATGGAAATAAAAGAAAATATCTATCTGTCAGTTTAGAGAATTTTCGCTAATTGTAATACTTATTGTCTATAATTTAATATTATTTAAGTTGAAATTATATTCATTTCTTTAACAATGTGCTAATATTAAAAAAACAGTACAAATATAATTTTAAAAAATATTGAACACAAAGTAAGGTTACTAACTGTCACAATTGACACATAGATTTTTTCTTTTATTTCCATGGGTGTCTGATTTTGAACGAAAATGTTACATTTTATATTTAATATATCTCGTACTGCAGACGTGCTGTTGCAACAATTGTGATTTTATCTGACCTAGAATTTAATTCTGAACAACTCTGTACTCTTGCAGTTTTGTTCTAAATCTATCAGGAGAGAGTATCCGCAATTTTTTGAAATCCCATGTTAAAGTCCTATGTTCCGCATTTCCTTGCACACTCTGTATAAAGTATTCAATTGATATTTCAGAAACTCATTCTAATATTAAAAAATAAAGTTTTTAAAATTAGTAATAATTTCCAAAAATAATTTGATATTTTAAATAAATAAATAAATAATCGACAATTAAGAATCTTGTACTGTATACGTTTTTTCTACTATGCACTTTAGATAAAACCCAATATTTATCAAATCAAATAACAAAATCAAACTGCTCCTATCTTCTCCACACTTCGGTCTTATAAAAAATAGACTATAGGCCGGAGATATAAAATATAATGTGTCTGATGAGGCGCATCTACATAGAACGCAGCATTACTAGGCAGATATTCATCAAATACTGAAATTGACTCTTCGAATATATGATTTCATTTTGTTTTACCCGTTATGAATCATCTTGAAGACCTGTATTTTTAAAACATTTGATGTTTGTAGCCGAAGTAAAACGAGTTGGAGACACCGTGCTAGGAATGGCAACGCAGTGTGTCCAAGCCAAAAACGTGAATAAAACTTCACCGCAAACCCTTTCAAATTTGTGCCTGAAAATAAATGTCAAATTAGGTGGTATTAATAGCATTTTAGTTCCTTCCATTAGACCAAAGGTAAGAGTGAGTGATTGCGTGTGCGAGCAGGGGTAATGTGTTGCGTTGTGTTGTGTAGATATTTAACGAGCCAGTAATATTCCTGGGTGCGGACGTGACCCACCCGCCCGCCGGGGACAACAAGAAGCCGTCCATCGCCGCGGTGGTGGGCTCCATGGACGCGCACCCCTCCCGCTACGCCGCTACCGTGCGGGTCCAGCAGCACCGCCAGGAGATCATCCAGGAACTTAGCTCCATGGTTCGGTAAGCCAATCATTCGCACTTTCAACTACAGACAGACAATTACTAGCAAATATACATAATATATATTATAATTATAAAATAAATTACCTCTAACCTTTAAGTATTCATTAAAAGTCTCTGAAATATAGTAATACTGGTACGCTAAAACCGCGTTTTCCTCTGTAGTCGCCTATGACTGTCGAGTAGCTGTGACCAATTCGCGATGTCATCTGCAACGCTTTTTAAATATGTTTGATTTCCTAACAGCTAGCCAGTCGCTGCTATTAAATTACATTCACCATTCGCTCGACGGTCTGTCACTTGACTGCTCTTGAAACAGACATACGAATCTTTCGTTGGGAATTTTGGGTAAACAAATGAAACACGTGTGTCCTGTTGGTAACTTATTTATTAAAACATGAATGAATTTTCGAATACAGCAGATGAACAACTTGTTCAAATGTTTTTTTAATGATTTTTTTTTTAAACTGAGTGATATTATTTCAAATTTCTTCTTTTATACATCGATAAAAGCACCAGGCATTCATTTAATTTATTTATTTCGTTGTGTCGCCAAATCGAGGAAAATTAACCAAAGAGGGCATAAAGTATGTATGCTCTCTTTAGTGTTTGTAAAGTCACTTTTCACACACTAGTACTTGAAAAGTAGCCTTTGCTATGTAACGTAAACATTTTTCACACTCTAGTACCACATTTTTTTTTGTTACATTTCGGGCACGAAACTGCTATGGTCATTGTGCCCAAAGGTACCACATTTATCAATGGTTTTATTTACTTTTGAAATTCGGGAATTCGGATTCTGAGTACTTTTTTACACAAGCATGTTGTTCGGAGTACGGAGGGGTTTTTCGATTACCCATACATTACTGTACTATATTTCAGTATTAAAAATTATAAACACGTGTTTCGACAACTAAGTTGTCATCAGTATACCTGCAAAATTAAGATATAGTTTAGATTCGTCAACATATGAAGCCATACCAGGCGTCAAAGTTGGTCAGAGTCGTTTATATCTCTATTATGGTTCGCAGTTGATATTCTGGTGGTAAATTAGTCTTCGAAATACATGGTTATTATTTTTGAAGCAGAATTGCGTTTTTATATCACATAACACAGAAAAAATATAAGAGAATAGAAACTAAATATAAAACAAACATCAGATTTATCTTTTTCAAGTGAAATTTGGCACACTTTTTAATTTGTGAAACATGGTTAATGATACAGATATAATAAAAGTTACTTATTATTGACAGTGTTTATTTCCATTTTTTGCAGTGTTTCTTAGTGACAATTTATTGTGTATTTATTTTCACTTGTTATATAAGTAGGGGTGGGCGATATTGGTAAAAATATCGAAAATATCGATTTATTGGATTATCGATCTATCGAATTATCGATATATCGAATTATCGACATATCGAATAACTGACATATCGAATTATCGATATATCGAATTATCGATATATCTAGATATCGATATATCGAGTTTTCAATACCTACATTAGATTATCGATATATCGAATTACTCTTTCGACCAGGGTTGGCAAATATCATGATATTTATATAAATATCAAAATATCATAATAGCGGATATATATCATCGGATATATATCCGATATATATCAGGAATTTCGTTCTTAGGCTATATGCAAAAGAAAACATGAAACGTAAAATACCTTTATTTTGGTAAACAACAAAAATCAAACTTTAGTTTAAAATAACAAAAGACAAAAATTATTATTATGTAAGTAACAAAAAATAACATTTTTCCTAAATATATTATATAAATAGTAAATACCTAAATGAGTAAATACTATTGTAATTTGACATATGATATAAAATATTCATATTTTTATTTAAGTTAAACAATAACTGTTGCCACGATTTTATTTTTATTCAAAATATCAAAAAATTTTCACTCTGGGTATTTATTTTATAAAAAATTAATAAGTGATATATATCATGATATATATCAATCAATAAATATCGGATATATATCAAGATATATATCATGGTATATATCACTTGATATATATCTGCCAACCCTGCTTTCGACCGCGAAGTAGATGACGTTTGGAACGAATGATAACCAAAAATCACAATATCTGCTGTCTCTAGCAGAGCGCATATACCTATTGGGTACGTCGGTTATTAGTTCGCTCAAAGCACCATCTGCTTCGCAGTCAAAATAGACTATAATAGATATTATATTTCCTTACGTATTTTGTTAGTTGGTCAAAATATTGTAGATAATAGATCGTAATTTAAAGCTGTAGCTTGTTAAGAAAGATCAAGGTATAATAGAGGAATTATTTGAGAAAGAAGAAATAAATGAAAATCAGTTTTCCGCCATTTTCTCATAAACTATGGGGAATTTTGGAATAACAAGGACAACGTTAAATCGCCCCTCAGATGCGCACAATAAATCCCATTTAGCTGATGTCGTAGCTCTTATAGTTTCCGAGATCCTAGTGGCCGATGAAATCTGGATAGACTGTATAATTATTCAATATATCGTTTTTATCGAATATACAATATATCGAATTATCGATTATACGATATATGGAATTATCGAATATGTGATATATCGAATTATCGAATATACGATATATCTAATTATCGAGTATGCGATATATCGAATTATCGAATATGCGATATATCGAATTATCGAATATGCGATATATCGAATTATCGATATTGTCGCATTATCGATATATAGATATATCGAATTGTCGATATATCGATATTTTTTTTTTTTAAATATCGCTATTCGATATATCGACTATTCGATAAAGTAATCGATATATCGAAAAGAATACCCAGCCCTAGTTATAAGTATTAGGGTCATTATTTTTTATTTGTGGTTTCACACGTATGATTAATTGCGTGTTTGTTTTTAGTGAATTGCTAATAATGTTCTACAAATCAACGGGTGGCTACAAACCCCATCGGATAATCCTGTACCGGGACGGCGTGAGCGAGGGGCAGTTCCTGCAGGTGCTGCAGCACGAACTCACGGCCATCCGCGAAGCGTGCATCAAGCTGGAGGCGGACTACAAGCCGGGCATCACATTCATTGTCGTGCAGAAGCGCCATCACACGCGCCTCTTCTGCGCCGACAAGAAGGAGCAGAGCGGCAAGTCGGGCAACATTCCAGCCGGGACCACCGTCGACGTCGGCATCACGCATCCTACCGAGTTCGACTTCTACCTCTGCAGCCATCAGGGCATACAGGTACAACTCTATTTAAAATACACATCTTTAGGTGACTATGGGAATGGCAGCTGTTGATATAGCAGTAGCATTATTACTATTCAATTTTAAAATTAAAATAGAACCGACACTAAGCATAGGTATAAAGATAAGATGTAAAAGAATGGATTCAGACAGTATTAGTGTTAATCCTACAGAAATAGCTTAGGTTGCTAGTCATGCATATAATAATCTATTACTTGCTCAATCAAGAGATCAGAACATAAATCCTACAATCAGCCCGATTCTGTAAAGTTTCTACATCAGTAATTCAATACTAACGTTGCTATGAAATTACTATAACATAGAATTTAATAGTAACTGAGATCAAAATTGGTATTCTGTACTCATTTTTTAGTAACATCATAATAAATAGAAGACCTTTGATTCCATAGGCCGATGTCCTAACCTTATGACTTTGATATAACATCTGCCCTTTGGCATGTAATGAGCAATGAAAATATATGACAAAAAAATTAATTCATTTCTTTAAATATCGTTGAATTACAGTTATGAAATGAAGTCATCAGTATTAAATAACATGCAGGAATACACTTAGTATTACCCTGTAGAATAATAATTGTGTAACGTATTAAAAATACATTGCTGTCAAAAATTTAACCCTACAGTTAATAAATCTTTGTGCAACCGGCCAATAGTTTATTTTTTATAAGAACATAGCATATGTTATTTGGGATGCAACTGTTTTTACAAGCAATAAATATATGTTTTTTGTTACTGAGGAAATGAAATAATATTGGAAGAAATATTCATCATATTAATAGCTATGAAAGTAATTTAATTATAATTTTGTATTCCTGAAGAAAACACTGCAAATGTTGTTTGTTGTAAATTTTGATTGATTTTTATCTTCTGATTTGGTTAAAATTTTGGTACACACTGTGTTTAAAAAGCAATAACTATGAGGATTATTATAAACCACCTGGTTAACTGAATACCTACAAAATGCTTCGTATAATTAGAAGGCACTTTAGAATTGTTCCGCATTCTTTTGAATTGAGTGTTGCTATTTATCAAAACTGGATGTTTGAGACATGTTGAGCAAGATGTAATTTCCACAGGGCACATCCCGGCCGTCGCACTACCACGTGCTGTGGGACGACTCGCACCTGGACTCGGACGAGCTGCAGTGCCTGACGTACCAGCTGTGCCACACGTACGTGCGCTGCACGCGCTCTGTGTCCATCCCCGCGCCCGCCTACTACGCCCACCTCGTCGCCTTCCGGGCGCGGTATCACCTCGTCGAGAAAGAACACGACAGGTAAACTACATTCATTACTTCTATATGCCAGCGTTGCGATCCTAATTTTGTACTGATTGAAAGAGCGGAATTGAAAACATACATTCTTAGAATTGCGATTTATTTACTTTTTCATGACAAATATTATTATACAAGTCTCACTGGGTAAAAGTAAATAAATTCCAATTGTAAGCATCTCCTCTAAACCCAAAAGAGTACAAGGAAAATATTATTAGGATATACATAGTTATGTACAATACTTTTAAAATAGAACATAAGCTAATTATGTTTTTATATGTACAGTAATATTTGTAGGCGCATCTTCCATCTTTTTATATTCACCGTTATTCTTAACATAAGATCTCTCTGACGTCTGTTTTAAGTTTTCCGTTATTGTTTCCATCAGTGTCAAGTTGCACATCGATCGCTGGCATGCCCTATTACCATAGGCATTTAACAGAAAAAAAAAACTGAAATTTCACAAACAAATAGAGTAAAGTTAACTTTCATCTCTGGAATGGAAAACTTAATTTAGCCGAATTATTTTTATAAATATATTATATGTCAAGGTATTTAATAAAATGAAAAAGGAATATTTTCTTTTCATAACACTCCATAAGGTAAAGTAAACCGATATGAAATAAACGCGTGTAAGGTTTTTTCGCGCCACCGATGACTTAAGTATAAATACTTTCATAACAATATAAATCGTAAGTGACTGATAACAAAGTGTTTCAAAATATATCAGTCCTGCTAGCAGTCATACTAATTTATTTTTATTTAGTCGTCTAACAACGGACGAAGTAAACTATAAAAAGTTTCAAATAAATAAATGTAAACTCTGAAGTGGTCCATATTTTACATTTAGACTACAAAGCAGCGCAATAGGCGAAAAAAAAATTAAAGTATCTGACGTCTGGTGACAAGAAATAAAACTGAGAGTGTGCGAAAAAAATTGGTCAATCTTTATACAAAGTGTTCGTTTTAGGAGAACCGTAAGAGATACAAAGTCGGTTAAATTGAGGCAAAGTTGCCGCATTAGGTGGCCATTTCAATGAAGTATTTGTTTTCCCGAAAAAATGCATAGCTCACTACATAAGAGGAAAAAACTGATTTTGGTCAATTTATTTTTTGACATAAATTTATTGTTTTCATTCAACAAGTTCTAGTTTACACATTCTAGAGACTTTTTTTACGAGGAATTGACAGCGGTTCTCAAAATTTTTGTAGCTCATATACTTTTTGAGAAATTCATACTACTTTCAATTTTCATAGAAGGCTCAAAGTTGTCTAACGCGATTAGATAGAGTTTTTTTTTTCTCTTTCCAACAATATAAAACACATGTAAATTAAAATGAAAATAAACTAAGAAATTAGATAATTATTGACTTTTTTGATTTCGGTCAAATGTGCTTTGGAAACAAAATCATTTTTTTTGTTTGAAATTCATCCAAAATACTACAATACAGAAACAAAAAATACGTCGAGTACAGTTGTAGCCTTTCTAGCAGACGCTAAAGATGTTTCTAAAGTAATCTGCATATTTCGATGCGCAAAAAGATATCCCGCTTGGCTTAAATAAAAGAATCACAGTTAACCATTAATTAAATTGAATAAATTCCCACTCTTTGCTCGACCACAAACCAGTGTGAAGTTGTCTTGGACCTCTAGTTTCTGTGGGGAAACAGCCTGCAAAAAACTAATTTCCCATTTTAATCTTCAGTGGGTTCTTTGAGAAAAAAAACATGCGGTATGTATTCAGAATTTAATTGCAATTGAGCTCTGTCAGGGATGGTTTACGCGAAATTCGGCCAATTTCTGTTATTACGGAACGTAGCTGCTATGTGTACTACGTTTCAAGAAGACAACCGTGTCACATACAAAATTATACCGGCTACATCGTGTGGAATGGTGCAAGGAAACTTAAACGAATCTAAAAACAAAGCAGTAATGAAATTTTTAACAGGTGAAAAATTGTGGATTTGTGCATTTGAATCTGAAATAAAACGAAGTGTTGGGAAAAAATATTGCTGTTGGGTTTGTTCGGAAGGGCTTTTTTGTTCGTCTAAATTTTTTTTCTTTCGACATATACTTACTTAAAAACACTACTTATTTGACTGTGATTATTTGTGTGGTGGTGATAGATAACTCAAGTCTTTACTTCTTTAGTATTACGAGCTTATTTCTGTAGAGCGCTTTTGTTAAAAGTAAAGTCTCGCCTAATAAGATTGTAGTGTAAAAGCACGCTTCCTAAAAGAACTTTTATTATAAAAGTGCGTTCGTAAGATAGGCCATTATATTAAAAGGTAAGAAAAACAATGATATCAGTGGTTAATAAAAATTTAACTTAACAACATTTTCGGTTTCGGTTACGTCTTCGGCCGAAACTAGAAGAGGAGTCGAATATTTGGTTACGGTTTCGGCTAAATATCGTGTTTCATTCGGACACAAGTTTTATCTTATACGTGTAAATGTGTCAAGTTTAAAGGGAAAAAATTTTGAAAAGCAATAAAAATATTATATTCTATTAGTAATTTACAGAAACTTTTGATGTTTCACACGTATAAAGACATTTGTACTTCTTTTCTGAAATTGTAAGTAAACTTATTAATCTACGCATATATTCTAGCTTTCAGAAGTGTATATTATTTAATATGATTTTTTGAAATCAAACAAACCATTAACCCTCAGTTGCTAGAAATACATAACTATAGCTTTATAAAGTGTGACAAAAGTGCCACTTGTAATAAAGGTCGTAGAAAAAAATAATTTTAGTTGATTAATTAATGTGATAGTTATTAGATTAATTTTCCTAACTTTTTCGGGTATTGGTTTAAATAAATGAATAAATGATATTGTTAAATTTAATAAAATTACGCAAATAAAACTCTTTATAGTAAAAAATCGCATATTCATGAACTTTAATATCAAACATTTTTTTCGTGAAAGTATAGTTTTGATATCATTAAAGAAAATTGCCCGTCACGTGACTATCACTTGCTATTGATCACCTTGTATAAGTATAAGAAGAAATTCAACTCAAATGTCATCCTCTGGCAACCGAGGAAAAGGCGGGATAACTTTAATGTCAATAGGAAATAAATAACCTACCATACTTCGAGTTATTTCTTTAGAAGCAGTCCGAAACACAAAGAGCAGAAAAAGACCTGAGATTTAAAAAAAAATTAAATAAATAAGAAATAACTTGTGTAATAGAAACCTGTAATACCGCCGTAAATGTCACTATAACACTAGATAACTTAAGAATAAAGTTACTAAAAGTTATCAACAACTGACAGGTAACCTACAAATACAACGTCAAGTAGTTATTAAAGACGACTTTGACCCCATATAAAATTGAAAGTTAGTATGCATTTCTCGAAAAGTATACGAGCTGTAAAAGTGTTGTGAATCGCTGTAGATTCCTCGTAGAAAAGTGTGTAGAAAATGTGCAAATTAGAAAGTTGTATTAAATTGAAACAAGAAAATTATAAGTAACAACATAAATTGATCAAAATCAGTTTTTTGCTTATATCTAGTGACCTACGAATTTTTTCGGGAAAATAAATGCATAATTAGCCAACTAATGCGACAACTTTACCCTAATTAAACGACTTCATTTTTCTTAAGGCTCAATTCGACTGTCTTTGAAGCGACTTGTATTGTATGTGGCACTTTTCGACAAGATTCAGCATGTTGAACGATGTCATCACTTATCCATCACTCAGCGGATCTGAGCGAGTTGTACATAGCCTCATGAACTTGGCGTCATGAATTGGAATATTGAGAAATCAAAAATGTACGTTCAGCTTTCCATCGCGAACAATACAAAAATCAAGCATCATAAAAAAGTGATGCATCCCTTTCAAAAAAATACGAAATACCAAAAATTCTTAAATAATCAGCAGCCGCGACTGTTTGTAAAAACTTGATGCAACAAATTGGAGTTGCTTCTATGGATTTGTTTTAAACGCACGTTACAAACATAGTAACATAGACGACAAAGCGCATGCGATACTGGACGTCAAGTGTTGTGTGCGACATTGTTAAAAGGTTGTGATATGGTCGCATATCTAGAAAACGCACACACTGTAAGACATGTAGCGTGCTATATTGTCTAGTGTTGTTTCAGTCGAATTGAGCCTTAACAGTTTTCGACATCCCAATGGTTAGCCTTATAAAAGGGACATACTGTTATAGTCTACCTTCCATTTTGATTTCGCGTGATATAACGATCTTATTATTTCAGTAGTGAAATATTGAAATATATGTATAACTGAAATTAATAAAATAAAGAGTCTCATATTAAACGGAAGTAAAAAATAAATATTTTCCTTTTTACATCCAAAAATTTTATTATATTTACATTTACGGTAAAGCACAAAATTAAGGAATTCTTGTTAATATCTTTTGGTTTATTTTTTAAATCAAAGTGTAAAAAATTCATGATTTCAAATATGAAAACTGGGTAGTTATTTAACTTCGTATAAAACTCGCCTGCGTCTCTTTTTGAAATTTCCGCATACATTAAATAACCACCTTTATTTCCTTACTTATTACATAAATAGCTATTTATCTACTTGTATAAAAAGAATTATTAACAATCCCGTTTAAGCCATGTCATTTGTAATTGCACAAAAAATTTGCATGTATCTACATGTCGCTGAACAATAATTAGATGAAGTTTGATAGGTTAGTGAAGTGATTTGTATGAAATAATCAATTTTAAATGTGAATTATATTTTACTTACGCATACGGTAGAAGTGCCTACTTCTCTCACTGTTTTGCGTTGGAGAAGTGCATGCTTCTCCAACAGTGGGAGAAGTAAATTGAGTGGGAGAAGAGCGGACTTCTCCCACTCGCCGTAAGCGAAGTGAAGTTAGTGCTGCAATGCGCTGACATTGTATGAAAATCTCCCAGCGTTCTAACCTCGAAATTAATTGTGACTACGTATGTGCCATGCAATCTGTTTTTTTAGTTATTTGTGCAAATAGTTTTAACTGAACTGGAATGTATCTGCCGGAAGATATTGTTGCTGCGGCAATAGCAGCAATCGGTCAAAGGATTCCAGTAAAGTCGGGAAATAAATATTTTAACGCTTTACTTCGAAAACTGGAGCAGGAAGCATTTAAAATTTATATTTTTATACCAACGGGCCATAAAATTTTTACAAAATACACAAATTGGAATAAAAAAATAAATTTTAAATTAGTTTATTGTATATAATTATTTTTAAAAAGTGTTTATATTCAAATGAAAACTATTTAATTTAAATCAACTAATTAATTCTTAGCATTCAATTAATAATTAAATTCAAGCACAGTTGCCGTACTTGTAAGAAAAAATAGCGTACTTTACTCGTGGGAGAAGTACGGGCTTCTCTTCCTCGTGTGAATTGACAGCACTCGCTTCGCTCGTGGCCAACTTCACACTCAGTGGGAGAAGTCCCTCCTTCTCCCACTAATAAAGTAATATACTATTTCTCGTTAGGACAATGGTTTTTAAAATATTTCATTTTAATATATTTAAACAATAAACGAATGCGAAGGATTACTAGTGATATTAACAGAATGAGGAGACGTATACATTTTATCCTCCACACATGTTATATTGCTCGACATTGTACTTTGCACACATTCAATCTTGCACACCTTTTATCGTGCTCAATTTTAATCCGCGAAAAAAGTTACCTTACACACATTTTATCTTCAAATCATTTTACCATCCACACATTTAACACTGAATATTTTATCTAATTATAACTACGTTAATTACATGGATAATAAAGGAATGAAAGGTACAATTAACATATTTTAAAGATGAAACGTTTGCAAAGATAAAATGTGTCTATGATAAAATGTGCACAAGATAAAATGTGTATAAGATAACTTTTTTGCGAATTAAAAGTGTGCACGATAAAGATGTGCAAAATCGAAAGTGGAGGATGTATGAAGGGTAAAATGTATGTATTCGCCACAGAATGAGTACGAAATCTACCGTCTAATCTATTCTAATAAAACAATGGCTTAATACTAATGTCTCATCTAAGTTCTATGAAGATAAGATAAAACAAGGTGGTACCTTCTTCCTTCCTTAAGTGGAAAAACTAATTCTTCATGAGAACTTAGATTTCTTTTACAATATAGTGTAATATGTGGTATTACATTTGGGTTTATATCTGTAATTCATAAATACATTGTTACATAATAATGAAATTTTATAATCAAATGTGATTTTTTTATACCTATTTATTAATTCTATCTGAATTGAGAATTTAACAATCTTCAAGACATAGCTTTTCCACATAAGGTGGGAAGAGTTATATGAGGGTATCACCTGTATATCTTATCTTATCATAGAACTTAGTTAAGACATTAGACCTATCAAACATCATCTCATTACTGTTCAGCGACATGTAGGTAAATGCAAATTTTAGTGACGTAACAAAACCCGGATTAATACGGATACCGGCGCCGGGAGGCTAGACAATGCGTTCTAAATTTGTGATCCTGTATTTCTGATTGTCCCTGGCTGACATGTGTGATTTTGATGAAAATGCAGAAGAGAATATTAATGTATGTGTGTTTATTTGCAGTGGCGAAGGGTCGCACCAGTCGGCGTGCTCAGAGGACAGGACGCCAGGAGCTATGGCGCGAGCAATCACCGTGCACGCAGACACCAAGAAAGTCATGTATTTCGCCTAAGTCATTTACACCAAAAACTCACTACTTGCAAGTACATGCCTCCTTATTCTTCTATCAACTGCACTTCTCATTCTTTACAGCGAAACTACCGTTTACTGTGAGACTACGACAGCCGCAAATATTTATATTCCTCGGAAAATATTCTAAACGTTCGTTAACAGGAACGAATTGTAAAATATGTTGGGTGATTTTGACTCGAATTCAGTCGTCACAAATTCATCATTACCGCAGCAGTAATGAGCACCAAGCCGGGATAATCGTGATATAATATATATTTTTAGCTTAGGATTAAGGAAGTAAATATTTCGTAACTGATTATCTCTCACGATAAACGTTTAGGTTTCGATCCGAGAAATGTATGTAAATATTAATTTCCAAACTGTCGTGTGAGTGTGTGTGCGGTTTTGTATTGCAACCCGTTAGGATGAAATATTTTACACAATCAATGACTATTAGAGTGAATTTTAATCGGCGCAAACGGAGTTTGATTAATGGTGTCATATATTGTCATTTTATTATTGTGAGACTATTATTTTGTAAATATTATTGCTTATGTACTTTGTTGAATTTATGATACATAATGCCTTGAAAAGATTATTAGAATATTTAGAACGAATAATGACAAATTTTAATTTTATGCACAAATATTGATAAAGTTTTATTGAGGCAGCACGGGAGCCAATACGTTTTCAAGTGATATTTGTCCTTCATTGCTACTAATTGACAATCAGCCGATTGAATGAGTACATCATTGTGTTTGGAAGTGCATTCCATGCAGCTTTACCCTTTCCCATTTTCACTTTCATGTGAACATTTTCATAGAAAACCAAATTAAAGTCACTAATTTAAAGATCTTCACCCTATTTATACAAAACAGCATATCTTTTTATAGTTTGTTACAATTATTTAAAATAAAACTATTTGTCAGAGTAACAATAAAATTTTATTTATTGTTTTCTTCATTATGTATGTATATAGTATACACTATTTTTATTGTTAAAAGGAATGATGTTTCATAAAAAATTAAACGGTTGATGATTTTTATTGTTCTATGCAGGGCGATATTGTTAGTTCTCGCTTGGCTAGTGATTGGTGTCAATGCAATTAAAAGAAGAAAAAAAATAACATCTTAAAAAAAATACGAAGGAACATTATTTAAGTGATACTTTTTTTTTTATTCACTTATAAACAAAAAGTATCAGTATGTATTGTTAACTAAAACCGGTTTTATATTTTTCGGTTAAAGGTTATCATCATTTTCAGGCTTAAGTTTGATATTGTGTTCATTTTTTATTTGGACGATTGTTAGTAATTTATTTGTGATTGAAGTTAATTATTTTATATAAAAAAGTAATTAAATTTATTTAATTAATAAGTTCACTCCAAGTGATTTTAAATAATAATACATATTTTTATCATTACTGACAGTCACATTTGCTTTTGTAAGTCAGGCTTAATATAATCAAGCTTATATTTTTTATTTGAAATATTTTTATAAAAAAATCAATATTTAATTTTATCTTCATTAAGTCATTTAAATCTAATATTAATTTAAAATGGAATTGTTACTAAAACTATCAGTTTAGAAAACTTTCATTGCGTCTAAAAACGAAGCTTTAATTTGGTTTTTTATTTACAGATGTTCATATTTAATTTTGTGCCAAAATATCATTTGAAAATATTTGTTTATAACTTGCCAAATATTTTTGAAAAATTCGTTGAAATAAATTAGATTTGAACGTGTTATAACTTGCCATGGTATAAGAGTGGCAGCTTAAGGTCTTGTTACTTTATGGTACTATATTTAAATATTGAGTTGCGAGAGAAGGGCTGGCATAAACTTAAATTCCCGACAAATGGACAGTTGCTTATTTTCTTGGGCCTGAATTATCAAACCGCTCTAGTCAATGCTAAGAAATCTTCCGTTTTAACCATCACATTATATTATATTATTTTTTCCAAATATTCTAAATATATATTGTGTTTAAGGGCTATTATTTTTAATACAAATTTTATTATTGACATGTAATTATTGTGAATCAAATCGGAAACGCTATTCGTTTGCGTATGCCGAATTATGAGATAGGGATGAACCCGAGTAAATTTTCAAGTTGAACGAATAACGAGTTCCATTACTTGATTCCAAGTTACAGAAACATGCAAATATTTGTCTCTAAGTTCTATATATGAGTATGTACCACGCCCGTAATAATATAATGTTCTTATACACTGAAAACCTTTATGTAAATAGTACTTGAGTTGATGTATTTGTCTAATGACAATAAGATCAGATATAAGCCGTGATTCCACATTCCAAATGTGTAAAACTTTATTCAATAATAATTACACTCTAAGGAATTCATATGCAGTATTTGCCCAACAACAAATATATATTTGTAAATAACTAAGACTTCTCAATTAGAGATTTATTCAAAATTAATAAAAGATGTGCTTATGATGAAGACAACATTTACATATAATTTGTGAAATATTGTACATATATTTGAATTTAGAGTATGTATGTTTCCATTACGATATCAAATCTGCCCTTATGAGTAAGTTATTTATTAATTTTATATCTTTAGTAATATTTAGGTTAAGTTTATGGACATGTAGCCACTCGATTATTGTAAGCCTTCCCTTATCACACCAATCGGACAACTTATAAATAAAAAAAATGCATTAATATTAACCGTATATCAATTATTTACTCTTTTCTTTCGATAGATTAAAAATTATCAAATAAATTTGCAAACATCAAACTTTCCACAATTCAGTATGGGCGAAGTCGAGGTTCGAACAAATACATTTTAAATTTCATGTTAACCGCGTGTGAAAACACAACATTATTACTTAAACTTGTTAATTGTCAAACAGTATTTTATTAACTTAAGGCAGATATTTACAATTTTAATAGTGAATGTAAATAAAAAAACGTAAACAAAGAAATCATTTATGAACCAATTTGTGCAAAAAACTGCACAAGATTTGGATTGTCCCAACGAAATTTTAAGCATTTGGAACTATATCCTCTTAGGGTTTGAATACTCTCAATCAAATACGCATGCGTAGTAGTACGCAAACTGTTAATGTTTAGGAATATATTTTGAATAAACAGATGAGAAGGAAATCTATTTTTCAATATTATATCAAGGTGAATTATAATTTTCCCACTGAATTTTCTATTACTTGATTGCATTAAATAATTTACAATTACGATATTTGTACCTGTACGCAAGTTAAGATAACATTTAAAAATCGCTAGTACAGGGGTGTGAATTTACTTAAATTATTAAAAAGGAAATGTTCGTTATTTATTATATGTTTATATATAACAATAAATAATTATGTAATTATAAAGGCAACAACGTCTACTAACAGAAAAATTGTAAAAAAAAATTAATTGATGAGAATAAAATTTTGTTGCCAAAAATTAAAAATATAATGTATTTTCCAAAAAATAAAAAGGTTAATAATTCACAGTTTATTAGATTATGTAATTCATTTTCATAACTACATTTATCGTGGATCCACCATAGCAACTATTTACAGTGCGTTCGGGTCAAGTTGGCTGCAGTGTTTTATATATTAATTTTTTTAGCTTAATGCGAAGCTACATGTGTGAATTTCCATCAGAGTTGTGCGGTTGGTGTGACAAGGGCATTCCATTGTATTGCGTCATTTTCTGTAATGTTCTTTGCTGAATTTCTGTCTATAATTATTTTTCCAAATTTATACAAATTGTAAAAAATTATGTAGTATTTTTAAGGAACAGATTATAAGTGTAGATCTCAAACGTCACTACTTCACTACAAATAAATCTTTATGAATCCATTAGCTTCAATACATATGTGCAGATAAATGTTTGTAAATGTTGAAAATTATAGATAGATATATCACTTGTTGTATTATAGCTTCTAATTTTACTATTTTTAAATGATTGCATTAAATTTTAATTAAATAGAATTACATTAAAACTACGATTTAAAAAAATGTTTATCTTAACGATTGTTACAACAAAAATACATATAATTTATTTAAATTTCTTCAGAATCAGTTTGAATTTTTTTTAGCATATTTGACGAAATTTTTTTTATATGTAGATACGACTTTAGACAAAATTTTGTTGTTAAAAATTCATGAGATAAATGATTTAGAAAAACTTAAGTATATACATATCTAATCTGAGCAAACTGGCAAAAGAAATACCACTGTGAATACACCAACCATCAATAGATGAACACAAATATGATAAACTTCAAAAGGGGTTTTTATTTTATTATGGGATATGATTTAATTACAGTTTATTCCATATAATTAATAATTGTAATTTATTACTTTCTGATTCAATAATTATTTCTAAAGTATCTTGTTTAGTTATGTAAGTAAACTTCTCTTGCAATATAAAATTTCGGACTCAAACATTACAAAAATCGTGCTATATAATAATATGTGAATTTTAATTATTGTTTTTCAAAATTAGTTTCTTTAAAGTAGAGTGGGATTAAATACCATTATCAGAAATAATATCATAAGACCACTTGATTTTATCGATAAACTTTTATTTTTTAGCATTCATTTATTTACAATTCAAAAACTATTCAACTAAACTACATGGATTTTACCTAATGTTGCTAAGAAAAAAATGAGTACTTAAAAATATAAGTTTATCTGAGAAAGATAAAGATATTGTAGTATTTAGTGAGATAAATTCCAAAGATAAAACAAATTGAAACAATTTAATTATTATTTTGACATATTAACTGTCACAGTGACAGTTATAAACAATAATAACTGTGTATTTAGTTGGTAGTGGAAATTTATATTGGTAACGGAATTTTATCGGTATAATACTGTTCCCATTGGTTGAATATTCAAGAGTTTTGCAATGGTTAAAACTTAATATAATAAAATATAATTATATTTTCTAGAATTGTATAATTTCACGTTTTCAGTTACCATCTCTGAATGATTGTGATTATGCATATTTACGTACTTAAAAGTTATTATCCATTGCTTTATTACAATTTAATGCAATCATTTATTAACAAATTCATACGAAAATTCATATTTTTTGTAAAGTATGAATTTCGCTTAACCTCTTTGGTGTGACAAGTACCAGTAACAAAGAGCATTGAAAACGCCAATGCCAATGCGATTGAGAGGAACACTCTTAAACACAGGTAAAATTGACAATTACTTACAAGGGAACATAGAATATAAGCTTGAAGCCGGGCCATATACATAATGATAACGCGGCTACTAGTATAAGAGCAGCAACATAACTTATGAAGTAGTGTTATATCATTTTAAATACATGCGTTTAATAATCATACGTGTTTTATGAGATATATCAGTCGTTATAGTATTTTTAAATAAAATTTGTTACCAAACAAAAACATTTCGTTAGGTTTCTATTAACATTCTTCAATACATTTTAATGTAACACCAGGAATATTTTATTAAATAGTGTTGTAGGCCATTAGGGGATGTTGTAAACCTCTGTAATTCAAGGAATAGCTATTTAAGCTACTAGGCAGTAAAGTATTTCTTTTCCACTTCAAAAGATGGAGAAATAAAACATCTTATAGACCCATACTTTCCTGCTATGTAGTACACATTTTTTATCCTGCACTAGAAAATTTAAAATTTGTGGAAGAGTTTTATGTTTTACTTAATTTTTAAAGTTGAATGCCAACAATTTTATCTTCTAAATATATTATCTTATGAGTACATAAACTTCTTTCCAGTGGCTCCAACTAAAATGGTGGACAAAAACGGGACATATATGAAAATTTAACTCAATATAAATTAATTGCCAGTCTGTAAACAAAGTAAAAATAAGATAAATCAAATTAGAAATAAAATACACAACAACCAAACCAAAAAGTGGTTCCTACAAGTATGGCGAACTGACAGCGATCAGCTGATGAAATTTGACTTCTTCTATTGTAGATTTTATACTCCAAAGATTATATATAATATTTTTATGTACTACTTGGTGTACACAGCGGAGCTGATATTTATTACAACTGTCACTATATGACAGAAAAAAATTAGTTATTCTATTTGATGTTAGAATGCGTTATAGTCATCACATAGATGATTTAATTTTTTTTCTAATTTTGAGATATACAGTGCTAGTTTTCAAAAGTGACCGATGTTTCTAAACGCCATACTTTTGATAACAAGTATGGAAAAATAACTTTTCATCATCAAGTGATGAAAAGTGAATTTATTTTTATAACTGATTATGAAAAGTGTGCCATTTCCAATCGTCAATCAACTTGAAAAAGTGACAGTTTATATGCCAAAATTAGAAAAAAAATTAAAATAATTTTATCAAAATTAGAAAAAATATTGTATGAGACACGTTAAAATATGCATTTTCTAACTGGTTATATAAATCAGATATACCGTGATTGTAAAAAATTGTTGTCCTTGTCCGTTCAGTGAAATAGGCCTAAACATAAACTAATTCAAGATAATCAATCCAATCTAACCTAATTTGATAACAAGAGTATCATCGTCAGTTTCATGATTTAGGAAATATTTTATTTTGCCGATTTCCTGCTGTTAATTTTAGCTAACTGATAACGCATTTTGCCAGCGTATAGAATTATTAAGCCTGCCATACATATAGTGATAGTTGTGGCCGCCATATTGAATTTTGAAAATATTTGTTGTAGAATTCGTTCTCTTAATAATTGCAATTTATGAAATATGTGTTAATGTTAGAATTTCGTAGTTGTTATTTGGAGTAATTTATTATTTGGATATATTAGTTCTTATGGATGCTACCAATTCGCCTATTGTTTTCCAGTTTCAGCATTTTGTAATTTTTCATTTGTGAAGGATAAAAAGTGATGTTTTTTCTTCCGAAACTCAATTCATCATTAACATTTTGTTATTTATTTATTTATGTACGGTACATTTAAGACATCTATATTTTACTATGTGGAATAATAATTATAATTTCGTGATAATAAAATTTTTAAATGTTTTACCACAAATTAGCAAATAGTTTTTTTCTTTTCAATGACCGGTTTTACTGAAATTAAAATGCATTTATACTAAATGTAGCGTTTCAAATTAGTTTTGGTAAGGCCGTTCATTGTAAAAGGTCCTGGGCATAAAGAAAAACACCAAATGAATAACATCATATCAGAAAATTTATGCATATGTATAATTTCAGAAATGCATTTGTTACACACAGATATTTCATTTATGTTGTCGTGTATTGCCATTGTATAAGATTTATGTTATACTGTGCCTACATTGTATCTGTCAGTCTTCAATGGACGCCTTTTCCCTTATTTAGTCATTTAATTTGAAATATACGTATATATCAACTAATATACTGTGTCATGCAATTTTACTTTGCTTGTTAGGTTCTGTAAGTCGAAGTTTCGGGCCTCTCAAGTATTTTCAATAATTACATAAAATTCTTTGTTGTATCATTTATAATATTGCAAAGTATTCGAGGGGCTCTTATTTTTTTATAAATTGTGTGTTTAGCAGTAGTTGCAATATAATATTCCATTTATAATTTATTCTCCAGTAAAATGTTTCGTATTTAATTGTATACTATAATAAATTTGATTTCTTTGTTTAATAATTTTGTTTTTTTTTCTGCCTATTGGCTCTAACAGGTTGAGCTACTTCCGGAAGATGGTAGCCCAAAAGGAAAAACACTGCATCTTTAAGTTACATTCAGCGGTGATTGATGTTGTAGAAATTCATCTATGATATTCATTATGACGTTACCAATAACGACGCCGACATCTTTCGCAACTAGTGGTACAAATATATTTAAATTCAATGTGATTCATTATAAAGAAGTGCATGGTTAATTTGAAATTTACATAACACGAATAGCCAGATAGGAAATTTAAATAAGAAACCATAAAATAACAAAAGGTGGTTAGATTATAGTGGAATGAACAATCTTTGTGTTTGAATATTTCGAAATAGCTATTTTGTGTATTTTTCACCAAGGCTATTTACATTATTTATTATGAACATTCCTAAAAATATATGGTATATATTATTTTATTCCATGCCCTGATCTTATTCTACAATTGTCAAATAACAGTTATACCAGAATGGGGCCCAGAACCGATTTTTTTTTAAGTAGTTAATAAGTAACAAATATTTCTTGAAAAAATACAAATTTGATTGTAATTATTTGTGGCATTTGTGAGGTGATGATAGATAACTAAAGTCTTTACTTCTTCAGTAAATATAGTGGCTGGCATTCCGACCTCACGTTTGAGTGCTTTTATTAAAAAAGACCTTTGATCTCAAGTTTATAATTTAAAATCAGGCTTCTCAAAAGCGATTTTAATATAAAAGTGAGCTCGAAATACGGGCGATTGTCTGTACAAATATTAAGTGATTTTCTAATAAATTGAAGTTTAATAAAATTTTTACTAAATTTTAGCTTAATTACACAAGTTTTGGTTTCGGCCAAAACTAGAGGAAGAGCCGAATATTCGATTATTGTTTCGGTTTCGACTGAAAATCGTATTTCGGTCGGACACTAATTATTTTCATATTCGTAAAACTAAACTATGTTTTCCTATAACCGGGCATAAAGTACATACTTTAAGCCCTCTTTAGAGTTTGTAAAAAGTTACTTTTCACGAAGTAGTGCCTGAAAAGTAGTCGTTGCTAGGCAACGTAAACATTATTCACCCACTGGTGTATTTATTTTGAAATTAATTTTCATTAATATTTCCGTTGTAGAAAAAATGTTGTATTTGTATTGTATTTTATTTCGTGCTATAATTTCCACATTCGGCTACGCTTCATGCGTTAAAAAGAACTCATCTAAAAAACACTTACTTTATACATTACTAGCATAAATAACTATTATATGTGAATTTGTATGTATATGAATGAAAAACTTATTATTAGGCTTCGTAACAAAAACAAGAACGTGCAGTTAACATTTTGACACTGCCAAAAAGCATGCGTTTGCGCGATTGTATTTTTAAAATCAGGCAACCAATGAAGAGACAAATGACATAAAGAGGACATCGCAACAAAATGTAAATCTCTTACAGCTCGCGAACGACATAATATTTAAATGAAATATTTTCACTAATACTCATTAATTGTTCTATATTTTCATATTTTTCTGCAATAGTAATATTTAGACAACGGTTTAGGACCATATTGTTGGATAAACGGTTTATATTCTTATGATAACGACAGACTATGATAACGCTCTTTATGCCAGATTTTATTTGAAATGCATTGTAGCGTTAAAAATGTAAAATTATATTTGCGTAGTTAAAAGCCTGCTGACTTTTTAACCATGTATGAATAATTTAAATGAAAATGTAGCTATTATAATTGTAATTTATTTGTTGTCGTTTTTGCAATAATTTGTTTACAAATAGAGTTAAAACTTATAAATACATTAATTTCAATGTTATTGGCAATTTTGTTATTATGACAAATAACAATATTTTAAATTCAATATTATTGACTGACAGCAAAACATAATCCAATTTTTCAAGTGACATTAAAAACTCAACAAGCACAACCTCGCGAAGTATGGAAGGAAGAAATCTCATCACTTCATCACAGTTAGAAATATGCCATCGGCAATACTGCCAGTGGGCAATGTGGCCACCTTGGGATTTTTCCCGGAAAATTGCCAAAGGCCTCACGAATTTTGGAAATTTTAATCATTCTACGCAACTATGGTCTGTGCACCTATGACTACGCTATACTCAATAAATTTTATGATTCCCTTAATTTTATAGTTTTAATACAGAGACATAACGCCGATTATTGTTCTGTTATTATTAAATTATTTATCGTTTTCCTTATAATGCTTTTTTGAATTTATTTTAGATGTTGTCGGAAGACTTTTCCACGTTATAGCAATAGCATAAATACTATTAAGTACATATCGACTTGTCCCAGGACAAATTTTAGGTTCCGCTGACACAAGATCAGTCTCAAATTAACGCGGGGCAGCTGTACTGTTGCTAGCAAGGTTGCCAAAATTTTAACCATTGTGACATATTTACTTTTCCTGTGCATTATCCTTACCTGTATAAATTCTTTTTAGTGATTTTTAAACCCAAGAATCAATAAAAAGAAGGAAATTAATTTTTTATATTTAATAAACATTAAGTTGCCCGATATTTCCATTTTTAGGCAATATTATCATTAGTGTTGCAGATAATGTTGCTTTAATTTTTAATGGCAACGACACATTGCTAATCTCAGTTGATTCGTGACAAAAATAACGGTCACAATAAGTGAAATAACTATGTTGTGATGTTCTGCGTAAAATGAATGTAACTTATGGAACCAAGATGAGTTCAATATTAGGTTGTCAAAAAAATTCGGTTTGGATAATTAAGATTTATATCTATAAATGAGCGCTTTTATAAATAATGGTCTAACAGAAGTAGTGCTTACATGACGCTCATCATTGTTTCTCTTGAAATAATCTATTTAATTTTTTTTTACATAATTTATGTTATTACATAAAATTATTAAGGACTTTAACTTTCCTATGCAAATTTTTTTCGGAGGGGGTTTTCAAATACAGAATGCCCATTTTAAGTGGCACACTAGTTATTTTGAGAACTACTCGTATAAGAGATTAGAGAATTGGTTAAATTAGTTACCAATTTCTATATTAAGAGACTAGTTTAATTTATTTTCTGAGAACTGTACTAGCTTAGTTTAAATTGTACTGATGAAATATTTTTATTAAACAATAGCTATTTATTACAAACTAATAAATAAAACTGAATTGCAGGACGAAAGGCCATTGAATTCTACTTCACCGTCTCGTGTCTCATCATGATGAAGTTTTCTCTTAATTTTTCAACAGTTTACAGGCTAATACTCTTTATTTATTTATTATAACTATCCAACAGGCAAAAGCCCAATTACAGAACAGTATAAAAATTTGTGTTTACAAAGAAAAATAACCACAGTAATATACAAAGAACAATAAATTAAATAACAAGTAACTAGAAATAATCTTACTTCAGAAAGATGACAAATACAAACAATGGCAAGTGTACTAAAATAGAAACAAGTACCTATGTATATATAATTCAAAGAAAAGGGAACTAATCGTAGAAAAATAAATTATAGTTTTATTTTATTATGAGTTATAGATTTGACAAACTTATTGAAAGGAATGCCGAACATTTCAATAGAAAGGAACTTTGTTTGGTATAAGGTACACATTCTATTTATAGGGGAAATATAAAAAATGTTGGTTCTTGCAGTAGACATGTAAAATATTGTGGTAGATCGAGTTGAGAAGGGGGGAACGTGGAAATTGAGAAGTGACAAACACGTTGGGTCATCAATTAATGAATTCACTAATTTATGTAAGTGACTGACTGAATATATTATGCGTCTATCGTGAAGTGATTTCATGTTGAAAATATGGAGTAAAATTTCATATGAGACCTGAAAATCAGGGTAATAACCCATAATTTTAAAATAAACATATTTTAAAAATTTTTTTTGAATTGCTTCCAGAGAAAGTGAATGATTATTATAAATCGGATTCCATATTAACGAACAATATTCCAGTTTAGAACGAATAAGCGAATAATAAAGTGTAAAAATAGTTTTAATATTCGTAAAACCGCGAGTGTTGCGAATAATAAATCCAAGTAATTTATATGACGATTTACATAAATCAGAAATATGAGGGATGAATGAAAGTGAGGGATCAAATAGAACTCCTAAGTCACGAACAATAGAACAACGGAATAAATCGGTGTTTGATAGTGAGTAATTAAAAGTGATACAATTTTTCTTTCTAGTGAAGGTCATGACTTTGCATTTATTAATATTGAGGGAGAGTTTATTAGCGACACACCAGAATTTAATTTTGTTAATATCGGATTGAAGCAAATGACAATCAAGAATGCTTTTAATTGGTCTAAAGATTTTGAGGTCATCAGCGAATAACAGTTTCTTGGAATCAATTATATCAGTGATGTCATTGATAAAAATTAAAAAGAGTAACGGGCCTAAATTTGATCCTTGAGGGACGCCTGAAGATGGTGAAAAGAAAGATGAGATATGACCAAGAAATTTGACAAATAGTGACCTATTGCTTAGATAAGACGCGATAAAAGAAATGAGTTCAGGAGAAATAGAGAAGAAAGAAAGTTTGTGAAGTAAAATAGAGTGGTCAACTGTGTCAAAGGCCTTCGAAAAATCTGTATATATGGTGTCAACTTGGCCATTATCATCTAGTGTTTCAGCAACGAAGTGAGTGAAATAGGAGAGATTGGTCGCGGTAGATCTCATCCCCATGAAACCATGCTGTGAGAACGAAAGTCGGTTTTTAATTTTGCAGTAAATTGAGTGGTAAATAATCTTTTCTAAGATTTTACTAAAATGAGATAACACAGCAATAGGTCTATAGTTTTGAATATCAGATCGGTCGCCGGATTTAAATATAGGAGTAACTCTTGTTTGTTTCCATATATCAGGAAAAGTATGTGAAGACAGCGAAAGATTAAATAGATGTTGAAGAGCTATTGAAAAGGGGTAAGCACAATCTTTGATTACAAGACTTGGTATAAGATCGGGACCGCAGGACAGATCAGACTTCAATTTTTTGATTATATTCCCAATTTCATCACTAGAAATTGACTTCATTGAAATAGGATCATATGAAGGATGTGGTAGATTAGAAGAGGAACAGGAGGAAGGAGGAGTATAGACAGAGCTGAAATGCTTTGCAAAACCTTCAGCAATACTTTGAGGATCAGTTAAAATCTTGTTGTTATAGTGCATTGTTGCGGGAAAAGACGAATCACGTTTCTTTGAATTAATATACTGCCAGAAATGTTTTACATTATTGTTAATAGAATTTTCACAAGAATTAAGATAAATTTTATATGAAGCCTTAATATCTCTTCAGAAACGTTTGCAAGCTTTCCTCTTCGTAAATATCAAATTTATTTTGCATATTTCTTTGAAACTTGATGAATGCATTAGAATGATCAACAAAACTCACATCGATGTTTTGTAGTTTTTTTTTTGTATTAAATTGAATCACGGAAATAAAATTTCCCATATTCTTATCATGAACAATATTACTAAACATTCCATTTGACTCCGAAATTCTATTCGCTTCGAGCAATCATTTGTCAGATGCATCATGCATCACTTTGATCATCAATAATAATCCATAAATTTCTGCCTTTTAGTTTAAATTAAATCTAAATACATATTTGATTTGAGCCGTACATTTTTATAATAAAAATATTTTTTCTCTGTGTAGTTACGAATCATATGAAGTTTTACAACCAACGGTCGTCCAATCAATTATTTTATATTTAAAATAAAAAAAAATCAGAACAAAGATGAATACAATTCATAGATACTATATTAACGGTAACATAAAATTGACCTGCATTATACATATAATGTTATATATTTTGTTACTTTAATAAAGTAAATTAATTTCGGGTTAGGAGAACGGGTTTGTATGTTGAACACCCAAACAACAAAGTATAATAGCTAATATTCGAACTGGAAACAATAAAACAAGATAATGTGTAAGTATCCGTGCGTTGATTGCTGACATGGTAAAAAAAATTAATTAGTACTTGCAGTATTCTTTTTAGAGTATTCGATATTTTTTTTATAATATTTTCCCTTTAAATTATAATAAATTATCACTCTCAAACATAAAATATTTATTTCCATAGACAAACAGATTAACCGCAATTCTAACAAATTTACTAATCATTAATTATTAGTAATAGTTAAATGGGACGAGATAGAAACTAATTTGAGCTATAAAATTTTAACTAATGACATAATATTAAATTATTATTTACTAAAATACTCATATATTCATAATTCATTAATAAATTTCAAAAAAACACCTTAGACTTAGATCTACATGAGAACACCACTTCTGGTTGTACGATAAATTTTAACACCAAAATCTAATGAGATCTAATCTAGGTTGTCAAAATGTTATATCCAAAATTTCAACTTTTTTTATTCACTAATTTTTGAGTAATCTGTACATCCATGCATCTAACCACACACACGGACAGACATCGAAAAATTATTAAAATAGTGTTCAAGGGATTTCAAAACGTGCTTATCCATTGAAAACTCAGTATTCGATTTTTAGCTTGATTCCAATACTCTTGCTGAATGACGAGGGTAAAAAATAAAACATGCCTAAAGTAAAGAATGAATTATATTCATTTTGACTTTGAATCAAGTAACGAAAGTTAAAAGTGAGCAAATAGCGAATCATTTTCTCGTAAATATATTTAATATAATAGAGACATCACGGTAAAAATAGTAAAATAGTATTCTAAGGACTCTAATTCGTGCTCTTATGTTGAAAACTCACACTTGGGAAATTTCACCAAAAACAATACCTCTCTATCTACAATGTGTCTAGCTAAGTTCGCGACAAATGGAAAACTTTTTTATTCTTGGCTTTATGAAAAAAAGTTATTCTTTATAAAAAGTCCTGCTTCATCCAAAACTTAAATTCAAATTGTCAGATTTTAATATTTGTTAGTCATATAGGTACGAGATATGACAAAATATATGAAATTAGTGTAAGAGTAAAGTACCTTTATTGATAAAAGTTCTTGGAATTTTCAGATCTACAACGTTTATTTGAAACATTTTTTCGAAAAATGAAAAAAAATTGGACAGCTTTGTTTTAATATAATATAGGGGATACGGTGTGAGAAATTTTAAAAAATCATAACTCCTTTCCTATTGATTATTTTGTAAAATGGTTGGGGGAAAAAGTTCTTGGAATTTTCAGATCTACAACGTTTATTTGAAACATTTTTTCGAAAAATGAAAAAAAAAATTTACAGGATACGGTGTGAGAAATTTCAAAAAATCATAACCCCTTTCCTATTGATTATTTTATAAAATGGTTGGGGGAAAAAGTTCTTGGAATTTTCAGATCTACAACGTTTATTTGAAACATTTTTTATTATTGAAAATAAAGGTACTTTACTCTTATACTAATTTCATATTTTTTGTCATATCTCGTATATGACTTACAAATATTAAAATCTGACATTTTGAATTTAAGTTTTGGATGAAGCAGGACTTTTTATAAAGAATAACTTTTTTTCATAAACCCAAGAATAAAAAAGTTTTCCATTTGTCGCGAACTTAGCTAGACACATTGTATATGTTGATAGGCGGGAGGTAAAAACAGAAGAACTGATCTTATTTACAAGTAATGGAATAAAGTTGTTTATTTCTTGTTTAATTGTAAAATAAAGTTTATATTTTCTGGTTATCCAAATTTGAAACGCCACTGAATGGAATAAGTACAAGTAAAATAAAAACGCTGTTTGGAACTTTTGTCTTATGTTAGCATCACATCAAATCGAACACACCGCATCCGTATACACGAAATCTATGGATGTCAAGTTGCCCCCTCTTTGGACAGATGGCAGCGCGGACGCAAGCGCGCTGACGTTTCAAAAGTAGCGTGACCTACTTCATCCTGGAGTCACTGTCTTGCTCTCTAGCCTGCTGGTTGTATTTCTTTCTTCTACCTCTTTCATTGTTTACTTTTACATATAGTTTATATTAAAAAATGTTCAATTCAGTTCATTCGAATTATGTTGTATTTTGAATTTAAGTGACACTATTCCTAATCATTGTTTTTGTTGTGATAGTTCAAGTTATTGGATTTCGTATTTTATTTTAACGTGAGTATATTTTTATTATTTACAATGTCTTATAAATTAAAAAGTGTTAATAGTGACATGAGTAATGTAATTTTGCAATGTAACGGTAACATACTTTTTTTGTGTTGAAGCTTTCTTTTGGAATTTGGTAACGAATTTATAAGTGGATTAATTAGCAAAATAACTGTTCTGTATTACAAACAAACCAATTTTTAATATCTAAGTGGTATTAAGTATGTAATACTTATAATTTAATGTATCTAGTTGACATCCTGGTTTATTTCTTAAATTTTGTGTGTGACAATTGAATAACTGTTCTTTACGAATCACGCTACGTGAGGTGAAAATTTTCTTTAAGCATTCCATATAAGTACTCCAAATATTAAGGCATGAAAACTTCTGGAAGAAAACTGTAACTTTAGAAGTAGTTATTATAAAATTGCTAATTCCAGTAATTTCATGATATATTCATTAAAATACAGGATATGTTCACAAGTTACTGCAAAGTACGTGAAATGAATACATACAATACAAGCTGTTGTTTTATCAAATACAGCAGGAAAAAAATCTGATGCATTCTACACTATCTCCCGCTACTAAATATTTAATTTCCTGTTTCTTATTACTTTCATATTTTTACTTCCTATTAAATACTTTTGTTTGATATGTATATTTTTGAAATAACAATTCAAATTTATTATTTTAATAAAATAATAACACACCAATTTTTTATTTAATTAATATTTTACCTTATAAGGAATTATAAAAATTAAATACATAAAAAAAATACCTGAAATATGGATTTTGGCTGCGCTCCAATATTGAAACACCAGGCACTGAACGTGTTTCAAAATGAAATTTCATTATTACGTATTCGTAAACAGAAATATAATTATTTAAATAAGTTGTATTAATCGCGCAATGGTTTTTTTTTTATTTGTTGAAACCTATTTCTCTAAAAAAAAATTACCAACTACGGAATTATTCATATTATAAACAATTTCCAACTATGTTCTACATCTCAGTACTGGAAGATGACCAAAAAAGTGATAAAATTACGAAATATCACTGGTTCAGTTGAACTATGAGTGGCATAAAAAATAATAATTTCAGATTATTCTGTATATTCCTCTTCATATTCTTCATTATAGATAAATACGCTTTCATAATTTAGTTCAGCTTCGTTATTATTGTTATGCGAAGTTATTATAATATATTATTATGTAAGGGATTATGATAGTCATTATTCGTGAAAATGAAGTTTGCGTCACGTGCCGTTGGCGAAATACTATACTTTTTCTACTCCTGTAAATTCGGAAAAACGCATAAATATTTTAGAAAATCACGACATAAAAATTCACAATGACAAACGACTATGACTATACCGTCAGCATCAGCTGTCAGATGATCATAGGAAGGGTGATCCACATATAAAATAAACGTGAATAATTGATTTCTGGTTCTGTGATTGGCCGAGAAGCGTGAATTATAAGTAATATTTCACCAATGCTGAAAATTTCTCACTTTTCAATATTTTTTTAGTTTATACCGAGTTTTAAATATACTTCAATCTTAAATACTAAATTACTAAAATATTCTTTCTTTCCCAAGGATACACTGTTGTGAGTCTGGTGTTCCATTTATCAGAACAATTTAAAAACATTCAAAATTACTCCGAAAAATTATTTATTTTCAAACAAAACATGAGCATTTTATTTAATGATCCTTATTCATCATTGTTAATTGTAAATACAAATTTAATATTGTATAATATATACTTCCTTTCGTTATCCATTTCAGCAAGTTAAATTGGTCATATTCAAATATACTGTATTTAATATTCAAATGTAAAATACTGAGAAAAACCGAAATATTCTTATGTTAGCTTCAAGTATAAATAAAAATATAAAAATTAAATTCTGCTCTTATAACTATTCTGGTATTACCTATTAAGGTAGGTCAAATATATACATGTTCCAATATTGGAATATTGAAAAAAAATGGGTTAAAATTTTACAGTTTGTACGATGTGCACTATAAGAAAATTAATAATCCTACCTTCTACGCCTAGGCAAGGGCGATATATAGTAAAAAATGTTTGCACTTCCGGGAATAAAAGCCCACTTTTAATCTTCATTTTCGAAGAATGAAGTGATTCAATTAATAAAAAGCCTTATGTTATCAAAGAAACAAGAAACCACAGTAGTTATATGTAAGTAACGTAGTGATGTTTTGTTTCTCAAAGCCATGTGGCCATTTTATAAATGTAACAAAATAATTATTGGAGAATGGATGCTTCTTGGCTGGTAATTTATTTAAAAGAATAATTATTATTTTAAAATGTTTATGAGGAAGTGAAAAAAATGATATACGAGTATATACCACGCGCCTCAGGGAACCAACCGCCTTGACCTTTTTTGAAGGGTACCTGGGCGGCGCCCTGGCACTTTTCTTCAGTAACCAGTAAATTTATTTTATTTAAAACATCAATAGTATGTTTTTGGTTTGTGTAAAACTTCGTTGGCGACAGTACATTTTCGTCACCAATAAATGTTACAGTTGTCTCGGTTCTTACTTTTAGTAGTCTCGCGAAACGTCGTCAAACATCTGCAAGATAAATTGAACTGCAACTATATTTTATACATGCATATATAATATAATACTTTTTTTATTGTTTGATTCACCTTAGATTCTATGTTCTCGTGGCTTTAACTAAATATTCAGGGAAATCGTATTGCAAATACTACATAATTTATTTTGTTATAATTGTTTTACTGTCGGAAATATTTCTGAGTATATATGTACACTGTTTTTTTAGGACTACGCCTCTGTATACCACAGGACTAAAGTACGGAAGCGTAGAAGGGCCATACGCAAAATATCTTTTTTTCTTAAAATTTCAACTTTAAAAAATTTGAAATTTCAATTTTTAAACTTGAAATTTCACCTTTTTAATTTGAAATTTCAACTTTTTAAAACTTGAAATTTCACCTTATAAACATGAAACTTTTTTCAGGTTTGGGGAGCTGTTAACCTAAGTTAGGTTAGGTTAAGGGAGGTACTACCCTAAGTAAGGGGAGGCAGTAACTTAACTTGGGTTAGGTGAGGTACTAACCTAAGTTAGGTTAAGGGAGGCACTAACCTAAGTTTATGTTAGGTTAGTTTAGGATAAAAGGTGAAATTTCTAGTTTTTAAAAGTTGAAATTTCAAGAAAAAAAGGTGAAATTTTTAAAATGTCTAAATTTTTATTTTAAAACTTGAAATTTTATGTTTTATAGTTGTAATTTCAAGTTTAAAAGTTGAAATTTCGCCTTAAAAAGGCGAAGTTTCAAGTATATGAGGTGAAATTACAAGTTTTTTTAAGTTGAAAATTTAAGAGAAAAGGATGAAATTTCAACATTAAAATATTTTACATATATCCCTTCTACGCTTCCGAACTAAAGTGCCTTTAATCCCTCAAGTGATTATTTCCCTTGTCTAGGGCTCGTGAAATAAATTTCACCCTCAAAATTAAATCATACACTTTTTTGTTTTTATGACATTTCAATATATTTAAAATAATTGCAGTGAATTATCTTGAACACACTTTGAAATAATCTACCAATAATCTTTTTTTGTTTCGTTTGAGTTGTATTATTCATTATGATTGTTCGTTTTAATGTTAAAAGTTGTTCGAGAGGTGAGTTATAATTTTTATTTTTAGTTATTTAAATCTGAATCAATTATGTATTTGCAGAGAGCAGCATATTTGAAATAAATGAATGTACATATAAACGTTGTTCTTTGTGACGTCATAATCTAGTTATAAATATTGATGACTTCTTGTCATTTCTCATTTTTTTTTTTTGCAATTAATGATCATGCTAAAAAGCATACCTATATCGAAATTTGCATATGATTAAATAAATCTCCTGAGTCTTAACATTAACAGATGATGAAAATTAGAATTGAATAGTTTTGTTGATACCAGGAAGAGTTAATTGGATTTTGAATTCAGTTGGTCAACCGGAAATGGTATTAAATGCTTGTATACTTCTAGGAAAAATACATTTAAATGTAATTTTTCGCAAATTCTATATTATTAATTGCAAAGATTATTATTTTTCTACAGATTTGTATTAATACTTTTTAGATATATCTACTGGTTTAATAAATAAAAATTTACAAATTATATTGGATTTTATTCATCGTTTAGGCAGGCGATTAAAATGTGAGTTACAAAATTTGATAATGTCGTCAAAGTTTTTCTTAATATACAATGATAGAAACTTCAATGAAAAAATATAAGAAATGATATGGTACATTAAACCTTATTATTTATGATTTTTTTAGCACACTTAGTTAAAAAAAATAATATTTATTTATGGTACGTTACAAATAAGTCACGTGATAAAAGTGCACGAGGCCCTTTGACCCAGTGGGATATTATTCTCAAGTGACTTAGGTAATTAACACATGTGTGCCATGTAACATTTTATCCAATACATTTTAATTAATATAAAATATATTAAAGGTTATTTTACAGTTTATATTTCGAAATGAAATTTAATAAAAGATTATGTACCTAGACATGATTTCAGTGGCGGATCTATTGTGAAACTAATGAAGCTTAAGCTTCAGGATCCAAACCCTAAAGGGCCCCCGGAATGCGTCTAAAGTTTTTGTTTTAATTGATATTTCACACTCATCATTTTCA
This sequence comes from Stenolophus ochropezus, assembly GCA_035578165.1. Taxonomy (NCBI): domain Eukaryota; kingdom Metazoa; phylum Arthropoda; class Insecta; order Coleoptera; family Carabidae; genus Stenolophus; species Stenolophus ochropezus. The sequence continues at coordinate 15,924,664 of JAQOWZ010000003.1, read as the reverse complement.
CCCAATCAGAATGCTTTATTTGCTGCTCATAACAGTTTTCTAGTGAAAAAATATGAAAAAACCATTGTAGCCAGCGCCATGGTTATATTTTGTTGATATGTAAATTTTAGGTTTGAACTGTTGCCATTCGTGAAATTGTAAAATTCGTTAATTGGTAAAATTTACTCATAATTCCAGCGAAGTAATGACAACTCGGATCAAAATTTATTTTAAAATCAGTGTGTACAGTAATTGTTTTTTAGTCCACTGCTGTTTAACGCAAGAGGCGTAGCCGAATACGGAAATTATAACACGAGATAAAAAACATTATTACACACGTGTTGCATACAACATTTGTCGTACAACCGAAATATTAAAAAAAATATTTTCAAAAGTTCAAAAGTAAATAAAATCATTGATAAATGTGCTACTAGTGCGTGAAAATTACTTACGTGCGTGAAATATACTTTTGAAGCACTAATGCGTGAAAAATTACTCTTTACAAACAATAAAGAGGCCATAAAGTATGTACTTTATTCCCGGTTTTAGGAAAATCTTATTTTTGACACACATTTGTCTGTTACTGCGCAACAGTTATTCGTAAATTTTTCCCATATATTCATGGCTCTTATGAAAATTAATAAGGTAAGGCATATTGTATACATTATTGTATTGGCCAGATACAGTGTATAGTGTACAAAATTCAGTGGCCTTGTCAAATATGTGACTTCATTTTGTCAACTCACATTTTTTAATATTATATTACTTATCCTTAATTTAACAATGTTTAATTTCATCATTGAATTGTTTTATTTTATATAAGATAAAAAAAAAACGTATAGGTAGTATGAAGCGAAAGTATTAAACATGTCCAAATTTATAAATAAAAAGTAATGTAATGTAAAAAGACGAATAAAAAGAAATAAATTTTCGGATAATGAGACAGGTAAAGAAATATTTATTGGACGCGAAAAATTTGGAATAGAAACAAAAAAACTTTATGGGGTCATCCCATATTTTCTGTTTTATTATTTCCTGAAATTATGGCGGTTGCAATATATGTAAATAATATTTTCTTGTCATTTGCGTTTGATTTTAAATTTCAATAGAACGCCATATGCCCAAACGAAGAGTGACCATTTATTTCTTATATGAAATCAGTACAAGACCTTTGTTCTGTACAGTATTATTGGGCAAATAATGGTAAAATTGTGTCAATACTATTGCTCTAATTTATTGCCATTGCTATTGTAGTAATAACAATAGCAATTTAATTATTAACAATTCTTAAATTGTATAAAAGTGTATAAATGCCAATCATTAAATATTTACAAAATAAGGAAAATCAGTACATTCAGTACGGTATGTAAAAAATCAGTACAAAATGTATTTCAAATTGTTTATCAGTACAAGGGTCTGAAAATCAGTACTGTACTGACAAAATCAGTACGAATGGTCACTCTACCCAAACGTCACGATTAAAATGTTCAACTCATTCTTACAGACGAAATGTAAATTAAGATAATTTATATTTTATTGTATACGTGTAATTTCAATTATATTGAATGCATAAAAATTTGTAATTATACAATTGTAACATATTTATATAACGATTACAAAACTGCATACTTTTTTCTCTGACACTGTATAATTTCAGGTTTGACGGTTTGACGTTTACTTTACTTTTGACTTTCGTATCATCTGTGTATGCGAATGTGTCAGATATATCTTTGTGGGAGTTTTTAATTCATAACGTTACGCAGTTACGCAGCGGGAATATCTTTTAAGAAAATTATGATTTATGAATGAAATGTATTATATTTTTGAATATTTTATATTGCAATATGCATATTCCATCCTTGCAATAAAATCGCAACATTTATTTTTGACATTTTTCCAAATTTAACTATAAAAAATAAATATATATTAACAAAGCTCAAAAATTGGTTAAATTCAATTTCTATATTGTCAATAGAAATGACAATGGATTATGATGCGACAATAAAAGAATAAGCCATGAAAAAGTGCCGGAAGAAGCATATTGTGTAGAAGAGAAGAGTAAATTATATATGATAGTAAATATACTTATACATACATATTTTTTCCAATTTTATTTCTATATATTTATTTACCTACATTTTATTATTTTTTATGTTTATGTTCATTTTGAATTAAATAAATATATTTGAGTTCTCAACAATTTTTAATATAAAATACTACATACTTATATTTGACTTATATTTGACAATATAGCAATTTTCATTTCAATTCATTTTTTAGAGGGCACAAATAAATTTTAGTTTCAGGTATATAAATATAGTAGTTACTATGAAACGAACCAACAAACAATCAGTTATTATTTTTAACCCACTATAGTGAGTTATGAGTATGACCTACTTAATTGATCAGAAAATACTATAGTTATTAGTTAGAGTGTTATAATATAATATAAAAATTTAAATCTATTACATTTACGAAGTATTAATAACAATACTTTTTTGAATGTAATATTTTATCAGTAAAATAATTAGTAGCAGGCCCGGATTTAAAATTTTGTGGCCCTTGGGCAAATATATTGTGAGGACCCCAAAGTTTATAAAAAAAAAATTTTATTAATAAAATTATAAAATTGAATTAATAAAAAATAATAATTATTTTTACTTTTAAACAACTAGATTAGTACTGATTTTTTTTTAGTAGTTGGTTTTTTTTCGGATTTAGAAAGCCCCATTGCATTGGTGGAGGCCTTCAACTGATGGATGTCCAGATGCCATTACACTGGCCCCATGCTAATTTCGGCCCTGATTGGTATATTTATATATTAGGGATTATGGTAGTCATTATCCAAGAAGCAGAACTTTGCGTCACGAGGCGTAGGCAAGTAATGCAAATTATCCGAGTAAATAATGACTATAATACAGTACTTTTTCTACAACTGTAAATTCAAAAATAAGGCATAAATATTTTAGAAAATGACAACTGCGTAGGAACGGCGATCCATATCACGGCAGATTTAAAATTGGGAATAATTGATTTCTGTTTCTGTGATTGGCTGAGAAGAGTGAATTATGAGTCCAGGAGACTTCGTATTGTGTGTTGAATGAATCCATGAATCCACGGATTTGTTTCCCAAAATTGACGTCACAAATCCATGCAGATGCATGTTTCCATAACAGCGCCAACATGGATTATTCCATAATTGTGTTGGAATACGTGAATACTGAAATGTCAGACTGATAGATGAAATTTTTCACTAAGAATTCTTGAGAAGTTTAAGAAAGTAGGTATTACTAATAAAATGATATTAGTAATGAATCTAATGATATTTTGTTCCATATGATATTTGATATATACAATTAAAAAATTTGGAAAGAGAAAGAACATATGAAAATAGCTTGCAACTTTGCATCCATGAATCCGTTGGATGGCGAACACAAGAGTATTGTGTTCGTCGCCAGAATTTAAAATGTCCCATATTTCCCATGAACATAAGTTTGGGCTAGTCGCCAGAATTCGTCTTATGATTTTTGATTGGGATAAAAATGAAATGAAAGGAGGTATTATTTCACCGACTAAAAATGATGGAAGAAGAAAAGAAACGCATTTTTAATGTTAGAATAGATATTTTTTATTAAGTGCGCGAAGTTTGTGTTTTAGTGCGTGAGAAGTTACTTTTTTGAAGAAACTTGTGGAGATAAAAAGTCAATCGAACGCACTACGTCTATCTAACTAATTGGTTAAATGTCTTTATTGTTTTTGGAACGACTAAAAGTAACGACAAAATATTTAAAATGATGACGATGATGACGAACCTCTAGCTAAGAAGACGAAAAAACTTTCTTCAACTGAAATTAAATCTTTATGACAATGTTATAATGTTAATATTCTCAAATGAAACAAATGAAGAACAGACTGCCATTCAAGCGAACAAAAGTGATGATAAATTACCTCAACAGATTAATGTTTATTTAAAATTACCATTAATAGATACAAATTCTCATGCGATTATTTGTTGTAAAGAACGTTGATTATATCCGCAATTAAGTAAAATAAACACATTTTCAGAAATAGGTGTAATTTATAAAGAACGTTTAAACGTATAAAGAAGTTTCTACCAAAAGTAAAGTGCCCTTTTGAAAAGGCCGATCGGACGAAACCAAAAATGGAGATGTGTAACTAATTGTTAAGCGAGATACGTTACGTTGTTGATTCTTACGTCAATAATTTCTGTTGCTAGAAGTATTAAACTTTTATTTTGCATCTTTGTCGCATCGCATAGTATACATGAGACTTTTATTTGCTATCTCCTTGTGGTACGTGATACATTGGTGCTCGCATTGGTGTATCCGACATATGCTATCTGCGGCCAACAAACAACAAAAAATGAAATAGAAACAGTAGTGTAACCGTGGTAACGGATGTTTTCAAATATCTAAAAAAAAAATAAGTATGTCATTCATGTCATTAATGTCACTTATGAAGGTTTTTTGGTGTTGTCAATTTATGTTTCATTAAATGTTAGTACTTTCGTTAGTTTAATCTACAAATCTTTTATATGTTTCATCCATTATTATATTTATATATAATACTGTCAGTTTTGACATTTTTTTACTTCGGAAATCGCACTATTTCTCCCGACAAAATGATGTCATCAATCCCCCCCCCCCACTCACGATTTGATAACGTGAGGATCAATTGCGAGAAATGGAGTGTACATACGTATGTATAGACGTTACGCCGAAACTAGTCAAAATGGAATCAGATATATTCAAAGTGGATATTTCTGTTGAAATATTTATATATACTTAAAAATGATAACAGTTATGTGGTGTGATACTCAGTCGTATACTCATATATTGTTTTTACAGATGGTAAAACAAAGAGAATAAGATCAAAGAATGAAATGTTATCTTATTGTTTACAAATTATTGATATACGTAACTTACACAATGGATATTTTGAAATTATGGAGGACGAATAAATATGATTACTCACAAAAACATCAGCGTTAAAATTGCAACAACGGACTAAGGACCCACAAATTTGGTAATTTCTAGCGATGTAATGAATAGCAGTCAGTCGAATAACCGACTAACGAATATTCGGCGAAATTTTAATCGAATAATATATTTTTGTACAATATTACAGCGTGATTGTTGGTCCTCGTTGCGAAGAGGGATGTATTTATTCTGAAAAGTTCGCCCTATTTTTTGTTAAGGTAATTTCTTGTTTATAATTATTATTAAACTTAATTATTTCAGTTTCAAGAAATTTACCACCAAACAATATAACTAGATAAATTATTTGCTCTTGTTGTAGATGCATTGCTAATAACTAAACATATGTATGTATATCTTTTGTTTAAAATTTTTTATCTATGTATTTATATATTTTAAAATAACAAAACTGCGTTGTATTTCACTTATTTCTTATATCCGAATAGTCGGTATTAAAATATGGCCGAATAGGCAGAACATCAAACAATTATGCGGCTTTGGTCCCATCTCTATAATTTACTATAAAAAAAATTACTCAAGCAATACCTCTATTTTCTCCAAACTGTCCATCTTTCAAACTTAACCATTGAGAACTCGAGCACCCTAAGAGAAGTCGGTTATATTGGGGCAAAGTTACATTAGTTATCCATTTTAATTATGTATTTGTTTTTCCCAAAAAATGCATAATGTCACTAGATAAGAGTATAAAACTGATTCTGATTAATTTATTTTATTGAGATAACTTTCTTGTTTCAATTTTTACGAGGAATTGTTAAATATATAATACTATTATACAGAGATTTTTTCTCTTTCCAGTGATGTAAAACACATTTATATTTAAGTTTTGTTTGGAAACTAAATGAAGGAAAGAGAAAAAAAGAGAATAACATAAAATTGAAAGTTACTATGAATTTCTCAAAAAATGTACTAGCTGTAAAAAATGATAAGGTCGCTGACAATTTCTCGTAGAATGTGTTTGTAGAACGTGCTAATTAGAAAATTGTATGATTTGAAACAAAAAAGTAAAAATTCCAAAAATAAATTGATCAAAAAGTTTTTTGCTCATATACAGGATACTTTAGCTAAAGGCCGGCATCGAGAATATTTCGTTTATTTTGAAACATAAAACAAAACGTTAAGAACAAAATTAAACTAGACAAAGATCATAAAATGATCGTAATAATAGTAAGAATTTTGTGTCAGCTCCTGTTTTAGTGGAAATGTGTACAACTTTAATCGGTATTTTTATATTTTTTTCGGAATGTAAATAAAGCTTCATAATCAGACCACAATATCGTAGTTTACTTTAACCACTTCAATATGGCGACAATTTATTTTTATAATATGTATTAGAGCTACAGGTAACTAAAGAATAAAAAAAAATACCTTAAAACAAATAAAACAGAAAAAACACTCTTAGGGCCGGTTTTACGTGAACTGCGGTTAACTTAACTATGATAAGATTTTACCAGCACTCATCATGGTTAAAGCAAAGAGCGTTTTTCGGTCATGTAGACATTTCCGGTTAATCTAACCCTGGTTATCAAATTTCTAGTTTAGGTTGACAAGAAAAATGTACGACTACTTCATATTACTAGATCTGTCAATTCGTAAGTGCTTGTTTAGTTATATTTTAAGATTATTATGACACAATATCGAATAATGACAGAAAAACGTAGCAGAATGCAAATTTTTCGACTAGAATACAATATACAGTCTTGTCCATTTTTACAACCCGTTGATATACAATATACAAATTAATAATTGTTATACATATCTATCTGTTGGATGAGTTACTTCATCAATCAGTTCCAGTAAATATAGTACTGAACGTTACTACAACCGAAACTTTCGGTAAAATTCCGCATCATCCGATTTGTTAAAGTTATCTGATCTTTGTCTTACTGTGTAGTATGTTTCATTTATCATATGAGTAATTAATTCAAAATTGTCGTTAGAACTTATTTAATACATTGCAGTATTACTAACCCGCCAATTTTGACCAGTTAAAAATTCATCGGTTAACAGTAATATTCAACTACGATTAGCAATGGGCTGGTTATCCCTTTGAGATTATTTGTTGTATTAATAGAAAATTTGAATTTATAAATTCCCAAAAAAAAATATTTTTTCAAAAAATGTATACGTTAAAAAAGTTTAATAAAATTTCAGTGGGCAGCCCGTGGCGTATCGCATACTTTCGTCGTACCTTGGGTTAAATAAAATTTACTGAACTAAAATTAAAGAGTTGTTTTATTCAATAACCTGTATTCTCTGTTATATTTTGTTATCAATCTTTTTTTGTTTTTAAAAAATTCTTTCACTTTCGTAATCTACACATGTCATACTACTCACCCTTAAATTTATGACATGAAGTTCATTTCCACCCTGTATATATAAATTTGGTAACATATGTTTTTTTATTGTGGTATTATTATTAACACTAAATAATTTCCGAATATTTACTATGTCATTAATATCACGCACATATTCTGACATTTTTATGAATAAAAAGAGTTTAAAGATGGTTCCGTCATCTCTAAATAAGTAACCTAAACTTCATTATCACTAATCATGACAAGTGAATATGAAATCTTAGTTAATCGTCTTTAAGTTATTTAATGCAGCTTCTTTAATGTTAGAATCTATAGCAGAATACGGACCATTGTATTTTTTCTTTTGTGTCAATTATAATATTATTTTTGTTTAGTGCTAGTATCGTGTTTTATTTTGTGTTGCATCCTAATGCCTAACAGTTTATGGGTCTAGACAAATTTTTTTAGCACACAAATTATACGCGAAAAGTAACACGGTATAAGTAACGTAATCCGTGACGAAATGTTTTATAAATTTGTAGTGACGATAATGGCTCAACAAACCGCGATAAGTGCAGTCAGATTAGAAGTGTTAAATAAAGAAGATTCTCTTGGAAGATTCACGCTCAAGCTATGTTGATCAGAAATGATATGTGGGAATATGTCTCCGGTACATTGTTCAAACCTACTTTACCTCCAGATTTAACAGCAGCACAAAAGGCAGAATTTAACGAATGGGTGAAACAGGACATTAAAAGGACATGAAGGCAAGGACAGATATTATATTAGCAATGAGTGCTTCCGAACTAAGACATATTCGTGGGTGGGAAACCTTCAAAGAGGTATGGAATAAGATCGAGGAAATTTTCGGATCAAAAGGACCCACACAAATACCTACAATGCTTAAACAATTGCTTCAGAAGAAGAGGCCGAAGGGAAGTGACTCGGGTCAACATACGGTGCATTATTTTGAAACCGTAGACAAGCTCGAAGCCATGGAGGTAGACATTAATGAGAAATTACTCACTCTTATGTCTTCCCAGTAGTTATTTTGTTCCATAATTCTTTATTCTGCACAACCCATTATACATATAATATTACATGCATTTATATAATAAATTTTAAAATAAATAACAATACTTATATTTAACAAAAAACATTGATAACTTTAATATAATATTTCTATTTATTAACTATATTAAAAATTCAATAAAAATGTCACAAAATGTTAAATTAAATAATAAAATTAATACTATTAACAAAATTGGTGAAATAATAAATAAATTTCTCTACTAACTCTTCCTTGCTAACTGGTAATTGAGAATTCTTACTTAAAATAAAAGTTCTTTTCTTTCTTCATAAAGAAGTGGACAATCGTACAGCGGATGACTGTCTGTTTATCTACAGGTCTAGTCTTCTATTATATTAAATTTTTTGATATAACTTTTTAATTTTTCTTGACCATTGCAAATTTAGGGGAGGGAGGAATATTGACTTTCAATGTTGAATTAACAGTGAAAATATGTGAGTTTGTTAAAGCTCCTTTCATACTTGTTGACCACTCATCCTGCCAATTAATCTTACTTAATTCTTTTATATCTGATGTCACTGCTCTTTTTCTTATACAGATAGTTATCCACTCGTTAATTTGTTTATCTTCCCTTTCTAAAGCTTCTTCTTTTATTCTTTTGTAAATTTATACTTTTCCTTTAATTTTTAAAACTATCGGTGTAATGCCGGTAAGTATACAGAAGTAGCTATGAGGTTTTTAGGCGGGCTATAGAGTCGAGAGACAAACTACCGGACAGCGAATTACTTAAAAACAAGAATATTGAAGAAGTCAGTCTGTAAACGAAGAGTCAGAACAATATAAACATGGAGCCATGAAACAACAAAATCCAAATATAAACATGGTTACTCAAAGTTCGAAGGTAATAACGATAAAGATATGTCACGTTTTATGCATAAATGCAACTTCTGCAAGAAACCGGGTCACAATGCAACTGATTATTTCCAGAAAAAGAAAAACGGTAAAGATAATGCAAACAACTTGGAAGAAGCATATTTAGTAAGTGAAGTAGACCTCTAATTGTGCGACCAGGTAAACTTCGTGAAAGCAAATTCAAGCAAGTGGTGCTTAGATAGTGGTTGCAACTCCCACTTCTGCAACGACAGGAAGCTTTTCACGAATTTGACGGACATTCCAAGCTTGAAGCTCGCTGATGGGAACTGACACCGAGTTCACGGCAAAGGGTGACGTGGAGATCATCGCATCGATCGATGAGAACAACACGTTTATTAAGCTTAAAAACATGCTCTTCATGCCAGAATTGAAGACCAATTTGATTATCGTGGCAAAAATCGTCAACACGGGATATAAGGTAAAAATTGGTGTTAAGCGACTGGAGGGATGATGGAGTGAAGAAATAAGCAGGATTGCAGTCAACTGATAAAAAATAGTGTTAACAGTCGCCATTTTACAACATATTACCGTAACAAAAAAAAATTCTTTTGTAATACATGACGTTTTAATTATTTATTTATTTATTTTTTAATGTATGACGACATATACTTGATTGATTTTCTGTATATGATGACAATATTTGAAAATAGTCTTTTGCCCTGATGATGCTACAATTGGTAGCGAAACGTCGGCCTTAGACTAATAAAGTTTATTAGTTGACTGCAATCCTGCTTATTTCTTCACTACAGGATATAAGGTTCTATTCACAAAAGACCAAGCAGTCGTCAAAGACCAAAGGGAAAAGTCAAAATCATCGCAGATCGAGATGGGGTCTTGTTCTACATGAGGACCTTTTATCTAAGAGCAAAAATAACATGACTATAGGCCTTAAGATCAACCCGAAATCTACAAACAATCCTTGTGAAATTTGTACGGTCACCATTTCTGATGTTAACGGAGGTGGTGCTAATTTCGAAGCAGACAACAAGGATTCAGATGAGTCTTGCAAGAACGTGGGACGATATGATACTGAAACATTTTCGTCAGTTTCAGAGATACTATTTGATCGTGCCGTGATTGAAAGGATGCAATTTATTCAGATTGTAAAAGCCTTATTTTATACGATACACGGGACCACATGATAAATGTTCCTGCACAGATTTAAAGAAAACTTTTGCTCCAGTTGCAAAACTCTTCTTTGAGAATCTTGATCGATCTTTCCGCTGAGGCTTCGATAAAGATTGTTCAATTTGAGATTACCACCATATTTAAACGGGATCAAACAGTTTATATGGAGTATCCCAAGAAAATCTGAGATATGCTTGAAAGAATGTTCGGGGAGGAAACTTCCATTGAGCTAAAGTTAGGACGAAAGGCCCGTGACATGCAATCTCTTTTCATAGCGGCGATTACGTCTGTAAATTTAAAAAGTCCTTTTAAGGGCTAAAACAATCAGACAGACAGAATTATGCTAAACTTAATAGCAAATTACAAAGAATGGGATATTTCCTGCAAACGCAGATCCATCCGTTTATCAAGACTAGAAATAAAGACATCATCACACTCGTTTACGTAGATGACTTGATATTTGCATATAAAAGTATACAGAAACTCAAGTCATTTAAGCAGAAACTATACAATGAATTTTCAGTTTGAGACCAAGGAGAAGCTAAATTCTGCTTAGGGATTGGGATTGCCTAAACGGATGGTGAAAACGGGAAGGAAATTCGTTTATTCCAGACTGGATATATCTGAAACATCGGCGAGAGGTTTAACATGACGGACTGTAAGCGCACCTCTAGTCCTGGAAAACATATTCATCAATGACTCAATGCAAGACAACATCGAAGAAGTACCGAGATTTAAATCAAGTGATTTTTTTTAAATCCTTCAACGAATAATGAATAATTTTTGTTATTGTCCTTGTAAATGTATTTATATAATTAAAAATATAAACAATTTACAAAAAAAAAACATATTATAAAAACAAATCATAATTCAATTAATAAAAAAAAACGTTTATTCATTTAATGGAACATTGTTATTGTAATATTTAAATAGGAACACCAGTTTTCCAGCCTTTTCAGTTCATAATCTGTTTCACAATTTGGAATGTACAAGTTCAAATGATGAAAAAAAAGAAAGATGTACGTCGATGCAAGCACGGCGCACAAACAAGAATAAACATGAATATACTGGATTAGGACTATATATTTTTGAATAACACTGGAACATTTATAATAAATACAAATTTAATTTAAACTACCCGTTTTTACACACTTTATTATTTAAATAAAAAAATCTGATTTAAATCACAAAAATCTGATATAAATCAAAAATATCTGATTTAAATAAAAAAAAATCTGATTTAAATAAAAAAAAATCGTTTTTTTTATTTATTTTTTAAATCATGATTTTTATCCACCCTGCTATTAGGACTTGTCTTAATATAGTACATTCAGTGAGTTACCTTAGCCAGTTTAACACCAAATTTAACAAATCTCAATGGACAGCTACTAAAATGGTGCTTAGATGCCTTAAATACACATCCAATTTCGCATTGTGTTTAAGAAAACAGGAGACATACTTTTAAAAGGCTTCGTTGACTCCGACTGGGGAAGATGCTTACTTGATCGCCGATTCTGTACCGGTCCATGTTGGCCGGCAGCACCATCTCCTGCTGGGAGAGCCGTAAACAGAGGACTGAGGCGTTGTCCTTGACTGAAGACGAAAATATGGCCCTCTCGGAAACTGAAAGAGTTAATTTACTTAATCAAGTTTTTGTCCGAACTGCGTACAGCTACTCAACGACAATAAAGGGGCAAAGTAGTTGGAGATCCAAGCCTTTGTAGTTCGCTTATTTTAGGAGCAACCCCGGACTTTTTCCCGTACAAATAATTTTTACATGGTCTTATAGGAAATTTTCCGACGGATCTAATGGTAGTAGACGCGACATTCCATCTCAATGCAAACATTCAAAAATCCACATTTTTCCAAAAAATCACAATTTTCTTGGTATTTACATTTTTTAACTTTTTTGTTATATCTCGGAAGGTACATGGAATATTTTTATTATTTTTGCAGGAAAATGTGTTTATATGTATTATGAATGTATTTAACATAGAAAAATATAATAGCTTTGTAAAATATATACTTAAAATAATTAAAACTAATTGTAGAACAGCCAATGTTGCATTTTGCAGTGCAATTTTCAGTTATCGAGAAACGTTTCGGTCTGAAGAGACAGACTCCCATATATTGTGACAAAAGTTGCAGAAAAGGTAGCAAAGATGTTTTTTATTTCAAGATTTAAAAAAAAATAAATATCATTTTTGAGATCCAGCGATGTAAAAGGAAAAAGTCCGGGGTATAGTGTACGATAGGGAGGATTGGATCTCCGACTAAAGAAACTTGCCAAAAATTCAGAATTCCATTGTAAATCCAAGCTTATTAATAACTACTACCATTTCATCCGGGTATCATTAAACGAGCAACCCATTAATCTTCAGAACCTCAACAGGAGAGAATGCCTACTGATGCTTTAACCTACTCCAAGACTACAATTTTGCTGTTGAGTAAATTCCTTGGATTGTTATATAAAAATATTATATCTTTTTCGCTTGTGTGAATTATAATATTATTTTCGTTCAGTGCGAGTATCTTGTTATAATTGTGTATTGCATCCTTAATCTCTAGTAGGGATAATACGTATTTACTTATTCGATAGAGTATTTTTTTCTGAATTTAGCAATATAAATATTTTACATCCTTATATAATAAAATTGGAGACAAAAATTAATTTGAACGTTTTAATAAATTTTATATTTATAACTATTTTTCAGAAGGCTATGAACGAAAAATTATTGAATTACAAGTGAAACCAAACGAAAAATTATTAATTATTTTCAAACACAACGGAAAAATAATATTGACAGATAACAGTTTTGTTTCCGACAATAGCCTACAGGAAAATAGTTACAAAATTTTAATTTATTTAAATTTCAAACTAATTTTTCTCAGTAATTTATTTTGTCAGGATATAAAATATTTATACGGTTGTATTTAGAAAAAATACTGTATCCAATGCGCCTAAAAATATATATTATCCCATTTAATATATATAACTTCCTGTTGAAACCGCTAATTTAAAAATGTATTTTTTTCTTCAGTCGGATGTCCCCCTTAGTTTGTCTTACAACATTTTATTGTATCTGTAATAGTATACAAAATATTTGAGGTAGCTCGTTTCGCTGTTACACACTGTATTTATCATAACATCAGATCTGCCGTAATATTATAGCTAAATAAACGACAACAAAGTCTGGTTATAAAGGAATTTTCCATGAAACTAACAAAAATGAGAAATACAGATTAATTTAAGACAAAATTAAGAAATTTTTAAATATTTTGTAACTACCTATCCACAGTGATAAAGCTAACACCCTTTTGCAGGCGCTCGAGCGTCCCCAAAATTCCGTTAACCGCCTACAAAAATTTGGAAACTAAAAAAAAATCGAACATTATGTAACCAAAACTAGAAGTGCTAGTAAGAAAAATAAATATATTTTATGTACACATTTTATCAAGTTAATTAAAAAGAATTAATTCATATGTGCGGAATTCTACCGGACGAAAAAGAATTACTTCATTGGGAATTCTTAAAATAGAGTATAAAGTTCAATCACTAAATTAGCATTAGCCATTTCATTTATCAAAGCTAGTTTTTAAATACTGTTTTGAGTTTTTTGTTGCAACGTTTGTTTTTTCTTTCGACATATGATCTTGAAATGTGTTTTTGCTTTTTATAGAACTAAAATTATTTAACAAGTATTTTATTTTAATTATTTAAGAATTATTTCTTGTTTATTGTATGGTACTAGTAATTATTTTTTTACCCTTCAAGTTTGATTTTGAGCCTAGTATATATGTAAATAGCATATATATTATAGGAAAGTTTTGTCGAAAATACTGAGCGCCTGCAAAACTCCAATCCTGGCTATGCCACTGCCTAAGCTCTTACGTCACTTATCTGTATCATTGTTGTAAAATAAACATATTAAAACAATCCCAATTACATACACTAATATACAAAGTCACTATTAACTAGAACACTTAATTGAAAAATACAAAAAACTAATATAAAAAATAGTGCGTAACTGAGAAGAACTACCGATCCAAGTCTAGCGTACTTCTTACTTGGAACTGTCTTTTGCAAGTGTCATCAACTTCTTTCGTCTAGCTGGCTTATTTTATTCGCACACGGGGAAGTCCCTTCGTCAAAAAATTTAACAAAGACTTCAGTGTGTGCGTCCCTGCCTGTCCGAAGAACTGCTAACTTGAATGTAATATATTTATTAATCTTGCACGAAATTATAATTCCCTCTGCATATTTTATTTTCCCACTGCACATTTTGTGCCTAGCTCTCTTTTTGAGATCCTAATGTTTAGCCTCCATAAATGGACAGCCCGTATATTTAATTGTATAGTTTTATGTCCTCCTGTCCAAAAAAATTTGTTTTATTAAACATATGAATAACTAAACTGTTTTCTTGAAATTACGTGCTACACGATGCATAAAATGATTTTTATCTTACGAATTTTTATCCGTTAAATTTAATGCTCTTTAACTTTTATAATAATAATAATAACGTATTTCGAAAAATATAATTCAGTGTGTTTTCTAATAAAAACTGCGAAGAACTTCAAACAAAGTATTACTGTCATTTACCTAATTATTATCCTAAATTAATCAGAATCGGGATGTAGTATTCAAATCATAAATTCAAAACTTTCGATTTGAATCAATTTGAAAAATCGTTCATTAAGTAAAACACACTGGACATTATCATAAAAGTATTAAAATCGAATTGTTGATATAGCACGTTTCCAAGAGTTGATCCTCACGCCATAAATTTCTGCTGTAAGAATAGATGATGAGATAAGGACTTAGGATAAATTATCAAAAAAAATCTATATAAACTATTTCAATGAACTTAACAGAAAAATACTAAATTATGGATGTTTGTAGATGTTATACGTAACACGGCACCCAAGTTAAACTAAATTCTTTTTAAATTTTGACACATCGAGTTGTACATTACATAATTATTTATTTCTCCGATAGTAGGTATATAATTTGTCTATGATAGTAAGAGTTAAATATTCCATTTATACAATTATTCTTTTTTGCAATGTCACCAATTGTTGTTGTTATCTTTTTATAGTTTATATTAAAGTCATTTTCTTTCTTTATTTCAATTTATGCATTGAAAAATGAGTATTTTGCCTTTGTTAAAATAAAACAAATGTAATCCTAAATCATGGTCTATTCTAAAAATAACATTAAATTTGGAAACAATATATAATAATAAATGTATAGAACATTGGAATTATATTTTCTGTACATTGTGTCAACACTTGTACTTTAGTTTCGATTGTGATTGTAAGAAAAGAAAGTTTATAGTGAGTGTCCAAGTCTTGCGTAAAAAATAGAAATTTTGTTTTCAAATAAGTTCACGTCTTTCATTTGGATTCATCAATTATTAGTATCACGCAAGAATTAAAAATCAGCTTAGCCACTACAGAATCGATCGCCACTGCAGAATATACAAGTATATGCGGTACGCGAAAAATATTACATCAAATTTAAAAACAAACAATTTTTATTACTTGCATATATTAAATCAACTGCCTTTAAATATTTTTTTGCGAAATATTTTTCTATTACAAAAAGTATTTACAAAAAAATAATCTCAATTTCCATTTTTGCTAGTCCGATTTTTCTCAAAAAATAATCATATCATTGATATCAAAATTCGTAATATGAAACAATAATAAAAAATGATTATATTCATGAAGATCTACGAATTATCTGAGTTATCTATGACAGTTCAGTTATATTTGGTAGTTAATTAATACAATACAAATTAAAACTAACATGAAAATTATGTTTTAGGCGACTTTATATTTTTTTTATTATTATTCTTTAATAACCAATTTTTTATTTGGAACCGTTGAATATTGTTTTTATTTGTAAGTGTTTAAAGATTTTTTTTTTTACATATTAAACTATTTAAATTTCCTACTGGCTTTACTTCAGGCCAACAAGCTAATCTATTATATTTTGTATGATATAACGTAAGAGTAACTCCCATTGGAGTTTCCTTTAATGTTTAAGTACATTTATGTATCTAAGATATTTATTTTATTAAAAAATATTTTAAGTCCAATGGGTTAGTCCTCTTCAGTCTTCTGATGTCATTCTCGTTGTAAAGTAGGTTCACAGCTAGTTTAATGGGGTGTTAGTTAAGTTTATTTTCATGTTATTAAGTGTATTTCTTTATTTGTTCGCGCACGTGTTTTATTTTAAAGTCTCTGTGTATTATTTAGCTGTGTACGTACAATGGGTCGTCTGTTATCATAGGTAGAGTTTTGTCCTCTGTTTTTTTTGCAAGTGTTTAAAAGTAAACAGGAAAGTATAACATTTTCCCTAAAATTAGAATTTTTTTCTTATCTTGGATATTGAAGACGAATCTGTTGAAGAGTATAGAAGTATAAAGAGGGCGCCTAAGGCCTAACAACAGAAAGTTGACACCTCAAGAGATAATTAAATCATTTAACGGACTTTTATTGACATGCCAGCGTGTTGTGCATTCGGTTCAACAAAATCAGCAAAACAAAAAGAAAAAGAACTGGAAATAGCAATTATCCTTTTCCAAATCATGTTACAAATTAAATAACATCCATTATCAGAAAAATATACCCTACTACGGTTACACTATACATATAATGAAAAATGCATCTTCAAAATTTAAAATACACGTCAAGAACTACATAAACTAATTTTATTTTAGAGGTTGTCAAATATTGCATACAGGGGTTATATTTTAATTAAATATATTATTAAGATTTTTGAAATTGAAATTTATATATTTTTACTAAATTTATGTATATTAAACATAAATATGTATTTTCACTTCCTTCTTAATGTAATTTTAATCATTTAAATATAAGAAAGAAAAAATATATACAGTTTGTGTACAAAAATAATTACAAGTTTTAATTTTACTTTGATTTATTCTCCTAGTTTTAAAATTTGAATTTAATGGTAATTTATCAATAAAAACATCTTCTTGATATATTATTCATTTATTTTTACGGTACATTACCACCGATTGTTCTAATGCTTAGGAACAAAGTTTGATAAGTAAAACATAAAGCGTAAACTGTTTGCCATATGACATCATATACAACCATTTCCTGCTTTAATTTAGACTTAATGACAAGCAAGACAAACATTTCAGCAAATGGCAATAGTTACTAAGTAAAGTAACTGGATTTAGTAAATTTTATACAAATGATTGTAGTGTGTTATGCCTTATGTAGTAATAGTTATTTGTAAAACTAGAGAGGAAAGCGTATGTTTATACCACTCTAGATGGAGTGATTGTGGAAAAAGTGCTTTGCTTTCGTGTTAGACACAATATTTTTTCAGAACTTGTTTCAAAAATAGATTTATTCAGAAAAAAGGCGACGCAACAGTATAAGTTTGAAATTATTATTTTCGCAGTGCAGCAAATTGTGAAATAATGTAAAAAAAAAAACAAGACATAATTGCTATATATATTTTTGAAAAATAACATTATTAAATAAGAATTTTTCATATAATAATATTTTTTTCTTATATTTCATGCTAAAATAATATCAATGTTATACTGTTGGTAACACCGTATTTCCTCAGCATTTCGCAAAAGAAAGCTTTCTATGCATGTCGTGAAACAGGAATATGTATCGAGCATTAATGTATCTCATACCAATATGGCGGCCAGGCGTTCACCCCTTACGTTCCATATGGCTTTATGCGCGCTGCATAAAATTGCACTTTACGCTCTCTCTATATAATTTTATATACTCTAAGGATGAAGATGATGATTATCACTAAAATTCGTTAACTTAACACTATGTGATTTTGTCAAATCGAAAGAATCCCTAACTAGTTTAAAAGGATTAAATACTTGCGATATATTAAATATAAGAGTAAACAGTATACATTCGTTAAATCTTACTTCATAAAACATATACATATAACTGCGATCTTAAATTCAATCTCCAATGCCTCCCTTATTAAGGGGGCGGAAAGTAAAAATGCATATCTAGAGATTATAAGCGAATTATAAAACACACATTATTGGGATATTTAGTAAAAGTAATGGTGTTTAAGGGGAATGATCAACATTTTTTTTATTCATTAATTATTTAAAAGAAGGCAATTTTAACAATTATGTTATGACGTCATGATATACTTTAATAGTTGACAATGACGATCGATACACGTGTTCCTTTACGTTGCTTATCACTTATTTATATTTGTAATGCACCTGAGCGTAGTACGGTGATATTTGCAATAGGGACCAGGGATTCAATTAAGCAAATTCCTGAAATTTGTACTTGGCGATTTAATTGTTCTATCCACATTATTTGGTAATTGCACTAATTTCCATTCATTTCCAAGACAATTAAAATGTAAAGTCATAAAAGACACAAAGGCAATTGATTCAGCAATTATTTTGCGTAATGACATTTTCAATATTTTGATTAATGGATGCACAATCCAGTAAAATAATAATTGCAAACGTAGTTTTTTCAACATCGGTACGTTGCTCTAGTTTATATGTAAAAATGCCGACAACATTTCTTAAAGTATTCGCTTCTTCAACAAAATACATAATGTTTATAGAATGGTTTAACTCTTGTCTAAATGAGATTAAATAAGTAGATTTCTTAATTATTGTAATATCATTTGAAAAAATTGATATTGTATTAAAATATTTAAAACAGGGTATAATATAAAATTATTTCAAAATATAGTATAAAACATTTATTGAAATAAATAAATTACAATAGAAAACATGATACGTGTTACAACGTTACAAGTATAACAAATTACATATTGTATTAATATTTATATTATTTTTTTTTTCACTACTAGCCTAGATACCCACTATTTTTAACTTTTATTTGACCTGAGAAATTGTTTTTCTCTACCAATTACTTGGTAAGCATGGTCAAAGTTGTATAGGGTTTTTCAATTGGTACGCCTAATCTTTAAAATTTGATAAAAAGACTTGTACACGAGTTTTAACAAGAATTTTTATTGCGACTCGAATCTCATTTAATATCTTTATGGTTTGAAAATAATATCATTCAAGTCACCTCCACGGATCGCTGGCAAGTGTCGGTCCTAGAGACCCAATTTGCGATAAATTGTTGGTATAATTCGGACTGAATTTTATCCAGGTCGTTAATTGTTGCTGGTTTACTTGTATAGACCAGAGATTTAACGTAGTCCCAAACAAAAAAATCTAACGACTTTAAATTACACAACCTTGCTGGACAATTGATGTCATCTCTCCTCGAAATAACGCGCCGTGGAAACTTTTCTCGCAATAATTTCACTATGTAACACGGTGTGTGGCACGCAGCATTATGTTGTTGGAACCACATTTTGTATATTGTATATTATCCAATTCTGGCCAAAGAACACTGGTTATCATGTCTCGATACCTCACTGTCACTTTCAAATATATATAGAACATCACGTACTGATTATTCTGGCGAAATATTAATTGAATTTGAGGCTGCGCAGACCAAGTTGTTTGTTCATTAACCACAATTTTATTTTGTTTGATTAACTATTGCTTAGCTACTTTATAAGCCCTCGAGCAAAAAAGAAAATCAAATAACGCTCACATTTGAGGACGTATAAACAACTTTATGATTCCAAAATGAAATAAATTTACATATTTGATTTAGTACCAAATATGCCCCAGGGATTTTATTTTTGAGTAGTACGTTTCAATATCTTTGCGTTTTAACATTTTTACGATGTCTGTAGATGGGAACATCTCGTGTACATTCTAGGTACATATATTACTATCATTCAAATACCTTATTTAAATGTTTCCAAAAATTAAGAAAAGAATTGATCAAATTTGAAGTATGTAATTTATAAAGAATAATTAATAAATAGTTTTGTTTGTATTGTAAAGTACAAAAAGATAATAGATAGTACCTATATTAAAGGAAAGGAAAATTTGAGAAAAGACGCACAGGGGAGTGGTCCAACATTTCCTATCAAAATAATAAATTTATGAAATGTTTTTATACTGTTTTTTCTCTTTGCGTCTTTCATACCCTTTGAAAATACAAGTTGCAGTTTCAACATATAGAGAATTATATGTTAGTAAGTGAGAGTACTGAAACTAATTTTGTTCACTATTAGCATTGTTTTTTATAGACGCTAAATTGAGAAAAATAGGTAAGAAATAGTAAAATAAATGTATAATAGCTGTAGGTTATTCATTGTTGATTAATAGAATCGTTTTCTTCTTTTTATAAAAAAATATTAGTATTCAGAATTCTGCAACAATAGTTCGTGTGGATCTTACAAGATACAAAAACTAATAAAGAAATAAAACCAATGGTTACATTTTTCAATTGCTGCTATATTTTTAAATTGCTAGAATTGTTTCCAAGGCGATATTAAAGTAAAGTAAAAGTCTTGACCTCCACTACTGATATTAAAATGAGAAATACAGTGCAATGACCATCCGACCATGATATAAAATTATTAGATAGCTTATCATATTTGCAGCAATGACATACACTTATATAGAAAAGTTTCATTGCAAATAAATGGTTTTTGCTATCATTGGTTTGTATAGGTCAGGGACAGAAACTTGACATTTTTTCATTTGGTTGGGGCCCAAATGTCTGTTCGATGCGTTGATTTGAAAATAGCCTTCACTTAACTGCTACACTATATGTGGCTCATTATTAAAGTAATAATGTTACATGTTGAGACAATATAAAATTTACTATGGTATACATCTGATGTGTCCAACACATTATCTCCCTCCAATGTACTAATATACCTCACTCAAAGAAATTTTGCTTTAAAATTGCAGATAAAGTCAAAAATGCTTCAACATCTTCTGCATTTCAAAAATGCTGCTTGGATTAGATATTTTTGCTTTTGGAAAAAAGAAACAATATTATTATAAAAGTATGTTTTGATTTTAATTTTAAAACAATATTTATAAACAAAGAAATTATAAATTTCAGTACTTTTAAAAGGTGTTGCACTTAATTTAAAATAATTTTTATGTTAAAATGATTTTTCTTTCGTTTTTACATATTTTTTTAAAACAAGAAGTAGTAGCATTAGATTCAATATTACTTACTTTCAATACATTTTTAAATTTAAGATATATTTTTGGGCGGATGTTTCAGTAATAATGGTATATTGTTTTATTAAAAGTAAAAGTGATACTTTATGTAGTGCGCGTGGAAGTTTACAAGACAAGCGAAGCGAGTCGGACAATTACATGCGACGCACATTCTATTTTTTCTTTAAACGCAGATATTTAAAAAAAAACTAATTTACTGGTTGACGTTCAATTTGTAAGTTATCATTTTAAATCTGTCAGTTGTTGGTTTTTAATAATTTTTTTCTTAAATTATTTATTATATATATATCTTATCTAGTTTTATAGTGACATTTGGAACGATATTACAGGTTTCTATTGTACAAGTTATTTCTTATTGACTGGTTCTACTTTTACTTCGGCGGCGTAAAATTAAAAATTCTACTCCGGCGACGTAGAAATTAAACTTCAACCTTGTGAATCTCCTCACAAAAGATGTCACTCCTAACGTTTGAAGAAATAAGTATTTTCCTAACATTAATAATATCTTTTTTCTTCAAACGTCATAAAAGTGACATCTATGACGTGATTGACAAGGTTGAAGTTTAATTTCTACCCCGCCATAATATAATTTTTTATTCTAGCCGCCGTTTAATTTCTTCGCCGCCGTATGTAGAATCAGCCAATAAGAAGTAAATTGTACAATAGAAATCTGTAATATCGCCCTACATGTCACTATAAAAACTAGATAAAGTTACTAAAAATTATGAATAATTGACAGGTAACCCACATATTAAACGTCAAATAGTAATTAATTTTTAAAATTTCTACATTTGAAGAAAAAATAGAATGTGTTATTCAGAGTAAAAGTGTCTTTGTGTGCCTCGCATGCAATTGTCCGACTCGATTCGCTCGTCGAGCAAACTTCCATATTCGCCACACAAAGTATCACTTTTTCTCTTAATAACGCAATATACTATTATTATAATTAAAACTGAAGTACATAACTGAACCATGCCAAGCCGTTGCATTAATTGAAGATCGACGAAGTTTTCGATATGTTTCCGCTGTTTTGCATTTAGAACGAATTTCTGTGAATCACACTGACAGGCGATACGACAGGATTGGAGTTTACAAGAAGACTGGGATTGGGTCATAATCGAGTTACTACAAAAGGCGTCGAAATCGACGCGAAACAGCAAGTACCGTCTCTTGTCGATTATTTAAAGTTCGAGGAGTAACTATTTCGGAAAAAACAGTACGCTGGAGGTTAAATACGCTGGACAGTTCATAGAATAGCACATTTTCGTTTTGTCCAAAATCATGCCAATTGAAGTAAGAATGATAGGCGTCAATTTATTTCAGATGAGTCCAGATTTAAGTTATGGTCACCTGATGATCGTGAGCGTGAATGGCAAAGACCTGGTAAACGATATGCTGATTGTGAAATATCTCCAATGACTCCTTTTCAAGCATACTCGCTTATGGTGAAGGATGGTATATCTTTGATAGGACGTACGGCCTTGTCTCCATGAATATGAATGCTCTCTATTACATTATGGACTGTTTGGAAACAGCTCCGTATCCAGGATTTCATTTCGGGGGGGTTCTGGTTATAAGGTTATATATATATATATATATATATATATATATATATATATATATATATATATATATATATATGTATATTTATTTATTTACACAACTTACATACAAATTTTAAAATCAAAATAATGTTGAAAAAGAATGACAACACTCAAAACAATAGAAAATAACAATAAAAGCAATAACAATTACAAGTAAAATAATAAAATACAACAATTAATAACAATGACACAGTTAATTGCTATATGCATCAAAGCCGTCAAATTAGAAATACAAAATGGCAATAGGTTTTTTAAATTTTATTTTACATTTCGGAGGGGGTTTGAACCCCCAAATCCCCCCCTTTGAATACGGCCTTGTTTGGAAAAGCACTTTTTTAACAGATCAGTTTATTCTAATACATGATAATGCTACGTCACATGTCGCAATTATTGTTAACTCAGATTTCAATCCAATAGAACATGCATGCGACATGCTATGATGTCGCATTTAAAGCCGGGGAAATGCTATAGAAACCTTAATTATTCTACGTGCTGCTTTAGAAGAAGAATGGGACAGATTTGATCAAGAAGACATTCGGGCGTCAATTTAAAAGCAAGCAACGACGAATGAGACATAATATTAGAGCTTTTTGATTTAAATCGGATTTTTTTATATAAATAAGATTTTTTTGATTTTTTAAATTTAAATAAAAATAAAAAAAAAATAAAAAAAATCATGATTTATTATTTATTATCATGATGATAGATTTTTTTAAAATAAATTATGATTTTTCCAACCCTGTTTTTTATTACTGTAACACATTACAAACTAAATTTTAAAAAATCAAAAAAATCATTATTTATTTATATAAATCGAGATTTTTTCCAACCCTGTTTTTTATTACTGTGACACATTTCAAAGTAAATTTACAAAAATCAAAAAAATCATTATTTTTTTTCTTTTAATTAATGATTTTAGATTTTTTTTAAATAAATCATGATTTTTGCTAACCCTGTTTTTTATTACTGTAACACATTTCAAAGTAAATTTGACAGAAAATTATACAATGTGCAAAAATTTTCTGCGTTATAAATTGAAAATAATTTAAGTACTAATAAAGTCGTTTTACCAATGAAGTTAAACAGATTTTTTAGTTTCTGAAAGTATTGTCACATGATATCATTATCCACACGCTTTTCCTCCTAAATGTTTGTAAATCTAGGATGTTAAATTTAATATTGCAGAACAAGTGATTTAAATGAAAGATTTTTAAATCAATGTGATTTAAATCTGAATTATATTACACACATTCATTTGCTGATTGTAAAATGTTACCCAATTCAAAAGACGTCAGTTTAGAATGTATTTATTAAGATATTTTGGGTTGTTTATATTTATACTTTCTTATCTTTCACGTTTGTTTTGTTGCGATATTGTGATATGACGCCTTCAAAATTATTATTTGATACTCAAAGTTGAATTTGGAATTAAGATATTTGTTAAATGGCAAATAAAGATGGAAATAAAAAGTGTTTGGTACCTGTATATAAGAATACGCCAGTAGCAATTAATAAAGAAAAATTTTACTACTGTAGCGCCACCAATAGACTTTAAGATTGTCCAAATGTTTCTATAAAATGAGAAAAAAATTAGTAAATAATTTACTTTCAAAGGTGTCTTATATTTTTCTATTAATGTCTTATAACATTCTAATTTAAATACACCTTATATTTATAGGAACCAGCAGGATTTCTAATGGGAGGTAAAATGAAAATTTCGTTAGAAACTTTATATTTTCGATAGTACTAGAGGTTTGATTTAGCCCGATATATTTTAATTTACCTATATGACCAGGACAAATTTTTGAAGCAAATTGCCATTAAGAAACCGAGTGTGAATATTTATAAATAAATAAAAAATCCGCCAAAACTCACCTCGAGTGGTATTTTTTAAGATATTTCCACTATTAAGTAGTATTTAAATCGATTGTGCATTATTTAAATCAAAATTTCGTACCTTACAAAAATCTGTAAATTGATTCCAAATAGATTTCTTTGCATTTCCTGATATTTGTCAGAACCGTTTTTTCTATTTCACTAAAAAAATTATTTTTAGAAACATGTTCAACTTGAGAATATATTTCTTGTTAAACTTTTAACTACTCGTATTTATACACTGTATTTACGACATTACTTTGTAAAAATATACGGTAACCTTGAATTATTTATCGCTTCTTCAAAATTAGTGGTTGTGAATTTTTGTGTATGTGTATATTTTTATTGAGTAATAATTTTTGAAATATCAAAAGACCACGGAGAGTGGGTGTTTGTACGAATGACCCCCCCTTGCCACCTCCCCTGCGGGCGCCTATGCTTATTTTGTTATTTGATTTAACATTTTTCAGTGCTATCGTATACCACTAATGTACATAGTATATGAACCTTAATATGTCCCTTGTTTCATGGAATCTTTAATTCGGATTTTCATAGATATACTTACATTTGTAGGATCTTCAAGAAAATAAAATCACTGAGAAACTTATTACATGAGTAACATATAGTAGCAAAAAATAAACACAATGTCTGTTCGAGAAACTTGTATTATTCAACTGATAATTTCAGTTAGTGTTTCCCAAGACAAGATTTTTTGTCTTATTTTGATAGTTCAAAAATTTAAGGATATATTGTCTTTTATGACTTTTGAATATAAAAATCTTGTCTTAATCATCATTTTCTTGCTTATTTATCTTACAAGTTAAAACGTAATCAGGGATTCCACTATTGGCAAGTGACCTTGAATATATAATGAAACTTTGTATCACATTTACATTTTTTTTGTTTAGTATGACAATTAGTAAATATAGATGTGATAATACATTTATTATTATTCAATGAATATTTTAAAAACAAAAAATCTGATATCTGCACTAATATAAATATTTTTTTTGCGCAACAGTGACATCTGTACAAGCAAAAATGCTTTGTTTCAAAACTCCCTAATTATCAAAAGGCATTTTGTGTCTTAACTCTTGGTGCCTTGGTTATATGGTTTAAAAGAATAATTATATTATTTAGCCAATTATTATTATTATTATTATTATTATTATTATTATTATTATTATTATTATTATTATTATTATTATTATATATTTTTCTAAAAGAAATTTACTTACTTATATTGAAAAATTTTATGTATTCATTTTTTTTAATATTTACATATTTTTGTAATTTTAGGTAGGTAAATCAAATCTATATATTAATGTTACCACATTTAAAATATGTATACTTTATTATTTTCGTAATCAGTGATACATATTTACTTGCAGGTTGCTATAATAAATCTAGATTTTAAATTAGTAAAGAAAAAAAACGCCAGAATACAAGTATTATGGAAATCTTGCTATTCTTGCACTTTTGTTGCAAGATAATTTCTTGCGTTCTCTTGCTTTGAAATTTGTTGTTCTTGTTTTGCATTTTTTGCAAGACTAATGAAAGACCAAAAAACAAAATACAAAACACTCGTGAAACACTAATTTCGGCACTTTTATTTTGGAACGACTATGTCAAAAACCTTGTTATGAGATCGTTGTTGTTTATAAAATACTACTTACGTCGCAATATATTAAAACTTCTGGTTTAATGTTATTATGAAAGTAGTATCTTATAAAAATATATAAATATTTTACAAAATCGTGTCACAAGATTATAATCACAATATTTAATGTCGAAACACTAGTTTTGATTTATTTGAATGTGACGTAGATACAATATTTGCAAAACAAGGCCTCTAAAAATAAACTCTTATAAAAACATAACAGCATCGACAGATCGACACAGTACGAGTTTAATAGTTTTTTTTATGGTACAAGGGATTTATGTAACTTTATATGTGTCATAATTTTTTTTATCCAATACCTCTTAATTAATTGTATTTAGAATAAAAATGTATAGGCAAATAAAACATATACATATATACATACATAATAAACGTAACTGTAGGGAATATCCGGAAATATGTCTACAACCGTAATAATATATTGTACAACAAAAGTGGATAAGGGAGTGCCTCAAACGTTCGCGGGCGATATATGCATTCCACTCGAGTTGTACAGACTATTTTTTCTACGACCAAATACCAAATACTCACTTACAGTAGAATTAGATCTTTTCGTCGCTTACAAAGTAGGGTTATGCCAGTTATTTTTTGACTTATAATAGTAATCAATGTTGCCAACGTAAAGTATAAATGAAAAATATAAATTCTCTTTTTAAGATTAATGTGTTTAAATATTACTTGAGATTTAAGTTTTTATTTTATTTATTTGATGCAATAAGAATGAAAATAAAAATTATATGCGTCAATAATTGCTTCACAGATTTGGTCAGCATTTAATATTGGGAGTGAATTTCATATCCACACATGATGTGGATATAACTTACATATTCGTACATGATAGTATGCAATTTCTATTTAAGTAGTTTATCATTGTAATTTTGGATAGCAGATTAATTATAAAATGCATTTTTTGTTTAAGTATAAATTTTGCATCAATTTTTAAAGTGCAAATAAACAAATCTGTTGCATGACAAATGTGTATAACATATTGTGGTCCTTAATAGAAACTGTTTCATCAATTAAATTAGTTTTTTCAAGTGACGACGAAATTGCAGATCAAATTGTAACAGTCTGTAGAACTAATTACAGAGTAACTAATTTCTACAACAAAATAAAATTTGTATTTCTGTATGAATATATAATCTGTAACGTTCTTTATTAATTTTTATTAAGGCTACACCGTTTTTACAGTAGAACTAGGTAACTTGTATGTTTCTAACAAACTTTTAATTTATTTTTTTTCAATCTAATATTTGACAGCTCGTTGCCATCTATTGTACAATATTTGAATTTGATGTACGGTAGGTAAATTTAACCGAGGGATAGTTAACCAACAGTTACTAAATTTACTTTACGTTATTTCCTGTAAGAACACAACAAAAATTTAGTTGGCAATTAAATTTGACCGTCCGGTAACTAACCTATAGTTTAACTATCGTTTTTAAGACCCGACATACATAAATGATTTACATTTCATTTAAAATATATAAGTTTTAAGTAGATATATTTTGTTTTCAATTGTACTCAATATTTCATTTTCGTTCAAATATTAATGAATAATATTTTCATACAAAACAGAAACATATTGAAATTCAAACTCCTTTTTTTGATATTAGATTTTTCTTAAATGAATATAAATACTCATTGAACACGTGGAATATGCACAACATGTTGGAACGGAGTTTTATATTTAATTCTATTTTTTTTTCTCAGTGTATTGTATACCACTGATGTTTCCGGATAAAGACCATTTTTGGTTCTATAGCGTAATAATGTGCGAAGATTGAGTAGTCTTGCACTTCTCTACATAGAAAAATAACTAATGGATAAAATCGCTTCTTCGCAAATAATTGATATTATCTTTTACTTGTATATAGAAATTTTATTTTATTTTGTTATCACGTAGATATGAAGATAATAATAATATTTATTTAAACTTTAATCCTATATTTATAAATGATAAGTTAATTTATTGTAATTTCTGTTACAGTAATTTTATTTTGCTTGTTTTGCTTTTTTGTTATACTTTGTTATATACGATCTTAAGAAAAAAATGGTATGTATACTTTATTCTAATTCTCAGCTGAAAATACATATATATTTTTTTTAAATTCGTGTAATTAAGGACAGTGTACTTGGAGTTTACATTTTTAATGCCACTCGTGGACGACAAATTTTTAACAAAAATTATATTGAATTTTTAATCCTGTTTCCGACGTTTCATAAAGAAAATGAATTAATGTAATTCGGTTATTATCTATATTCTTAAATCCTTAATCCTTCAAATATTCTGTCTTATCCAGCATTTCTAGTTGTCGTAGAACGTAGAATAGGTACTATGTTTTATTATTTTTGCATATTTGTTTCATTTTATTGAAATACAAGAAAAATGTCTTCAACTCCGCCTGAAATTATTCAAAAAGCAAATTATTAACTGATGCCAACAAAATCTATTCGGGTTTATTAAGTAACATACATTGTTTTAAAGTTTTTGTAAAAAGTTATCTGAAGTATATCGTGTTTGGTATCAAATGAATCCATTCGACAAGGGCTGGCTTGCAGAAATGACAAAAATTTGCCAAGTCGATCGGATTGTTTTTTTGCACAGAGCTGTCAGAAACATGTCGCGTTTGATATCAAATGAAAGTATTCGACACTGCATTGGTTTGCAGATGTTATACAAATATAGGTACTCTTGTCAATTGTTTTTTTTTTTTTTTTTTGCAAAAAATGATCAAAAATGTTGTGCAAAATAACTATTCGTGGCCTCATTTTAACCCGTGCAGACTATAAAATAATATTAATATTGTCTTTATTTTCTGAAACTGACATCTGCGAGTTATGCTACTCATAACAACTATAGGTAGCAAAATTTGTACTTTTATGCCGGTTATGATACTCATAATAAACTTAGGTTTGTTAAATGTTAATAGATATAAACATAAGAAGATGAAAGACATAGGTAAGGAACAGTTAATTAACGGATTACTAGAGGGAGGTAATGTGTTGTACACAACAAATGTTTATCTTTCCTTTGGAGCATGATACAAGGTTTCATTATTTATTTCATATTTTAGAACATTATAAATACTTCGGTAGCGAAATGTATTTAAGAAGTTGATAATATTGTTTATTGTTTTAAAGTAAACAAAGTTACTGATAACTGTTTATTTTACTCGATTTATTTAAATTCATTTACACACATCGTTGACAAGACAAAAAATGGTGGTTCCCATTTAAAAAATTATAATTGATAGTCGTTGAAAGTATTTTTTTTTCTATATATTATGTATGTCATTAAATAGTATATCATTGTAAATAATAATAAAACTTTTATATAAAGTAAGTTTTTCTGTTCTTTATAATAATAAATTTAAGGAGTGCTGGTTTTCACATATACACTAAATATAAACTCCCTAAAATGAATTCTAAAATCTAGGAAATTACTTGTTACTTCTATTACGACTTTTGTGACAGAAACGAACAAATGGCCCTGGCCATGAAACAATAATATTATAGGTAATATTATATTACTTAAAAACACAATTTTTTGTTAGCGTGCAGCCGAATTTTATAATATAGCAGGAAATTTATAATACAATTTCAAAACAGAGATGCGCGTGTTAAAACTTCTAACCTAGAACCTAGCGAAGATGGAACGACATTGTTTTTTTCCGTTTTAGATCGGATGGTTTTAGCAGGTCTAATAAGCCCAGAAATAAGTAAATTCTTGTGGTGCTTTTATATATTTATTTTATTTATCTAACAATACATTTATTTCTTATCTTCTTATTTGTAGTACGTTATATATAATTATATATACCGTCATGTTTCAAATGAAATAAAATGTAAAATTGATTAGAAACGATGACTGTTTTTGTCTTTCAATATTTTTAAAATGTTATTATTTTTTTCAGGTTATGTTTGAACACCTTTCAATATGTCTGCTGTGCCTGAATTATTTTCTTTTACCTTCATATGGTAAGTAATGATTAGTGCTTAGTGTTAGTGCAATAATTAATTAAAATAAGTTGGCCGACTTACATTGCTGATTAAAGTAAAGAACAGAAACTCGTACGATGTGTCGAAACTGCTGATACCCTATCTAAATTGATTACATTGTCTGTTCTGCAAATTAAACGCGGACATTAACTTGACCCAGGGTTCTCAAGCGGTACAGTGCGTTTATTTTAATTTAAAAACAATTTTCCTCATTATACGTGTCAATGTAGCAAATTATTTTTGGCGCCATTAAATTTGTGTGCAGAAATGGGACCAAAAGTGTTATTAGTTTTATCTATAATACCAGAGATATACTTAAAAAAACTGATATTTCAATCAAAACACTTAGTATTTTGTACATTTTAACTTTTGTAAGACAAATATATTTGTCAAAATTTGTAAACATGAATAATTCTGTTTTTACTGAAATTAAATGAATTTCAATCAATATACAATTCAACTTCAATTTATTAAAATGTCTAAACAGTAAAGATTTTATTAATTACAAGACTTTAATTGAAAAAGAATGAAATAAAAAAATGACCATTCGATAAGCTTTTTTTCTGACTTCAAGTGTTATGGAAAAAACCAGTTATATTTGTGGCAAGGAAAATTGAGCTGTGCGTTAGAGGAGAGGTTTGTCGAATCGGTCATCAACATTTACATTAGAGGAAATTTTAATCTGTTATTTTTGCCTCAATGTTATGTGCAATAATTTATTTTGCACCACTTCTAATAGTATGCTATTTACGATTCAACATTTTGTGAAATATACATACGCCTCTGGTACTACTAACATTAATTACTAACTGACATAATTTAATTTATAATTAGCCAGTTCTACATTCCAAAAAGCGTACAGGTAAAATATTATAGCCTTCGCTTAACAAAATTGTCAAGTGCTTCTACTAATAGCGACAAACGGTACATTCTTTTGGTAGCTCTTCTTTCCTTGCCACAACTTTTATGCAAAACAAATAATTATTCGCAGTCCTTTTTTCAGGAATACGGACATACATATACATACATAGGTAGATTAAAGAAGTTTATATTCGTGTTAAAAATATCACACTTCGAGATTTAGTGAAGAAGCACGATTTTTGATGTCCAAAATATGTCTATATACATCACCAGTGATACAA
The DNA here is from genome assembly GCA_035578165.1 of Stenolophus ochropezus. NCBI lineage: Eukaryota > Metazoa > Arthropoda > Insecta > Coleoptera > Carabidae > Stenolophus > Stenolophus ochropezus. The sequence goes on along the minus strand of JAQOWZ010000003.1, from coordinate 15,892,858 downwards.
ACTCTCAAATACTACAAAACTAACAATACTAACAAAGTAGTACCTATTATGGAAGTCTCGAAAGTTTAATGGACGTCTTGGAAGTTTCATGGAATTCTCACTAAAGTGAGAGCTGCAGAACCAACAAAAATTTTAAATAAAAATGCTCATTATTAATTAATCATATAAGTACGTTATTAAAATATATGTAAAAATCAAATAACAAAATTATTTTTTTTATCCATTGTATTGTGTCTTAATAAACGCAAGTGCGCTGAGACGTGATACAATCAGTCAAAGATCACTGAATACTTTCGTCGGTCAGCTACGTCCACAACATTTCTGTTTAATTACGGTGTTCTGCTACCATATTTTACGCGATTCGATAGACGTCGTCTACCTTCGGAATAAGTTCGCGTACGCAATATTCATAGATTTTATAGTGATACCACAGAATAGGTTTATACAGATGCAACAGTAAGATAGAGAAACGAAAATTAGAGATAGATGGGGAAAGGCAACAATTTTAAAGGACTCATTGTTTAAAATTGGAATGTTACGTCACATCTTAGAGCGAGGTAGGGAAAGTCAACAAATTTAAAGGTTTACACAATGCTCCAAGGTCATAGAACTGAATAGGGTAACATGAAAGGTACCGACACGGTTATGTGGTAATACAATGTAGTTATCTATGACAATGTTATGTTCGATACGAGCTGCAAAAACTGCAGCTCACAAGCAGGTATCTGGAGCAATTCACGCTTACTTACATACAATGGTAAGAATACGAGTATTTACAAATTAAAATTTATCTTAAGTTTAATTTTGACTTTAAAGTTTAAATACATGTTTCAAAATGAAAATAGTCATTCAATAATATAAATTTAATTTTCCAAACTTATCAGGAACAATTGGCAGCTAAACAGCCTATACTAAACATAGAATATCGCGATAAACCATGTAAAAGACGATTTACAAAAGACCTATTAAAGAAATAACTGGATTAGTGGTTGTAACGAGAAGAATGCTTTTGTTTTCCGTTGCTGTTGGTTGACGATCATGGTGGAAAAATATGATCTGAAACTAGGATCTTGCATTTTAGTGAAAACGAACACTTTAAATTTAAATAAAACTTGGTATTTGTATGAGTCTCACGGTTTATTTGAGTCAGCAAGAGAGATCAGTTCGAGTGTGCACTGCAGGGAATTCCCTATTACTAAATCAGGTGTTGTCTATAGTGAATTTAATGTGTATTATATTTAGCGTGTGTTTCGAGGTTTTGTGTTTATTAAAGTATCAAAAAATAAACACAAAAGTAATTGAAAATAAACTTATAAGTAGAGCTTTGAGTCATAGATGTTACATGGATGTTTTGGAAGTTACGTGGAAGTCTTGGAAGTTACATGGAAGTCTTGGAAGTTACATGGAAGTCTTGAAAGTTTCACAGCAGTCTTGGAAGTTTGGTGTACAAGAATTTCGGAAGTGGTTAACCCTCGATTAAATTGTGTTACAATAAAAGAGATTTAAATTATATTGTGCTTGAAAAATTAAAGAGATTTAATATGTTTATGTAATTGCGGTTTCTAACATAAGTGACTATTGAAATATATTTTATATCTATTTAAAGATGAAAGGAAAATACTGCAACGTATGATTTATGTATAATATCTGTGATCTTTAGTGTTTTAATTTTAGTACAAAAAAATAAACACGCCTCTGTATTTTATGAGCATTAAAATTTTTTAATATAAAAGGGGAAATAACAGGAAGCAATATTTTATAATAATAAAAAATAGAAAATAAAATATATCAGAATGCGCATTTAGCTGCAAGTTGAAGTCTATTTTACAATCAGATTTTCCATGCATTTGCTCGGGTAATTTAATTGAATACGTAAACTGCAACATTTCTTTGTACAATTACAATGCCTTGCGAATTATAACCTTCGGCTCCATTTCCCTTGCTATTATAATCTTTTAGCTTGGTCAATAATGATACTCTTTATAACCTTCATGTATAACGTGTTATTATCTTGGTTTGTGTTCAGTTAAAAATTGAAACTTTTAATATGTAAGATGGTAATTTAAAATTTGTATATTTAATCAGTCAGCTCTTATTAAAGAATTCAGATTGAGCGAGCAGAGAGCATTCAAATTTAGGAAATTATATCTTGTTCAGTGGCGTGCGGTGAATTTTAAGTTTTGGTAAGCAAAATAAACTTCATTTTTTAAATGAACAAAAAAAAATTATGCAATTATTTGAAAATAAGTTCAATTTTTCTGTTTTTTTTTCTAATGAAGGAAAAGGGAATACATGAAATATATTTACCTGAAATTTATTTGCTATTTAGTTACTCTTAACTTTTATTACTTGGTTCAAAGTCAAAATGGAGATAATTCTTTCTTTAGACATGATATATTTTGTATTATTAAAATTATGTGTTCAAAAATATTTAACAAATATTTCAATATAATGCTGTAGGACTTTCACACATTACTTATTTTATTGTTTCCATTTCGAATAATATAATGTTGATAGCTATTCACTTCGCTGCAATTGCGTTTTTCCTACACAAGCAGATATCTTTCTGCTTATAGTGAAGCTTAACGAATGGTTCCAATCTATCTAAATTACGAACCAAATATAGCATCTATGAAACAAACGAATTAAACTGGATGAAGCAGAGTTATTTCTGCCTACTTGCATTAGCTTTAATGCCGATGATCATATTTACACTTTCTTTTACATTTAATAGAAAATAAAAATTAAAGAAATTTTATTCTACAAAAAATTATCTTATATTATAAAATCTGATGTGTTCAACATGTTACTTCCCGCCACTGTAGTATTATATTCTAAGGGCGGGTTTACAGAAAGCAAATTAAATATTTAATTTCGATTAAATATTTAACGCGCGATTAATTTAATTTTTCTATGTAACTAATCTCGATTAAAATATTTAATTCGAATTAAATTAATTCGTTGTTAAACGGCAATTAATCACAATTAAATCTGAAATCAGTTTATAGAAGCGAAATTAGCAGTTAATCGCGATTAATTTATTGATTAATGCGGAATTAAATTAATTGAAGGAGTTACTTCAATTAAATTATTAATTCGCTTGATTTTTATATAAAAAGAAGTAAAATAGATACTATTACTATAAAACTAAAATATAAATAAGGTAAATAATGGAACAATATTGGATTCATTTTAATTTTTATTTAAATAATGTATACATAACCACAATTTATAGATGTCTGATATATCAGAAGTGTCGCTGTCCTCTTCTAGTTCTTCAGATGAAGAAATTGAAAGAATTCCTCGAAGAAGTCGTGCCTTAAAAAACAGAATAAATCCGTTTGAATTATTCAATGATCAGGAATTTAAAATAAGATTTCGCTTCGAAAAGCAAACAATCAAATGGTTATGTGACTTAATTGGACCTGATATAGAGCCTGTTACTCGAAGAAGAAAACCTATTTCAGCGTTAAACCAGATATTATTAACAATGAGATTTCTAGCCACGGGTGCATTTCAACAATTGCTGGGTGACACATTCGGTGTTCATAAATCCACAGCTTGTGTTGTAATCAAGCGTGTAGTACATAAAATTGCACAGCTAAAACCCCATTACATAAAAATGCCCTCCCTGGAAGAAGCTCAGACTGTAAAATTAAATTTTTATAAGCTGAGAAGAATGCCTAGAGTAATAGGTGCAATAGATTGCACCCACATAAAGATTGAATCTCCTGGTGGTCCTAATGCTGAGATTTTTCGTAACCGAAAATCTTTTTTTTTCTATAAATGTTCAGGCTGTATGTGATGCAGACCTAAAAATAAGAAATGTAATTGCGAGATGGCCAGGAAGTGTACACGATAGCACTATTTTTAATGACTCATCTTTGTGTGCTCATCTTGAAAATGGCCAGTACGAAGATTGTTTTTTGCTGGGTGACAGCGGATACGCTTGTCGTGCGTTTATATTAACACCTTTATTAAATCCAAGAACGGCAGCAGAAGAGGCGTATAATAATTCTCACAGAGCCACAAGAAATCCCATTGAAAGGTGCTTTGGCGTTCTCAAACGACGATTTTCGTGTCTTGCTGTTGGTTTACGCACTAAAATGGAGACTACCCTTACAATCATTGTGGCTTGTTGTGTGTTACACAATATATCAATTCTGGCTAATGATGACGAACCACTAGTTGATCCAGAAGTTAACGTACCCCAGCAAGTTGAAGTAGAACCTGGTGATATTAGAAATAATAATGAAAACACTGCTGTGCGTACAGCTTTAATTAGAACACATTTTACTTAGAAAAATCAATTTTATTAATATAAATAATTATTTTTATTGTAATTTATCTAATTCTTTTTGTTTAATTTTTAATTCTAATTCATACATTTTTTTTTTGAAATTAATTTCCATGTTTGCTAATTGAATTCGCTTCATATATAAAGTTCTTTTCAATTGAGCATTTGTTTTTTTTTGTTTTTTCTTTTTTTGCTGGGGAGGAATGTATATATTTTGTTGAACTCTGGGAATTGGTTCATTTGGTGGTGCAATGAGGATGTCAAGTTCTTCGATGTTAATTTCGGAAGCAGGATCAAGGGAATGTTGCACCATTGGATCTAGGGTCAGAGTAGGGCTGGATATTGGTGTGATGGAATCACGAGTTGGAGGCAATGTTAAATCTAAAAATGTTTAAAATTTTAAATTGTGTCATTAAAAAAATCGCAGTTCTCGGTATTGAGATGCTATAATTGACTTTTATCGATGTTACAATGGCATATCAAATACAGTATCGGCCCAAGCAAACTTTTTGGCCTGCTCTGGTCAAATGCATTAGACAGCTATGTTTTACCTAAATTATACGCAAGAAAACTAATATAATTTACCTTCATGATAAATATTATCATCGTCGTAAATGTTAATCAATGGCCTAGCTTGTGGTTCTACCATTGCTAATACCCTAGCACCTACTTCCGATAATTGTGGTTGGTATGATCCACCGCCGGTTTTATATCTGTTTTTCTGAAATAAAAATAATCAATATAAGAATCTTTCATAAAGTCTATCATTCTAAATATACCTTATCTTGTAATTTTTGTTTTTTAAGACTATCCATGTTCTCTTCAAAATCATTTTGGACATCTAAATATTTTCTTTTCTAAAAAGGAACATATGTTATAAATTTATAGGTGAGGAAAACCTACCAACTACTTACATTTTCTTCAGCCAGTGTTTTTTTCGCGGTACGTTTAAGATTCGACCACAATATTTTTAGCTGTTTGGTCGTTCTTGGGGCAGAAATAGCAGCTGTTGCGTTAAATTCATCGGCAACTTTTTGCCAGGCATCATGTTTTTGTTTTAAAGACGACCCGTCTGTTGACTTGTCTTCAACTATACGTCGATATCTAAAGGATAAAGTTTGCATATAGGATAGTATAGGATAGGGACTATGATATGGATGGGAAATACGGCAAATTGAATTTACAGGTGACAAAAATAACAATACCATCGAAGCAAAGAACTAAAACATAATTAAATTTTAAGTAAACCGACTTACCTGTCTATAATACTCAGAGCTATTTCTTTTTCCCTCTCTGTGAAATTTCTCCCACGTTCCCGATGTATTTCATCTTTTTTTTGTTCCATTCTGATTTTTTTTTGTCAAACACAGAGAACACCAGACACAACACAACACTGTAAAATGGCGGTAACTGGGCTGTAATGTCAATCCACGAACAACGCGAAGATAGGTGCTAACTTCGTGCGCGTTACCAACCACTTGGATTATCATTTTAATTCGAATCAGTTAATCACGTGTTAAATTTCGTCAACAATGTATATGTAAACCGTCATTAATTTAATGGCGCTATTAAATTAATTTCGACATTAAGTTAATTCAGAATTAAAAAATGTTCTGTAAACCCGCCCTAAATGTTTTTTAGAACATTTAATTTGTAGTTTTAAAATTAGTTTGTTATATTAGTTCAGAATATTTTTATTTAATTTCATACTTAAAATTTCTTTCATCAAATTTGTATAACCGAACAAACCAGCTATACTTATATTCCTTATATATTTCTTCCACCTTTCTAAATTTTACAATAAAAGTACTTCGTATTTACTTATTTTATCTTTTAAAATTACTTACGACAAATTTGACAGTAGCATATGTCAAAATTTGTAAATTTATAAATTACTCATGTTTTTATAGAAATTCCTTAGCCTCAACGATGTGTAAAATTAATATAAGTATATATACTAATTCGTGTTTATATTTTGAAAATTGACATCGAGAAATTTGAACAAAACCAGTATCTTCCTTATATGTTGATAACCGGAAGGTAAAATGATGAAATTGAATAGTATTTACTAACTCAGGTAAGCAGAACTTGAGCTTACTTTTCGTACCGTGATCGTACGCCACTGATATCACTTAATAAACAGAATTTTGAACCGTGTTTTCGTTTATTTTTATATCTTGTTAAAAGTATCATAATTGATAGTGAAAAAACATTGGCAAAAGTTTTAATGACTAAGTTGGATTTCGATTCGACAATTTATTTCATTATCATTTTAATTCAAAGATCAGGTCACTTTTTCACAAATTTGCTTTAAAATATACAATAAACATTTAATTTTGTTTGGGCAAAATTTTTAATAATAATCAAAATAAAAACATAAAATTTACAATATAAAATAACAACAGAACATTTAAACAAATTAACAAAATACGCATCTGTGCTACTCGGATGTACGGGAGCTGTTTGAACAGAAAAACACTCTTTCGATATTTACATATTCAGTGAGCCTAGAAGCTACAACAGAACATGCCAGAAATGCGTCTGTCACAAACACACGTACATTCGCAAACCAGGAATCACGCGTACTAGTCTTATCCCTTGATTACGGAGGCTGAGCGATATTGAAAAAATGATATCGAATATCGATAACATATTAATATCGATAATATCGATTACAAATGCTGTTTATTTACATCTATGCAATAAAAGCTACAAAAAATTAATTATTTTTTATATGTAAATTAGTAATATTACGTATATATTGCACTGATATGTGTCGTACATATTTCAGCATTATTTTATCTTAAATATAACATTTGTTACATGAATAATGTATTTAGTTATGTCTATGTGACAAAAAAAATCATTTTGTATAACACAGAAATATAAATATGATATATATTATATAAAGCAATGCAATATACCTTTGTGCTTTCAATGATCTCTTATTGCTATGTATAATTTATATATGTGTTTACTGAGTCGATATATCGTAATTTTCAATACTATCAAAAATATCGATAATATTGAAATTATCGATAATATCGATATTTAAAAGTTTAAATATCGATATCGATAATATCGATATTAGGAATGACGATGGGTACCCGGGTACCCGGAACATACCCGATAATATTGTACCCGGGTATCAAAAATAGTACCCGATTACCCGAAATGTACCCGTTACCCGAAATATACCCATTACCTAAAATCTGTTGTTTCCAGTTAAAGACAGTTTTCAGCTGCAGGAAACAGTGCAGATACATCTATGCTGATATATGCAAATAGAAATATGAGATATTCCTAAATAATTAAATCAAATATATTTCCATAATAAGTTTTAATTTTGTAATTTTATACTGCTGATATACTCGTATGTTATATAAAATAACAATGTTTTTTTTCCATACTTAATAATATTTTTTTGTTTATTTTTAATAAATTTATATGCAAATAACAAAAATTTGTATTAAAAAGATGAATATGAAAGAATAACGGATATTTTAAGGGTATCAGGTAATTATCGAGTATCAGTTTATTATCGGGTATCGGGTAATTATCGGGTAACGGGTAATTTTCGAGTATCCGGTATTACCCGGGTATTCATATCGGGTACTCGGGTACCAAAATTTTCAGGTTTCGTCATTCCTAATCGATATATCGACATTTATTCTCAGCACTAGCCCCGATAAACAAAGTACCTACGTTGCGCTCAAGAGAACAAGGACGTCGGGTACCAGAGTAAATACACGAATTATTCCGATCCCACTTTGGGTTAGGGTACAGTGCACATCGCATCTAACCTCCTTATTACGGCTTATTACGATTATACACTAAACATATAAATACATATTAAAACGCCTACAAGCATTAATATTAATATCCATATTCACCTGTATGAATTGTTACTTTGTATTGATAATTTAGAACACTAGTAATAAATTTAGTAAGCGCTGTGTCTTAAAACTCCAAATATCAAAGCGAAATATTTATATATTATACATAAAAAATACTATAGAAAGAGGTGAAGAGAAACTAAAAATTTATTATGAGTAAATATGACATTATGGTCAAACCTGAAGTTGGCTGCAAAACATGATTGTAATATATTAGATTAGGTTAAGTTAGGCGAAGCTAGATTTATAATATTTTATAATTAATTTTCATGTCAATAAGCTACCGTCCAATGCAAGCACAGGATTTTGTTGGTTTGAACCTATCATCGTGTTGCGGCAATATGTTGGCATTTACGTTACATAAATACAATATTAGTGCAATTATAATACAGATAACCAAATATTTTAAAATTAATAGTTTGCATGAAATTATCATAAGTACAAGTGACTATGACTATTTTACTTTGACATTTTTTTCTTAGAAACAACAATGATATTGGCATTACTTATAATAAGAATTCTGAAAAAACACAATGAAATAAGAATATTAGCAAAATTGTTCGTAACAAGTGAGGTATCAATTTTTAAAGTGATGAACAAACTATTAGTTGTATAGCGTATTGGCTATTTTCATATTTCATCATCATTTAGGCTTACGGCCGCCTCTACTACTTTCCTCCAGATGTTTCGATTTTTTGTTTTCTCTCTGAAACTTCATATTTGTACAGCTAAAATATGTTTATATATAATTTTATATATATATATATATATATATATATATATATATATATATATATATATATATATATATATATATATATATATATTCGGTAATCGTACCATCCTGATCCATAGATAGTAAATTGAATGCACAATGCTGATCCACTTTTACAATCCTGAGCCTGTATATTGGATCAGGTTTGCTTATCAATGTGTACGAGTGAGATAGGTGCCCCCTCTTTAGAAAATCCAAAAAAAAAATTGGCTCAGAAAAGATAGAAACTTCAAACCTTAGTTCTAGCGTCTGGTTACAGAGAGCGCTGCAAACGTTTTCAAATATATACAACTTGTATAAACCCGTGTGCATCCCTACGGTAAATTCTGAGCCATAAAAATGGCAACATGTATTTGACTCTCAATTTTTATGTATTGGCGTTCGCCGTTCGTGTCTGTGATAGCACGTTGTTTTGCGTGTCTGTATTTGTAATTTTGTGTCAGTATTTTTCTGATAATTACTGTGCTTATGTGCTTGTTTCAACATGGCATGCAGAAGCAAATATTTGGTATATTTGGCACAAAACAACAAAATTGTTGGTAAGTAATATTGTTTATATACTAATGTGAGGTTAATATACCGTGAGTATTTTTTAACGTGAAACATAGGCTTTGCTATAACAATTTTATGAAATTAACAAAAATTTAAAAAATACATTTTTGGACCATTTTTGTTAAATTCATTAAATTATTATAAACAGAGTATATTTATTTTTAAACTTTTATGGCGTGATCTTGTTATGTAAGTATATGAAAAGGGCTCCACGATGCGAAAATTTTTTACGACAATTATTTAAGCTTTTTAATGAACAATAAAAACGAAAGTTCGAGAAAATATTGTTAATTAACCATCGTCTAACTAGTTGAAAAATTAATTTTAAATAAAATTTCTAACGGGAGTAAATTTCTTGAACTGTTCTGAATACACCATAATTTTTTAAAAACTTTTAATCAATATTTAGCACCTTAAAAAAATATTTAATGTGGCGTACTCGGTTTTTGATATCGCGCGCGCAAATTAAAAATTTCGCCCGGAGACCCATTTTCAGCGTTAAATTAAAGTTATAAATATTGGAGATAGAGTTCCGGAGGTCGGAAGCTTTTTTCTTGGAAATTTCTTTCTTTTTAAAAATCTTTTTTCAAATTTCTAAAATATTAATAGTTTCCGAGATATAACCGAAAAACTAAATACCTCTTTTTTTCTTCACCTTTAATTGTTTATAACTTTTGCAATTTGTCATGTGCTGATAAACGCCTCCGAAACATTATTCTGGATCGAATGAGTTATCGCACGTACTTTTAGGAGCCTTATGTCTATTTTTCACCATTTTCAACTTATTGCTTAAACTAACTCACGGTATGTTTAATTTTAAATTATGTTTTAAATAAGATTGTGTGCTACATTCTTTTCTGCAATTTGTACATATTCTTTAAATATGTCGTATTTTAATATTATTATTACTAAATGTTTAATTCGTTTATATAAATGTTGTTTTTCACAATTTTAAAAGAATATTTAAACTTTTATTGTGCAACAAAGTATTAATAATCTTTTTGGTGCATAACGTCGAAAAATGAAGTAAAATTAATTTCAAATTAAACAACTAAACATTAATCTGAATGAACATCAGATCTACAAAATGAGTATGACACAAACAAGTTATTTCTATAATTTTGTTCGGAATGTTTTAATTTCTAATAGTACGAAATCTCGACCATTCTATCGTATCACAGAAGTCTTTCAGGTATGAAGCCATACAAGAATCCAGATTCCTTATAAAAAAAAGTTTATAATTGACAAAAAAGATGTTTTTTTCTTTTAAATTTTAAACTCATTATCTCCCAAACTATGACAATAGTTTGCCTTAAATATGTAAAAAAATGTTATGTTATTTAAAGAAACTAAATCATTTATAAAAAATGAGAAATATTTATTTATAGTGAAGTAAATTTAGTACCGGATGAAAAGTACGAGGTAACGAAATTTGATCCTATTGAAGACTCAAATAACCTTCACTGAATAAAACATTCAAAATTGTTCAAAATTATTTTTGAGTTGATATTTTTTAAATATTTGTACTAGAAGTGCTATTATAAATTAATCTTATCATGTAAAAAATTATTTATTCATTTTTATAGAAGCTATCGCAATTTAAACTTCCGCAATGCAGAAAACAGTTAAAGTGAAGACCATTTTAAATATATTTTCTTATTTCAAAAAACGGTGGTCTGTTTTACGGGTTAAATTTGATATATTTCGATCTTTTAGTCTAGGAAATAAGTTGAAAATGGTGAAAAATAGACATAATGCTCCTAAAAATACGTGCGACAGCTCATTCGATCCAGAATATTGTCTAGAGAAACGTATCGGTAGCGTTGATTAGAACATAACAAATTACAAAAGTTATACGTAAACAAATAAAGATGATGATTTTTAACGCCGCGCGCGCATCCTAAAAATATCGCGCGGAGGCCCATTTTCAGCGTTAAATTAAAGTTATAAATAATGGAGATAGAGTTCCGAGGGTCGGGAATTTCCATTTGGAAATTTCCTCCTCATAAGGAATATTTTTTTAAATTTCTCAAAATATTTATTGTTTATGAGGTATCACCGAAAAACGAAATATGTACTTCTTTTTTTCTTTAATTGTTTAGATATAACTTTTGCAATTTGTTACGGTCTAATAAACGCTTCCGATAAATTTTTCTAGACATTATTCCGGATCGAATGAGCTATCGCACGTATTTTTAGGAGCATTATGTCTATTTTTCAACATTTTCAATTTATTACCTAGACTATTTCTCATAAGACTAAAATTGTCAAAATAAAGACTACTTCATGAAATTTTTTAACATTTGCACCAATTTATTTTTAGAGCTCTTTTCGCATAAAAAGTCTTTATTATTATTTTTCTTTTAATTCATATTCTACAGATAATTCTAAAGAAATGGAGAATTTCTCCCAAATAACGAAAACAGATGATATAATAGAAGAAGAGGATAGAGGAAGTAGGGATGCGGAATTAAGCACAAATTCACTTTCGACATGTAATTCTCGAGAAATTGGGAGTTCATCTCAAGGAACAACAATGGATGTTGTAACTGTAGAGGAAGCGACAAAAGAAAGATGTGATGTGGAAATGAGCAAAAATTCACATTTGACAAGTAATCCTAAAGAAACTGGGAATTCATCCCAAGTAACAACAATGGATGTTGTAACAGTAGAAGAAGAGGCAAGAGAAAGATGTGATACGGAAATGACCAAAAATTACGATAATTCACATTTCCCTGAATTAGCTACTGTTACACAGCATCCAATAGAAAAAATTGTAAATTCTGGATCAACTGACCTGAAAGAAAGAAAAAGAAGTTCACTCAAAAACTCTGTAGAAACAAACGAACAACACTTTTCGGCAAATTCTTCATCTGACAGTGAAAGCCTAGTTTATAATTCTGAGAGTGACCCAGAGTTTATATTATTTGAAGGAGAAATGTCGGAAGAAAGTGATGATTCCATTACTCTGGACAGTCTGGACACACAAGAAGTAAGTCTTTCCTTCTTTGAAACTCATTCGTGTAAAATTAATTTTAATGACCAGAACTAATAAAATAACCTTTACCTCTACTGTTGTTAGGATCCCTGGCATGGTAATCTTGGCTATTGGCTTTGACTTTTCTTATTATTAAACTAAAGCTGATAACTTAGTTCTCGAAATACGTATTATTTTTATTTCAAGCAACTTTAAAGTTATAGGGTAATTTTATTAGTTTTAGTTACAATTTAACGTTAGACTCCTGTGGTATTTAATTTTTTAATTTTAATGAATTAATAATGTGTAAAAACCACGAATTTTTATCGCTTAGTCGTTTTTTTAAGTTTATTTTCATTTGTAAAATAAGTCTAAAATTTAGTCAAAAAAATAGAAAAATAATTTTTATTTTACTTAAAAAAAGAATAAAGAAACAATTTGTAATAAAAATATTTGAAAATATTTTAAATAGTCAAACAAAGTCTAGTTGGGTATATCATCAAAAAAATTTTAGTTTAAAAAACAACAATGTAAAAATCGCAAATACTAATACCTTATACAAATAAACATATTGCTAACTTTTTTCTTATTCACATTCATAATTGCATTCATACAAGATCTTACATACCTATGAATCGAAAACTTTCTTTTGTGCTTTCCCACACAATCAAACACTTTTCACTTCACCATCAGTATATACTTTTCATCCGCCATCTCTACACATACCCAAACTATCTTAATTGACTCACGCCTACTCTTCTTATTACATTGTTTCCGCATTCACTCTACTTTTGCATCGTTTTATCCTTGCTCTTTACTCACATACATCAGAACAGGCACATGACTACCATTATACACTCTCAACTTAACTAACACTTCTTGTAACTTTCACAATCTTTGCAAACGTTCCCAGAGCACCTTATAACTTACATCCTGAATTCATACGTCTTTCAGATTCTAGGAATAATACGTATATGCTAGGAGGTAATTATCTATTTTATTACATTGTAGTTTCGAGAAACTGAACTACGAAATAAGAGTCCCGTTTTACAAGATCCAGAAGTTTCGGAGTCCTTCGATAAATATGCAAATAATTCAGAGGTAAATATTTGTCACAGATAGAATGTAAGAAGTGTAATAAAATAATTTTAGAGTGCGAAATCAACATTTAACGTTCCGTGTGCAGTAGAAAGCGTTAAGAGAAAGAATTATACCGACCGAAGGGACTATTGTTTTTATTGCGATAAGGATGTAACACATTTTGCAAGACACATATTAACGTGGCATCAGGAAGAAATAGAAGTTTTGAAAATAATGTCTTATAAAGTTAACTCAAAAGAAAGACGAAAAGCGATATGCGAGTTAAAGAAGAAGGGAAATTTTATAAGAAATACTTCAACTGAAAATTTGCGACCAGTCAAAAGACTTAAGGACGGTGATAAGTCAAACCGCGATGATTTTCTTCCATGTCAGTATTGTTATGGATTTTATAAAAAGAAATCATTATACAGACACACGAGAGTTTGTAGTGCAAATCCTAATTTAGGAAACACAAAAAAAAGACAAACTTCGCAAAGCGACGGTCAAACAACACTGTTGTTACACACAAATGTAAAACACTGCGAACTGTTACGAGCCAAATTATTTCCAAGAATGCGAGCTGATGAAATTTGTTTTATAGCAAAAAAAGACAGCCTTATATGTTCTTACGCTTATTCATATATGAAGGGACGAAGAAGCAAAGGCAATATAGATCTCGTAAGACAAAATGTACGACGTTTGGCTAAATTATTAAAATATGTTAGAGAACAAAATCAGACAGTAAAAAAGTTTATTGATATTCTTAATCCGGCTTTTTTTCACATTATAATTGATGGAGTTAATTCTATAGCTGGTTACAGCAACGACACTGAAACGTATGAATCACCAACGGTAGCAATGAATTTCGGGACATTATTAAAAAAATGTTGTGATCTGGCTGTTATACAACTATTACAGAAAGATAATGCAGAAACACAAAGAGAGCAGGTAAAGACATTAAAAACATTAATCGAATCTCAATGGGCAAATGAAGTGTCAGCTCAGGCTTCAACAGATTTACATGAAAATAAATGGAATAAGCAAGAACTCTTGCCTCTTACTTCAGACTTAAAATTATTTAATACATTTTTAAAAAAATTGGCAAATGAATCGTACGAAACTTTGTGTAATAATGAAAAAAATGGAAAATCGTATAATAAATTAAAGGAGGTTTTATACACTCAAATAATTGTATTAAATAGGAGACGTCCAGCAGAGGTAGCACAACTAAAAACAGAAACTTACAAATCTATAAATACAGATGTAAGCTCTACTGAAAAAACTGAGTTTGAAAGTTGTCTTACAGAAACGGAAAAAATTTTACTTAAAACGTTCAGTAGAATTGTTATTAGGGGTAAAAGAGGTAGAGGGGTACCCGTACTTTTATCTCCTGATATGAAGAATCATCTAGAATTATTAATAAAGTTAAGGAACAATTTTGTCAATGAGAGAAATGATTATGTATTCCATACGTCTGGGCAAGGTTTCTTAGACGGGACTAAAATATTACAAAAATATGCAACAATTAGCGGTTTACAACGCCCAAAATCAATAACTGCTAACAGATTACGAAAACATCTAGCTACGATATCGCAGCTTCTACAATTTTCTGATAATGACATGGAACAATTAACAAAATTTATGGGACACACTCTTAAAACCCATTGTTCTGTCTATCGAATTTCAGATAATATGTATCAAACGGCGAAAGTGTCAAAATTACTCTTACTTATGCAAGATGGGGGAGCCGAACAATTCAAAGGAAAAACTTTGGATGAAATTAATATTGATCTTGATCCAATATCCGAAGATCCTAATTTTGTTCAAGAGTCTCTGGAAACTATAAATGATGAAGACTTTAATATTGATGAAAATGCAAGTGATGCGAAGGAATATAATAAAACGAAAGAAAAAGTAGTAGCTGAAAAAAGAAACAAGATTAAGAAAAACAAAGAAACATGTAAAGAAATTTTAAGGCAATCATGGACTTCACAAGAAAAACACATAATATCAACCTATTTTAACGATCACATACGAGAGAAACGAGCCCCGAAGATGAGCGAGGTAACAGAATTTATGGAAAAATATCCAGACATTGTGCAGCAACGAAAATGGACATCTATAAAGGCTGTAGTGTATAATATTTATACAGGAAAACTAAAAGTGCCTACATAAATATTGTATGCAAAATATTAATTTTGTTAAAAAAGATCTACATTTTCTGCGGAATTTCTTTTTATTTATTTGTCTCTGTATTTGCGTTATTTTTGAAAGAAAAATAAAATAACTAAATATATAACTTCATTTTTAATAATGAATTTTCCCCCACACTGCTAACTACTTACGAATTTCAAAACCTTTCAGCATTTTAGTTCACTTAACGCATGTAAGTATGGCAACAACGCAATGGATCAGAATAAACCGTGTGATATTATATTTGCTGTATATTGGATCAGAATGGACTGTCGTCAATAGGATTGACATGGTATGTGTATATACACAAAAATTTTACTTTTGAATTTTAGAATATATATTGCTCACAACGCTACCTAAAGTAACAAATAAAAGATATACGGCAACAACTAAACAATAATTTAGTTCCTGCGGCTTATACTGGTCTGGATTCGAATTGTATGAAATAACAATTGGATCGAGAATGATAGAAAGATGTATATATATATATATATATATATATATGGGAATGAAAAAATGATTATTAGGCATAATTAAAATTTATTTTTCGTAACAAAAACAAGTACATACAGTAACATTTCGGCACTGCCAGACCGAATGCATGTCTCCCTTCCGTAAGTTATAAGAATGCGGGAACGCGATTGTCGTTTTAAAATCAGGCAACTAATGAAATTGCTCAAGACGTATGACGACATAGCAAGTCGTAGTAAAATTTAATCTCTTATAGCTCGCGAACGAAGTAATATTTAAATGAAATATTTTCACTAATACTCCTTAATGAATGTATATTTTCATATTCTATTGCAAAATGATAATATTTGGACAATGGTTTAGGACCCTCCATTGTAGCGACAATTCTACTCATAATTTGATATCCAATTAAATCACAGTATTTTGTTGTATTACATTCAAAGATCATTCGGCTCTATCATTAACACATCGCTTATATTAAGCGACATAGTTAAATGTTTTTAAAGACATTGGTATTAAATTCTTATCATTGTACCAAATATTTAAGCGATCATAGGTAATAACACTCGCTAATTTGTTAATACTTAACGACAAGGTACGAACTGTCTCTAAAATATTAAAGACATTTTTTAAATGTCAAAATGGCAAAATAAATTTCACCAATTTTCTTCTCTCTTCTTAATTTTGAATCTAATATTGCTTAGTTTCAGAAATCTTATTTTTGTAATAAAAGGTGACATTGCTTTCCATGCGTATACAATTTCTACAAATTTTTGGTCTTTATGTTTCGTATTATTCAATTAGAAATAAACTGTTAGATTTTAAACCATTATAATACAAACAAAGCTTATAGCGAGATGTTTCATCACTTCAACTTCCATACGTTTTGCATATTCGAACTTCCCTCCCAAATAAATGATCTTTTGCAAAATTTTATTAAAATGTTTGTCACTATTCTTTATTCCATTACACAAAATTGAATCGCTCAAAAACTTGTAAAGAAATAGACAATTGTTTTCACTTCTTTGCTACCTATTCCTCATGAAATACATATATTCTGACAGTTGTCATTTTTGTCAATCGTACTAAAGTATTCAATTTATTACAAAACGTCAAATGTATTGTATAAAAATTAAAAGCCAACTAAATTATTATTTTTATTAAACTTCTGGGAATGAACCAATAGATGGCAGGACAAAACGAACAAAATGTCATATTTGCCAAGAAAAACGTCGAAATAATCGCAAATATACAAATTTACACTGTTGTCAAACACATTTTTTCCTAAAATGTTACTACCGTCACTCTTATTTGTTATCGACATCGGTAAAATTTAAAGAGTAGCTACTGTCTTAGCGACACTTGTTATATATTGAGTAATTTAGCAATACTCGCTTAAAACAGAGTCGATAGTTAAAAATAAGCTACGTCGATTAATATAAGCGATGAGTTACATGATAGAGCCGATTGTCATTTATAACTAGTGTTAATTGCCGCTGAAATTACTTGCGCTATAATTTCCGCATTCGGCTGCGCTTTATAAGTTAAATATGGCACTCGATTAAAAAACACCTTTATACACTTGTGACATAATAGTTACTTGTGTAAAAAGTTAAGAAACAAAGTTGGTTATTTAACGCAAGCGAAAATTACAAAACGAGACGAAGGCAATATTTTTTCTACGTCCGTTTGAATATGTACAAAGATGTATTTGAAATGATGAATTTTTGACATTTTGATGACATTTGCAAAATAAACAAAAAAGACAATACCAAGCAATACTCAATTAAGTGCGTTACTAATTTACTACATCAAAATTGTGTAATTTATTCTCATTCGTTATTTATTAACAATTCACTGAAATTTATAAAATCCGTTTGGTCAAAGAATAATTTTGAAAAAACTATAAAACCAATCACGATTCACGAAAGCACGTGGTTTTCTATTCCTTTAATGAATACTCTCGAGATACAAAGTGTAGTATCTTTTTTAATATCTTATAATTTTCAAAATATGAATGTGATAACTTACACAAATTGACAGAAACGAATTATGTTTTTTCTTCAAACGTCATAAAAGTGATATCTCTTGTAACTGGATTTACCAAGTAGAAATTTAATTTCTATGCTACCGGATAGAACTAAAATAAATAAGTAGGTATTCATAGGGACTGCGTAAAATCAGCGAATAAGAAATAATTTGTAGAATAGAAATTTGTAATATCGTCCTAAAAGTCACTATAGAAATGTAAACAACTAACAGATTTATTAATTGATAAACTAAACATGAGAAAAAGTTTTTGTGTGCTGCGCATGTAATTCTTCTACTCGCTTTGCCCGTCGTGTAATCTTCCATTCTCGCCACACAAACTATCGCCTTTACTCTTAACAACACAATATTCTATATATTCGGTTTTTCTTTGTAAGAAAAAACACTACAATAATTCAACAAAAAAAATGATAATAGTATTATTTCCCAGGATTGTTTTTTGAGGGGGAGAGACTATATTTTGTTTTTTAAAAATAATTGCTTCAAAACTGCACCACAATGTCAAAGAACTTTAAATTAAAAGATTGATTTTTTAAAGGTAATAAGTTTTATGTTTCATTGTCTTGGGGTACAAATATTGTTTTTTCGGAGTTTTCTTGCTAATATTCCATAAGAACGATTCCACAGTAATGTCTGCTGTATAGAAAAATTCTACAAATGCTAAATAATTGTAAAAAAATAATTTTTCCTACGACTACTGTTAAAAATAGTCTTTTTAACGGTTGCTTAGCAAGTTAAAAATAACAGTTTATAACACAGTGAATACTTTTAAATCGTTGTCATTGACAACGTGTTAAAAGTAAAAAACAAATTTACTTTTAACACTTCTTATGTTCAGTTGTTCATAACAAATACATCATGACCTGTCATAAATGTCATTCTATATTGCTTAGTTTTTATTTACAAATACATAACTAGGATCGTAGGAAAAATAGTGTATGATATTTGTGTTAAAAGTGATTTTATTTCGTTCGTGGGGTTTGTTACACTCGGCTTTGCCTCGTTTCATAAACTCACTCATAAAATGTCACTTTGAACACTTATATCATAAATAACTATTATAGGTGGGAGTATAATGAAATTTTTTTTGAAAATACAAAATCTACAATGAGCAGCATCTTCATTTATTAATAATTCTGCCATTTATACTTATTTAGCCATATATAACACAATTTTCTATTTTGCTTTTTGAAACTGTCTATTGGAAATTATAATAATAATAAAATTTATATGGGGATCGATCATTCACATGTTTTATCAAAGTAAGTTTTTATTTATCTTTTAAAGATTTATTTTTAAAAAAGAATATGTCTATTAAAGAATAATATGTAGACGAAATTTTTGTTTTGTAATTCATTTTTTAAACAATTAAATAACAATAATGAGAGTGAGGTTTAGAGTTTTGTTAAGTATGCTTAATGTCAAAATTTGAAAAAAAGTTCAGTATTCTGGGACGGAGAGGGAGTCAAGCCCCACGAGCCCTCCCCTTGAGTGCACTCCTTTAACTACATTTCCATAAATTTGGTACACTTTTTTAAGATCTTGTATGTAATTTCGTGTTTCTGCAAGTGTTTATTATTTTGTAAAGTTTTTTTTTACTGATTATTGAAACTAATTGTGCGAATGATTTTCAGGACTACCTGTTGTTCATAATGAATACTTCGTGGACAACTGGAACTACAAATCCCGATCCAATGTTATACCCATCGTACGAGAGGCAAAGAATCATTCATTGCCGCCTGTATGGAACGAAACGGTTAGTCTAACGTTATGTAGAATTACGATCTGATATCAGCTTTATCAATTATCATTTAGTAAATACATACATTTCAAACATGTTTGACCCTGAATAAGACAGTAAACATACAAGAGATAGCAAATACCATATTATTATTATTATAATATCCGTATTACTCAATTAGTCAGTTTCAAGCAAGTAAAATATAATTCTAGTGAATTTAGATAACGCGAAAGTGTAAACTATGCCATACCTACATATTGCTCGCCGATTTACTATTGTATTTTTTAATCAGGAGAAGTTATTTAAATTTTACCTCCAGAACAGACGCTTGTGATTGGCTAGTGCTTAACAAAATTTATACTTTATTTGATATCTCATGTTTCAGTTTTGAGGTTATTGTTTTATTTTTTTTTTCATTTCTGTAGCTGTAAAACAAATTTTGTAATAAATAAACGAAATTCTCTGTTTCAATTTTACCATTTTATTGCCTAGGGAATAAAGTAAATAAGGAAATTAATTAAATTAGGTATTCTATTACAAAAATCTTCGTAACTACAGAGTTGTAGAAAAAAATCGTTACAATTTGTTTCTTTGAGCGGATGTCAAATTAATCATAAATAATAGTTATCTTTTGTACAAGACGATAAAATAATATTTTTGCGAAGAGAAGTGTTAATTCACGAGTGATCAATTAACTTGAAGAGGCATGTTGGTGGTAAAAATTTGGGTGCCAATTTTGAAATGATTCAGGTGGTGCATGACAGGCTGTGTACATCATTAATAAGAATTTTTTTCTTTGAGATACCGTTGATTAAATAATTTCACTCACCCGTTGCTGTAGAGATAAAACTTCAGTTAACGAAACAAAGAGTTCCAAGATTTCTATTCAAGTAAGAAATAATAACATACAATAGCAGAATTAAACTGGACTATATTCCTTACGATGACAATTATTTATGTTTATTATTCTCTTTAACCAAAAATATGTAAATACCTCATACGTTTTTATCAATGAATCATACACTACCAGATGTTAAAGAAATTTATTATTTTCACGACATGCATAGAAAGTTCTACTTTCTTCTCGCGAAAATAGTGAGAAAAATTACTTTTTTCTCTCTAGAGAGGAAAATTTAAAATGTTGCCAACAAGATAACATGGATATTATTATAGAATGAAATATTTGAAATATTCATTACTATATAAAAAAACATTATTTAATAATAATAATTTCTTTTCAAAAATGATATTCTTTTCTTTTTTCACATGATTTCACAATTAGACAACTTGAACTTAAGTTAAAAATTTAAGCATATTGGCAATATTGTAACTATTACACGTTAAAGTTTACATAACCTAATTTTCTAATTTATCATGTTGCTGCGCTGTGAAAAAAAAGATGTGTCTAACACGAAAGGAAAAAAACTTTTTACACTCTCACTCGAATGCCCAACTCGATATGTTCGTGAGTCAAACTCGATCTCATGTGGTAAAAAAATACGCTTTCCTCTCTAGTTTAACAAATAACTATATTATCTATTGGAGGTATGGAGAAAATATAGTTTAATTTCTTTTAATATTTATAAATATAGGACAACGATATTTATTTATTTTTTAAGAAAAACCTTTGAGAGCTGCAAGTAGGGACTATTTCCGGTTGGCAAATAATTATAAAAAATTAATCAGAATTTTATTCGTATAAATAAATCATTTTTTCAAACTTTCATATTTGTGTTATTCTGGTTGAAAACAAGGCACACAAATACAATTAAATACGAGAAACCCTGACACAGGTAATGAATATGTTTTTTTTTTTTTAATTAATACCTACTGTTATCTTAATTATTATTGAGATGAGATCTATTTTAACATGGCCCTTTCCTTACTTAATTTTCTGGAAACAGTTCCGCCTGTCAGATATCTGATAGCGTCATCCGTGAGTCACTTTCTACCAGCTGTAGCTGAACATTCACATAAAATAGTAATGTGTTCCGAAGTTTCCTCGACCTCTTCATTTTCTAGGATTATTTATGCGGAGAACATATAATTCTTTGCAGTTTGTCGATAACGGGAAAGTGAACTCTTCTTTTAACTAAGGTCCGGAATGTCTTCAGTGCGAGGCTAATACCTCCCTGCTTTTAACTGGCTTCTTTTTGCCTTGTTCAATGGTGTTTTGCATGTTTGTGAACTCATCTGATTTTAACCCAGGAGAAAAATTATGTGGTTTCCTGTAAATAGTGATTACTCATGACTTCCGGTGTAGCAGATAAAATGACTAATTGTATTGTTGCATTTATCATTCAATTCATATAATGTTATAAAAACAATACTTGTTTATTGTTCAGTAAATTGACTCTAAAAAAATCCCATTAAAATCTCGAATAAAAGGAAATAGGATTAGGTAGTGTTTTACCTATTGTTTCATTATTTTTTAGTATAGCATAATTTTATTTCACAAATGAAAATTCATTGTAGACTTACACATCAACAAATTTCTTTTCTTTCTAGTTCCATCTCCTAGTAATACTAAAAAATCCATAATTAAAAGTAATATTTTGACATCAATAATATATTATTTTGAGGGCATATGTCCTGTTATAACTTGTCTGATCCAACTACCAGTTGTTGCAAACCTAAAAAAACGCCAAAAAAGTGTGTTAATAGATCATCTTACCGATGAGCTATTTGTGTGAGATAGATTCATAAAGCCATCAAAATAGAAAAACCACTAAATATTAAGATATATTTATAAGTGACATAGAACACAGAATATAATTTAGCATAGAAAACATACAGCTTATGTTATCAAAAATTAATGTATCCATTTAGAAGAAACATAGAGCACCAAACAAGATCTGTTTAGGAATTGACCAATGTTTATTTTCTATTGCCGGTTTCACATTGGGCAATAGTTGCGAATGCAACTGCAATTTGAAATTCATAGCAGCAATATTACATAGTGTAATATGAAAATTGTACGTGTAACTTGGTAATTTACGGTACTACCAACTTATTGGTTATCTGGTATTTATAGATTATTTATTTTGATCAGTGAGTTATCTTTTGATGTCCATTTAAACAACAAGCAAAATTGTGCTACCTACTTAATAACCATGCTTGTTCAATGGCCAGATGAACAAGTAAAACATTTAACAATATATTTGGAATCGGAATCTTCGTTATACAAGGTAATGTTGATAATACTCTTGATGACACTTTAAAATTGTTTCATGTTGCTCAATATAAAGCAAGAAGAATTGCATTTGCAAGTTATTGCCGCTATCCATTGCAAGTTGCAGTTGCACTCGCAACTGTTGCCCAATGTAAAACTGGCATATGTCTGTTTTATATGTCGTGTATATTCGGTGCGATTCGGTATACTTCGTGGTAGTACATATAAATTCTACTAGAGGGATAAGAACAATATGTTTCTATTTATTGCATGACGCCGTGTTTGAGGGAGAAAGTAGACGACACAATATATATGAAATTAAAATTGTACCTTTACTAGTGAGATACTTTAATTGTGAAAAGGGTGTGCAAGTAAAACTACTTCAAATACGTGGACTCTCTGAAGAGACATCAGAATAGTTAAATAATTATGTGTTTACCACTTTAAGAAATTACGATTTAGTGGAGAAATGTATCGGACTACCCGCTGACAATATGAATACAAATTTGGCTGCATGAAATATAGAAACATTATTTTTGTACGTTTTTTTATCAATTAAGACACGAGCATTTGTGTATTTTTTTTTTAAATAATTTGGTCACCTTACATATGCATAAAGATAGGTTTATCATGAAGCTATTTTAAAGAAAAAGTAAATATTTACTTACATAATTAATTTATAAATTAATTTTATCAAAAAATAACTTAAAAATTTACTCACCACTTAATACCCACTTCAATACATTCAAATCACGATCTTCAAACCATTTTTAGTTCATTTTGCAGTATGGCAAGATGTGCCATCCTGCTGAAATATAAAATTATTATCTGTACTTAGTTCTTGGATGAGATCTATGAAATAGAGTGTACCCAATTCTTTTGATGACAGTCAGCCCAAATCCTTACATCTTGTGGTAATTTAACTGTGCGTTTTTTGCAATATTTATGAAATGCCTCGGTTTTACATAACTTGTCTTTGACAATTTTCCACACAGACATAAAACTTTTGACTCATCACTGAAAATAACCTCATTTCAGTCTTCTAATCTTTAGGTAGCTTTTTCTTTTTCCCAAACCAGTCGTTTCTGGTTTGAAACGTCAGAAAGAAATGGCTCTTTAGATTAGCGAAACTCAATGTCAAAATCATATGTTACCACATAAAAATTAAGTCGGGTATTGTGAATCCATGTTCTACAACATTCCCGGAAAATATCCAACCTTGCTTCTAAGTTCAAAAGAGCGGAGACGTCTGGTAGAGTTGATCATCTTCCACGTTCATAATTTTTTTACGGGAAGTCTACTTTGTCTCGAGTTTACTACATTGGGTCGCTCAGGATTTTTCTCACCAATATTAATTTCGTTAGGTTGTCTACATTTTTTTAAATATGTATATACAACGGTAGACTTAGCTACATTAAGATTTTCAACTATATTTCTTATTGAATATCCTTCACAATACATATTTTTTAACAGTTGCTTCACAATGAGCAATAATTATTTACGAAAATCACCTTAAAATAATTGAATATGTAACAAATAACGATGCCAGTTTCTTTATAGGTCTATTAATTTGGTTATTTCACAGTACATTCAATTTTAATACTTGGCATCCGAACATTTAGTTGTCAGTAAATTTTTGAGTTTTGTTTTTGAATTAATTCTTGTCTAAAATAGCTTCATTGTAAAGCTATCTTTAGGAATATTTAACAACAATTGATAGTAAATATGACATGTTTAATACAAGCAGCTATTTATAATAAACCACTGAGCGTCGAACTTATAGGTATTAAGGTTCGTATAAAACCCCAAAAAATTTTGTGTGACATTTATAAAATTCCAAAAACAATCTGCTAAACTAAACCATGATAATTAATATTTTACGTTCTATGTCAGATAAACCCAGCTTGCGATGTTATGCTATTTTCAAACAGTATGATATGTATTGTTACAATTGTTGTGATTTCCAGAGTCGGTTACTATGGGACAAGGAACAAGATAAGAACATCCACTTCCCCCAGTTTGTCGACAAAGCTCTGAAGCTGCTGAACCTCAAGCAAGTCGCTTTCGAAATAGAAACGTCGGTGATGTCCAAAGTGTCTTGTACTGCGTGCAAAGCAGGTAAGCCACACGCCAACCTTAGCTGCAATGTAGGTGCAGGGGTAATCGTGTAATTACAGGTGCCGGCTTGCTGCAGCATTACATCAAAACCGGGAAGTCGGAGAAGGAAATCAAGCAGACGATACTACAGTTCTGTGTTTCGCTTAAAATACAAACCAACAGAGTGTGCGAGGGAGTGACTGAGCTGTTTGCTAGTGAAGTTATTTATGTTTTAAGTAAAATTAAGTTAGGTACGTATAAAATACTTATCAAACAAGGGGTACTTTGTTATAATTAGTTGTGACCATCACAATATACAATTACAGTAACTAAACTGTAAAAATTTACAAGGCTAGCCTTGTAAAATTTTACAATGCTCATAAACAAATAATAGAAAATATTAAAGTTTTGTTATGCATTTTATCATAAATATTACAATCTTAATTTAATTAGGTTTATGTGAGTAATACACATTTATAATACATTTTGATTCACTGGCGAAACTCATTTGACAACATCTAGCTTCAAATTGTTCTACCACCGCCAACTACCTTTGATTCCAAAATAGAGTAAATATTTTCTTGAACAATAAAGTAAATTAATTAAAAAAAACGTTATGAAGGTGGAAATAAAATTTTGTACGCGCCACGCGTGCAATTAAACTTTACTGGGCTCATTGGATTATGAGATCTCGTTTCACGTTCCTACGTCACTCGCCTCACAAATTTCCATCTCGCCCTGTAAAGATTAACTTACACCGCTAGCCACGTAAATAACTATTAAAATTACTGTTGAAGTGAACAATATTACATAAATTAATTTTGAATTTAAAAAATAACAAGAAAATAAAATTTCTTTATTTTTTTTAGCGTAACTTGACAAAACAGTAATTATAAATAATAATAAAGAATAAAAAGCTAACATGACAGATAAACTGTTAAACATTTGTTATTTTTCTCTCAACTTCATGGCTACTGCTATTTTTGGGGTGATTTACGACATTTTCACAGCTGAATTCTAAGCTTACAAGACATAAAATTAATTTTGCTTATTGATTCAGATGTAGAATTTATGGCCTGTAACTGTTATTTGAAGCATTTTTACTTAAAGTGATTAGGGAAGCAAGAAATTAAGAAAATATTATTTTACATGATAAATCCCTATGTTCGGGTATTCAAGTCACCGTCCTGTGCATATATTTGAATAAAGTTCGTATGGTATGGTTTGTATTTGACTCAAACTGGTTTGTTCATATGTTATCATCATTAATGTTGTCTCACACAAAAAAAAAGTTCTCTTCTTTCATCAGTTATGATGATGATAACGTTTAAAAAACTTTTAATTTATTTCTCGTCTACTATTAATATTGTATATAAATAAATAATTACTATACTAGAAATATTGAAAATCATGGAAAACTTTACAATAGATTTTGACTATTTTTAGCATGACCGTTCGTCTGTCCGGATGTATGTGTGTACGTGCAGAGCAAATTCGATTGAACTGATTTTCATGAAACTTTATTTAAGCTTTCGATGGCATGAGTTAAATAACTTTTGGTAAAAATGGATCAACCGCAAGTAAAAAAAGAAGTTTTGCACGATTGGGCATTAGAAAAGATTTATTGATTGGGTTTCCAACACAGTAGGTTTCTTTCACTGATTACTACGTCTAACAAAACGGTAAGAATTTAATACAGTTCAAGAACGGTAGGTAGGTTCATGGGTAGTTCAAATGCGCAGATATGGTGTTACATTTATAATAAATAGCAATACAAAAGTCGAATTACTGCTACGAGTCTTTAATGTTAGCAAAGAGAAGTTCATTGTGTTAGTAAATGAACATGTCACAAAATGATAATGGCGGGAAAAGCTCAACGTTTTAAGTTCACTGCATGTGCGCAGTCTTCTGTTGAAGACAGTTACGTACCGTACAGTCAGTTTCAATATACAGGAGTTCAAAAAATAGTGATCAAAATTTAAGGTTGGGTAATGTACTTAGTAAATCATTGAAAAAATAGTTTACATAAATATATATTCGGAAAAGAGTTATAGCGATTTTATCATTTTATTATAAAACAACATCAACATGGATATACCTAGGTAATCTTTTCTTCTTAAAATAAAACCGTAGTATGCCAAAGCAAAGGAAAACCTATAGCCATTTAATGTTTGGTCGGGCTCAAAGTAATTTATTGGAAGCTAGACGGTTAGAAGCATAAGATTTTCCAAATTTTATTGAAATTTAAAAAAAAAGACTGTCCTCGCCTGTTACGATCATTTTAAAGATAAAAAGATAGTTATGATGTATTATAATAAAATATTAAAATCTCTATAGCTCTGAAACTATTCAATTCTGTTTACAGTGTGTGTAACGAAACGCGAAGAATAAGACTTCAACATGGGATTTCAAAAAATTGCGGCTGCTCTCTCTCTCCTGATATATTTAGAGCAAAACTACAACAGTACAAAGTTGTTCAAAATTAAAGTATACGTGAAATAAGATCATAATTGATGCAATAGCCCGTCTACAGTACGAGTTTTAATAAATATAAAATGTAACATTTTCGTTCAAAATCAGACAGCCATGGAAATAAAGGAAAATATTTATGTGACAACTGTGACAGTTAATGACATGTTATTGTAGATAATTTTATATTATTATAATATTAGTAAATTTTTCAAGAAAAAGGATTTAAATTCAACTTAAATAATATTAAAATATAGACAATAAGAATTATAATCAGTGATACTTCACTAAACTGTCACATAGATATTTATCTTTTATTTCCATGGCTGTTTGATTTTTAACGAGAGTATTAAATTTTATATTTAATATATCTCGTACTGTAAAAAACCAATTATGATGTTGTCTAAAGTAAAATTTAGTTTCGAATAACTTTGTATTCTCGTAGTTTTGCATTTTTTTCAAATCCCGTGTTTAGGTACTATATTTCGCGTTTTGTTACACACACTGTATATGTTTATAAGCATTTTTTTTATATGTTTTAACATGTAATGTCCAACTTTTTATTTTTGATATCTGTTTTTTTAGCACCTGTATTTTTATCTGATGAAGTAGTAGTGAAATGAAAAAAAGTATTAATGCAGACTAATAGAAAAATTAAAAACTTTATGTTTGATAATTTACGAAGAAATTATGTTTCCTGGTAGTTTCTAGCAAATACAGTTTTGAGGTTCATAGTTGTTAAAATTTAATTAACTCTTCCCAGTATAACAAAATATCTAATTTCATATTTTTATGATTTACTGCTTTATTAAAAATTAATAATCGCGTATACATGATCCGTTCGTATACACATACTCACAGACATCATTGTAAAAATGTTAAAATCTGTTTGTAGGGACCTAGAAACGTGTTTATTCATTAAAAATCTATATTGGTTACTGTGGTGGTTTATAAATGCATTCATGTAATTAAAAGAAATTTCTTATATTAAGAAATTTCAATACTTTTAATAAACTAGCTACAAAATGAATGACATTGAAAACTGAAACTTTTTATTGTAAAACGTTTAGCCTCTTATGGATTATTGGCTATGTAATTTCAATGACTTGTAATACAATTCATCAGGATTAGTAAAATGACTACACGTTGATTATATCAGGATAAAAGTCACTAGCTAGTGTTACACTAGTAAAGCATGTATGCTATCAGCCAATGGATTTTGGAATGTAATGTTTTTGATGATTTTGTGCAGGTCCGGAAGAGATATGTAGTTTCGTAATTGGTGACGCTTGTGGTGATGTATATAACCCGTACCACGAATGGGAAGTCATGTTTCCACCTGTGGCTAAACCTGCAGTGAGAGCAATGGAAATGCCTAAGGTACAATTTCATATTTTATTTTTGTTTAATTTTAAGATAACGGGTGTTAAATAAGTATTTACGTCCTGGTTGGGAATGGGTTGTGAAACGTACGTCTGTTTTATATTCGAAGGGCAGATTTTTTCACCTTTGGTTAAATTGACGGTTACCTTTACTAAATATTAGTTAATAGAAAAGTATTGCTTCGAAATAATAAATAACGTATATTTTTCACAACTTACAGCAGTTTTCCGAGTAATATTTTTCTATTAACCGACGTTTAAGGGAACTAGCACTTTAACTAGAGGTGAAAAATCGTCCTTTAATAGTAATCTCAAATATCATAGGTTCAATTCAACTTAAAGTAAAATAGATCAATTTATGTTTATGTTCCAGGCGAACATTTTCAGCATGTATTGTAATTTTTTTTTTAATAAAATAATGTTTTCTAGTCTTTTTTTTATAAGAACTATGTGTGGGAAAGATAGAAGCACTTTTATCTAGTTTTCTAATTGGATAATAGGTCATGAAAGTGCTTTCGTCATAATCGAGCGGGAATTACAAACCCTGAAATATAATATCCGGTTTGAAATTTTGGCTGTAGTGAACAAACCATAACCGCGCAATTTAAATAACTGTCATCTGTTGTGCACTTATGTGTAGTGTGTATGATAATGATATATATTTACGTTAATACATTAATTAATTGTATATTCATACTAAAATATGTTTATAATTTAATAGCGGACATATTTAAGATATAGAATCATCGGTGGATATCAAAATATCTGCGGGTAGTTTACATTACTTGTTTTATTTATAAATAAATAAAACTTAAATAAAAAGCTGTTTTATTATATCTACTTAAAATATTTTTCATAAAAATATACATTACTACGAGTACCATTATCTATAACAATAAAATAGTCAATTTCTCGCAATTTGCATTCTTTTTAGAAACAATAGAAACGTCTACAACATTATAAAATTATAAGAATAAATAATTTACGAGATGAAAATACTTTTAGTAAGGACCGAGATATTAACTACCTAATAAATTGATTTTCTGAAAAATTTTGTATTTTTCCTTTCCTATATGTTAATAAAAAACATGCATATCTTCTTGCAAATATAAAATGCTGTAATTTACATACATATTTATAATATGCAAGTATATTAGATTAATATATTAACGTAAAATAGATTTTATTTAGAAATACACATAACGAAACACAAGTACACAACAGATGACAGTTGTTTGAATTGAGCGGTTATGTGGTTTGTTCAACACAGCTAAAATTTCAAACCGGATATTATATTTCAGGGTTTGTAATTCCCGCCCGATTGTGACGTCACGCTTTCACGACCTATACCTCTATATTATCCACTCAAAACACAAAATCAAACTGTAACTATCTTCCCTACACTTAGTTTTTGTAAAAAATAGACTATAATAGATTCCTCTATTTAAATGACGTTTGAAGTTTTGTTTAATGTTAAATTGTAAGAATAAAGTATAGACATGCGTTTCATTACCCATATATACAAACTCATAGATATAGTTAAAACTTTTTTATAGAGGCAAGTCATTTTGAGTAAAAAATGTAGGATGAAAGTATATCTGGAAACGTTTCGTTCCGACACTTTTATATTAATAACTTGTCTGTACTCTATTTTTATAAGATCAAAAAGTGAGGAAGATAGGTGTGCAGTTTGATCTTGATCTTGTATTATGCTTGGATAATAGTTGGTTTTATGAAATGAAAAACAATATCAAACAGCACCTATCTTCCCTACTCTTCGGTTTTTGGTAAAGATGAACATTTAAGCACATATTCAAAATAATTTGATAAATTTTAAATGTTATTTTTGCATTCTCTATACTTTATAACTATATAATTAACATAGTACGCTACATATAGTAGGCAATTTGCATGATTTTCGAATATTTTTAAAAAATAATCTTTATACTTTTCTTAGCTATGAAAAAAATATTAAAAGTTCATCGAGTTTAAAATTGCGCGGGAGACCGTATGTGCCAAAGTGCACTGACGGAGTGTCTTCACTTGGCTTTAATTTCTCATAGAAATGTTACGAAAATTATATTTTTTTTTGTAGTACCAAAGTAATTATATAAAATAATCATTTTTACTAATTTTAAACTGTCATGCCATTCTCTAATTGAAGAATAAAAAAAATTATGTACATATTATGGCTTCCCTCATTATCTCCATATTGTGGTGCACAATTTGCACAACCCTACGCGTGGCTGATAAATTTTGATCGTGGACAGTAAATGTATCGTAGGTTAAATGTTGGTGTAGAATGTGGACATAGGGATAATTTCAATGTGAATTATGTTAAAAAATTGAAATTGATCGATTACACCACCGTTAGTCATTCTAACAAACTACAGGTGAAATGATGATAATAAATAATAATGTAATTTGATTTCAGGCGGGGGCGCCAACGTTTAAAGTGTTGCATTTGTCCGACACGCACTACGACCCCTACTACAGCGAAGGCAGCAACGCGGACTGCGCAGAGCCACTGTGCTGCCGCTTGACTAACGGGCCCGCTAAAACCAAAGAACAGGCAGCTGGAAAGTACGACACTTCTCATTCTGTTTTTTCTTTATTTCTTCATTAATAATAGATATAATATACAAAAATAGGAACATACAGAAAATAAGTCGTATGTAAAATGAAATAGATCGTGTCACATAAAAAAAGACAAACAAAATCAAATTCTTTCAGTTATAAAAGAATAAATACATATACATACATATTTAAACATGTCATCAAGTCTTACAATTAAAAAAGAAATTACTTCTTTCTGGTATTATTATTAGCAAATTTGTTGATTACAAATCCTACAATATTTATATCGCGATGTATAAGCAAGATTGCTAAACCACAGTCTATTTTCTCTTATTTGCGATTTTAATTTAATTTCATGTTTGATATCTACATAATCCAAATATTCAATAATTTTAACCTCGGTTATCACACAAGTTCATGGGAAATAGGTATCTGAATATTTTGATTGGATGCTACATATGGGTCCCCAAATGATGTTATTATCATATGCTTTTATTCATTGATTTAATGCTATAATTAACTATAAATTATTTTTCTCAATATTAAAAGTAGAAATTATTTGAAACTAGGGTTTGGTTAATATTGTTTAAAAAAAATATACGACTGCTGAAACTGCACAAACCGGCAAATTTAAAGGAAAGACGATAAGTTTGGATTGTTTTTTTTTTTTAAATAAAACCCAGATGATACATATTGTTTGTGGACTTCTGTTAGTACTGTGCCGTATTTTTACTATATTGAAATGTACTAAAATTACATAGCTCATTTTTTAACATATTAATATATTTTCTTTCAGATGGGGCGATTATAGAAAATGTGATACTCCTAAAATTACTGTTGATCATATGTTGAAAAATATTGCAGAAACGCATTCAGTAAGTACAAACGTTTCGTAAATATATTCGTTCGTTAAAATATAGGCCAAAGACAAAAGAAAATAGAAACGTGAAACATGAAATACGAAACAAGAATTTCTTTGAGACACACTAAAGAAACAAAAAGTCGTTTTAAAATGAAAAAGCTTAAAAACACGTCTAGGTTATGAACTTTTGGTAAGTTAATTATTTCATGTTTAAAGTTTTCTGAAACCTGACTATGCTTTGAAACATATTTCATGCTTCATGTTTCTTTGGTACCTAAAGCCCTCTATAGTAAAATAAATATATTCAAACAATAAATTGAATTTACAAATACAAATTAATAATGTTAATTTTCTATGATTCAGGATGAAATATCAAAATATAACATTAATTAAAATGTATGTGGCCCTTTCTAATAGTCTGTAATTATGGATAGCAAATAAATTTAATTGTTGTATTTACTACTAACAGGACATCGATTATATTATATGGACAGGTGACCTTCCGCCACACGATGTTTGGAACCAAACTAGAGAAGAGAACTTAAAAGTGTTAAAAGATACGGTAGAACAAATGTCTACCATGTTCCCAGGCACGCCCATCTTCCCGGCCTTGGGCAACCACGAAGCTGCCCCGGTTAACAGGTACATCACATTAACCCCGACTTTCAATTCTAACCTAAAGCTGTATCAGACCTTAAAAAATATTGAATCTAGTTAAGAAGAAAAGAGTCATTTTTCAGAGTGTCAAGTCCGGGAATATCAAAACAAATCATGATATAATTGTAGTTTATTTTATTTACCGGTTTCAGGTTATTAGGGCTTTGTTTACATAGAAAACAAAAAGTCGTAACCATTGAGCTAATAATAAGTATAAAAGGTGTTTGGCAGAGATAGTTGTAATGAACACAGTGCGAGAGAGATAGCGCAAGTTGAGTGGCAAGAACTGATGAAATCTCATTAATTTACGTGTGATTTTCTCTATTTTTATTATAAAATTTTATTTTAATTAATTGTTATTGTAATAAACATTAAAATGGTTAAATCCTGTTCTGCCTGTCAATTGTGATGAACGAGCTAAGAAAGATGTTGAAGAGATATGTAAAACTGGTGAAGCAGTTTTTAAAGGATTTAAAAATATTCGTAGAGTTAATGCCATTACTAATAAATTTGCACAACGAGAAAAAATAATTGTAACAAAATTTTTGAAAATTTAAATGATCATATTTTAGATCAAGATTCTATATACATATAATCCAAATAATCACTTTATTCAATTAATCTACAATGTGTTGAAAATATATTTTACCATCCTACTACATCATAAAAACAAATCTTTGAACGAAATTAAGGACAGAATTCGGATTACATACAATAAATTAATTATATTCAAAAATCAGTAATTTTTTTTAGCTTTTAACTTAATATTTATCGAATAGTTTTTTTACTTTGTCTTAAGCTTATAAATGTTTCATTTTGGAAATTATATACATTTTGATTAATTCCTTTTGTTTTGTATTGTAGAAATTTGTATTATAATAGAAAAGTTTGTTAAATAAAATGTGTCTATCAACTTAATAGGTATTTATGAATTTATGGCACAAAGTGACTTAGGTAATTAACACACGTGTGCCATACAACATTTTATCCAACATCTTTTTTATACAAAAATTATAACATCCTTTACCTGGAGATAGATTAGCATTTGTTGTTTACATTACTTTGATTTTGATTGTTATTGCATAGCAACTTTAAAGCACACAGCGTGTTTTAATCTTGCTTTTTCGCACGCTTTTTAGTTTGTTTAACAAGGATTATGATGCAGGTATAAAAAATAATAATAAAAATAAAATTATTTAAAAAAAAAATGCTGTTCATAAAATATTCATTCCAATGTAAATTTCAAATTGGTTTTTTTAATAACTGCGCTTTGTATATTTTATCGATATTTTCAGTTTTAGATAAATATGTTGTGACTACTTGTTCGAATGCTATTCGACAAAATATATGAATGTATTGTATATTTTTCAGTTTTCCGCCTCCATTTGTAGACAGTCCAGATAGCTCAATAGACTGGCTGTACAACGAGCTGGACATACAGTGGAGGAAATGGCTCCCCTCTTCAGTCAGTAACACCGTCCGTCGGGGAGCTTTTTACAGTGTTTTAATTAGGCCTGGCTTCCGCTTAATATCTTTAAATATGAACTACTGCAACAATAAAAACTGGTAATTAACATTCCATTCCAATGTTAATAGTTTCTATAATGTTGTTGTTAAATAGGTGGCTGTTAATAAACAGTACAGACCCAGCTACGGAACTGCAGTGGTTTATTTACGAGTTACAGTCTGCCGAATTTAACGGAGAAAAAGTTCATGTAATAGGTAAGTATAATTCTGCCCCGTCGCCCCGCAGAGCGGGACTGAGTGCTACCGTATCAGGATCCCTGGTATATCCTGAGACGCGTATTATTACCGGTTATATTAATTCCTATTGGCTAATGTTCAATCTGTAATTGTAGCTGTACTAGTGGGAATTTTTAAATTAAAATTTGTATACACAGGTACTTTGATGCGTGGAATTTACCGGTAATATTTTGAAGGATGTGACTCACACCCATTTTAGGGTACTAGTTAATTACTAAAAAATGGAAGGAGGTACAATAAATCTTTAAAATAATAACAATTTATGGCTTTATTACTGATGTAAAAAAATGCTGCGCTGTGGGAAATGTTTTCTTTGGGGGCAAGAGCCCCGATGCCCCTATGTAGTTGGCGTCCATGATTACTCCTCAATAATTTATTTGTTCGCCAATCTAAATTTCATGTATGTGTGCAACTGGCTTAACTGGCTTGATTCGACGCGACACCTACTCTTATCTTAAGCGGGGTTTATAATGACGTAAAGTAAGCGGTAACGTAAAGACGCAACGTATTCAGTAACGCAGACGCAAAGCAAAAAAAATTGTCTGATTTATAACCACCGCAGTCCGGTAACAGCTAGCCAATCAAAAGACGACATCTCGTTTATCAATTTCGTACTGACAGTCTTTAGATTTTACATTTAATTGAGGTTATTTATAAGATTTTTTTTGTTTTTGTGAATATATAGCTTCATTGATACTGTAGAAAACACTTACCTGTAGAATTCACTATATCTGTCCATATAGCATTTTTTTTAAATATTTTTAAACTCGTTACAGGACTTGTCATACAATATTTTATGTTGTTCTACAACTGCAATTAATTTCGAATCATCCATGATTCCTTTTTCAAATAAAATTATTTTAACCTAACCTCTGTATCTCTGATAAACAACTGACAGTTTACAGGTACAAGTATGAAATACTGATTTCTTATTGGTCAGCGGTAAAGACGCAACGCAGAAAGATAAAAGTTGGCCATCTCTTGCGTTCCTTGCGTCCCGTTACTTTCTACGTTACCGCTTTATGAATCATCGCTAGCCATAGTACGCGCTCATCTTTCTACGTTACCTACTGCGTCCGCGTTACCTCTTACTTTGCGTCATTATAAAGCGACCTTTAACGTGAAGTATAATTATCACTGTAGTTATAGTTTTCTATTATTTGTAATGATCTTAATTGATCTTCAGAGTTTAGAGACCCGTATTTTCGCTTCTTCTCGCGAATTTTACTTTTAATGAAAGGGCGTTTTCAAATTCAAATTTTGTCACTTTGAATTTTTGACACAAATGACACTGTTTCAGTTTGGCTAACAAATAATTCATCAAAGGACACTTTATCCAGTATAATATTTACAAATTATATATTTTGGAACAAAAGCAATTAAAGTTGACTTTACGAACAAGAACGCTTTTAAATAAAGAGACTTTTATGTGATATTATGGAACCGGGTGTTAGTTTCAATTCCAGATCCAAGAACCGTTTAGTTTCGATTCCAGAAACGAGAACCGATTAATTTCGATTCCAAAATCAATAGTTAATTGATTAAGTAGTGAGTAACAAGCCAGGTGGACATTATGTTCATATTATATTTGTTTGTTTAGGGCACATTCCACCAGGCCATTCGGATTGTTTGAAGGTTTGGTCAAGAAATTACTACGCCATTATTAATAGATATGAATCAACCATTACTGGGCAGTTCTTTGGTCACACACACTACGACGAATTTGAAGTGTTTTATGATAACCAAGATTTAAGTAAGTATTCATAATAAATAACGTTAAATAAACGGAAAATATCGGTGTCTAAAACACCGACCTTCTGTATTATACTGTTTAGGAGTATTATTTTCGCGTAATATTTACAAAAAAAAAAAATCTGGTGTGTCCAACACAATACCTCCCGCCACTGTAGTAATATATCCTATATAAGTTTTTCAATATATTTAATTTGTAGTTTTAAAATTAGTTTGTTATTGCAGTTCAGAATATTTTTAATTTATTTCATACCTAAAATTGCTTCATAAATTTTGTATGACCAATATGACAGCTATTTTTGACGTTACTAAAACCGGAACTGAACTTACTTTGATTCACGCATGCAAATACATTCCTAATATATTTCTTCCATCTTTTTAAATTTTACAATAAAATTACTTCATTTTTTACTTATTTTATCTTTTACACTTACTTACATCAAATTTGACATCATATGTCAAATTTTGTGAATATATGAATAACTCATCTGTTTTATCGAAATTCCTCAGCCGAAACGATATGTAAATATTTATATATTTTTTTTTTCTATCTAGCTAGAAGTCATATATAAACGTAATTATGCAGATCGGTAGAAAATTAAAAAATCTTTGAATTTATAATAACGAAATTTGCGAAAATATGGTATTTAGAGGTATCTTTTAAGAAAAACGGTTTAAAGCTTCAAGTAAAGTACTACTTCCGGTAAACCAATTGTAGTCAAAATCTAATCAGTTCATCATATTAGAATAAAATTCTTAAATACCAAATATTATATTTTTTACATGTATCGTATTGGAGTTATCGTGGACGAAAAATCGTCACAGACACACACACAGACACACACACACACATACAGACATCACGCTAAAAATAGTAAAATCGTATTCTAGGGACCCTAATTCGTGCTCATATGTTGAAAACCCACACTCGAGAAATCTGACCAAAAACAATACCTCCCTTATCTGTATACTGATAGGCGGGAGGTAAAAAACTCGTCTGGTTGATAGATTTTTGAGAAAGTTGTTCAATTCGTGTCCTTGTTTTCCACTACAGAACCGATCACCATTGTCAAATATGTATACTATACGAAAAAAAATAATTTTAATTCTCTACACCTACAAGACATTTCCGGACGCACATCACTTTAAAAATAGTCTAAACTTATTGAACAGACCTTAATTCGTGCATATCCAATAAAATCTTTAAATGTCAAAATCAATATGATTTCAGTACGTAGAACTTATTTTAGCATAGTTTAATTCAATATGAAAGACACACAGAAAACAGACCTCGGGCAGCGTATGACTGATTACATGTTCAGTGGTTCACGGTCTGATGTTTTATTGTATTTTTATAATCTGCTTTGTTCTTGTGCAGGGCAGTTTTGAAGGTGAATTAAAAAAAAAACTAGTACATAAAAATTTAATTTTTATTTTCTTCAACTACAATACGGAGAAGTTTTAAATCATCTGGTTTAAAATTATTTTTTTTTGCAATTGGTTGCCGTTATTGTCAATATACTGCTACAGGCGGATTTTAGGATTTTACATAGCTCTATAAAGCATATATTTTCATATGAGGGCTATTTTCAAACGAATTGTATCCTCTAGGGTTTTGTACTATTCCAGGACGATGCTTAAAACTTTAGTCTTTAGATACCCCCACAAGAAATAGTCACAGGGCGTTAAATCCGGCAAAACAGAGTTCAGTTGGCCAGGGAATATCTCCCTCAAAACATCCATTATATTTCAAACTGTGTGGGCCGTGGTTCAATCTTGTTGGAATTAATCAAGGCGCAAAAACTCTTGGATCATGGTAAAATACCGAACTGAATTCATGGTAACGTGCGATTTCCTTTATAAAAAAAGTAAGGACTAATTCTTCCGTATTCGAGAGGTTTGTTGTCGCCTATTTCTTTTCAAAAACACAGTTTTTGTTTCTTTAAACTTGTCAACCCTCAACAGAACAGATTTTTGGTCGGCAACTAAACCCCCGGGGGAGATTTGGTAGATAGTACGAAACGCACGCGATTCAGTAGTTTTTCGAAAAGTAAGTTTCGACAACAAAAGTGCGCTGCTTTTTGGACCGCGCCATATTTACGATTGAAGGGAATTATAAACATAACTTCCCAATTATCTGCTTCTTTTGCGACTATCCTCACCTTTCTACAACGTACTTTTCCTTCACAATTTCCTATTGAAAGTAGGGAGGTTACTGTGCCCCACTCTGTATAACATTGGCTGATTTTCTGCTGAACTGATTAATTTTACATCATCTATTTTTCCTTCAAATACGGCATCGTGCAAACAGAAACACATTTTTTCCAGCCCTCTAGTAGAATTTATTTCTACTATCACGAAGTATTCAGAATCGCACCGAATATTCACGAACTTAGAAAACACAGACATTGAAAATAAACATTGATCAATTCTTAAACTCTGCAGGTCTGTTTTGTGTTCTGTGTTTCTTATAGAAGCATACATTAAATTTTTGTGCTGAATTATGTTGTGTTCCATATCTGTTATAAATCTGTACTTTACACGAACACCGAATTAGGGTTATAATAGGTAAAATAATTTCCAGGTCGCGCAATAAGCATAGCATACGTAGGCCCGTCCGTATCCCCATACTACGACTTGAACCCAGGCTACCGGATATACTACGTGGACGGTGACCACGCGCAGTCGACACGGGTAGGTATCTCGGCACACCAGCAAGCTGTATATGCTGATAAGAAAGCATCCCCAGGCTGTTGTAGATCACGAGACGTGGACGATGAACCTGCGGGAGGCCAACCTGTACGGCTACCCCATCTGGTTCAAGCTGTATAGCGCGCGGAAGAGTTACCAGATGGACGCGCTTCGGCCGCAAGACTGGCACGAGCTCATCGACAAGATGACCAATGACCCTGTCTTATTCGACATGTTCTTCAAGTAAGCCTACTTCTACTTTGCAATACGGCGGTTGTGGCTCAAGCAAGCCTTAGGCCTGCAGGCCTGCTGTATAAGGGGAAAATTTGTTTGGCATGTTTAATCGGGGCCTTTATTCTGTAACTTTACAACTGTTAGTTTTGCTGCAGTAATGACGTCAGTAGCAATAGTTAATAGTCACACTCAAAGAAACACTGTTTTATTTTGATTAGGTCCGAAATATTTTATAGATTTGCTAACTTCATTCATAAACTGTTTTTCGTTTATTTAAACTATTTTTTATAAACTCTATCCAAAATACTGAATGGATTGCTTAAATCCGTTACTATTCGTCTCATAATTCGTGAAGTATTATAGTCATGGCAAGAAAAGAAGACCTATGGGGCATTTGAGAGGTTTATCGAATACGTCAACAAACAAAGATGGTGAATAATTTTTTATAGAATAAAAGCATAGTATAAAATAATGAATGTTTGGACATTAGAGGAAACTTCAATCTGTTACATTTTGCTCTTCATATGCCCCAATGATATCTGTAATAATTTCGTTACATTTTTTCGGTAGTTCTTCTCTTGTTGCCAGTACTGTACGTTCATCTTCATATTCTAATTCAACAATTACTTTTGAAATTGCATACAAATGAGCCATTATACCAGTAATTTTAAAAAAATTCAGAAGAAAATGAATCTCACATAACCTTTGTAAAAGAATGATTCAAACTAACATCAACACTTCTCTAATTGTTGCTGTAAATATCGGACGTACATTTCTTTGCCGTCAGAGAGCAATAGTGAATATAATAACATGTTGAGTTGCTAAAAGTTACAGAATAGAGGCCCAGTGCTGAGACTCTGCCGTATAGCCTAGAGACTCGCATTACGTAAAAATGACGTCATTCTAGCATTTCGGTACTTGGTAAGCCAGAGTCCCAGCACAGATTTTACTAAATATACTTGATACATTAGAAGGATAAGTTACTCGCTATGAAAAATATATCTTCTTTAATTATAGTCGGAAACAAATTTTTTTAAAGTGAAATGTAATATTTTATTCAAGATTTTATTGTTTCACATATTTTAATATCGGTCAACATTTTTTTACCGTACTACTTACTAAATGAACCTTTATTAACAGGTATTTTAATAAGCTCAAAATTTTTACTCGTTTATAATTATCTGAACTGAAGTTCCTATTCTTCTTTTTATAGTTTATAATAATGTCGTACTCGTAATCAGATCATGTTCAGACTGCTAAACATCCGTTTTTTATTTTAAAATTTATAATGAAAGAAGATATTTTTGGTGCCGTTTTGATAATTTTCTGTGTCAAAATACATAATATGAATGTAATAATACGAACATTACGTCATTATAATGTGTTCCTGTAACTCCTAAAAGTAGCATAGGGCAACCAGTTTTAGCAGAACGTAGTTCTTACTGCCGTACTGTCGATTGTTTTATTTGCCAGCACTACTTTTATGTAAGATGTATACATAGATGGCATGCCAATCATATTCGAGTTAGTACCTATAACAGAGAGTGATGACAGACGATTTTCGCGGTCATATTTGTTCCAACTTTACTTGCGTTGTATAGGAGTACAAAAAAAGTTATTTTATAAAGATATTCTTTAAAATTAAATATTCTTAATTTTGAAGCTTAGACATATTTGAAAATTTTAAAAATATATGGACTAGCGAAATGTTAAAAACGTACTATTTAAATAAAATAAGCATACATATATAAAAAAAAAACAGTTTCAAACAATTTCATTATAAAATTTTAAAATAAATGCCATAATAAACTTATATACGAGTATATTGAAATTATTACATAACTAGATACCTTTAAATGAAGCGAATTTTATAATTATAAATATAACAAAAAAAAAACACATAAACAAACAATACATTGAAAGCTATTATTGACTTATTAACATGCAATATTTCTTGCGAGCCATTTTTTTGTTTGCAATTTATTTAATAATTCTATTTTGAACATGAACATGAACATTAAATATAAAATGAATTTAATAATAATAATAATAATAATAATAATAATAATAATAATAATAATAATAATAATAATAAATGTTTATTGCCCAACAGTAAATAATACCAATTACAGGACAAAATACAAGAAAAAAACATAGAAATTTGATTACATAGTAGCAGACTTAATTCAGTAGTAGAGTAAGTATTATCAAGTAATATTTACAAAATTGATTTCTAGATATAAATAATTCATGCAGTAAAATATTTTGTTAGAGAGGTGTAGAATGTGTATAATGTGATATTGAAAATATCAATATCTAATTCTAGGTTGTTGAAATTATTGCACATAGTATAGATTGGCGATTTCTTTAACAGATTAGTCTCACATGGTGAATTGTAAAAGGTAATAGAAGACCGAGAGTTTATCCTGGGGACAAGAAAATTTATTTTATTTAGTAACGGCGGACAATCTACAATATTGTGCAGTAATTTAAACAAGTACATTATAGTGTTTTTTATCCTTCTTGATTCAAGTGACTGAAAGTTAAATTTTTTAAGCAATAAGTTATGGTCTGAACCACGGTCTGGATATGACTTATATGATCTATAATGTATATATTTCAGGAATTTTCTTTGAATCTTTTCTAACTCACATTTTTGTTTATCATAAATAGGATACCATATACCTGATCCATATTCTAGTTTAGATCTTACATAACTTTCATACAGTGTTGTTATGGTATATTTTACCTATATTTGTGAAGTCTCTGGAATTTCTGATGATAAATCCTAATGTTTTTAAAGCCTTATTTATTGTATTTGAAATGTGTGGGTAGAATGTAAGTTTTTTGTCAAAAAGAACACCAAGATCTGTAACTATATTTTCTCTAAGCAAAAATTCATAACCGATTTTATATTTAAATGTGATTGGATTATGCTTCCTTGGATAAGATACTACTCGACATTTATTTATATTAAGAAATAAATTATTTCTTGTGCACCAAGTATGAATTATATTTAAGTCATTTTGAAGAACGGAGCAGTCAGAATTAGATTTAATTTCGTAGTAGATTTTCAAGTCATCGGCAAAAAGTAGCACATGTGAATTTAGTTCTAAACAAAGATCATTAATAAATATCGCAAAAAGTAATGGAGCAAGATTTGAGCCCTGTGGCACCCCGGACATGACTTTGAAGCGAATGGAGTTGAAGCCGTTATGAGAAACGAATTGATATCTGTCTGTTAGATAGGATTTAAATTTGAAGAATTAAAACAATAAATTAAACAACAGTGTTTTAGCTAATGAAAATGCCTCTAATTCGAATGTGATATGATAAATACAAGAAGCTGAAGTTTTTAAATTATGACTAAAAATCACAATCTCAAAAAATACAACAATCACACAACAAATTTAATTAAGTTGGTTTAATATGTTAGTTGATTGTTTTGTTATTATTATGCTCTTATTTGTTGGGAACGAGAAATGTATGCCCACTTTATATGAAACTGTCTTCATGCTGTAAATTTTCAGATACTACTATAAAGCTAGTCCAGTGAGACCGAATTGTGATACAGCGTGCAGGAAGAGAATACTGTGTGACTTGCATTCAGGGCGGTCGCACGACAGGAAGAACCTGTGCGAGGATATGGAGATCAGGATAGACGCCACTACAAACACCACGTGGAAACAGTGGTTCTACAATACTATCTCTGTTTCGTAAGTCTTTCCTTCTTTTCAACCATTCTTCATGTAATTTACGGGATCTAATGGTAGGAGATACGAAGTAAAAGTTGAGCACCACAGAAAATATCAGCACTGCAAATATTATTGAATTTTTTAATGGTTGTGGACAAACGGCGTCTTATCGAAATTTTATTTTTCAGGAGAAAAAAGAAAGTCGTATAGTAAATAAGGTTTCAAGGAAACTAAGACGACGACCAGGAGCGTTTCATAACGCCCGTGATACCTTCAACGATTTAATGGCCAACTAGTTTTTTTGTGGGTTTACAATAATTTGATTACATCAAACCAAAGGAATAATAATTGAGTTGATTTAAAGGTCGTAGCTATAATATATGTTATTGATTTTGTTTATGTTTATTTGATTCTATACGTCATTTAGTCAATAAAAATGTCAAGAAAGTGTGCGATGTAAAATTATAACGCTCAGTGGTATATGGGTAAAAATTAATGTCCAACATAATTATTTCTTCTTAACTTTTCTTTACCGGCATTATTTTGCGATAATAGTCCGTAATCAAATTTAGTTTTTTTTTCTGAATTTTAAAGAAAGTTTATATTTAAGATTCGGGTGGTAATGGCACAATTTGATTAGGAACAAGTTAACCGAAACATAATTACTATCTATTTTCATTGGAGAAAAAAAATAGCATCTAATTGAAAATTAACTACTGAACTACAAAAATAGAGGGCACTGGCAGTGTTCTTTTGTAATTTTTTTTTTGTAATGATGAAAAATATTTCGAAAGAAATTATTTGAAAAAAGTTGGTGTAAATATAGAAGTAAGAATCATTATTTGAAATAAAAATTAATTTAGTTTATGAACATTTTATCGTGTATCGTGCACATTTGGTAGCGGCGGTCTTTTTCTTTTAAAAGTTCCAGTATTTGAATTATTAATTTCTATTTTGTGACATGAATCAAAAAGAATCATGTCGTTTTGACTGAGGGTTGACTGAATAAGGTTTTCTACCGAGACAGTTTTTAAATAAATTATCATTATAAATCAATTTTAGAGGTAAATAAAATTTAATAT
The DNA here is from genome assembly GCA_035578165.1 of Stenolophus ochropezus. NCBI lineage: Eukaryota > Metazoa > Arthropoda > Insecta > Coleoptera > Carabidae > Stenolophus > Stenolophus ochropezus. The sequence goes on along the minus strand of JAQOWZ010000003.1, from coordinate 15,848,393 downwards.
AAAATGTTAAGTTTCTTTTAAATGGACATTATCACCTCGGAATGAATTGCCAAATTTACTATTTAACACTGTTGTCAAAATATTGATAATTTTTTTGTTTAAGTGTTGCTTAAAATTTAAGCCCCGTTGGCGCAACTGGGCATAACTGATTTTGATTATTACAAAAAGGGGTTATTATCAAAGAAAAATAAAAATTTATTTATTTGACGCGTAATACAGGTCCTGACATTTGAATTAACGCGGTTTATTATTGTAGTACAGCTCAGGTCAGTGCAGTGTGCATTATATTTTATTTGAACAAACACCTGTTTGTTATGCATGATATAAATTTTAATTACTAAACTTTGTATTTCTTACCATTATCGAGATTCTATACGCTACACTGAGATGAAGGACGTGAACGTCCTTGAATAGGACACTCTCCATAATCCTTTTTTCTAGTTTTATGTATAAAGTTTACTGTCTTTCTCCTAATACTTCAAAATTGAAAACTTAAGTGTTTTTTACATATATTATAAGCTAGTACCACATAATTTTATCAAATCATTTCACACATCTAAAAATTACTTTATATAAAAAATATAGAAGTCTTTAGTCATTTCAAAATTGCTTTACATTTAAAAAAATCAAACACATACTTTTATTACAAAATAACATCGAGCAATATTATTTACACAGAAATACATTCAAAAATATAAATCTGTAGTTCACGGGACAGAGTTTGTGGTATTAGCTCTATTCATTGAAAAATTCAAATGATTTTTCAAGAATTTGTATATACAATGTACATATTTATTATTTTTAACGATAAAATATTAATTTTTTATAGTATGGTATAATAATGCTGTGGTGATTGGACCATTCACATCTTTTACATTGGTTTTGGTAAGTTTTCTCTTTACACAAATATATTTACTGGGTAATACGCTTTTTCATATTAACGTTAACTAATCTAACACTAACTCAATTTTATCGAATTAATTTTATATGTAAATACTTATATGGAACCATTGATTTAGTGAGTAAAGTAACTGATAGCGATTCAAACGATTTGAGTTCAAATTCTGTTTAGGTAATTTATTATTATTCACACTAAAATAGCTCCTATGCTACAGTCGATACCACAACTGTAAGTGACTGATGATATGCAGTGTTTTAGGGCAACAAAATTTAATAGCATTATTCCAATCATAATTTAGGTAAACTTTGTCATATGAACGTAGATTGCATTCTTTTTGGTTACTAAAATAAAAGAGATCAAAGTTTTATATGCAATCTTAAATTAAAATTTTGCTAAATTAAAAAGATAAAAAGATTAATAACAAAATTAACCATTTTATGACATTTTGCATTTTACAATAGATGATTTGCGTACTGCAGAAAATCCAAATATAATTTTTGAATATGAATTTTGTAACTTTTTCTTTATCTCATATCGATATTTTCGGCTTTACCTTTTAATACGTCAAATTTACATGTTCAATGTATAATATGAGTCGTTATGATTTAATATACGGTTTTGAATCCATAAATTAGTATTATACATAACAAATAATTTATTATAAGTGATTTTATATTTTTTATATATCTTTATAGATTTTAAGTTAGGCATACATTAATGTAATTAAAATTTGATAATTTTTTGCACAAAATAACATCTATGGGGCACACCAGCTTATTTGACGCCTTATAAAGAATGCATGTTCAACAAAAAAATTTTAACATCAAATTTTTAATTGTTAATGTTGCAGTCATGTCACTAAATTATCGAAGAATTTGAATTTTGAAATAAATTATTGGAACTAAAATATATTACATTTTATTATACATAATAATAGAAGAGTCACAAGTATTTATTATTAGTATAAAGTTGAGTTTTACTTACGCTTTATCACACGTTATCACATAAGTAGTGATATAGTATAGTATTAGACACAACCATATCTTACGAATTCATGATCCCTGGAAGATAAATGCTTAACATTATAAATCAGAGTCACAATCACAAAAGTACTTAAAATTTCAGCTACCGAAAACGTTTACCTATTTGCTTCACATGTTAATTTTACATTTGAAATAAAGTATTGAGTAACAATAGAAAAATAAAATTATGTATCCATTTAATTACAAAAAATATAATTGATTTTCAGTTTTGGGAAATTTGACCGAAAAATCGGTTATCAGGTTTCCAAGCCCTAATCTGAATGTAATTTACATAACATTTTTGAGTATTTATAAAACGAATCTCTTCATAGTTTCTAAGTAATCACAGATATATAAGTGGGCGAAAGTGAACTTTCTCTCATTACTTTCATTCACCCGTTATCATAAAGATAACATAATGGTTTTATTTATTTAATTTTGCTAACAAAGTGTTTCCCGGCATGAATCAAAGAAAGAAACAATAACTTTCAATAGCAAGATTAAACAATAGTATATTGTAAGACAAGAGTGGGCAGGCTGTTACAAAACGAATATGAAAATTGAAGTACGAGCGTAGTAAATGCATCAATCATATGAATTTTGCATTGGCCGTTGCTACACCTGCGTTACATACTATTTTTTCTTCTGTCGTGAACTTTTCTTTATTATAATCAATATTCCATAAGAATGTAATTGTGTCAAACAAAATAGTTGTCATAGAGAGAACTAAATTAATTTATTTCAAAATCAAAAACGACACGTCAAGAAAACCATTTTACGTTTCCGCTAGCTGATATTTTCGTAATTGAAGGAAAATGTAGATTTCGAAGTGATATTGTCTCAGAATTTGTGGCACCTTTTTAAATATTAATTTAAGTATTTGTGACTCTAGCCGACTGATTATGGGTGAAATTTCCACATAGTTTATTACAAATATGTTATTGCATGATTTTCTTTTATATATGGTGAAAATCACAGTTTCATTGTTAATTTGTACAACAAGGGACGTTTACAAAGTTATAGGAATTTGCGTCTATTATCTCATTTATCAGAACCGAATAAATGGAACACAGCGAAACAAAAAGAGAAAAGACAACTCGATTGATTCATGGAAGTTTCAATTCAATAACATTGTTTATGTCTGGTATACTGCCAAAACTAGTAAATTATACTATAGCAAAGGACTGATAACAAAAAATATCAGTAAAAATGTCAAAACGTTCGCACATATACCTAACGGTAAAGAACGCAACATTCCTGTAACTCGCTGTAAACGTTCGTTGCAAAATATAAATAATATGGAAGAAACTTATTGTGTATTGTTTTCAGGATGTCAGTGCTGATGTCATTACCACGACTAACCATTCAGTTACCAAAATATGTCCTTGGATTAGGTTGAAAAATAACCTTAATATTTAAATAAGTTAATAAAAACAAATTAAATACTTTATTAATAAATTTATTATTATTATTATAATTATTATTAAATATATACAAGTAGAAAATTAATGTACCAATATTATTATTTTTATTTAAACAACCAGAAATAATTTTATAATAAAATATGTTTTCCCATAAATTTAATTTGCAGGGTACTATTTATTTTCTTACCATTTAACATTAGGTGCATTGTTTGTACACAAATTATCACATCAACTCAGCTAAATCACTTACTGTGACTGCTCTTTTTGCCACAAATCAACAGTGATGAAGTGATAAGATCTGACGCTGGCTGATCTCGTAAGGTTGTCTACTGATGTTTTAATGTCACTTGAAGAATTGGGTTGAATTTAAAATATCGTTATTTTATTTGTAATAATAATAACAAAATTACCAATAATATAGAAGATATTGTGTTAATAGGTTTTAATATCATTTATAAAAAAATAGTTAAAAAAACTGTTGTGGCCACCATTCCCTTATACTCTAAATCATACACATTTTTTGCCGCACATTTAAATGTATTTCACTTGAAAGTGAGATCATTTTACGGCTTATCGTTCTTCAACTTCCATTGAACGAGGAGGCAAATTATTTACTTAAAACTATAAACTCTGCTTAATCAAAAAATCATGGAATATATTGCTAGCTAGTAGCTCCGCTATTATTATTTCATTATTTATTGTCCAGCAAAAATCATCGAGTAGGTGTAGAGTATTTCTTGCCAGGATAGGATAGATTATGAATTAAAGAAAAAGGTAGCTTTGATTAAATTAAAAAAAGAAAATAAACACACACTATATGTAATAAAAAAAATAAATAATAATAAACTGCTTAAGCTAACATAAACTTTGAAAATACAATACATAAATAAATTCTTAACAAAATTTATTTTTAAAAATTAGTTCAATACATCAATTTTTTTGAACCACATAATAATCTATTACACTTTTATAAAATTTATCTTTTTTTTTTATCGTTGAAATAAAATCTTTTTCGATTGAAATTAATGTAATATCGCTAAGTCGATTTTGATCCATAGAATTGCGCAGATAAGTTTTTATGTGCTTTAAAATTGTAAAACTCCTTTCCACAAGTGCTGAACTGATTCTGGCATGCAAAGATGTGAATCGTTTTTAAACATATAAGTTAACATATCAGTTGGTGCCTTGTTTCCATGAAATAATAATATGTCGTTATAAATAACAGAAACCTCATTTTTTAATTTAATAGGGTTCAAAAAAGAATATTGTTCTAGCAAATTTTTAAACGAATTTTCAGGAAATTCTTTTAAATAATTTAGATATTTTTCGGTGGTCAAAAGATCAAAATTGAGTAAGTTGTCTAAATCAGAAAATCTAACTTGAATTTGGCCAATTATTGTCTCTAAAAAAGTAGTTTTTCGTGTTTAAAGAATTGAATCTGTTTCAAAATTTATTCTTCCAAATATGTCATTAAAGAAACTCTCGTCATTTCGAAACATTTTTATTTTTTTTGGTAACGAACTTAAACCTTCTTTTGCTAATGTTATATCTGTTTTTTCTGCTTTGTAAAATGGATAAAATCACTTCAATTTGTTAAAAAATTAAATTATATATTATAGCCAGACCCCCAATCCAAACATTCCTAGAAGAGCCGCTGCACCGATACCGACAGACCCGGAGCTCATGCCTCCCTTGCCTATGTTTTCTCTCTGTTCAACTCATATATTTCATCTTTCTTCTTGAATTGATTCAAAGTCAAAGCTAGCCTTCTCTTCGATTTAAAGGGGGTTAGGTGGAGACAAATTTTATGTTTGTCTTCTGCTCATTAAAAAATATTTATTTCTCTCTTTAAACAACACATATAATTGAAAGAATGTATACTAATATATTTTTCTAATATAATAAATAAGTCTTCAGAATATTCCATTTATTATTTGTAGAAAATATTAAAATATTTATTAAACGTGCACATTTTCTTTATCTGTTGAGAGGAGGCAGTGCCTCCCTTTCCTCCTCTGACGAGCCGCCACTGATTTTATATCGTCGAAATTTCCTTCGAAGTGGATTATCTTTTGTAAAATATTATTAATACATTTACAAAAAAATATTTAATTGCTCAAAAACTTACAAAGAAAGATGTAACGTGAAGTTGGTAACACGTCACTAGAACAAGTGTATTAAGTTATTGCAAATAAAAAGTTAATAAAAGTCTAAGTATAAGTTTCGAAGCTTTCTAGATCCAATTTTATTGGAGTGAATCAATCTCCGTTCCTGTTTCTTAGATGTTCTTTATAATATTCCTCCACAACTCCCTATCTCTTGTTTTATTCTTTCAGTTGCTAATTCCAGCTGCTTTTAGATCTTCTTCCACTTCTCTCAGCCATGTTGATCTGGGCCTGCCTCGTCTTCTTCTTCCGCCTAGGCTCCACTCGACTATTGATCTTATTGTATCCCTTTCTTCTGCTCTCCATACATGGCCAAGCCATCTCATTCTTTGTTGTTTAATTTTTTTCACTATATTTTCTCCTTCTAATTCTTGTTCTATTTCATGGTTCATTCTTATTCTGTATTCATTTTCTGATACCTTGATTGGTCCTAGAATTGTACGTATTATTTTGCGTTCCATTATTTTTAGATCTTCTTCTTCTTTTTTTGTCATTGTGATTGTTTCAGCTGCGTATAATGTTATTGGTCTTATTATTGATTTGTATATTCTGATTTTGGTATTTTTTTGTTAATAGTTTGCTTTTTAATATTTTTTTATTTGCGTAAAAAGCTCTACTTGTTGCTATAATCTTTTCCTTAATTTCTGTTTCTCTTTCTCCTTTACTTGATAACATAATTCCTAGATATTTAAACGTATCTACTTGTTCAAATGTGTGTTCTCCGATTTTTATTCCTTTGTTTTCAGCATTCTTTCCTAGCAGCATTATTTTAGTTTTTGCTTCGTTGATTTTTAATCCTATCTTATCTCCTTCTATCATTATTTATTGCAGCATTTCTATCATTATATTCCTGTTCTTCGTTGCAATAACTATGTCGTCGGCATATGCTATTATTTGTCCTCCTCGTGTTCTAAGCGTTCCTTTATTTATTTTTCTAAGTACATATTCTAAAGCTAGGTTTAACAATGTAAATAAAAACAATATTATTAAAAACATACAAGTACAGATGTTACATGGTGGTAGCGTACAGAGAACCAAAATTATTAAAACAAAATAAAACTAAAAGGTGAGAAAACTAAGTAAGGTTAATTCAGCATGTCCTTCAAACCGCCAAAAGAATGTGATCCAGGAAATAACCCCGCGGAAGCTTGGAATAAATGGAAAGAAAGATTTACAAGATATTGTATAGCAGCAGAAATAAATAAAAAGACAGAGGAACAAAAAAAGCTAGACTCCTATACTGTATTGGTGATGCGGGTTTACAAATTTATGATACACACAAATTCAGAAAAGAAGCCTCAGCTGTGACAACAAATGAAGTAATAGAAATCAAAACCACATATTATAAATTATTTAAAAATACAACATTTTTAAGACACCAATTTTTTACAGCAAAACAAGGCGAAAACCAAAATATAAATAAGTTTGTAGCAGAGTTAAAACTCAAAGCTAAAGACAGAAATTTTGACATTAGAAGGTGGTTTAGAAAAAGATAGAGTAATATGCGGTATAAAAGATAATTTATTAAGAGAGAGGTTACTTAGAAAAAGTAAATTAATCCTATCGCAAGCTGTTGAAATTTGTAGAGCTGCCGAAACTTCTAAACTATAATCAAAGAACATAAATAAGAAGCAAAAAATTTCAGTTGACGCAGTACGGAAGAAAGAAACAAAGAAATCTACAGTAAAGAAGAAATGTGTAAAATGTGATTCAAATTATCCATTTGGAAAATGTCCAGCTTGGGATAAGAAATTTAATAAGTGCAATAAACCGAACCATTTTGCAAAGGCTTGTAAAACTAAACATGTGCATGAATTGGAAGAGGAAGATGATTCCGAGTCTGAGACAGAAGAATACTTAGAAGTAAAAACTACTATAGTAGAGCGGCAGAATAGGCAAATTCGCATTATTTAAGAAGTGACCCGACACGGCGATATAAAAAGTAGTGTTGGATATCAAAATATAGCTTATTTCATGACTCATTAGAATATGAATGTTGTCCACATGTCCATTGTACTCACTTGTAAAAAATTCAGAAAAAACACTGTTTTTTATTTTTTGTAAACGTGACATGACAACAGTTTTTATTTATTATTTCATACAGTATGAAATAAATGTTAACGAGCAGGTAACAAAAATGCGCAGCAAGAATCAGGGAATCGAAATATGTTGTTTTTAAAAAATGTCAAAGTTTATGTTTCATTTTTTTGCATATAAATGTTGTAATAAAATACTTTATAACTTTTTATATAGACAAAATTTGGAAAAAGTACGATTCATTATGAACAATTGATACCCTTATAGATATAAGATATCTCTTACCAGATTTCAATGCGCATACAAAAACCATTTCGCGCAACTGTATTTCATTGGCTGGACCCCTGCTATGTATTCGCTCGTAGTGGCGTGTTACGGGTACCGTATATCCGTATTATTTTTATTGTTAGAATAATATTCCAGGTTCCAAGGCCAACACTCATAAATCAATAAATATTTAGATTTTCACAATTTATTTCTGTTAAATAAATTTATTTTCATAATTATTATATTTTAATATATATTTTACTTCGTTTAATACGTGCTGATCGTGAAGGGAATTTCCAATTACACTTACAAGCTGTACAGGATGCAATTCTATTATGTTTCGTTACTGATAGGTAAAATTATGCTAAATACACTCCTATGTATATTTCAAATATGAATATGTTAAAAAGTAAGCAACCTGAATCTTACAATCATGTTTTGTTGTTCGGCGTTCGGTTTGTAGAAAATATTATTCGGTACAAACTGACATGACCTTAGAACAGACAATATTGCTAAAGGTGCCGGTGGAATAATTGGTTTTACACCTAAAAAAGCAGCACTTTTGCGGTGGTTATTAACAAGACATATTTGCGGCAAATATTCGTCAGAATTTTTAAATAACAAACAAGTTTCTAACAGATTTCATTTCTTACATATATAAAGGTTAAACAAAGATGTTGATGATATTAACAGAATAACGGAATTTATAGTTAACGGATTATCAAAATCCATTTGATTTGGATACAGTTCCCAATTCATTAACTAATATAACAACTGGATGAATTGCTTCCCCAGAAACATCAAATAGTTTGTTAAATGTTTTTGGAAGAGAAGGTGAATTGTTTAAAAATTTTGTTATGAAATTAAGTGAAAATAAAAATTAATTTTGGGAACCATTGAAAAAGGAAAAACTTGTTACATTTAGTGTTATAAATGAGAAATATAATAAAAAGGATATAATAACTTTTGCTGTGTCAAGTATGCGAAACATCGATTTGAAAGAAATAATGAAATATGAATTAACTCATGTACCAACTTCGCTATTTAATGATGATGGTTTTATGAGAAAAACTAATAAAGCAGACTTATTCAACATTTTAGAAAAACCACTAGAAAATGTTATTAACATTCAATATACTACAAATTCTGTTTACTTTGTCGATGTCGTAGCAAAATGACAGTCTTTATCAGAACATTCCTTCTGTACATTCATGGGCGCCCCTTTCATTTATGAATTGTATACCTTTTTTTAATAAACACAATTATATTTTTTCCTAATGTATCTCTTGTTTTATAATGATTATTCATAACAGTATTTTTTTCAAATTTATTATTACTCTGTATTATTATATGTAAATACGAACAAATGAAATAGCTGAAATTTTATAATGACTAAAAGAAGAATGGTAAGCGGCTTAATCGATAGATAGCGTTGAAGTTGAAATTTGATAGTTCGTCGTAGTATTCAAAGATGGCATGACATGTGAAGTCAGTGAATCTGTGAATACTAGTCGAACTTATAACCTTAAAATTTTTATGTGCTTGTGCTTTCATACTGAGTAATTCTTAATATTTTATTAGCCCATTTTTTATTGTTGTTAATACTGAGCGAAGGTAAGTAAATTTGTATATTTTTTCCAAATTTATTATTTAAAATATTAAAAGTAACCTATTAAATTAAGAATTAATGTACCGTTTGACGCCTTTATTTCGTTCTTTTTAGAGAAAAGGAAAATGGATATTCGAAACTACTGCAAAAAACAGAAAGTTGACGATGACGATAATGTAAACGCATGTACTAGTAGTTAGCCTATGACAACAATTACCAATACTACCATTGATAATACTGCCGCATTCGCATTGAATACCAATGTAAGCAATAGTACCAGCACAGAATCAACTTTGAATCTAGAACTGAAGGTGGAACGTGAATCTGAAATAGAAGTGGAATTAGGAAACAATGAAAATAGTCAATATGATTTAGGTAGTTATGTTCAGAATAAGTCCAAAGTGTCAGTAGTAACTGATGAAATGGGAATGCATTTGTTAAAACTTTCCTTGGCAACCGTCAAAATCATATAATTTTAAGAACGATGTGGAAGAGGGTAAACGGCCATTTATATATACCTGATTTAAAATGTTTCCATGGTTAGTTTATTCAAAATCACTGAAAGGCGCCCTTTGTAAAAATTGTGTGCTATTTAACAACACACATGTATCTCATGGTTATAAAGGATCTTTTATATTCACTACTTTTAAAAAATATAACGATTTTCAACACTCTTCACGACAACATCAAAACGCTAAATGGCACAAACAGTCAACTGATCAAGCTCAGAATTTCATAAATTTTAAATCTATGTCCGTAAATTTGCAACTTGACAAACATAAGCACCAGATAATAGAACAAAATAGAAGTAAATTAAAGAGTATAATAGACACAATATTTCTTTGCGGAACACATGACTGGGCACTATGAGGCAAACTGCCGACTGATGGTAACTTTATAAATTTGTTAAATTTCAGAATCAGTTCTGGCGATTCTGTTTTAAAAAGTCATATAGAAAATGCCCCTGGTAATACGAAATATATATCCCACAGAATTCAGAATAATATTATAAAAATTTGTGGAGATATTATCATAGAAGAAATTATTAAGCGAATAAAATGTGTAAAATGGTTTTCTATTTTACGTCACTAGGAATCAGGTATTTTGACATCGAAAAAAAATTAACGTGAAGATTTCATTGGATTTATAGATATTGAGGAATGTAATGCAGTATATATTACAAAAACAATCTTTAACAAATTAGATTCTGTGGCATTGTCTTTAGATTATTTAGTAGGGCAAGGTTATGATGGCTGTGCTACGATGGCTGGATGTGAAAATGGCGTTCAAAAAAAAATTATAGATAAATGTCCTAAAGCATATTTTTTCCATTGCGCATCTCAAGTTAAATTTGGTTATCAATAAACTGAATCAGATTCCAGATGTGGGCACTATCAAGGAAATCATAATTTTAAAAAAAGTCATCTTCGACGACTATCTATGCCTAATATACAGCTATTTTGTGAAACACGATGGACTCACTAATGCAGAAGTATTCAATTATTTAAAGAAAATTTTTCAACTGTATTACAACAATTAAAGATTTTACATGAATCTTTAAACAATCGACAGACCTTAAGCAAAGCTTTTTAGCTTTATAATACTTGCAATCAATCTAGGTTTGTTGTCTGCTTGTGTGTTATTGCAAAATATTTTGCAATATATCAAACCGATATCAAATATATTACAAGGTATATCTTTGGATCTTTTAAAGGCACATTTTCATATTTTGGAACTAGTTAAAATCTTTGAAGAACATCGATTAAATGCTGATACCCAATTTAAAGAACTGTTTCAAGAAATCCAGCAAATTGGGGATAAAGAAAATGTTACTTTGGAAATACCAAGACAAGTCAAACATCAGCAACATCGAAATAATGTGGCAGCTAATGACGCTGAAGAATATTTTCGTCGAATTATATTCATTCCGTATCTGAATTCGATAATACAATCATTAAAATCTAGATTTAACATTAAAAATACACCGAGTTATTCTTTATTTTATCTTCATCCTGACCGTACCTGTTGACAGCACTCTGGTCGTAACGACAAAAAATACAGACCCGTCGACTGATGACAGACTTGCACTAATTCCGCTGACTACGGAATTAATATATCTTGTAAACTTGGCGGATCTGCACCCTCGAAGGAACACAACGAGCAACAAATTAACAATAAACAGAATAAACGCAATAATAAGTAACACAATAACACAAAATTCAATATATATGCTGATTTTATTCCAATTTTTTTTTGAAACTGACCAATATAAATATTTTTCTGTTTTTATTTCATGGATATCTCTAATCATTGTTTTATTTCTAAAAAATGCAGCGACATTCCACCCCCTGATTTAGAAGTCCCATTTTCTAAATCATACTCGGAGCTGCCGTAATTTTTGGGTTAAAAAGGTGGAGACTCAATTTCATTTACAATTAAACTACAAATTTTTGAAACCGGTCTCCGAAATATCCCCATTTTTGTTCGTACATCTACTACTCTAATTTTAGTAGTGTTTATTTCTACAATAGCCTGTTTTAATTCATTTTCTGCACCACGAAAATTCGTACCATTATCGGAGTAGATTGCTTTTGGGGCTCCACGTCTGCTAATAAATTTTCTTAAAGCCATAATTACGGAATCAGTATTTAATGAGGCGGCTATTTCTATGTATATAGCTCTAGTGGATAGACAAGTAAAAGGGCTCCACACCTTTTCGTGTGTCGTCTTCCTTCAACTACATCTATGGGTCCAAAGGGGTCTACCCCAATTGACCGACAAACAAAAGGCCGACATACCCAACTGGCCGATAAGGAAAACTGGCCGGCATGGACATTTGGCCGACAGGGACAATTGGCCGACAGACAAGAGGCCGACAGGTAATAGGCCGACATGGAATAAAGGCCGACTTGGACAAAAAGCCGACAAACATTAGGCCGACTGATATAAGGCCGACATGGACTTTTGGCCGACAAGGACAACTGGCCGACATAGAAAATTGGCCGACGAGGAAAATTGGCCGACAAGGAAAACTAGCCGACAAGGAAAACTAGCCGACAAGGAAAACTAGCCGACAAGGAAAATTGGCCGACATGAACAATTGGCCGACACGAAAAACTAGCGACAGGAAAACTGGCCTACGTGCTACGAACATATTTCACGGAAAATTCATTCACTTCTCTCCTTTAATGTATCACTATAAACGATTAGATTCACTATATATCTATCTATATATCTATCTATCTATAGATTCATCACGAGCATCGAGTAACTTTTGTAATCGCCTACAGCCTGAACCATTCAAGTGATTGTTATAATTTTTTTTGTAATATGTGGGGGCTAATGAGATCTGGTGCCTATTGTGTGTCTTATATTTTTACTATTAGTAGTTTTCGTGTAAAAAATTAAAACTTTGCACAAATGCTGCCTTGAAACAATGGATCCCAGAGGCCATGTCTAACTTTAAGAAGAATCACACCGTCATCCGTCACTTTTGACAATCTGCCTATGAACTTTAAATGATTATATCTTTTAATAGAACATTGATATCAATAACTAATTTAAGTTTAAAACATAACGTATTTAATTAATATAAATTTTGACGTTTCCAATGTCAAAAGTCAATGTTGCCAAATGTGTGATGAAGTAACCAAATTAAAACCAAATATTCCTAAACTAACTTCACTGAAGACGGTGGCAGTTGTATTAGGATTGACAATATTAATTTATAAATTTAAAAATTAACTACTATTTTTTAATACAAACAGTGTTGCCAAATTATATAAAGTAACTAAATAAAAATCAGATATTCCTAAATAAAATAAATTTAATACTTTGCTATTTGTTATCAAAAGAAAGGAAACCATAAGGGCCAGTTTAAAAATGACAAAAAAATGTGTCATGTCGATATGCATTTGTTTTCCATAAAAAGTTGTTAAAAGTAGGGCGTCCTTGAGTTTTAAGGAAACGACACAATACGGACTGGTGTGCACGAATGACAAAAATGTTCTATGTAGATTAGAATTTGTTTTTTGCATAATGTTGTCAGAAAAATGTCGTGTTTGGGTATTTTCGAATTAAATAAGTCAATATTCCCAAATATTTAATAAAGTAACTAAACAAAGAACAAATATTCCCAAATGAACGTTACTAAACACAGTGAATGTTATATTACGCTAGGTCACGATGAGGGCTAGCGTGCAGAATGAACAAAAATGTTCTATATCGAACGGCTTTTGTTTTTTGGAAAATGTTGTGAGAAGTATGTGGTGTTTGGTATCAAATGAAAAGGCTCGATAAGGGCTGGCGTGTAGAATTAAGAAAAAAGGTCAATGTTGATCGGCTTTTGTTTTTGCAAAAAATTCTCAAAGATATGTCGAGTTTGGTCTCAAATGAAAGGTCTCGTTAAGGGCTAACGTGCAGAATTGACAAAAATGTTCCATGTCGATCGGCTTTTGTTTTATGCAAAAAGTTGTCAGAAGTATGTCGTGTTTGGTATCAAATGAAAGGTCTCGGAGAGGGCTAGCTTGCAGAATTGAGAAAAATGTACTATGTCGATCGGTTTTTGTTTTTCGCAAAAAGTTGTCAGAAGTATGTCGTGTTTAATATCAAATGAAAGGTCTCGGAGAGGGCTAGCGTGCAGAATTGATAAAAATGTGCTATGTCGATCGGTATTTGTTTTTTGCAAAAAGTTGTCAGAAGTGTGTGGTGTTTCGTATCAAATGAAAAGTCTCGTTGAGGGCTAGCGTGCAGAATTGACAAAAATGTTCCATGTCGATCGGCTTTTGTTTTATGCAAAAAGTTGTCAGAAGTATGTCGTGTTTGGTATCAAATGAAAGGTCTCGGTGAGGCCTGACGTGCAAATATGATATAATTGTTTCATGTCGATCGGCATTTGTTTTTTGCACTGACAGCGGAGCTCTAGGGTATGCTCGGCGTAGCCGAGAATTCGCTAGTCATATATACTAAACGATTAGATTCACTATATATCTATATATCTATCTATAGATTCATCACGAGCATCAAGTAAGATAATAATAATAATAATAATAATAATAATAGACTTTATTGACAGATTCATCAATGACGAGGTTCAGCCAAAGGCTGTTCTTCCACCTAACCGTATAAACAATTTATGAATTTACACATATAGCCAGACATTTACATACTTATTTTTTAACAATCATTACAATAATCAACATATAACATTATAATTTCAAACAAGGAGCATTTTTATATTTTTCTTGAAACTATTTACAGAAAGCATTTTAAGATCATTTGGAATGTTATTATACAATGTGGGAGCCAAATAAGAGAAGGAACCTTTATATTTTGATTTTCTGAAGGAAGGTACTATATATAGATCCTTGATTCGTAATGAGTAATTGTATTCTTTACGAATAAGTTTGTCAAACAAATATGATGGCGTACCAGTTATCCTAATTTTATGCAATAAACATAAATACAAATATTTTACACGATTGTTAATATTAGGCATTTTAGAGACTTTGCGGTATTGTGAAATGTGATCATATTTACGTACACCATAGGCAAACCGTAAACAAGAGTTTTGAATTAATGTAATTCTTTGTTTTTCAGTTTCACTGAGATTTGGTATATACACACACGAACAATAATCAAATAAGGGAAGAATAAGAGATTTTACCAATTTAATTTTTACTGAAGAATCAATATCATGGATAAAATGAAATAATTGCCGAAGTTTTAATCTAGCCGCACGTAATTTGGAGTTTAAATGTTGTTTGAAATTCAAGTTTTTATCAACATAAAGCCCTAAAATTTTTGTATGATCTTTTTGCGTCAGTATAGTTCCATCCAATACAATGTTTGGTATATCATTATGATTACCCACAACAAGGAGTGAAGATTTATCTGTGTTAATTTTTAATCCGTTGTTATTTACCCATGATACAAGATTATTTAGTTCTTTATTTACTATTGCAGATTGTTCATTAATAAGCGTACGATCCAGAGTTACAAGAACTTGGGTATCATCCGCATACGAATGAACTGAGCTACAAGGTTTCGTAAATATTTCTGGCATATCAGCTATAAAAATTAAGAAAAACAACGGTCCTAAAATTGATCCTTGCGGAACACCACACTGTAGGGGAAAATTTGACGAGCACTGAACTCCTTCGTTGGTACGCATATTAATATAATATAATCTATTCTCCAAATAACTCTTACACCATGATATTGCATTTTCTGTAAAATTATAATATTTTAATTTAGCAAGTAATAGATTGTGATCAATCATATCAAATGCTTTTGAAAAGTCTATTTGTATCAAAAGAGAAGGATTAGATTTGTCAAAATTATTTAATAGGTTATCTACAATATTTAACAAACATGTAGTGGTACTGTAACCTGATCGAAATCCTGATTGGTTAGCAGGTATGATTTGATTTTCAAGAATATACATCTTCATCTGTTCGTAGCACACTTTTTCAAGAACTTTAGACAGAGTTGGTAGGATACTTATAGGTCTTAAATCGTCAAATGTATTACAGTCTTGTTTTTTCATTATTGGGCTAATTGCTGCAATTTTCCAAACCTCAGGTACTATATTTTCTAATATACACGTATTTATGATATGTGTTATGTAATCAACAATTACTGGTAAAACTAAAAAAATCATTTTCAATGAAATGCCATCTACACCGACTGCATTAGATTTGATATGATGTAAAATATTTGTAACAGTATCACTACTTATGCATTTAAATTCAAACGATTCGCCAGGTTGGTCTACATATTTGCTATTTAGATAATAATTTAATGTACAAGGATTTATAGATGACGTACTTATTTTATTTAATAAATGCTTTCCGTAATTTTGAGGTTCACAAAGTGATTCTGGGATGTTCACAGCTGCCTGCTTTTTTATTCCTATGCATTTTAAGTTTGACCATAGAGCAACTGAATTGTTTATATTTTTGTTTATAGCAGATTCAAGGAAAGCCTGTTTTTCCCTACGTATTGCAATTGTTGTAAGATTACGTAACTGCTTGTAATACTCATATTTCGCGGGAGTTTTATTTTTTTTATATTGAACAAGTGCTTTATCTCTCTTACTCTGCATGATTTTAATTACAGGTGTTATTCATGGGCAATACACATTATTAGTCTTTATACATTTTATGGGTGCGTGTTTGTTAAATAATTGTAAAATATTGTCATTTAAATAAGTAACTTTTTCATTAATATTTTCTAATAATGTTATATTGATCCATGGTATTCTATTGCAGTCAACCATGAACTCCTCAGAATTAAAGTGTTTGAAGTCTCTGAATATTATTGTATTTGTATGCGATATGACTTTCGATATTTTTAATTTACAAAAAACACAACTATGATCAGAGAATTCGTTACATTCAATAATTCCAGAGAAATCACAAAATGATTTATCAGATATAACTATTACATCAAGAAGAGATTTTGATACTGGGCGAGTATAAGTATCTATCAATTGATGCATACCATAAGCTGATAACAAGCTGCTAACATAATCTGATTTAGCATCATTTGATAGTAGGTTAACATTTAAGTCGCCTGCATACAGCATAAGATCACACTGAGGAAGAAGAAGAGCTGTTATGGAATCTAGAATGGTTAATTCCTTGTAATAATCTAATCGTGGATTGTAAACTACTCCAAATATAATTTTTTGATGCTGTACATTAACTTGAATCCATAAATGCTCTACGTTGTCCACTGAGGAACACATATCTTTTACATTTAGAATTTTGTACTGCATGTTACTTCGTACATAGAATGCAACACCACCACCACGTTTATTATAGCGTTGAGCACTGATCAATTTATAACCATCAATTGAGAACAAGTGAGAGGGAGAGGAGTCACATATCCATGTTTCTGTAACAGCCAGTATATCAAAATTTTCATTAAAAACAAAATCCTTAAATATTGAAAAACATGAATTTAGTGATTGCACATTTATATGTCCAAATAAAAATCTATTGTAGTTGATATCGGCATCAGCAGCTGTGTTATTAGTAAAAGGTGAATGAACCATCGGACGAAGTTATACAAAAATAAACAAATAATTAAGGAACGGGCAACAGTCTGAAACGCTATGAAGTCATTAATATTTTGATAAATCCTCTTCGTGGCTTATCGTAATAATTTGAGAGGACTCATTTTTTCTGACAAAAATTTTGCAATTTTTGTTCCATATATATTTGTAACCTTTGTTGAGGAAATGTTCACGTGTTTTTTTTAGCAACTCACTGTTATAATGTGTTAAATGATCACTAATAAAAAGTTTATTTTCAGCAACCAATGGAAAATAAAATTTAGTTGTTAAATTTTTATTATTTTTAGCAGCCATAATAATTTTATCTTTTAACGTTCTCGATTTAAATTTGATTATTATTGAAGGTGGTTTTGATTTATTTGTTTTTGGTAGCCTGTGAGCGACGTCTATATCACTTTCATTCATAGCAATACCAACTTCCCCTGCAGTTTTTATTATAATATCAGTTATGTTTTCATTATTTTTAAACGGGAAATTATGTATTATTAGATTATTTATTCGAGAATATTGCTCCAAGCTATTTATTTTATGTTCCAGATTTTTAACATTTGATTTTAATTGCATGTTTTCATTTTTAACACGTTCATGATCTTTTACTTTTTTATCCATGATAGCTAATTTGTTTTCGAAATCAACTATTTTGTCACAACAAAAACCAACAGATTTAGTTAATTCTTCGAGTTTGTTGTTAATAACATTTAAAATATCTAATTTCATTTTTTCAAATAGTGAATTTAAATCACTCAATTTAATGCTCCGGTCAGAAGGCCCTTGGATTTCGTCACTTAGTTCGGACTCACGGCATTGTTCACAATGCCAGGAGAAGCCTTTATCTTTTATTAAACTTAAATGCTCTTCGCTGATTTTGACACACATTGGATGGTAAGTTTGGTCGCACTTGAGACATTTTACATTGGGGTTTCGGACCTTGACAGCACGATCGCACTTTGGACATATGACAGCCATAACTCTCAGGTGTGAAGAAGTCACTTGTTTAATTAATATTTGCAAAGTGCGTGCACTAATTTTTAATAAAAACTCAAAATCTACTCACAGGAAAGCGTCCACAATTTTGTACAACAATGTCACACAAAAACTGAATATGATGATATAACTTTCACTATTAAGAACTTACAAAATACTTAGTAAATCTCAGTACAAACACAGAGCGAAAAAAAATACGTGCCACTGGCTATAAATGTGTATATAAAAATTTGTAAACGCGTACAGCCTGAACCATGAAAGTGATTGTTATATATTTTCGCTAGTCTCCTATACTAAACTATTAGATTCACAATTTTTAATATATCTCACTCTCTATAGATTTATCACGACAAACGATTAATTTTTATAAGTAGCTACAGCCTGAACCATACAAGAGATTGATGTAATTTTTTTTTAGATTGTAGGGAATAATGTGAATTACGATCCTTCTGGGGTCTCATATTTTTACTGTGAGTGGTTTTCATGTAAAAAAATAAAAACTGTGCATAATTAGTACCTTGAAACAATGGATCCCAGAGGCCATGTGTAACGATGATCAAGTATGTAAATAGTATAATTGTGTATTCATGTGTGCAAAATATATAATTGTAAAGATGATCGAAGTATTCAGAAAAAATAAAAAAAATAAACAAAAGGTATAAATTGAAAGAACCGACAGATACAAGCTAATTTATTAATCGCCAGATACAAGCTAATTTATTAATCGCAATTAAATACAAAGTAAGAAATAAACCTGAATTAAATAATAAATATGATGAATTAACATATTAATTTTTATAGGAAATTTGAAGCTACCATAAGCTAATATAAACTCACAAGCTAACAAGCTAACTAGCTAGCAAGCTAACGAGCTAAATTCTTAACTAACTAACGATCTATTATTTATAATCTGAATACTCCGAACATTTATCTATAATACGATATTAATTGTAAAAGAAGAGGAATAAATATATAGATATATAGCTATCAAATTTACAACTGCTTTTAATATACTCAATTCCAATATTCTTCAAATTTCTTTTGGTGAAAAAAAAAATACAAGCAATGGACGTTGATCAAGAAAGCATAATCCCTGAAAATATCAACGCAGGTCTGCAGCCAAATATTCATATGACACAAGCGAACCCGCAAGATATGATCTTAAATTTAGAAGAAGAATCAATATCTGGGACAGCACGCCAGAATGAATTGGCATCACACGGAAATATTAATAATTGTATTATTTGTAAACAGGCAGATACAGATGATATGGTGCAGTGCGATTCTTGCGACAAATGGTTTCATTTTGTATGTGTTAAAGTTGATGCCAGTATTGCTTATGTAGACTGGTCTTGTAAAAGATGCACATCAAAGGAAAAATTAAATATTAGAAAAAGCAAGTCATTCGCTTCAAGTTCTAAAAATAATGAAACTTCAAATAAAATTCATCTTGAACAAGAATTGGATGACAAACAATCAAGAATATCTGATGAATTATCAATAAATAATAAATACACTTAATGGATAAAAGGAAAATGTCAATCAATTAAAAGTCAAAATTTCCATAATGACACTGACATTTTCAACAAAAATCATTCATTATCCCCTCAACAAATTGCTGCTAGACAAGTGTTGTCCCTAAAAAGTAATCTTCCAGTATTTTATGGAAATCCAGTAGATTGGCCTTTATTCTATTCAAATTTTCTTGAATCTACAAGAAGATGTGGTTACACAAATCAAGAAAATTTAGTACGTCTCCAACAAAGTTTAAGGGGAAAAGCGCTAGATTTCGTCAGAAGCATGCTACTAATACCCGAAAATGTACCCATGGTTATAGAGAATTTAAAAATGCTATTTGGTCGACCGGAAATTATTATACAAAATTTAATAACAAAAATTAGAAATGAGAAACCAATAAGATTAGATAAAATAGACAGTTTAATTAACTTCGCAATGATGGTACGAAATTTGGTTGCTACCATGGAGGCTTCCAAGCTAACGGCTCATCTAAATAATCCTATTTTGCTGCAAGAGTTAATAACAAAATTACCAGCAAATATAAGATTAGATTGGGCTCGACATACTCTTGAAATTGAAGAAGTAAACTTGTCACATTTCAATGACAATACAGTAGCAACAATGAAGAAAAATATAGTGTTAAAAAGACAACCAATAATTTTTTGCAAGCAAGTCATACAAATACTCAATTAACAAATAACAAAAATAAATGTTCCGTATGTGATTCTGAAGAACATGCGATAGAAAACTGTGCAAAATTTAATAATTTTACCAAGAATCAGAGATGGAAAATAGTAACAGAAAAGAAATTATGCAGGTTCTGTCTCAAATCTCATTATTCTTCAAGATGTAATTTAAAGAAAGTCTGCATGATCGACAATTGTGGACGTAATCACCATCCTTTATTACATAATCCCAACTTTATCAACGTTACTACTCAAAATCCACAATCTTTAGAAGAAACCACAGAGTTTCAGTTTAATCATTCTCCAAATTCTCAATCTGTACTGTTTCGAATAATTCCTGTCTGTTTATACAACAAAAACATATGTATAGAAACATTCGCCTTTTTGGACGATGGTTCGTCGGTGACATTGATGGAAGAAAGCTTAGCAGATGAACTCAAGTTAGAAGGCCCAACAACAAGTTTATTTCTCAAGTGGACCAGTGAAATGTCAAGAAAAGAAAGTCAATCAAAAATATTGTCCTGTACAGTCGGTGGAACGTCAAATGACTCAAAGAAATATTCTTTAAAAATGTAAGAACTGTGAAACATCTTGGCTTACCAACGCAAACATTTCAGTTCAATGAAAATGATGCACATTACAAATATTTGAGCGATCTATCTCTAAAAAATTTTGTAAATGCATCACCAAAATTATTAATTGGACTTGATAACTGGAAATTATGCGTGCCACTAGAAATACGAGAAGAACATGAAAACTATCCAATTGCTGCAAGAACTCGTATAGGCTGGGTTGTAAGTGGACCAAACTTCCAAAACAAAGAACCACAAGAATATTCACTTCATATATGTGAATGCGAAAACGAACATAATCTTCTTAAATTATTTAAGGAATTTTCGTCCATTGAAAATTTTGGAACTAAACCTTTAGAAAACACTATAGAATCTGAAGAAAATTCACGTGCTAGAGATATCCTACAACAAACTACAGTACGGAAAGGCAAGAGATTTGAAACAGGACTACTTTGGAAACAGGATGATATTAAACTTCCTGACAACTATACAGTGGCATTGAAAAGACTCATATATTTAGAAAAGAAAATGTCACAAGACGAGGAAATTGCTGAAAGTTTAAAAAAACAAATAAAAGAATATGAAGAAAAGAAGTATATCAGGAAACTTCAGGAAAATGATATTTTGAATTCTCAAATATGGTATCTACCTATTTTCACTGTAAGAAACCCTAATAAACCAAAAAAGATTAGAATAGTATGGGACGCAGCAGCACAAACAGAAGGTGTATCACTCAACTCAGTGTTACTGCCAGGTCCAGATTTAATGTCAAATCTAATTAGTATTTTATACCGACTTAGACAAGGGAAATATGCTGTTACTGGTGATATAAAGGAGATGTTCCACCAGGTACAAATACGAGAACAAGATCAACATGCACAAAGATTTCTCTGGAGAAATGGAAAATCAGAACAGAAACCAGACATATATATTATGCAAGTAATGACATTTGGCGCTACGTGCTCTCCAAGTTCTGTACAATATGTAAAAAATTTAAACGCCGAAGAATTTAAAAATGAATATCCACGAGCAACACACGCAATTCAAGAAAATCATTATGTTGATGACTGGCTCGATAGTTTTGATAACCTAGATGAAGCAGTAGAGGTAGCAAAAAATGTTAAATATATACATGCTCAAGGAGGTTTCGAGATAAGAAATTGGCTTTCAAACTCCAGAAAACTTTAAATGAATTGGACGAGAACATCGAAATAATAGAGAAAAATCTGAATGAAAAAGAATCAACAGGCAAAATATTAGGTATGTGGTGGAATACGTCAACAGATTCCTTTATTTACAAAATAAACAGTACAAAATTAGATATGAATACATTAAATGGCACCAGACGTCCAACAAAAAGAGAAGTTTTAAGAACATTAATGTGCATCTACGATCCGTTCGGTCTTATTGCCAATGTTCTAGTTTACCTAAAAATTCTTCTACAAGATATTTGGAGATCAGGAATATTATGGGATGAAAAAGTGAGTTTGCCTTTTCTGCAGTAGTATATTTACGATATGAAAATACATCAGGAATGCACTCTACACTTATTGGTTCAAAAACCAAGGTAGCTCCGCAAAAACCCATATCAATCCCACGTCTTGAACTACTGGCAGCAGTATTAGGTGCACGATTAACAAATTCAATAAAAGCAGATTTGATGTTAAAAATAAATAAAATATATTTTTGGACAGATTCCAAAACTGTTCTATACTAGTTGAAATCCGACGCAAGAAAATATCGTCAGTTCGTTGCATTGAGAATTGGAGAACTGCTAGAATTGACCAATGTAGAAGAATGGCACCACTGGGTACCTACAGACCAAAATGTGGCCGATGAGGCAACAAAATTCTTTGTTGAAAACCGCTGGTTCACAGGTCCAACTTTTCTATTGCAATCACCAGACAACTGGCCTAAAGATTCATCAACTATTTATTCAGATGAGTATCAAGAAAATGGTATATTAAGAGTCCATGGAAGAATAGACAATGCAGATGTTTCATATGATTTAAAAAGACCAATAATATTACCAAGCAAACATCTAATTACGAAATTAATAATCATGGAATATCATGAAATGTATCATCATATAAATCATGAAACAGTAATTAATGAAATCAGGCAAAAATTTATCATACCAAAATTAAGAGTTCTTCTAAAAAAAGTAAGAAATATGTGCCAAAATTGTAAAAATTTCAAAGCAAAACCAAACATTCCAATCATGGCTCAATTGCCAAAAGCACGACTAGCCTTTCTCAGAAGACCATTTACTTTCGTTGGAATAGACTATTTTGGACCTATCGAAGTAAAAATTGGGCGAAGAAAAGAGATGGGGAGTATTATTTACTTGTTTAACTATACGTGCAATTCATCTGGAGATTGCATGCAGTCGATCAACAAATTCATGTATTCAATGTTTAAAACAATTTATTTTCACAAGAGGTTGCCCATGTGAAATATATTCAGACAATGGGACAAATTTTCGGGGAGCCAAAAACGAACTCGATAGAGAAATCAAAAAGATTGATCAAAGTAAACTTATGGAATGTTATCCCAAAATAAAGTGGATATTTAACCCTCCGGCAGCGCCACATATGGGAGGATCATGGGAACGTCTGATACGTTCTGTTAAGTCAAACTTAACACAAATTTTAAAAACCAACAAAGCAACAGAAGAAATATTAAGAAGCAGTTTTAAAGAAATAGAATTTATTGTAAATTCTAGGCCACTTACATATCTGCCGTTGGATTCTGATGAAGAAGAGGCCCTCACACCAAATCATTTTCTACTAGGCACGTCAAATGGACTAAAACCACCAGCAGAATTTCAGAATGATGAAAAATCGCTAAAAAATGGTTGGAAGCGTTCTCAGATGATAACACAACAATTTTGGAGACGATGGGTGCAGGAGTACTTACCAACTTTGACCCGTCGGACAAAATGGTTTAAAACCTCGCCATTATTAAAGATTGGAGACATAGTTGTAATTATAGACTCAATGAACCCGTGAAATGTATGGCCAAGAGGAAAAATTATAGATATAAACCTAGGAAAGGACGGTCAAGTAAGAAGTGCAGTTGCTAAAACACAACAAGGGCTTTTTACCAGACCAGCAGTAAAATTAGCAAAATTAGACGTTCTTGAGTAAGCCGATACATACGCATCGACTTACTAGAGGGGGAGAATGTAACGATGATCAAGTATGTAAAGAGTATAATTGTGTAATCAAGTGTGCAAAATATATAATTGTAAAGATGATTGAAGTATTCAGAAAAAATAAAAAAAATAAACAAAAGGTATAAATTGAAAGAACCGACAGATACAAGCTAATTTATTAATCGCCAGATACAAGCTAATTTATTAATCGCAATTAAATACAAAGTAAGAAATAAACCTGAATTAAATAATAAATATGATGAATTAACATATTAATTTTTATAGGAAATTTGAAGCTACCATAAGCTAATATAAACTCACAAGCTAACAAGCTAACTAGCTAGCAAGCTAACGAGCTAAATTCTTAACTAACTAACGATCTATTATTTATAATCTGAATACTCCGAACATTTATCTATAATACGATATTAATTGTAAAAGAAGAGGAATAAATATATAGATATATAGCTATCAAATTTACAACTGCTTTTAATATACTCAATTCCAATACCATGTCTAACTTTAAGAAGAATCACGCCGTCATCCGTCACTTTTGACAATCTATCTATGAACTTTAAATGAGTATATCTTTTAATAGAACTTTGATATCAAAGATTTAAAACAATTTCATGAATAATAGACTTGAGCAAAGGTGTTACAACTAATTTAAGTTTAAAACATAACGTATTTAATTAATATAAATTTTGACGTTTCCAATGTCAAAAGTCAATATTGACAAATGTGTGAAGAAGTAACTAAATTAAAACCAAATATTCCTAAACTAACTTCGCTGAAGACGGTGGCAGTTGTATTAGGATTCACAATATTAATTTATAAATTTAAAAATTAACTACTATTTTTTAATACAAACTGTGTTGCCAAATTATATAAAGTAACTAAATAAAAATCAGATATTTCTAAATAAAATAAATTGAATACTTTGCTATTTGTTATCAAAAGAAAGGAAACCATAAGGGCCAGTTTTAAAATGACAAAAAAAATGTGTCATGTCGATCTGCATTTGTTTTCCGTAAAACGTTGTTAGAAGTAGATCGCCCTTGGGTTTTAAGGAAACGACACAATACGGACTGGTGTGCACGAATGACAAAAATGTTCTATGTAGATTAGAATTTGTTTTTTGCAAAATGTTGTCAGAAAAATGTCGTGTTTGGGTATTTTCGAATTACAAAAGTCAATGTTGCCAAATGTTTAATAAAGTAACTAAACAAAGAACAAATATTCCCAAATGAAAGGTTACTGAAGACAGTGAATGTTATATTAGGCTAGGTCATGATGAGGGCTAGCGTGCAGAATGAACAAAAATGTTCTATATCGAACGACTTTTGTTTTTTGGGAAAAGTTGTGAAAAGTATGTGGTGTTTGGTATCAAATGAAAAGGCTCGATGAGGGCTGGCGTGTAGAATTAACAAAAAAGGTCAATGTTGATCGGCTTTTGTTTTTTGCAATAATTTCTCAAAGATATGTCGAGTTTGGTCTCAAATGAAAGGTCTCGTTGAGGGCTAGCGTGCAGAATTGACAAAAATGTTCCATGTCGATCGGCTTTTGTTTTATGCAAAAAGTTGTCAGAAGTATGTAGTGTTTGGTATGAAATGAAAGGTCTCTGAGAGGGCTAGCGTTCAGAATTGACAAAAAATGTGCTATGTCGATCGGTATTTGTTTTTTGCAAAAAGTTGTCAGAAGTGTGTAGTGTTTGGTATCAAATGAAAGGTTACAATGAAGGCTGGTGTGCAGAATTAACGAAAATGGTCAATGTCGATCGGCTTTTGTTTTTTGCAAAAGGTTGTCACAAGTATATAGTGTTTGGTATCAAATGAAAAGTCTCGGTGTGGGCTAGCGTGTAGATATGATAAAAATGTTTCATGTCGATCGACTTTTGGTTAATGCAGAAAGTTGTCAGAAGTATGTCGTGTATGGTATCAAATGAAAGGTCTCGGTGAGAGTTGGGGTACATAAATGACAAAAATGTTTCATGTCGACCGACTTTTGTTTTTTGCAAAAAAATATTAGAAGTATATCGTGTTTGCAATCTAATGAAAGGTCTCGGTGAGGCCTGACGTGGAAATATTAAATAATTGTTTCATGTCGATCGGCATTTGTTTTTGCACTGACAGCGGAGCTCTACGGAATGCTCGGCGTAGCTCGTAGTATATATATATATATATATATATATATATATATATATATATATACAGGGTGAATACTGAAAACCTTGACATAGGGAAATAACATGGGAAAACAGTTTTTTGCTGTTTCCATCTGTCCATACACCATTGTGGATTAGATCCACTTTTTGTTCACTATTGGACACAAATACAGGATGATTTTTATAAAAACGAAACTAAAAATCAAAGAATAATATTATACATAGATGCGACAGGCTCCAATATTAAAGCTCCAAAGCCTAAACCAAAACCAAGTGGATTCGATAAACCAAAAGTAGTTTATTTATATGTTGGTTTAATGAAAACATCCACTAAATCTATACCTATTACACAAATGATTTCACAGTCTCATGATACTGAATCAATATCTACATGGCTAAGACGGTGGATTCTTTCAAAAAGATTACCAGATGAAATTGTCACAGATGCGTCTGCAGCTTTATTAAATGCAGCAACAAGAGCTTTTACTCCTTTCCACAATATAAATGAATACATAGATAAATGTATGTCACATTTAATAAATGGCAATCAAGATGTACCTAGTTGTTTTATTCGAATTGATAGATGTCATTTTATTAAAAGTGTTTCAAACTGGAAATGTTTTAAAAACAAGGATCGTCGAGTAAAAGAATTTTATTGTCGGTGCATAGGCCTACTTGTGGACATGACATATTTTTCAAAAATGAAAAGTGTAATAAAAGATATTATAGTTGTTTGTTTATCGTCCAAAGAAGGTTATATTGAAAATGTACCTGTGGAAAGCGAAATAGCGAAAGATAGATTAATTCATTTTATATCAACAGAAAATGATGATTTAGGCACACATAAATCGGAGAATGTTGATGACATTTCAATTAATATTGATAATGAGGAAGATTTTTGTGATACCGAGGAGATGGAAATCGTGTCCAAAATTTCAAAAAGCTGGATTGATGATATATTTGAAGAAGCGAAAATATTAATATGCAATACTGTTGTAGGTCCGAAAGATAACATGCATTTTTTGCCTGCTTTAGAAAATATTTTAAAGAAAATTTTTACTAAAATTGTTTTATGGTCTGCAGTATTGGTATCTCAACACGATGGTTCCAAAAAAGCGGCTACGAGTTCAGCTGTTGAGAGTTATTTTAAAGAAATCAAACAACACATTCTAAAAAATGAAAAATTGTCAATCAGATCTGATATTTTTCTTCCAATCCATATCAATTCCATAAATGGGTCAATAAAATTACAATTTAATGATACAATATTAAAGAACGAGCAGGATAAATATTCAGTGACTTTGGACACGAAATCTGATTTAATTACTCCGCAAAAAAAGAATAATGAAGATTATCCAGTTGGCGAAATACAGACATCTACAACAAATCTTGGCCTCTACACTCCTGATTTAAAGAAGAAAACCTCATCGCAGTTCCCTAAAGAATCTGTGTTTAATTCTGATCCACGGCAAGAAGAAAACTGGAAAAATAAAAACACAATGACACCATCTCCAATAAAAAAATCTTCAAAATCGTATTTGCTGCATCAAAAAGATTGGGTTGTAAGTGCTTCCTACATATTTATATTAATAATATACGCGTACAAACCTATTTTCATGACAATTCCACAAGTGATATTTTTTGTGAAATAATAGGCGTTGGAGTCAATCAAGGCGCTACAAAAAATGTATACAATTTGCGATTTAAAATTTTATTACAATATCACTCTCCAGAAGAAATAGGAAACAATATTAAAAGTTTAGATTGTAATTGTTCCTTATCATATTTATATAACAAAATTTTAAACACGAATTTATATAATTTTAAATCTGGAAAATATAATAGGAATAATGTACTAATTTCATTAAATTTAACTAATATTAGTCGTTTAGATGTGAACACCTTGGAAACAGCTTTAGAAAGTTATGATGAAAAAGAATTAAATCCATGTGGAATATTAAGTTTCGAACTATTTATTTTAGACAACAGTAGTATGTATGAAAAAATACCTTTGTTCGACATTGACGGTATACCTAAAAAAATCAAAGTAAATGACATATTGTTTGAATTAATATGTATTATAGAATTTATACCACCTTTACTTGAAAACATGTCAGGACATTATGTGGCACACTGCAAATCATCTACTACGCACAAATGGGAAATTTTTGATGATGTAAAAAAACATATATATAAAAGTTCAAAATCAGTTAGGGCACAAGTTTTAATTTATTGTAAACCCTAATGGATAATATGTACCGTACTTACGATAATATTAAGATATTATTTTAAGTACGTCTTTATTTTCTTTTTAAAAAAATAAGAGTTATATTTGTTTTTATTTGTTTCATAAGGATGTTTTATTTTGTAACTTTGTTAAAATATTATATATTATTCCTTCATACAAATTTGTATTTTATTATAAGTAAATAAAATGAACTATATATTGTTGATATGTGTTTTATTATCAAATCTATAAACTACTGTCATATCATAAAAAATTTATATAAAGACATAATATATATAAATACAGGGAGTTGCTATACCTCTGCAGGAAATTTTAATGACTATACTGATTATAGAACATTTTTTTCTAATTTGCAAAAATAATGGACGGCCTAGCGAAAAGGATTAAATTAAAGTTCTTAGAAGAGGAATATCAATGACTTCTAGCTGTTCATTCATTATTCTTCCCTTCAGCTGATTGGCCCTTATAAAGTTATATGGGACTTGCGGTAATGGTTCTTTTAGGCAGGTAGTTTCTTCTGACGTATGAAATTAAGGGTTGTACCAGAAATTATCTTTGAAAATATTTCGTAATTATGTATTTTTAAACCTAGATTAAAATATTTAAAGAATAATGCATTTCAAATACACGTCTTCTAATTTCAATTTTTAAATTGAGAAGAGATTAAATTATTAAAATAAATTCAACTATAAATTACGAACAGTAATTATAACAAATATAAGAAATACTTCGTTGTTTTAAAAAAAAAAATTATTCATGTTAATATTTTCGCTTATAAAGTCTCTTTATAGGTACAGGGTCAGTTTTGGATAAGTCATCAAAATGTAACATTATTTCTCTGCTTGCAGTTTTTAGTACTGTATGCATAAAATTCTTAATACGAATCTGTGGAGACCCTGAAAATACCATTTTGTAAACGTGTGTCATGCTGAAACAATAATTATGTATTTGTTGTATCTTTTATTTCTTATTTATATTTTCAGTTTACAAAATTTACACAAAGTAAGTACAGTATGAATTTCTTTAATATGGCCCTGTAATAACTCTTCAAGTGATACCTTTGAGTTGGGGTAATATATAGCTCCTGATCACAAAGCTTCCCACCATTCCATAAAAGGTTGTAAAACCCGCATAAGTCAGTTTCATATACATCTTCTACTATAAATTGTTGTAAAATTAATGGATAATATTTACCTTACTAACGATAATATTAAGATATTATTTTAAGTATTTACCTTACAAAGTTACAAATTCCACTTCGTTTTTCCACAATACAAAATTCCATATTCAAACTTTCATATTCTGGAACAAATCGGCACAAACCTAGCACTAACTGATAGTATAGTCATTTTTAATTTTCTCTATTATTTACGAATATGGTAGTGTCAAGTTGGGGTACCAACTGAAATTGTTAATATTACTGTTATTTAAATAGAACAAACTTCCATATTCTGGAACAAACCAGCACAAACATAGCACCAACTGATGGTATAGTAATTTTAATATTTTCTATTATTTACAAATTTGGTAGTGTCAAGTTGGGGTGCCAACTGAAATTGTTGATATTTTCGTTATTTAAATAGAACAAACTTCCCTATTCTGGAACAAATCAGGACAAACCTAGCACTAACTGATGGTATAGTTATTTTTAATTTTCTCTATTATTTATAAATTTGATAGTGTCAAGTTGGGGTACCAACTGAAATTGTTAATATTTCTGTTATTTAAATAGAACAAACTTCCATATTCTGGAACAAACCAGTACAAACCTAGCACTAACTGTTGGTATAGTTATTTTTAATTTTCTCTATTATTTATAAATTTGATAGTGTCAAGTTGGGGTGCCAACTGAAATTGTTGATATTTCTGTTATTTAAATAGAACAAACTTCCATATTCTGGAACAAACCAGCACAAACCTAGCACTAACTGATGGTATAGTTATTTTTAATTTTCTCTATTATTTATAAATTTGATAGTGTCAAGTTGGGGTGCCAACTGAAATTGTTGATATTTTTGTTATTTAAATAGAACAAACTTCCATATTCTGGAACAAACCAGCACAAACCTAGCACTAACTGATGGTATAGTTATTTTTAATTTTCTCTATTATTTATAAATTTGATAGTGTCAAGTTGGGGTGCCAACTGAAATTGTTGATATTTCTGTTATTTAAATAGAACAAACTTCCATATTCTGGAACAAACCAGCACAAACCTAGCACTAACTGATGGTATAGTTATTTTTAATTTTCTCTATTATTTATAAATTTGATAGTGTCAAGTTGGGGTGCCAACTGAAATTGTTGATATTTCTGTTATTTAAATAGAACAAACTTCCATATTCTGGAACAAACCAGCACAAACATAGCACTAACTGATGGTATTATGTTTTTTATTTTTTTTTATGTTGGGCACCCCAACTTGACATACATCAAGGTTTTCAGTATTCACCCTGTATAATAACAAAACATAATTTTCATATCACTGATGGATGTTCTATTCAGGTATACATTGGTAATATGAGCTGCAATTTCGGTTAAATTAGACAAAACTTTTCAAAATAGTAGGCCAGTTTCATATTTTAATTTTCTCAAAAAATGCATAGGTCATTAGACATGAGAAATAATGTAAAAAGGACGATTTCTTTGAAACAATTTAATTCCAAAATAGTGCCAGATAGAGCTAAAAGTTTCAAATAAAATTTTGAGTTCATAAAGCCCTCTTTACACTGACGTAGAATTGAAATTGTTATAATGCCTAAGAAGTTATGGCACAAAGAAATAATTTTTTAAATGTTTGAAAAGTAAATTAGTATTAATAAAAATATCTCTATTTTTAAATACGCCTATTTCTGGATTTGAAATTTTTTATTTAAAATAATAGATTACATTTGTGACTCAGAAATAATTGTTAATGCAATCGATGTTACTAGTAATATTTTTGTTAAAAATGTGGATTTTTTTTGGAAAAAGGATAATTTTATTCAGTGACACATCAAAGCTACATAAACTTCTGGGGCGAAAAATGTGATAGCTAAGTATACATCGGTATGCGAGTTTTTATTGCAAATAGTTTTATGTTTCACCCATTAAAATAATATGACACTATCATTTTCACTTTTTAATAGTAAAATCATCCTATTTCGGGAATGTTATAGTATCAAAATTAGGGTTTCACCAAGACAAGAATCCTTCCAATTTTGCGCAACATCTTGTTTTGTCTTGCATTACGAAGCAAGAAATAAAAAACATTCTTGTCTTGTGAATTTCTTGCTACCTTATTTCTTGTCTTTTCTTGCAATTTCTTGTCTTGTCTTGCTGTCTTGCTAGTTGAGGGAACTGTAGCAACAGTATAGATAAATTAAACATTATTAAATAATCATGTGCAAGCCGTATGCTGTTATTTTTATAATTATGCTCGTAAATACTACTTTCTGTAAATCAATATATATTACACATTTTTCATGTTAATTTGTTCATCAATGTTTTTTTATATGAAAATGACTTGAATTAAATTATGATTTAAATGTGTGTATTGCCCAAATTCATAAATACTCATTAAATTGTTTAATAATAATTTCTCCAATAACGAAAACAAAAGTCGATGTTGAAGTTCGTTGAACAAATTGGAAGCGTTATACTTATAACTATAACGAACGTTTGTGAATATGAGCATAATTCTGGTAGGTTCCTCGTATAAGGATCATATGTACCTACATAGTTATTTGTAAGGGATAAATATGTTTTTAACTGAGAAAAATTTGCAGTCGCCACTAGGACTCGAACCCAGGACCTCTGTCATTCTAGAACAGCGCTCTGCCGCTGAGCCATAGTGACCAGTGACTGCTGTAAATTTTTCTCAGGTCCGGACGTCTAACAATTGCCGAGATTATCCCACATGGATATATAACAGAATAATGGATTGACTATGGACAAGTGGCAAATTTACCTGTGAAATAATATTTAAAGTATTGAAGACTCTTGAAGTTTAACTCTAACTTCCTACGCAGTATATAGTAAGGGATAAATATGTTTTTAACTGATAAAAATTTGCAGTCGCCACTGGGACTCGAACCCAGGACCTTTCGAGTCCCAGTGGCGACTGCAAATTTTTCTCAGTTAAAAACATATTTATCCCTTACTATACAGGGTGTTCCATTTAAAAGTGCTACCATTGCTATCTCGAGAACTATAAGAGCTACGAGATTGGTTAAATTAGCAATTATCAATTATTTTGTTATATTATTATATGATATGTACATATCGCTGAATTCAGAAAAAAATACTCTATCGAATAACCTAAAAATAAACATACGTTCCCATTTAAAATAAGAAAGTTGTGTCCCGTATTTTGAGAACCACTGGTTGAAAAAAAATTTTTTTTGCTCATTGTATTAGTCTTGTAAAATGGTGGTTCTTTGCTAATTTAACCAACCTCGTAGCTCTTATAGTTCTCGAGATAGCAATGGTGGCACTTTTAAATGGAACAAACTGTATACTGCGTAGGAAGTTAGAGTTAAACTTCAAGAGTCTTCAACTCTTTAAATAGTTATTTGTGTTTGAATATTGCAGAAAACAGAATCTATGTATATATCATGAACACGCAAATTAGTGAATTTTGTTTACAATTTAAAATATTTTATCGCAATAGATACTAATCTTAATTTATTTTATAATTTATGAAATACAATAAAGAAAGTTAAAAATGTAACAGAAAATAGTCATAATGTTATTTATTATTCCTTGTCATTGTACTTACTTTTTTTTTAAATAAAAATTTTCATAATTACGCTAGTCCCATCTGTTGTCACCACCTAACAACAAACTTACGTTATAGCCATCTGTTGTCATTCTCTAGCAACATAAATCATATCCTCAAACACTATCTTACATTTACGAACATTAATAATTTAGATCGTTACAAAAAATATCCCAGCGTTCGTATAAATAAATAAAGCAACGCAAACAATAAAGTACATTAAAAAAATTAAGAGCAAGATTTCTTGCAAAATGTGGCAAGAATTCTTATTCTTGCTGAACTTATTTTTTATCTTGTCTTGCTTTTTCAACCTTGAGTCTTGTCTTGTTTTTAAGCAAGACGAAAGACAAGAACAAGACAAGACCAAGAATTTCGTGAAACCCTAATCAAAATAAATACCTACAACAATAACAAAATAAATACCATTGTTTACTATTTCCGATTGGTTCCGGATCCTCTGTACGAAGTAGCAGAGGCTACAGGCTGACAACCTAAACCTCTCAAATACAACTAAAATGTCACGAAACTAATATATAACTTGGATAGGTACGCGAGGCCCCGTTCCTGCTCGGAATATTATGTAATAAGAAAGTATGAATCTTATATTGATATTGATGTACAAGTATATTCAGCTCTGATGAGTCATAAAATGACACAGCCCATTCCCGGAAAACGATTATTTCACAAGTATATTCAAATTTTTCCCCTACTGAAGGATAATCCTTTTCTGTCCAGCATTAACTGAAATAAGCCTACTATAGTTTCAATACTTTAAAATTCTTCGCGCTATGCTTTCTATCATGACAGCATTTTGTGTCAGCAAATAAAGTTCCTAGAAATATCAAGTGACTTTACCATTATAAAGTGTTCTCGTGTCGCCCATGCTTAGTAAATATTACTTCATTGTCTCTAGGTGAGGAAAATGAATTTCACAGCCGATTTTTAATAAAATCAGTATTGCATATTAAATAATTATTATAATAAATAAGTGAGAAAAAGAGTAATACATTTTAGTATCTAGTAATAATAATAATAAAGATGTTCTTATAATAAGTAATTTAAACTAGGTACATGTTTAACTTATAAATTAACTGTACATAATATCTACAGGCAATAAAAATGGAGAAAAAAAGGGACTTATGAAATTAGTAATATAAATTATAAGCAATTCCACGGAGAAAGTCGAGGATTGTTCGATTATGTCGATCATTAACGATCGTTGTAATCCTTTGATCTTTCTGTATATACTGTCTTTTACGTTTGAGTCGCGGCTGACCAAGGATTATTGATTCCATTTCTGTTGCCACGTTTTCTTGCTCCCTTCTTAATTCCTGCATTAAGGAAAAAATTCCAGGATGATCTTTTCCCACTAATATTTGCCATCTTCTGTGCCAACCCTCGACCTTATTTTGGGTACGAGGTAGACCTAGGGTTTGGCTATCATAAATAGACCAAAGCTGAGGTGGGAAAAGTGGTGGAACTCTCACTTCTCTTCTATTAATTTGTCTTACGCGGCCATTGACATAATTTTCGTCGAACCATGAAACTACTTCCAAAGTGTTTTCTGGCAATATTTCTTTTAATGCCGCAAATGCTTCTGGTATTTCTGGACCAGGAAGAAACGCTAATGCGCCAATTTGTCTCATTAAAAGACTGAAATTTTCATCCTGTCCATACAATATGGATAAACCATGACTTTGTATTTTGCGCCAAATATTTTGGCATAAATGAAAAAAACAACCTTTATTTATCGCCATTGGAAATTCTGTAGATGAAGCGTTAATTGCAGCTTTTTCAAAGTCGGTAATCATAAATTGTGGAGCTAATTGTATATTAAATTCCTCAGCCACATCTGATAAATCTTGAAATGCCCTAATATATAAAGCTTCAGATTTTCTTGACATTAATATGTACACTAAGGGTAGTACTCTTGAATTTTCTTCACCGCCAACAGGAGCATGAATTGAATATAGTTGTAAAAATATATTCGGAGAAGTCTTAAATGTTCCATCCATTATCCAAAAGGTCGCCTCACTTAGTTTTCTTATATTATTTTCTGTAGAAAATAATAATAATTTATCTTTGTCTATATCGCTATTACGCAATAAAAATAATTCCCCTGAAGATAAGTATTTTTGATCTTCAGGAATTATTAAACCTTCTAGTGGTTGCGGTTCGATAGGGTTGTTTTTATTTTGTATTCTCTTAATAGTTTTTTTTAATGATTTACTCGACGGTAACGCCACCCGTGATACGCTACTCATTTCATAGGCAACCCTATTTATAATTTGAGCTGGCTGTTCCTGCGTTATCGATGCAACTCTTTTCATTTCTAATTGAAATATGTATATAAGTTTGATAAAATGAATACTGGTTTGAAATAATTAACAAGAAAAACAGAAATAATTTATTTATATAATAAACACACTGACAGAATTATTTCATTCATAACAACAACATTATTTTTTATATATATGCCTACTTCTAAAGTTATTTTAAAATGATAAGGATGGTTGATCAAATTTGAAATATTTCAACACTCTCCCTCATTTGATAACTTAAGAAGTCCAAAATTATTACATAATTTTTTAAGTCTAGGAGCATGAACTGGTTTCGTCAAAAAATCTGCTAATTGATTATTAGTATCAATTCGTAAAATTATAATTTTACCTGACGTTACCAGTTCTCTCACAAAATTGTCTAATTTCAATATGTTTAGTTCTGCGATGATATTCGGGGTTCTTTGCTAGTCGAATTGTTGCTTCATTGTCAACTCGCAGAACAGGAACCTTTGTCAAATGACCAAGGTTTTGTAGCATTCTTGTGAGCCATATTATTTCTTTTGCTGCTTCACTAGCTGCTACAATTTCAGCTTCGGTGGTAGATGTTGCTACTGAAGACTGCCGTTGGCTGGTCCAGGATATGGGGCCACCTGAGTAAAGACAAAGAATACCTGTAGTTGAACGTCTAGTCTCATAGTCACCACCATGATCTGCATCGCTGAAAACCTCTAATTGATCTTTATCTACATTACTTTTGTAGATAATACCAACATCAGTTGTGCCTTGCAAATATCGTAAAATTCTCTTTACTTTGATGATGTCACAACTGGTAGGATTTTCCATTTTTCTGGATACTACACTCACAGCGTAAGCAATATCAGGCCTGGTTCCGCACATAAGATACATCAATGCGCCAACAACCTGTCTATAAGGAAAGTTAACATTGATTTTATCTTCATTGTCTTCATCATCTTTAATAATTGGGATTGATACAGATCTACAATTTTCCATTCCAAATCTTTCCAAAATTTTTCTTGTATAATGTTTCTGTGATACAGTTATAGACCCGTCTTTATCTTGATTAATTTCTAATCCTAAAAAGAACGATGCGGTCTTTGTTGTTATTTTAAATTCATTTCGTAGATCTTGTAAAAATTCTTGAACTTCATTGTCATCATTACTCGCAATTAAGCCATCGTCTACATAAAGAGCAAGAATTATTTTCTTCATTTTTCTTTCTCTTATAAAGAAGCAGGGATCTGCTTGACTGGTTTTAAATCCCATTTTCTGTAAATAGTCCATAAATTTTTTACTCCAACATCGAGGGGCTTGTTTTAATCCATATAAGCTTTTTCTTAACCTACATACTCTCCTTGTTTTATCACTGTATCCTTCTGGTTGCTTCATATATATTGTATCTTCTAATTCGCTATACAAAAAAGCTGTTGATACATCCATTTGTGTAAGAGACAATTTTTCATTAGCTGCAATACTTAAAAGTGTGCTTATTGTTGTCATTCTTACCACAGGGCTAAATGTTTCATCAAAATCAATCCCTCTTTTTTGTGAGAAACCCTTAACTACTAGCCTAGCTTTAAACTTTTCTACAGATCCATCAGGATTTACTTTTACTCTATATACCCATTTGCAAGGTAGAGCTTTTCTTCCAACAGGCAGATCTACTAATTCCCACGTTTTGTTTTCATGAAGAGATGTCATTTCTTTATCCATTGCTTCTTTCCATTCTTCATATTCTTCACATTTAGTGGCTTCTTGATAATTTTGTGGTTCTTTAAAATCTATAATTGTTGACATAACGTAATCTTCAAATCTTCTTACTTTTTGAAGTTTAGTTCGATCACGTAGTTGCATTTTATTCATTTCTTCATTTTCTTCAGATACTTTATTTTCATCAATTAAGTTATCATTTAGAATTTCTTCTTCAATTAAATTATCTTCATTTAAAATTTCTTCTTCAGTTTGTGTAGTTGAATCTTGATTAATAGGATGAGCATTTTCAACAGGTTTTGGATTTTCAGCAGATATTGGTATTTTTGTTTTCATATTAAGTGGTGTTTCTTGAAATATTACATCACGTGATCTGATTAATTTGTTATTTTTTTTATTCCAAATACGATACCCTTCATTATTATCGTATCCAATTAATATACCTCTTATTGCCTTTTTATCCAGTTTCTTTCTTCTTTGATCAAGAATATGTGCATAACACGTAGAACCAATTATTCTTAAATGTTTAATTCTTGGCTTCTTGTTATACCATAACTCATAAGGAGACATTTCGAAAACACTTGAAGGTCCAGTTCGATTTAAAATATAACAAGCAGTATTAATTATTTCAGCCCATAAAAATTGTGGAATATTAACTTGTGTATGCATCATTGCTCTGGCTGTTTCAATTATTGTTCTATTTTACCTCTCACTACTACCGTTTTGCTCCGGAGTGTAAGGCATGGTGAGTCTCTGAACTATTCCTTTTTCTTCAAGTATTTTCTTCACATTCTTATTATCAAATTCTCGTCCATTGTCACTTAATAGTTCTTTGATGGAATGTCCTGAAGTTTGAACTTCAGCTAGCATTTGTTTTACTTTTTCTGCAACTTCAGATTTTTCTTTCAAAA
The DNA here is from genome assembly GCA_035578165.1 of Stenolophus ochropezus. Taxonomy (NCBI): domain Eukaryota; kingdom Metazoa; phylum Arthropoda; class Insecta; order Coleoptera; family Carabidae; genus Stenolophus; species Stenolophus ochropezus. The sequence continues at coordinate 15,809,879 of JAQOWZ010000003.1, read as the reverse complement.
AATAAATGTACCGAAATCTGGAATAATCGTCCTTAAATAAAACAAAATAACGATATCCAGAATTTGATGGATGAAATGGCCCACACACGTCTGTGTGAAACAACTCGCCCGGTTTTGTTGCTCTTATTCTGTTACCAAAAGGGAGTCTATGTGCCTTACCATATATACATCCGGTACAGAGTTCATTATCTAATTTTACATTAATTCCAAGCTCTTTACTAATTTTTGACTTAACATGACATTTATTTTGAGGTTCAAGTCTTTCATGATATAACTGAAGTAAGTTTTCATCATTAAATACATTTACTTCAGCAGGATATTGTGGCTTTACATTTTTAAGAGCAATTTTATAGAGCCCTCCGTATAGATTTCGAATTCCTATTAATATTATCTTATTCCCAATTTTAAACTCACATTTTTCAGCTTTCGAATAAAATACTGAATTGGGATGTTTATCTTGTGCAGATAAAACAGAAAACAGATTTTTCTTAATGCTAGGTACATACCAAACATCTTCTAGGGTAATTTTATGCCATTTACCGTATACTACTGCCTCTATTTCAATGCTTCCTTTTCCAATTGCTTTAATTAAGTTTCCATTTGCTGTAGTTACAGTATGCTCACAAGAAAAATTTTGAAAACTTTTAAATATATCCTTGCGATTTGTCACATGATTTGTTGCACCATTGTCTACATACCAATCTTCATCTGTTTCTTCAGTAGATGAAATTTCAGCTGACACTGTAAGCAGAGACAAATTTATATCATTCTGACCTGGCTTTGACTTCGGAGGATATCCATCAGCCTTCCATTTACGACATTGTATTATTTTATGACCTTTTTTCTTACAATAATTACATATTATTTTCTTTTTAAATTCTGTATATTTCTCTGCATTTTGTTTTGAATGATGTGTAGATACTAGTACTTCTTGAAGAATTTTTTCATTCTCTACACATTTGTTCTTCAGAGCTCTTTCATATGCGCAAAGCTGGTTAGTTAGATTATCAATATTTCTATCTGCTTTTGACATCAGCATCCAGCTAGATTTAAAAGAGAAATAGTCTTCTGGTAAAGTACCTAAAATTTTACATATTAAAAACAGGTCAGGCAATTCATATTTATTTTGAGCATCTCTATTCATTTCTTCTTTTAATTCATTCCACATATTTTTCAATTTTGACATATGTGTTGATATGTCATCATGAACTAATTTGTTGTAATTGAAAAATTGTAGACAAATATCATATATTTTATCTTCAGATATGCCATCATACAACCTATGTAGCTCATTCCATACGTTGCGAGCAGTTGTAAAACGCATAATTTTCTGAAGTGTCTCTTCTGTCATATTAATTGTCATTACAATTAATGCATTACTGTCTGCTTTTAGAAATGCTTCTAATTCAGTCTTGTATTTTTCTTTTTCTTGTTGAGTTGCAGTTACAGGCAATGATTCAGGTTTTACAAATTTTCCTGTTACAACTTCCATCGCACCAGAAATACTTCTCAAACATATACATATTTTGTACTTCCATGTACTCCAGTTGGTGTGGCAATCTTCTCATTCACGACAACGTCCGTTACATTTGGAGCATGATTGTGATCACTGTGGTGTCTAAATACATGATTATTATTTGAGAAGAAATTAGACGCACGTGCAGTACAAAAAACATCATCATTCTTTCCTTCTGCTAAATGATTCCTTTTCTTAGATTCCCAATAAAATAAATCACCTCGGCTTTTGTTCTTCGTCATTATATAGCCACTAATGGCGATCTGTAGTTTCCCTCTCTGGGATTCCACAAGTTTACATATTTCACCCTCCATTTCCGACACCTACTAGGAAATAATTATTAATACTACTTATAACGCCTCCCAAATTTTATATTGCATCTGTTTCATATCCTACCTTAATATTATTTACCTACTGGGGCGGGTTTGACTACACAGGAAAACAAGACAAAGCGTTTTCTACAAATGTGCATGCTCATAAATATGCAAAAAGGATGTTCACATTACACATTATATTTAAATAAAATTTAAAAAATAAAATAAATAATATTATAATAGTTCAAGAACTACATACCTTACATACAAATATGTATATATTTTTTTAAAGTAAAGTAATACCTATCGTATTCGAGGCCCTGTTACTTTACTTTTATGTATTTAGACACCACAGTGATCACAATCATGCTCCAAATGTAACGGACGTTGTCGTGAATGAGAAGATTGCAGAAATGAAAAGAGTTGCATCGATAACGCAGGAACAGCCAGCTCAAATTATAAATAGGGTTGCCTATGAAATGAGTAGCGTATCACGGGTGGCGTTACCGTCGAGTAAATCATTAAAAAAAAACTATTAAGAGAATACAAAATAAAAACAACCCTATCGAACCGCAAACACTAGAAGGTTTAATAATTCCTGAAGATCAAAAATACTTATCATCAGGGGAATTATTTTTATTGCGTAATAGCGATATAGACAATGATAAATTATTATTATTGTAAGAAATAGTTAGACACAATGAAACTCACAACTTAATTTTAAGACAGTAATTAAATCGTTTTATTCAATATTTGTTAATAAACAACTTCAATAAACATTTTTATTCCTAAACGTCATCAGCTCTATGCCTACTTAACTTGACTCTTCTATGTTTTTTGTTTTAAATTCTGATTCCCACATTCGGCTATCCTGAGTATCATTCGCCTCGAGTGATGAAAGTCCTAAGGGCCATGGTTGCATGTACTCAGCTGTCGAAGTTATTATAAATGGTCCTTCAGCACCATCCTGGCGACGAACATTATAAGCGTTGTTACGTTTCACTTTCGTTACGGCGTAAGGCCCAAGAAACTTCGGCTTTAATTTTAGCCCTGGTCCAAATTAAGTTCGTTTTATGGCGATAATGTCTCCAATCTTATATTTTCTTGATTCTTTACGGTTGCGATTAAAATTCTGACGGTTCTCTTCCTGAACCTTTTGAATTTGCAGTTTTGCATCTTCTTCGTTTTTCTTTAAAATTTGCTATTAGCTCATCATTGATCATCTCAATTATGTGTAAATTCGTCATATTTCTCATCTTAATTCCGATCATGAGTTCGAAAGGTGTCCTGTCAATGCTTCTCTGATATGTAGAGTTCATTGCTTGTTGGACAGCGGGTATAAACTTATACCATTTTGTAGGATCATCTATTGCTAGTTTCGCGACAATAGAGCCAATTATAGAATTCATGCGCTCTATTTGTCCGTTTGCTCTTGGTAAACCGGTGGTGACGAGAATGTGCTTGATTCTTTGAGATGTACAATACTCTTCAAATTCCATTGAAGTGAAAGCTGTGCCTCTATCTGAAATAATTTGCACTGGGTTACCAAAATTAGTACTTTGAATTTCCAACTTTGCAACAACTTCACATGTTTTTCTCGTCTTGACGGGATATAACCAGATAAATATGGTAAAGCTGTCCACAACAGATAATTCGTGGTTGTATTCCTTGTGAGTTGACTTTAGAGGTCCTATATGATCGATGTGAAATGTGTGCAAAGGTTTACTCTCCTTAACAATGGGATTAAGGAAACCTTCTTGTTTCCCAGATTTTCTGTTAACGAGCAAACATTTCACACAGTTGGCAATTACGTATTTGACTTTCTCGGTCAAATTGGGTATATAATATTCTTGTTTTACTTCTGTTTCGGTCCTCTTTAAGGCGTAGTACCCCTTTTCATGAATCGTTTTGATAACTTCGTTTTGCATACCTCGAGGAACAACAAGAAGCTCCTGTCCTTCATTAAACTTGAAAACTAGTCCATCTCGTAGAATGAAGTCTTCGTATGGACGGTCCTGGAGGGCTTCTACTATTGCGACGATACCTTCGTCTTGTCGTTGAGCACGCTTTATTCCGTAAAGCAGACTGTTGACATGTCCATACAAAACATTAAAGTATCTGCTCAAAGCGTCAACGTGCTGCATCTTCGTTCCGGATCGGTGCTCTATTTTGTAATTAAATTCCTCGAGTATCATTGCCCATCTGGCTACTTTTGGAGATAAATCTTTCTTATCCATCGTCTTCTGGAAAGCTTGGCAATCCGTGACTATCTTAAATTGAATACCCAAAAGGTACACTCTAAACATTTTTAAGGCAGTCATTATGGCGAGTACCTCAAGCTCGTAACTGTTGTATTTTTCTTCTTGGATTGATGTCTTCATACTCATATAACTAACCGGATGAAACTGATTGTCATCGGGAGATTTTTGCAGTAAAACTGCACCATATCCGTGTTTGCTGGCATCGGTATGTAGTTCTGTATCGTATTTTGGGTTGTAAATTCGTAGAACTGGTTCCGACGCGAGTATTCTCTTTAGCTTTTTGAAAGCATCACGTTGTTCGATTTCGAACTGAAATTGGGTGCCATCTCTTAGGAGATCACTCAGCGGCTTAGCAATCACCGAGTACATAGGGATGAATTTTCTGAAATATCCTGATAAACCGAGAAAACTGTGTACGTCTTTAACACACTTCGGCTCAGGAAAAGTTTCAACAGCCTTCGTCTTTTCTGCTGATGGATACACCTTACCGTCTTTAATCATGTAGCCCAAATAAGCAACCTTGTTCTTCAGAAACTGGCATTTCTCGAAGTTTATGTCCAGACCATAGTCAGCTGCTACTTTCAACACAATCTCAAGACGTCTCAAGGCTTCCTCTTCATTTATGGCTGGGATAATGATGTCATCCATATAAACGAAAACAATCCCTTCCCGATTCAAAGTCCAGAATACTGTATTTATATAACGCTGGAAGACTGCTGGCGAGTTGCAGAGCCCAAAAGGTACCCTCTTGAACTGAAATTGGCCACTCTGCTCCCTGACACCGACGTGGAAGAATCCATTTCCTAGATCCAAGGTGCTAAAAACTCGTGCATTTTGCAGTCTGTCCAATAAATCTTCAATCAATGGGAGTGGGTATCTGTCTTTGATCGTAATCTTGTTTACTTTCCTGTAATCTATACAGACTCTAGCTTTGCCGTTCTTTTTACTTACGACTACGACTTGACTGGCATACTCTGATGAACTGGGCTCGATTATATCGTCCGCCAACCAAATTTCCACCTGCTCATCAACAATCTTCTTTTCAGCGGGAGACAATCGACGAGGTCTACTATAGATTGGCTGTTCTTGTTTTACAGTGATGGTCATCTCAACATTGGTGTTCTTCGTCTTATTGGGTTTGTAATCAGACATTAATTGTCGCACTTTTGACTTACTTTCTTCGCTAGCTGTTTCCTCGATGTCCAAGTCGTCTTTGTTGTATATCGTTGCAATACACATGAGTGCTGCTGCTTCTTTTTCAAACTTTGTGACCTTGATACCTTCTTTGTTCATTCGAACATCCGCTTGATTTATGAAGTCATCTCCGAGGATCATTTCCATCTTCATGGTATCCTGGGAAACAACATAGATGTCCACATCAAATGTTTCTTCATCGATCGTCATTTTGGTGTTGAAATAGCCTTGAGGAGAAACAAAATTCTTAGCGAATCCTGTTAGTATCATGTCAGTTCGAATCAGCGCTAGAGAACCAATTTTCTCGTATATATCGTTTCGCATCAGGTTCAAGTCGCAACCACTGTCAATCAGAGCGTTGATTTTATTGTCAGCGATAAATACATCTTTAATTCTTTTGTTCTTGTTCACCGAAGTAACATTCATCACAACGGCGTTTAACTCCTTTTTCTTTTTCTCTTCAGTGCAACCTGAAGCTACATGGCCAAATTTGTTACAATTGAAACACTTTCCACCTTTATCTTTGAATCTGCAATCGATCGATTTGTGTCCAATTTTCCCACAGTTGTAGCACTTCTGAATTGCATTTTTCGAAATGTCACCTCCAGTTGACGATTCTTTACGTCTAAAATTTTCTATCGTCTTATTCCCATTGTCCATCCTTTCGTTTTTGGTGTAGACCCTGGAACATGCACGTTCGTAGTGACGTAATTTCTCCTTGAATTCTCTCAAGCTGGTAGCACCATACAGCATCACTTTCATTGCCGCCTTGTCCTCGATGCCATCGATGGTATATTGTATGAGGGATTCATTATCTATATCGCTTCTACTGGCAATTTCCTTCATCACAAGGAAGTATTCTTGAAGTGACTCTTCTCTCTTCTTATGTCGTTTCTGTAATAGCCTATGAATTTCGGCACTACTTGCCTTCTTGTTAAATTCTTCAGCCAAGGCTTTCTTCAATGAACTCCATGACCGTATACCTCTTTCGCTTTGAATACAGATTTTAGCTTGACCGGTCAGCGATTTTTTGGCAAAAATAAATTTCTGTAAACTACTCCATCCCATAAGCGCCGCATTGTCTTCCAAATCTTCTATCCACGTCTTGACTGGGAGTTCATCACTTCCGTCAAAGGTGCGAAGAAAGCCCTCAATATCCCTAAAACTAAGAGCAAAACATTGCTTATTTACAGATACTTTATTTTCTTCACCTTGTATTGATTCATAATCCTCACTGAAACTTGAAAGCTCTGATTCTTCTAATTGCGTGAAGCTTAATTTTTTCATGAAATCGTTTTCTTTTTCATCAGTTACTTCTTTATTTTTCTTTGTTCCTTTTATTTTGCGTTGGACTTCTTCTTTCAGAGTCTTCTTTTTATCTTCTTTATCTTCGTCCAGATCATCATCTTCATAGTCTTCTTCATTTTCGATGTTGTCAGCAAGCGTCTCCAAATCCATCAAATTTTCACATATATTTTCAATCAAGTCTTCTTTCGAACCTGTATAATCTATGCATAAAATACCGCAAAAATTAACTAAATCTGTTTCTGAAAAGTTCTCCTTTATGAATGATGTTTTTCTTTTATGTTCATCAGATTGTGATTCGAATTTAAATCCGTTGAAAAGTCGAAGGCGCTTACGATGCGACCTGTCTTCAGGAATGCTCTCGAAAATGAGATTATGCAGCTTTTTAATTACTTTTACTGGAGCTGATTTGATATTTGCGTTTATTTTAATAATATTTTCTAATGTCGTCATTTTCTTTTTTGGTTTGTTTCTTTAGTACAGCGTCGTTACGTCGTTGATGCTCGTCGTAGATTGAAATGCAGCTTCAATTTTTCTTCTTCCTATCAGATCCTTCAATTATCAGTCGTGGTTATATTTTTATTATGAAAAGAACATCAAGCGTCGTTGAAAATAATATAAGAAAACTAAGTGAGGCGACCTTTTGGATAATGGATGGAACATTTAAGACTTCTCCGAATATATTTTTACAACTATATTCAATTCATGCTCCTGTTAGCGGTGAAGAAAATTCAAGAGTACTACCCTTAGTGTACATATTAATGTCAAGAAAATCTGAAGCTTTATATATTAGGGCATTTCAAGATTTATCAGATGTGGCTGAGGAATTTAATATACAATTAGCTCCACAATTTATCATTAGCGACTTTGAAAAAGCTGCAATTAACGCTTCATCTACAGAATTTCCAATGGCGATAAATAAGGTTGTTTTTTTCATTTATGCCAAAATATTTGGCGCAAAATACAAAGTCATGGTTTATCCATATTGTATGGACAGGATGAAAATTTCTGTCTTTTAATGAGACAAATTGGCGCATTAGCGTTTCTTCCTGGTCCAGAAATACCAGAAGCATTTGCGGCATTAAAAGAAATATTGCCAGAAAACACTTTGGAAGTAGTTTCATGGTTCGACGAAAATTATGTCAATGGCCGCGTAAGACAAATTAATAGAAGAGAAGTGAGAGTTCCACCACTTTTCCCACCTCAGCTTTGGTCTATTTATGATAGCCAAACCCTAGGTCTACCTCGTACCCAAAATAAGGTCGAGGGTTGGCACAGAAGATGGCAAATATTAGTGGGAAAAGATCATCCTGGAATTTTTTCCTTAATGCAGGAATTAAGAAGGGAGCAAGAAAACGTGGCAACAGAAATGGAATCAATAATCCTTGGTCAGCCGCGACTCAAACGTAAAAGACAGTATATACAGAAAGATCAAAGGATTACAACGATCGTTAATGATCGACATAATCAAACAATCCTAGACTTTCTCCGTGGAATTGCTTATAATTTATATTACTAATTTCATAAGTCCCTTTTTTTCTTCATTTTTATTGCCTGTAGATATTATGTACAGTTAATTTATAAGTTAAACATGTACCTAGTTTAAATTACTTATTATAAGAACATCTTTATTATTATTATTACTAGATACTAAAATGTATTACTCTTTTTCTCACTTATTTATTATAATAATTATTTAATATGCAATACTGATTTTATTAAAAATCGGCTGTGAAATTCATTTTCCTCACCTAGAGACAATGAAGTAATATTTACTACGCATGGGCGACACGAGAACACTTTATAATGGTAAAGTCACTAGATATTTCTAGGAACTTTATTTGCTGACACAAAATGCTGCCATGATAGAAAGCATAGCGCGAAGAATTTTAAAGTATTGAAACTATAGTAGGCTTATTTCAGTTAATGCTGGACAGAAAAGGATTATCCTTCAGTAGGGGAAAAATTTGAATATACTTGTGAAATAATCGTTTTCCGGGAATGGGCTGTGTCATTTTATGACTCATCAGAGCTGAATATACTTGTACATCAATATCAATATAAGATTCATACTTTCTTATTATATAATATTCCTATCAGGAACGGGGCCTCGAGTACCTATCCAAGTTATATACTGGTTTCGTGACATTTTAGTTGTATTTGAGAGGTTTAAGTTGTCAGCCTGTAGCCTCTGCAAGAGAGCTACTTCGTACAGAGGATCCGGGACCAATCGGAAACAGTAAACAATGGTATTGATTATTATTCTTTTTCCAAAAAAATCTACTTTTCCAACAAAAGTATTACTAGTAACATTGATTGCATTAACAATTATTTCTGAGTCACAAATTAAATCAATTATTTTTAATAAAAAAATTCAAATCCAGAAATAGCTGTCTTTAAAAATAGAGATATTTTTATTAATACTACTTTACTTTTCAAACATTTAAAAAATTATTTCTTTGTGCCATAACTTCTTAGGCATTATAACAATTTCAATTCTACGTCAGTGTAAAGAGGGCTTTATGAACTCAAAATTTTATTTGAAACTTTTAGCTCTATCTGGCACTATTTTGGAATTAAATTGTTTCAAAGAAATGTCATATTTCAAAAAAAAAAAATTATTTTTAAGTAATAAAATAATTAAAACTATATAATAATATATATGAATTATTTCGTGTCTAAGGCTCATGTTACAATTATATTGAGATACAATTTAAATTTTTTCCATTTTGCAATATGACAGTTTGATGACATAATAACAGTTTGATGACTTTGACAACTATAACCTATGTCCAGTTTAAAAAAAAAACGGGATAATACATTCCTGGCAATTTATTTAAATGTAACTATGGTAATGACATACGCCTATGTCCACTGATAAAAAAAACCTTTGGTATAGTTTATTTTTCGCTGTTGATCCTCACGTCATCAATTGTAACCATGAGATTCAAATCTTTTTTTATTGATGACATTATCTTTTCGGCTGAAATCGTGTGATATTTATTTAAAATAATTATTATATAAAATGTCATAACCTATTTCACAGCCAAATGTTTCAAATGTTTGTACACGTGATTATAACCTTAACTGAGTGAATCTACGAAACGAATTAATATTAATAGTAGTGCATAATGTCGTAGACAAAGTGTACTGTTCTACTCGAGTGTAATGCTCATATCCACTCTTGTTGTACAATATACTACTTGTTATTATGTATTTAAAAGTAAGAAATATACGGATATGTTTTCCTAATGATTTTTTTTCTAATATTTTTTGTTTGACCTTGCTTTCATTAGGTTAACTGCGCCGATGTATATACCCAATAATTAAATTACATGGAAAAATATGAAATCATAATCAATCACAAATTTATTAATTACCTACCTATCTGTTCGAAACCATGGTATATTACTCGTATACATTAAGGGAGAGAATTGAACAATTTTTTCCTCGAAGTAAGTTTGTAGCGCGAGTAGTAGTTTTTAATGTCGGCCAGTGCAAATTTTCTATGTCGGCCTATTGTCCTTCTCGGCCAATAGTTCATGTCGGCTAGTTTTTCGGCCAATTGTACATTTTGGCCAATTTTCCTTGTCGGCCTTTTGTCCATGTCGGCCATTTGTCTATGTCGGCCTTTTGTCCATGTCGGCCATTTGTCTATGTCGGCCTTTTGTCCGTGTCGGCCATTTGTCTATGTCGGCCATTTATCTGTCTGCCTTCTGTATGTCGGCCTTTTGTCCGTGTCGGCCTTTGGTGTATCGGCCTTTTGTCCATGTCGGCCTTTAGTGCGTCGGCTTTTTGTTCATGTCGGCCAGTTGTCTATGTCGGCCTTTGGTCTATGTCGGCCTTTTGTCTGGATCCCAATTCTTATATATGCAACTGCTGCGTATGCCTGTTCACTTGCATCACAAAATATGTGATTGTACAATATTAGTCTTTGATAAATTTGGAGAATAACATCTTGGTATACGTACTGACGTAATATTGTTTAATTCTTGTAACCAGTTTACCCATTTACTGTAGAGTGCATGAGAGAGTTCGTCGTCCCATCCATTTCCCGATCTCCAAACTTCTTGCAATAATATTTTTGCCTGTATTATAAAATTTGCGATAAATCCTACTGGATCGTAAATTGACATTACGAGTTTTAATACTTCTCGCTTAGTAGGTATTTTTTCTCCAGATAATATTTGTGGATTTATTTTGTCAAATTTTACGTTGAATGTAAATAAATCTTTTCTCGGATTCCATTGTACTCCCAACACTCTATCTGTCTCATCCTTTTTGTCTAAGTTAAGATTTTGAGCTGAAGGTGCTCTGAGTTCTTTGGGAATTTTTTGTAAAACTTCAACTGAGCTTGAGTTCCATTTACATATCAGAAAATGCCTCTACTATGAACTTCGGAAACTTCTTTAATTAATTTCCATGCTTCATTTTCGTCATCTGCCGAATCTAGTATATCATCCATATAATGGTGTTTAATAATAGACTCTACTGATTCCGGAAACTCTTCAGCATATTCTTGTGCATTTCTATTTTTGATGTATTGGGCAAAGGCCGGGGAACACGTCGCTCCAAAAATCATTACATTAATTACCATTTCTTTTAGAGGATTTGTTCTGTTTCTTCCCCTCCAAAGAAATCGTTGAGCTGGTAGATCTTCTTGAATAATTTTTACACGATGAAACCTATCATTTATATCGCCACATATTCCAATCTTCTTTCTTCTAAATTTTAAAAGCACACCAGGTAGAGAGTTGACCAGATCTGGCCCTTTTAATAAACATTCATTAAGGCTGACACCATTACTCCTGGCGGCTGCATCAAAAACTAGTCTCCATTTTCCGGGTTTATTAGGGTTGTAAACTGGAAAATGTAGAAGATACCAAACCCTATCGTTTTCTTTACTTGTCTCTTCGTCTCTAAGTTCTCGAACGTATCCTTTATTTATATATTCTCTTATTTTCTCTTCATGTTCTTCCGCAAATTTTGAATTTTGATCCATTTTCTTTTCTATTAAAAAAAGTCTTCTTAATGCGCATTTTATACTTTCCGGTAAATTTAAATTATCTTGTTTCCATAATAATCCCGTTTCCCATGTTTTGTCTACATGTCTACTAGTTTGATCCATAATTTTTTCAGCTCTCTCTTCAGCCTTCGATTTCCATTGTTCTTCTAACAATCTTGTGCCAAAACTTTCCATCGTAAATAACGATTTAACGTATTCGTGGAGATTTTGTTCTTCTTCGTTTATGTGCAGTGTTGTCTCAAACGATTCTTCCATCCCCATTTCATCGGGATCATATACAGTAAATATTTTGTCCACCCTATTCTTACACCAATAATTGTTTCCGTGAACCACCCATCCTAATTTGCACCTGGTTACTACTGGAGAATTTTTAGGTCCTTCAAAAACTTCTCGTGGTACTATGAGATGTATATTATCTTGTCCTATTAATATTCGAGGTTTTGCGCTCTGAAGTGACTGTAGTTGCAGTCCTTTTAAATGGGGCCATCTTTTAATTAATTTATCCATATTAATTGTTTGTGATATAAGGTTTAGGTCTTCTACTGTTCGGACATTGTGCATTTTATATTCTACACAATTCTCGCTCTTGCCTCTGATTTTTATCGATGTTCGCATGGATTTTACCTCTTGTTTCGACGAAGAATTTGTCCATCGTAGACGTAGCATCTCACGAGGTCCAGTGGCACCAATGTCACGAGCTAGTTCTTCATCCTTCATAGTAATTATAGAGGCATCATCCAATAACGCGTACGTAGATACTACACCCTCTGGACCGCTCACAGTTACTGGTAGGATTCTCAGGAGCACTTCTTTATGAATTTCTATATACGATGAGGTTGTATTTGTCACCGCATTCATATGCTTGACTATTTCTCGAAGATTTCCAGATTTCATTAATGAATTATTTTCGCTTTGGTGAAGCAACTTGTGGTGACGTTTTTTGCAACCCTCAATTCCGCATTCTTTTCTATTTATACAATTTCTTATGAAGTGGCCTGAAATTAAATATGAGAAGCACATTTTGTTGTTTGCTACCCATTTCTGTCTGCTTTCTACAGACTTCTTTTGAAAGACTCTGCAATCTGCAACTTTATGATTTATTTTATTGCAGAATAAACATTTATTTTCTTCAGTTGTTGAAAATACAGATTTTTTTTCGGGTTTCTTTTGATCTTCTGTAAAATGAGGTTTGATATTGGAATTAGAAATCGTGCTTGTATATTTAGCCAAAGAGAGAAGTCTTCAAAGTTGCTATTTTCGTCTTCGACCATTTTCTTGCCCGATTTGATTTTGTAATTAATAGGTAATTTTTGTACTAATTCTTCCATCAGAATGCAATTATCCAGATATTTAGGTTTCTTCAGCGATTGTATCGTAGCTACTAGATTCGCCGCTTGACTTGCAAATTCGATAAATTCATAATGTTTTATTACAGAAATCTTCTTAATATTCTCTATTATATTTTTGATGATAAATTCTGGTCTACCGAATCGGATTTCTAATAAATATATAATTCTTTCGATGTTGTTAGGATGAACCGTAAGTCCGATTACTGCATCGCGCGCTTTTCCCTTGAGACACTTTTGGAGTCTTTGGGTATTTTCCAAATTTTCTATTTTCCATCTCTGCGTTGATTGACGGAAATTTGCGACAAACAACGGCCATTCTTCCGGTTTTCAGTCAAAAAAGGGTAAGTCTGGTGGCCGTTACTATTAGTTCGGCTTAATAATTGAGCCATTTGCGCGAGCGTAGCGGTTTGTTGACGGAAAAACAAATTTTGTTCATATAATGTATCTGTCATTGGTTTATTTTTATTACTTATTTCTTCATAATGAATTGAAGGATCCGTAATAACATCATCACTAATGGGATTTGTAGACGGTAAATAATCATCTTTTGCTTCACTCGTAACACTTCCTTCTGATAACTTGGCATTTAATATTTTCAAACGAAGACCTGACAGTTTCTTCTCTCGTTGCAATTTCTCTTCTTGAAGATCTTTTTCTAATTTGGCAATTTTTTCTGCTTCTTCCAATTCTGCTTCCATTAGTTGTTGTTGAAGGGATCTACGAGATGTTGTAGAGAACCTGCTGCCGCCCCTTTTTCAGACATTCGATCTTCGTCAAGGTTTCTTTGCCGTAGTTGTGACGTGTCTCTACGCGCTATTCTTGAGGGCCGCTCAACTATATATTCATCCAGTTGAGGATTGATTTCTTTGTTAATTCTCTGGCTTATTCTTTGTTCCGCTATCTCGCGGGTTGCATTTTCATGTGACTCCATAGCACCTGGAATCCGGCTCGAAGGACCAAAATGTTAACAGCACTCTGGTCGTAACGACAAAAAATACAGACCCGTCGACTGATGACAGACTTGCACTAATTCCGCTGACTACGGAATTAATATATCTTGTAAACTTGGCGGATCTGCACCCTCGACGGACCACTCACAGATCGTGAGACAACACGCGTATCATACAGATATAGACAAATAAATAAACACAATGAACAACAAATTAACAATAAACAGAATAAACGCAATAATAAGTAACACAATAACACAAAATTCAATATATATATGCTGGTTTTATTCCAATTTTTTTTTGACACTGACCAATATAAATATTTTTCTGTTTTTATTTCATGGATATCTCTAATCATTGTTTTATTTCTAAAAAATGCAGCGACAATACTATAGAAATGAATAATGTAAATTTTAAACAAATGATATTAAAAATTCTTGTTGTTTATAAAATTGAAAATTTTGTTACCGAAAGTCAAATTTAGTTCGAAATGTGGCACAATAAGCGGCAAACTAAAGATTTTCAAGAAGTGAAAAATTGTGATTTTATTGATTTGTTAAATCATATAATTTTTTTCCCGCTATAGAGCAAGCAATTATTATTGCACTTACACTTCCTGTAACCACGTGCAGTATTGAAAGAAGTTTCAGCACACTTAACACTGGTATTCATAGTCATTCGCCAGCGGTGCGCCCGGCGATATTCAAATGTTTTATATTTCACAGTCGCGCGCCCGTCAGCTCAGGCATGTGCATTTAGTGATTTGCCGGTGCATCGCCACGGAATATGGGAGTTGATTCGATGGTTCTCCCAGCCGCGCGCCACATTAATAGAACAAACTTTACCCTTACTATAAAATACAAATAATAGATAAACATGGATGAAATTAATAATATTCGACGTGAATTCCAATTATTGGAGGAACTTGATGAATATGAAGATATTATGTACATACATAATATTAATAATAGTTTACCACGGCGATATGTACGGGACATGGAAAATCCAATGGAATTTTATTCTAACAAACAATTTAAGGACAGATACAGATTTTCGAAGCAGACAGTAAATACGTTTATTTTGCCACGTATAGCAGATCAATTAAATAAACCCACAAGAAGAGGTCTGCCAGTTCCGCCCATATTGTGTTTATTAATTACTTTGCGATTTTATGCAACGGGAAACTATCAGGTCCTTATATTATTTTATTATTAATACGTTCCAATTCCATTATTATCTTTATTGCAGATTGTCACTGGCGATTTACGTGGAATTTCACAGCCCACGGTTTCTCGATGTATTAAAAAAGTTTCTCGGCTCATTGCTTCATTTTCTCGACAAGAAATCAAATTTCCTCAAAATCAGGATTTACGTATAAGTATGCAACAATTTTACGACATTGCGAACTTTCCTCAAGTCACAGGTTGCATAGACTGCACTCACATTCCAATCAAAAGTCCAGGAGGAGATTTAGCAGAAGTATATCGTAACAGGAAACGTAATTTTTCGATCAATGTTCAAGTTGTCGGTGGTCCAAAATTGGAAATTTTTGATATTGTTGCCAGATGGCCAGGCAGAGAGCACGATAGCATGATTTTCAACTATAGTGCTATAAAAACAAAATTTGAAAGAGGAACCTTACCAGGACTTTTACTTGGAGATAGTGGGTATCCCTGTTTGCCATATTTAATGACACCTTTGCTAAATCCTACTACGAATGCAGAAATCAGATATAATCGATCCCATATACGAACCCGAAACAGCGTTGAAAGATTATTTGGTGTATGGAAAAGGCATTTCCCATGCTTAAGCCGATGTTTGAACAATAAACTAGAAACTATAACTGTCATTATTATAGCATGTGCAGCATTTCATAATTTAGGCATTAAACATAGAGATGAATTAGAAAATGAAAATGTGATTGAACAAGATGATATTATTCTACCCGTTCCTCATCCACAAAATAATGGAATCGGTCATGCCTTACGACGAACGTTAATACAGCGATATTTTCAATAAAAAAATATAAACGGAATTCATTACATTTTATTTCCATGATTAATCCGATGCGTAAATAATAAATTTGAATTAACAACCATCATAATTGTAGCTTGAGCTGTTCCATATAATTTAGGTATAAAATTCAGACAAACTTGTACAAGAAAATGTATATATTTAATAAATAAAAAAATGTTTTCATTACATAAAAAACTTAAAAAAATATATTTTGTGTAACAAATTACAAAACAAATAAAATTCTTTTAATACAAAAACTGTTTTATTTTTCTCTATAAATCTAAATAAGAAAGTTCTGTTCGAGACTGATTATTGGTATTTGAAGTTTCTAAATTACTGAGTATTTTTTCTCTTATCTTCAAATTTGTTTCTGCTATAAGTCTCTCAGTACAGGCTGTTACATATTTTTCTTGTGCAGTTTTCAACTGTATGTTGTTCATTAGTTTTAAATGTTCTTGCTCTAGTTTTGCATTTTCCAATCGTACTCGCAATAGTTCATCCATATTACTTGAATTTTTTTGTGTATTTGGATTAGATTTTTTTGTTGCACTAGTGTAACTAGTGGAACATAATAATGGCGGCTCAAGTTCCTTGCTTCCCAAATTAAAAGTTTCTTCTTCTCCTTTATCTTCATTTGTGGCTAAAATATGAGTTTTTTTAATCTAAAATTATGAACTATAAACAGATTAATTTATTTATTACTTTTAGGTGTATCGGTGATAACTTCCTCAGTAACATTTTGAAAAATTATTCCGTCACTATCATACGGATTCGGTATTTCAACAGTTAAATGAGGAACTACGGTATCTATATCTGGTATAACATATTTATCAGGAATAGAAGGTCCTCCACCTGTACCCATACGTTGATGCCTCTCTTGAGCGATGTCTAATTTTCTTTTCCGTTTGATCTTATCCCAGCATCTCTTTAATTGAATGGTTGATCTCTAATATGTAAATAATTCCGATATAGATATATATATATATATATATATATATACAGGTGTTCGAAAAATAGGGGACCAAATTTGGAAAATATATTAATGAACCCAAAACAAGAAAATAATCCTAATATACCCATGTCCGGAAACGAACCATTTCGGAATAAAACACTCTTTTGTTTGAATTTTGAATTTTATTTTTAGTAATGTTTTTTACTGTCAAAATTTCAATAGTTACGTTAATACTTGTATTTTGTTTATTCACGTTTCCTTAGTAACTGTCAAAATTTGTTCTCACCGTAATTAAATTATTTTGATATTGTTTTGAAGCTTTTCTATTAATATTGTATTGTTGGAGATAAGTTGATAGGGCTTTATTTTTTGCATAACAGATTAACGGGAAATTTGTACCTACATTATCTGAAAAATAATTTACCAAATTTATTGGAGAATGTTTCACTATTCACACGGCATCATATGTGGTTTATGCACGCCTCCACATTTTAGTTTCCAAGTAAGACAATATCTTCAAAATTTATTTCTTGATCGGTGGATAGGCAGAGGTGGTTCAACTACGTGGCCTCCACGTTCACTAGACTTGAATCCGTTTGATTTTTATTTTTGGGTTGATTTAAAGAGCTTAGTTTATTCGACGCCCATTAATAACGTAGAGAATTTGCGGCAAAGAATCATAGACTGTTTCAATAGTATAAGGCTAAAACCAGGAATATTCGAACGTGTCCGACATTCAATGAGAACACTTCTAGAACGTTGCATGCAACTTCAAGGAGGACATTTTGAACAACTATTGTAATTTTGAGAGTAAAAACATTACTAAAAATAAAATTCAAAATTCAAACAAAAGAGTGTTTTATTCCGAAATGGTTCGTTTCCGGACATGGGTATATTAGGATTATTTTCTTGTTTTGGTTTGACTAACATATTTTCCAAATTTGGTCCCCTATTTTTCGAACATCCTGTATATACAGGGTGTTTGGCGGAAGGCCGGCACCCAGAATATTTCGTTCATTTTGAAAGATACAAGAAAATGTTAAGGAGCAAAGTTAAACTAGACAAAGGGGCTCATAAAATGGCCGTAGTAACAATTTTGTGTCACTTCCGGTTTTAGCGGAAATGTGTCCAACTTTAATTCTAGCATAGGGAATCGGTATTTTTATATTTTTTTTCGAAATGTACATAAAATTAGCTTTATAATGATACCTAAATATCATTGTTTTACTGCAACCATTTCAAAATGGCGACACTTTATTTTTAAAATATTTACTAATAAAAATTCATAAAAAAATTGATCATAGCCAGCTATTTGAGATTTTATTACCTGAAACCAAACAAATAATGTCAAAAAATATTAGATCTACTTTTCCTGGCGATGTAGTGGCAAAATTTGTTATATGTGACAAATTGTGCAGAAAATGACGGCGGCCATTTTGAGTATTTTTAATTTTAAATTTGTATGTTATTTTTAGTAAGAGTTTTTGTATTATGTTGATTGTTATTAGGTATTTTAAACATTTTTTTTTTCGTTAATTACCTATAGTTGTAAGTACATAAATATGAAAATAAATTGTCGCCATTTTGAAATGGTTGAAGTAAAACTATGATATTTTGGTATCATTGCAAAGCTAATTTCATGTACATTCCGTAAAAAAATATAAAAATACCGATTCCAGACTGGCGAAACGGACTAACGCTACTATGTTTTTATAAAGTGTAGTCGTGCAATATCTGCATCGGCCGCCCGCTGGTGATTCGCCGGCTAATGTCTATGAAAGTTGCCGAAGACGCGCCAGCGAAGCGCTGATGGGCGCGTCGTCCAGCGCTCCGCTAGGCTAAGAACTATGAATACCAGTGTTAGAAGAGTAAAAACATGGTTGCGCTCTACAATGGCGGAAGATCGATTAAATGGCTTGTGTCTATTAAGCATCCATAGAAAAGAAATTACAGACAAACAAGATATATTGGTATCACAAGTTATTGATAAATTTGGCAAGATTCAAGAAGAATGTAATTTTTATTTAAATAATTAATCATTATACATATTGTATCTATGTATATATTCTATGTAGGTATAACTATATGGTTTAGATTGTTTTGTTAATAATAAAAATGTTTTTTTATTTTCTACGTATTTTTTTTAATTTGTCTTTATCAAAAATTTCGACCCACCTTGTAAAAAAGTCTGCGGGCGCCCATGTGTACATTTAAAGATTTGGGTAACCTATGGATTACGTATTTAAATAGTCTATTTAGTAAGATTGATATTGTCATAATAATATTTGATAGATACGATAAAATAATATCAACAAAATTTTCGAAAAGATCACGACTGATATCGATGCACCGGTATTCAATGTACTAGAAAATAGAGAAGTGCCAAATTACTGTTTTTAAAAAATATAAAAAATAAATGTGTGAGGAATTAAGATGCAACCAAGAAGAAGCAGACACTAGAATTAAATTCCATATTTTAAATTTACCTACTATTTAGACAACTATTGTAGTAAAATGTGATGAAACAGATGTTCTTATTTTATTGATGTTCTATTACCCTAAATTTAATTTAAAAAAGAAAATAATTATGCACTGTGGTCACGGATCGAAGGAAAGATTTATTAATGTACACCAAAATGCAGACAATTTGACTTCAAATATTTGTTTGTCTTTACCAGCATTACATTGTTTAACAGGTTACGATGCAACAAGTTCGCTTTATGGAATTGAAAAAAAAAATCGTTTGCTACACTTATAATAAACGAATCACTAAATCTAGTTCAAATTGTGATCGTTCTCAAGAAGATGCTGTAAATATAGCAAGAAATTTTGTTTTATAGTTGTATGGAATAAAAGGTAAAAATTGCAAAAACTTAAATGAATTACGTTACATATTAGCAGGATTTACCGATAAAAATGTTGCAAAATTAGCACCAACTGAAGCTGCATTTAAATTTCATGTATATCGTGGTTATTATCAATACAAAATTCGGTATCATAGTCATGAAGCTAAATTCTACATGGATCCCTTAAAAAATGTATGGAAAATAAATAGTGATAATGAAATTGCCCCAATTATGTCGGACTTTGAACCAGCATCTATTGAATTACGAGAAACATCTCACTCACTCACAATATGTAATGACGCCTTTGTAATAAAATTGCATCAAAGTGTATTTGTAAGAAATCAGGTTTATATTGCATAGAATTTTCTAAGTGCAATTTAACTTGTGGGAACACTATGCCAGAAAATATGTCTGAATTAAACAGTGACGGGGAGTTACTTTCGAATGAAGATTTGAGAAAATATTTATTTATGCTTATAATAAATATTAATTTGAATTAAAATTTATGTTATACTGTATCTGATTGTGTATGGCTACCTAAATAAATACATACATCATTTGATTTGTTTTTCCTTCAAAGAGGTACAATAAGTCAAGAATAAAAAACGTAGTTATTTAATTTATAATATAATAAATAATTTATTATCATTTCTGTCTCTAAAGTTATACAAATTAGAATATAATAATTATGAAAATAAATAAATTTAACAGAAATAAATTGCGAAAAATATTTATTGATTTGTGAGTGTTACCCCTGGAACCTGGAATATTATTGTAACAATAAAAATAATAAGGATATGCGGTACCTGTAACGCGCCACTACGAACGAATACTAACGCGGGTCCAGTCAATGAAATACAGGTGCGCGAAATGGTTTTTTTATGCGCATTGAAATCTGATAAGAGATATCTATATCTATAAGCGTATCAAATGTTCATAATGAATCAGGGAAAGTTTTTACCTACGTACTTTTTCCAAATTTTGTCTACATAAAAAGTTATTAAGTATTATATTACAACATTTATATGCAAAAAAATTAAACATAAACTTTGACATTTTTTAAAAACAAAGTATTATTATATATTGTATTATACCTTTACATATTCCGATTCCCTGATTCTTTCTGCGCATTTTTGTTACCAGCACGTTATATTTATTTTTTACTATATGAAATAATAAATAAAAACTGTTGTCATGTCACGTTTACAAAAAAAATAGTAATTTTATGAATTTTTTACAATTGAGTACAATGGACATGTGTACAACATTCATATTCTAATGTGTCATAAAATAAGCTATATTTTGATACCCAACACTACTTGTTATATCGTCGTGTCGGGTTAGTGATAGATTTTTAACATGTTGCCGCTCTATTATTAGTGTAGATCATTTAAATAAAAAAGACATTAAATATACAAGAGAAAATAAATGGAAAGAAGTTATAGAAATACAATATACTAAAATAAATTTAAAAATCGATACAGGAAGTGATGCAAATATATTAACATATGATTTATATAAAAATCTAAATAACAAACCCAAAATAAACAAAAATAAAAAAGGTTTAATATCATACACTTAAAATAAATTAAAAATAATAGGAACATGCAAATTGAAATGTAAACACAAAAATATAACTGAAATAATTAAATTCTACATAGTGGAAATAGACAACCAATCAGTCCTAGGATGGAAACTAGTAAAAAGAATTAATACTATAAACACTGAATCATAAATTGAAGATCATAAACCAGAACGTCTAATAAAGAAATACGAAAATGTCTTCCAAGGAGTTGGGTGTGTAACCAAACACTACAATATAAGACTTAAAGAAAATGCAGAACCTAAAGTATGCAGTAGCAGAAATATTCCACTGGCACTAAAAGATCCAGTACAGAAAGAATTAGAACGCACGGAAAAACTAAATATTATAGAAAAGGTATCCGAACCTACAGAAAGGGTTTACTCCATAGTAGTGATTGAGAAACCTAACAAGCGCGTAAGAATATGTATGGACCCAAGACCATTAAACAAATACATTATGAGGGAACACTATGAACTACCTATTGTAGGTAACATACTGGCATCTTTACAAAATGCTTAATAACACCAATACGCTCAAATCCAACTCTGATTTACTAAATTATTATAATTCTCACAAAGTTAGTAACACTATTTTCTCTTTTACATTAGAACAGAACCAGAAGTTAAAAAAGTATTCCATACTATCATTTCTAATTCTACTGGTGTAGATAATATAAATCTAAAGATGTTCAATTATATTTTTATTATTATACTTCCTCAGATAACTCATATTATAAACACATGCTTATTGTATGGTGTAGTGCCAGACATATGGAAAATTGCTGATATGATACCTTTACTGAAATAGAAGTTTTTCAATAACATTAATGATATCAGACCTATTAGTATTCTGCCAACTATGTCCAAAAATATTAAAGAAAATAGTATTCAATCAAACTTCCCAATTATTTAAACTCTAAAAATCTACTACCTAGTATTCAGTCTGGTTTCAGAAAAGGTTATAGCACTACGATTGCATTACTTAATATTACTGATGATATTATAAGACATATTGATAACAATAATATGGTTTATCTTGTGCTTCTCGATTTCAGAAAGGCTTTTGACACCGTAAATCATGAGTTATTGATATCAAAGTTACAACATATTGGCTTTGATGATATTAGCATCAACTTCTTCACTAACTATCTAAGTAACAGAAAACATAGAGTATCATACAATAATATGAAATCAAGTTTGGCTAATATATCAAAAGGTGTTCCTCAAGGGTCGGTATGAGGTCCCTGTTATTCTCTTTATATACATTTGATCTCCTTAAAATTGTTAAGTATAGTAAGGTACATTTATATGCTGATGACACGCAACTATACTTGCCATTTAAACCACCTGAATTCAATAAATCGTTACATAATATTAATGAAGATCTACAATATATTGCTAAGTACGCTTGCGATAACTGTCTAACCCTCAATGAACAAAAATGTTGCGTCGTCATGATTTTTAATAATAAAACCGTGAAGTAGTTTCTTTTAAATTATTTTATGGTTAAAGTTACATTAAATAATACTGAACTACCTATTAAACATTCTTTAAAGAATTTAGGTTTAACAATGAATACAAAACTGCATTTCACAGAATATGTTACCTTGCTAATTAAAAAAGTATATTTAGCATTGAAAAATCTTTATAAGAACCGCTTTGTTCTTTTAAGAAAATATTAAATAATTTTAGTAAACAGTCTTGTACTTTCTGTATTCAATTATTGTGATTTTGTAATACAATTTATGGGCCTTGCCTCAAGATTCAGGATATTAAAAGAATACAGAAAGTACAAACCTGTTGCATTCGCTTCATATTTGGTTTTAGAAGACGTGATACTGTATCATCAGCACATCAGAAATGCAGGTTGGTTTAATATGAGTGAAAAGAAAAGTTATCATTACTCATGTCTTTTACACAAAATCATTGTCACCAAAATTCCATCATACTTACATCAGAAATTAATATTTCGAGATATGTAGCACCCTTGGAATCTAAGAACAAATTTTAAATTACATATACCTAAACATCGAACCCAATTATTCAAAGGATCCTTTTCTTGTGCAGGACCTAATATGTACAATCAATTGCCAGATAATTTAAAACAGCTAACACCTCTATTTTCTTCTAAAAATTACGAAAAAATTTATATGCCAATACTTTTCACATTATTTGACGATTTGTTATTATTAGTGTTAAATTTCCAAACAATATCTGTTTCATTTTAACTTTGTTTGTTTTTAACCCATGCTTATTAATATTGATTTTTATGTTACATTTGTTATATTAACTTTACTACTGTTATAATGTAATGTTATTGTAATTATTATGTTTTCGTGTATTAAGTTGGTTACAATATGTATTTATATATTTTGTTATAAGGTTAAGTGTAAAACCAGCTGTAGCTGAACTTTGCCAATAAAATGGGTTCTTATTATTTCATTATACGCAGCTGAAACAATCACAATGACAAAAAAAAGAAGAAGGAGATCTAAAAATAATGGAACGCAAAATAATACGAACAATTCTAGGACCAATCAAGGTATCAGAAAATGAATACAGAATAAGAATGAACCATGAAATAGAACAAGAATTAGAAGGAGAAAATATAGTGAAAAAAAATAAACAACAAAGAATGAGATGGCTTGGCCATGTATGGAGAGCAGAAGAAAGGGATACAATAAGATCAATAGTCGAGTGGAGCCCAGGCGGAAGAAGAAGACGAGGCAGACCCAGGTCAACATGGCTGAGAGAAGTGGAAGAAGATCTGAAAGCAGCTGGAATTAGCAACTGAAAGAATAAAACAAGAGATAGGGAGTTGTGGAGGAATATTATAAAGAACATCTAAGAAACAGGAACGGAGATTGATCCACTCCAATAAAATTGGATCTAGAAAGCTTCGAAGGAAGCGGCGCAACCCCATGGGGGTGTTAAGCCACTATATATATATATATATATATATATATATATATATATATATATATATATATATATATATATATATATACAGACTGTCTACTGAACTCGGGCCACTTAAGAGAATTCCTAAACTAGAAGAGTTACGACTTCGGTTAAATTAGACAAAAGTTGCCTTATCAGGGGGCTATTCCTGTAATGTATTTGTTTTTCAAAAAATATGCATAGGTCACTAGACAGAAGAAAAAATACGAAATTAGTGAAAATTAATAAATCGTTTTTATTCTTAAACGATGACAAATAGACAAAAATGTTCTAGAGAAAACTTTTAGAAGATAAAGTGCGCCATAAAGAGAAATAATAATAAAAAAATTTTGGTCAACTGTTTCCGAGATATGGCAAGAAAAAAATTTTTTTTAATGGTAATCATAGGTGGCTATGGCATCGTTAAAAGTAGTATTTTTATCTCTTTTCAACAGTATGTATTTTTATATAAATCATTTTAAAAATTATTGTTTTATGTACATAAATCATAAAACACTTCTTTCTAATGGCATTTTTAAAGTAAGCTTTGGTACAAACAATTTAAAACAACTGATTTAATAATATTTCTGTAATATTGTTAAAGTTTTTTGTGTCAAACTGTTAAATTATAGGCCAATTCAGAACAAATCTGTAAGTCTTACAGATCTGTAAATCTGTAAATAATGAACAAAATCGCAACGAAACCAGTCGCTGTTATGCACAACTTTACATTAATCAATAAAAATTGATGCGTTTTTGTCAGTTTTTTACAGATTTATAGATCTGTAAGACTTACAGATTTGTTCAGAATTGGTCCAGAAAAATAATTATGGACAGATTTACTTTTATTTAGTGCTTCTTATGTTTCATTTTTTGTTATTAATTTTATTTTAGGAATAAGTAAATTTGTTTACAATTAATTATAATAGATTATTGTTAAGTTTTATATAGGTAATTAAGACATAACCTGGATTAAAAAATAAATGAATACAAAAAAAATCAGTTGTATTCAATTGTTTGTACCAAAGCCTACTTTAAAAATGCCATTAGAAAGAAATGTTTTAGGTTTTATAATAAAATACATACTGTTGAAAAGAGATAAAAATACTACGTTTAACGATGCCATAGCCACCTATGATTACCATTTAAAAAAAATTTTTTTCTTGCCATATCACGGAAACAGTTGACCAAAATTTTTTTATTATTATTTCTCTTTATGGCGCACTTTATCTTCTAAAAGTTTTATCTCGAACATTTTTATCTATTTGTCATCGTTTAAGAATAAAAACGATTTATTAATTTTCACAAATTTCGTATTTTTTCTTCTGTCTAGTGACCTATGCATATTTTTGGAAAAACAAATACATCACAGGAATAGCCCCCTGATAAGGCAACTTTTGTCTAATTTAACCGAAGTCGTACCTCTTCTAGTTTAGGAATTCCCTTAAGTGGCCCGAGTTCAGTAGACAGTCTGTATATATATATATATATATATATATATATATATATATATATATATATATATATATATATATATATATATATGATTTCATTAAATATAATAATAATAATATACTTTATTGATTCTAAAAACTAAAGACGAGGTTCAGCCCTAGGCTGTTCTTCCACCTAACCTAAGCTTCTTCTTTTTACTTCTAATGTCATACTTTCATCGTCTGTTAGGATTTATTTTCTATTAAAGGTAAGAATGTAATATACAAACAATTATGGATTGTTACATTAAATATTTATTTCATTTTATTTTTTAAAGATGAGGTCAGCAAATTTTACAAACACAGAAGAAAATAAATTAATATTATTAATAAAAAAATATGTAAATGTATTAGAATGTATGAAGTCAGACACAAATACAAATAAACAGAAAATAGCATGTTGGGTGAATATAGAAAAAGAATTTAATAAACACCAAAATATGTAGAAATCATAATGTATTAAAAAATATGACAATATTAAAAAAAGAACAAAGAAGAAATTTGCAGATGAAAAAATTTATACCAAAGGTACTGGAGGAGGCCTTTGAATTAACATTGAAATCACTGATTTAGACACGGATTTTAAAGAAATTTTAGGTGCTAGATTGTAAGGTACAGTTTTAGAATTGGATGACGATGCGATACAAACTAAGAATTTCGATAATATTTATGTTTAAAACCAAATTAATCATGAAAGTGACATACACGAAATTGAAAACGAAATTGAAAATGATGATATGTGGAATATGCCATCAACTTCTGACCAAACTGCAGAAATTAATTCAGAGATATTATTGGAACCCTCGATAGTAGACGTACAAAATAAGACTTGTCATGACAGCGGACAATGGAATAAATTAAAAAAATAAAAAATCTAAACTTTTAACTCCAAAACATTCCAAATCAATAAGCTTTGGTAAAAAAAATAAAAGAGTATCACAATAAGCTGACACTAAAAGCAGTGTAGAAAAAGCAAAACAAGAGTATTTAGAAGAGGAACACAAATTGAAAATACACCACTTAAAAGAGAAGCATGAAGAAGAAATAAGAATTATGAAAGAGAAAGCTGTATTAGAAATAGAAATGAAAAAAGAAAAACATATGCTTAAAATGCAAATATTAAAACTAGAAAAACAAAAACTCTTAAAATAGATATAGAATAATAATTTAATTTTAATATCCTGTAATAAGAACAGAGAATTTATTTAAAAGAATGTTTATACAACGATGTATCACAGAGAAATGGGGTTAAAATATATAAACATTTGAAATAAATAAATGGACATAACAACATATTAAAATTGACAAATCAATGAATAAAAACACATACATACAGCTCGACAAATTTACAACCAAACATTATCTCATACGAAAAATCATGCAAATCATATCACAGTGGGGGCGGTGGTGGGCGTGCTGACAGGGGAGATGGCAGCAGCGGGGGCAGGGGGGCAGGGCGGGACAGCAGGGGGCGCGACGGCGGCGGGGGCGGCGGCGGGGGCGGCGCTGGGCAGGGTCCACTGGCGGTGCCCGGTCACGTGCTCCACGTAGATGTCCCTGGACCAGCGGATGGTGTCGCTGGTGACGAACTTCCCCAGAAGGTGTCCATACCGACGGCTGCAAATCTTCCGCAGGAACGGGTCGTTGGCACGGTGCCAGGTCCCAAGGGAGCCGACAACCACTGGTTCCACGGTCACGGTCTCGTAGCGGTCCCGTAACGCCTCAGCCAGTGGTCCGTACTTCCTGATTTTCTCCTCGCGGGCGGACTGCAGGGCTTCGAGACGGTTCTCAAACGCCACGGTGACGTCCACGATATGGGCGGTCCTGCCTCTGACAAGCACCAGGTCGGGCCGCAGGTTGCTTCCGTCGATGTTCTGGTTTTCAGACAGTACGTGGTACTTCACGCGGGCCGCGTTCCTGATGCGATCGACGATCGTGTTGTGCCGCATCAGAAATGCGTGAGAGTACCGCATACAGTGTGTAATACTTTAATATTTTATTTAATTATTATATTACAAAATATTGACAATTTGTTTATTTGATGAAAATGATAACTGACAGGTCAATAATAAATATAAACAACAGCGTAATATTTTAACAAAACTCCTAGCTTACTACTGACATCCCCCTTCTTCTGAAATATAACAAATATATTTAAAATATTATAAGCTTTACAAATTTAATATCTTTGGTTTGATAATTCTTCTTCCAGATCGTACGAGTATAGTCAAATTTGTTGCCTCATCCTTGATTTCATCGGATGTTTCTGTTCTTGATATGGATGCTGTTGTTTCTATGCTACTGGCTGGAACTTTTATTTTTTCTGCTGCTTCTGAAGTTGATGTTTCTTCTGCTGCTTTTTCAACTGTGTTATCTTTTCTTAAATGCCATGTATTTCTTCGAACTACTTTCCCTTCTGGTGTACTTATTATATATGACCTTGGTGCCTGACTTCTTTCCATTATTTTAGCTGGACACCATTGTTTTTCTTCATTTCTGTACAAAATCTTTTCACGTTTTGTATATTCTGGAAGCCTTCTCTTATTTCTATCAGAATATTTCTTTTCTGTTTTTTTGAGTTTCTTTAATTCTTCTGGAATCCCTTGCATTACTTTTGAATTTAGTAACTTTTGACTGGTTATCATTAGTGTTTTAGTTCTCCTGTTCATAAGTCTTTGTATTGGAGAGCCTATTTTATCTCTTGGTGTATTTCTGTGATGTAAAAGAGCTAATTGTAGATCAGAACCTTCATCTATACATTTTCTGATCAAATTTTTTGCTTCTTGCACATATCTTTCCGCCAATTCATTTGATCTTGGAAACTCTGGAGATGAAAATCTATGTGCAAAATGCCATACATTTTTAAATTTCATAAACTCTCGTGAGGTGTACTGAGTACCATTATCAGTAACCAACATTTCTGGAATTCCATGAACAGCAAACCAACTTTTCATAGCTTGAATCACTGCTGAGCTTGTTATATTTCTAAGTAGTTTGACATCAAAATAACCAGAGTATGCATCCGCTATTACAATGTAATAATCATTATTAAACTTGAACAAATCAAATGCAACAACTGTCCAAGGTCTGGTTGGAACTTCTTGCAACCAGATTTTCTCTGCTGGGTTGTCTTTTTGAAACTTTTGACATACTTTACACTTTCTCACTCTTTCTTCTATATCTTTCGATATTTTTGGCCAAAATACATGATCTTTGATGAATCTTATTGGTCCTTGTATACCTTTGTGACTTAAATGACCAACTCTGATAACTTCTTCTTTCAATTCATCTGGTATTAGCATACGATCATTTTTTACTATGAGCCCATCATAAACTGATAACTGTTCTTTGAATGACCAATATTTATGTAACTTTTCATTTCTTATACTTTTTTCTTCAGGCCATCCTTTCAAAATGGTTTCTTTTAAAAGTGATAATTCTTCATTATCTTGAATGATTTGTTTTATCTTTTCAATCTTCTCTTTTGAAAATGGCTTGATTATGTGTATCATTGGTAAATTATTTGAATCTTCATCTAATTCTGCTTTTTTGCGACAATCACGACTGAGTGTATCTGCAATAAATAATTCTGTTCCTTTTTTATATTTCACTGTAACGTTATAAGGTAGAATTTCCAGTATCCTTCTTTGTAACCTTGGTGGTGCTTCTTGTAACGGTTTTTTCATTATGGTTTCTAAAGGTTTATGATCTGATTCAATTATAACATTTTTCTGTCCCCAAACATACTCGTGAAACTTTTTGCAAGCTGTAACTATTGCTAAAGTTTCTTTCTCTATTTGGCTATAATTCATTTGTGATTTAGTAAGTGATTTTGTTGCATAAGCAATAGGTTTGTCTTCTTGAATCATTACCGTTCCTATTGCTGTGCTACTTGCATCTACCGACAAAGTTATTGGTAACTTTGAGTTGTAATAGCCTAATACTGGTGGATTTTTCATGCATTCTTTTAATCTTTCAAATGCTTCTTCATGATTATTTTCCCATCGCCATTCATTTTGTTTTTCTAAGAGAGATTTTAATGGTGTAGTTATTTCTGATAGTTTTGGAATGAATTTTCCTACATAAGTTACTATTCCCAAAAATCTTTGTAATTCTTGAATATTACTTGGGGTTTTCATAGCTGTGATTGCTTCTACTTTTGCTGGATCTGCTTTGAGACCTTCACTTGTGAGTATATGACCCAAAAACTTTACTTTTTCTTTTGCAAAGATGCATTAATCTTTGTTCAATTTCATGCCAGCTTGTTGTAATCTTTGTATAACTTTTGCTGTTATTTTTTCTAATTTCATTCTATTTGGAGCATGTATTAACATGTCATCCATACTAATTTCTACACCTTCAATATCTTTCAAAATACTGTCCATTATTTGCTGAAAAATCTCTGGTGCAGAGGCCAATCCAAACGGTAATCTTTGACATGTATACCGTCCCCATGGTGTAGCAAAAGTCAATATTTTGGCAGTTCTGTCAGTGACTTTGATTTGCCAATATCCTTTTTTGCAATCTAAAAGGGTAAAAACTTTTGAACCATTGATTCTTGTTGCAATTTCTTCCAGTGTTCTGAGAGGATAGTGCCGTCGTTTTAGATTTTTATTTATTACAGATGGATCAATACATAACCACCTGATTTTGTCCTTTTACTTTACTATAACCATCGGTGAAACAGCTGGCGTTGGTTCTGTTATGGGTTTGATAATTCCCATATTTGACATTTTATCTAATTCCTGTTTCACCTTGCCTCTGATAGCATAGGGTATTTTTCTTGCTGGATATATTGCTAATTTAGCATTTTGCACTAGATCTATATCATATACATAATTTTTTAAACAACCAATACCTTCGAATATTTCTTCATTTACTGTGTATACTCGCTTTATTAAATCTAGTTTCACACACGTATCTTTTCCTAAGATAGGTTGAAGATCATTAGTTACTACCAGGAATTTAACTTGATTTTTTAGATTATTTTTCTCTACAGTAATATCTGCCACACATTCACCTTTGACCTGCAACTGATGATTAGAAAAACATATTAATCCTTTGATTTTTGACTTTGTCACATGCAAATTTGATCTTTGAGCAATATTTTCTGTGATAACGTTGCACTGAGCTCCTGTATCTAATTTAAATTTCACCTGCTGATTTTTTGGTAATTTCAGAAACTCAAACCAATCTTTTGTTTGACTTGTACTGTCTTCCAGACTAGATATATACATTACTTCTTCTTCTAGAGTATGTACTGCTTTAACATTTTTTGTCTTACAACATTTTGCAAAATGGCCTTTTTTATTACATTTCATGCAAATTTTGTTGAACGCTGGACAAGACTTTTTTCCATGCTTCGTGCCACATCTACCACAATTGAACTGTTCATCTTTTTCTTGATTTTTTCTTATTTGTGGATTTTTACTTGGTCTCTTTGAATCTTTTTTCCGTACTTCATTTATTTTGAGATCTTCTTCACTGGTTTCATTAAATGTTTTCAGCTGTTTTCTAGCTTGCTCGCTTGCTTTGCATATATTTATTGCCATTTCTAATGTCAATTTATCTTCCTCTAGTAATCTCTCTCGGACTGTATTACTGTTGATTCCTATTACTATTTTGTCACATAAAAGTGATTCTTCCAGTTTACCAAAGGCACAATTTTTACTTTTTGTTCTCAATAATGTGAGAAATTCATCAAATGGTTGGTTTACTTGCTGTACAACTTGATTGAATATTATAACGTTCATACGTTATATTTATCTTTGGCACAAAATATTCTTCGAATTTTTATTTTATTTTCTCAACATCTTTTTCATCTGCTTGACTGAGCTTGAACGTGTTGTAAATAAGTGTTGCTTCAGAACCAATTATTGACATAAATGTTGCGACTTGTACTTCTGGGTCTTTTTTTTTAAAAAAATTTGTGGCTATTTCGTACCATTTGTACTGTTGTATCCATATTTTCCATTCTTCTGCCATGTTGCTTTCATTATTTATGTGCAGATTTTTTGGAGGTTACAAACCACTAACTCCTTCTGTTGCCATTGCAATAATGTTTTTTGATTTTCTTTTTCTTTATTTATCTGGGTTTCGGCACCATGTAATACTTTAATATTTTATTTAATTATTATATTACAAAATATTGACAATTTGTTTATTTGATGAAAATGATAACTGACAGGTCAATAATAAATATAAACAAACGCAGCGTAATATTTTAACAAAACTCCTAGCTTACTACTGACACAGTGGTTCAGCACGTGGGGCAGCGTCTCCTCCGGGTGGTAGCATCGCCGGCACCGGGTATCAACTGGCTGTTGGCCAGGTTTGCGCCGGCAATTCTTGTTCAGCGGAACAAGGTTTAGTCTGGCCCGGTGAACAAATCTCCAGTCGGCGAAGCGAGTGTATGATCCGTCGGTGATGAAATGGCTATTGGTAGCCGATGTCCCGATACACTCGATCACCTTCCCTTGAGACGGGAGTTCCACGAGCCTTTGGAGATGGGAGAGCTGCTTGTGCTTGGTCAACTCGCTGAGCACCTTGCGGCGGTCTGCCGCGCCGAGGGTCTTACCTCCTGGAGTCAGTAGGGTGGGGGATCCTTTGTCGAAGGACCACGTACACGTATTACGTGTCGACGCCTTTCGGGCCTGCGTCCAGACGCTGGACAATCCCGAAGAACGGAGGTGGAATGGGTTGGCCATGTCCCCGGACAGGAAGCGGCCACGTAGCTCGTCGGTGGCGGGTTGTCGTGTCCGTTGCTCAGTGGCTTCCGTGAGCGTCTCGCTCGCGAGGCTGGCGATGTTGGGGTCGCGTGAGGTTAGCAGCTTGAACGCTGAGTCGATGACGGTGAAGTCAGCGATGTCAGCTGCTACCGGCACGCCTACCAGACCTGCAGAGCGTGGGCCGTACAGGTAGTCATTCGCACCTGC
Source organism: Stenolophus ochropezus (assembly GCA_035578165.1). Taxonomy (NCBI): domain Eukaryota; kingdom Metazoa; phylum Arthropoda; class Insecta; order Coleoptera; family Carabidae; genus Stenolophus; species Stenolophus ochropezus. The sequence continues at coordinate 15,777,198 of JAQOWZ010000003.1, read as the reverse complement.
GGTGGGGAGGCTCAGCGTCTTCTTGATCTCGGCCCTAAATATCTTGTCGAGCTCGGCCCATTCGGTCTTTTCGTACGTGCCCACGCGCATGTGATGACGCATGGAGGGCACGACGAAGGTCTTGTACGCGTCGAGACGCTGCCATGGGGCGAGTTTCGAGGTCAATATTTTCAGGCCGGTGGACGAGATGTCGGCCAGGCACGCGTTGCTGGGGACAGGAGAGAAGCCTACAGGAGCCCTGAGGAAGTTCTCGCTGTCGAGCGCGTCTGAGATGTTCGGGACTGTGGCGCCAGCAATCAGGAAGGGCGTCTGCAATACGTCCACCCTATGTCTACCCACCTTGCCTATGTGTATAGTCCGGGATTTTGCTGGATTGAACTGCATGTTCAACCTCTCCATGAGGCGGTGCGCGGCATCCAGGCGGTCCTGAAGGACCTGCTGGGAGCGGCAGAGCAGCGCGAGGTCGTCCGCGTAGGCGAGTACCTGGCAGTCCTCGTTCTGCGGCTCATGGAGGCACGGGTCGATGGCGAGGTTGAACAGTAGCCCGCTGAGCGGGCATCCTTGTTTAACCCCCGCGCTGACGGCTATGGGCGCAGTCAATCCGGCGGCTGTCACGATTTGGGTGGTGGTGTCCTGGAGCAGGTCGCAGATGATGGTGGTGAAGACGTCACCCACCCCGGCTGCGTGGACGGCGGCACGAACGGCTGCGTGAGGAACTGACCCGAACGCATTGCTGAGGTCGAACCAGGCGACGCAGAGCTCGCGATGTCCACGTCGTGCTTCGGCGACGCACGTCTTTAGGGCGAAGTTGTGCTCACCGTCGTGGGCCATGAACCCCTTTTGGGAGGGATGGATGGCACCGGTTTCGTCGGCCCGCTTGGCGAGGCGCGCGGCCCAGCACCCGGTGTACACCTTGTAGATGGTGCACGAGAGTGCTATGGGCCGCCAGTTCGAGACGTCGTGCTCGGCGCCTTTCTTCGGAAGAAGAATGGTAGTTGTAGTCTTCCACGCCTGTGGGATTCTCTGGTGGTGCAGACAGATGTTGAACACCGCTGCGAGCACCTTGGCCTCGGGGTCGACTCGCCGCCCATGATTGTAGGCGATTCGGTCGGGGCCAGGTGCGGTGTTCTCGCACCTGCGGAGTCTCTCAGCTACCTCCGCCGACGTGAAGTCCTCTGTGTTGAGGCTCGGTCGGCCAGGGATGCGCTGGTACTGCGGGCGAAAAGCAGCCCACACGCGCTCGAAGTGGGCAGCTACCGTCTCCTTGGGTATCGGGCACGTAGACCGTTGTTCGCCAAGGATAAGGCGCACCGCTCGTCTCCGGTTCTGGCGGTACAGGCGCTACTCGAGCTGCAGCACAGTTATGTAGCTTCGGCCTGATGCCGACGATGGAATCGCAGAATCTACATTTGTTTACCACCCTTTCCAACTTCAGCTCGTGCACCTCGACGAGGTGCCGCTCCAAGGACCGTCTGGAAGAGGTCCAGGTGGCGCAATGGAAGACGGCGCTGCACTCCTCCTCCGTACAGCGGAATGTGGTGCTGCACGGGTGCAGGACGACGAGCTGTGTTCCTTCGCGCGTCACGTTCGTGTTTGCTGCGGCCATGGCAAGTATAGGGGGTGTGGAATTGGGGTGAGATGGGCAAAAAGATGTGGAAAAAGGGAGTCCTGATCGGATTTATCGCGGGTCAGTGAACTTCCCCGCGACTCGTCGTTGCAAGACCGATCCTTTCGCGACAAGCCTTGACGCTCCAAGGGTTCGCGACGCCCGCGGTCATTCACCTCCAACCCACTCACAACCTGTACTCACCGGATTTCCGTGATCCTCCGTCTTCCGATCAGCTGGTGAATCCGCTCCTCTTGTTGAACACATTACACAACACTTCCACCGATATGCTTGTATTTGGAATATTTTCGCGTGAGTTAATATGTGGCCTCGCGCGCGACCTACGCCCGTCAGGTGTATGGACGGGACGAAAAACATATGCACAAAGGGTGCAATAAAAGATTATTTATTGAAAAAAATGTTTACAGAGAGAGGTATCACAGATAATTGGGTTAAAATATGTAAACATTTGAATTGAATGGACATAACAACATATTAAAAAATTTACAAATCAATGAATAAAAGTACACATACATACATCTCGACAAATAAAACCAAACATTAACTCATGCGAAATATCATGCAAATCATATCACAGTGGGGGCGGTGGTGGGCGTGCTGACAGGGGAGATGGCAGCAGCGGGGGCAGGGGGGCAGGGCGGGACAGCAGGGGGCGCGACGGCGGCGGGGGCGGCGCTGGGCAGAGTCCACTGGCGGTGCCCGGTCACGTGCTCCACGTAGATGTCCCTGGACCAGCGGATGGTGTCGCTGGTGACGAGCTTCCGCAGGAGGTGTCCATACCGACGGCTGCAGATCTTCTGCAGGAACGGGTCGTTGGCGCGGTGCCAGGTCCCGAGGGAGCCGACAACCACTGGTTCCACGGTCACGGTCTCATAGCGGTCCCGTAACGTCTCAGCCAGTGGTCCGTACTTCCTGATCTTCTCCTCGCGGGCGGACTGCAGGGCTTCGCCACGGTGACGTCCACGATATATGTGGTACTTCACGCGGGCCGCGTTCCGGATGCGATCGACGATCGCGTTGTGCCGCATCAGAAATGCGTGGGAGTACCTCATACAATGGTTCAGCACGTGGGGCAGCGTCTCCTCCGGGTGGTAGCATCGCCGGCACCGAGTATTGACAGACTGTTGGCCAGGTTTGCGCCGGCAATTCTTGTTCAGCGGAACAAGGTTGAGTCGGGCCCGGTGAACAAATCTCCAGTCGGCGAAGACTTTGATCTTAGCCATAGGCCAAGATGGATTGATTGATTTGAGTCTTTACGAGTAACACACGTTTTTTAATACAACGATAAAAAATCTTCAAAGAAAGGGTTTATCGTGTAATTAATTAACAAAAATACTTAAAAAGAGTGCAGTGCAGTGCCTAGTTTAGTTTGGTGTGATTTGTTCTACCTTATGTAGTAGACGAGAAATTTAAATAAAAAGTGCGACAGTTAAGCAAGGTCACAGATATTAAACATTAATTTAATTAATTCTTAAGTACATGCAAGTGCCAGACCGACTTTACCGCGCAAAAATAAAATATATAAATGAATGTAGACAAAGTTAAAAAAGTACAAGAAAAAAGAAAGAGAGAACATAATATATCAACAGGATAAATTTAGACATCAATAAAGACGGAACAATATCGCCAGATAGCAAAAAAGGAAAACAAGAAAACGTAATGGAGAAACAATTATTAGAATCAATTCTACATGAAATAAAGGAAATGAGACAGGACTTGAAGGATACTAGGGATGAGATAAAAGAATTAAAAGAGGAAATGAAATCCACAAAGGAAGAATTAAAGACAAAGGAAGAGAAATGGGAAAAAGAAAAACATGTACTACTAGAGGGAAAGGATAATTTAAAAGCAAGGGTAGAAAAATTAGAAAAACCCAATATAAAAAATAACACAATTATCACAGGATACGTTCCAAAGACCGACAACATTAAGGACGAAATAACGGAATTACTAGTAAAAACGTTACAAGTAAAAGTCGAAATAGAGGGTTGTTATAGAATAAAAAATACCGATAGGATAGTGATTATGTGGAAAAAGTGGCAAGACAAACAAAAAATAATGAAAAATAAATATAAATTAGTAGGAGTTCAGCCACCAATATACATCGACAACGAGATGACTAAGAGAGAGCAGATGATACAAGCCAAACTAAGACAAATAGCAAAAGAGCAAAGGGTACAAAATCAAACAGTGAAAGTTGGATACCAGAAGATAACAATTAATGGTACAACGTATAAATGGACGGATCTAAACATCAATGACTTAAAAAATATGGACATGGTAACGGATGCAAAAAACTAAAGAAAGACCCAAGGGGTCAAAAAAATAATAATAACAAAAATAAAAATAATTATTTTAAACTGGGTACATGGACTATAAGAAGTTTAACGGGAAAAGAAATAGAAATAAGTGAAGAATTTAAAAAAGCGAATTTAGAAATATTGGGAATAACCGAAACAAAGAAAAAGGGTACTGGGACACAAAAGTTAAGTGGGGACCATATGCTAATATACTCGGGGGTGCCATTAACAGAAGGAGCTAGAGCGGGAGTGGGTTGCATGATTAAAAAAGAATTAACAACAAATATATTAAGTTGGGATTTCATTTCTGAAAGGATATTAAAAGTAAATATAAAAATAGAGCTAACTAAAACAACAGTGTTAACAATTTATGGACCAAATGAAGATGACAGTGCCGCAATAAAGATAAATTTTGGAATGAATTACAAACCGTAATAGATAATAGTAACAGGCCACTATTTATATTAGGTGACATTAATGCCAGAGTCGGGAGGAAAAACAAGGGTATAGAAGATGTAATGGGAAAGTATGGGGAAGACACAGTAAACAATAATGGGAAGCGCTTAATAGACTTTTGTATTATAAACGATCTAGTAACTACGAATACATTTTTTCAGCATAAAGATATTCACAAATATACACGAGAAGAAAGAAGCCGCAACGAAAAATCTATTATAGACTATGTACTATGCTGTAGTGAAGAGAGAAAAAATATCACGGATACAAGAGTGTACAGAAGTTACGAAATTGGAAGCGATCATCACCTTGTAATATCAAAAACAAAAATAAAGACAAAAGAACCTGCAAGAGAAAACATAAACAAAGGAAAAGAAATAAATAAAGAAATAATAAAAATATACAAACTAAAAGAAGAAGAAATTAAACAAAAATACCAAGATCATATACACGAAACCTTAAATAAAATAAATACAAATCACAAAGACGGTATTGACGAACTCTGGAGTATATTAAAAAATACACCACAAGATGCAGCCAAAAAAAGTTGCGGTACAAAAAAAATACATCGGCACAGCAAGCAAAGCCATTGGTGGAACAGAGATATATAAAGAGAAGTAAAACTTAAAAAACAATTGTGGAAAGAATACCTAAATTCAAAGAATTCAAGAAAATATGAAATATACAAAGAGCAAATATACAAAGAGCAGAGAATAATGGTAAAAAAAATGACGAAATTTAAATTTGGAACCAATAAAAATTAAAGTATGTGCATTTGCGGATGATCTGGTAATCTTCGGAAGATCTGAAGAAGAACTACAAACAAATCTAAATATCTGGCACCAGGAACTAAAAAACGTAAACATGAAAATAAATACGCAAAAAACCAAAATTATGACCATAGCAAATGAAAAAATAGAGATAAATATACAATTAGAAGGCAATCAACTAGAACAAGTGAACAGCTACAAATACCTAGGAACTGTAATAGCAGTAAAGGAATTTATGAAGAAAACATAAACCATAGAATACAACAAGCAAAGAGGTGCTTTTTCTCACTGAATAGAGCGATACTTAATAATAAGCATATAAACAAAAACACAAAAATGACATGATATACAAAACTATTTATCAACCCATTCTACTGTATGGAAGTGAAACATGAGTTACGAACGATAGACAAGATAGTAAAATACAAGCAGCTGAAATGAAATTTCTAAGAAGAATAGAAGGTGTAACGCTAATGGATAAAATAAAAAACGATACAATAAGAGATAATCTAGAAATAAAATCAGCAATACTAAAAATAGAAGAGAAACAAATACAATGGTTTGGACACTTGACAAGAATGACTGAAGACAAACCTGTGAAGAAGATATGGAAATGCAAAACGCAAGGCAAGAAGAAAAGAGGAAGAGCACAAAAATCTTGGAATAACAAAATTGACCAAATATTACAAAAGAAAAACATAGATAGAAAAAAAGCAGAAAAACTGGCACTGAACAGAAAAGACTGGCTCATTTTTACTAGAGAAATTTAAATTTACAAACTAACACTCGACACCCGCATGGGTACACGAGTTTATGATTATATATATATATATATATATATATATATATATATATATATATAAATTATGTAGACGCCCATCCCTTATTGCATCATTTTATGTAAGTTTCCACTCTGTAACATTAAACCCTACACAGCATAAACATCATACGACACAAAGGTAATAAATAGACCAACTCCACTAGAATCCGTTAGATTATGTAAGTCTGTAGAATAATTAACTTCATATTATTCTTGTTGTATCTTGTATGTAAAATAAAAACTTTTTAAAAACATTAAATCATATTTCATTGATTTAATTGGCGCAGTCGGGTTGGATTGCTGAAAGACTTTTACTTCGAAGACCTAATAAATTAGTGTCCAATTCGTTTAAAAGTGAAGTCGTCACTTTTAAGTGTTTATTCGGCATCCGAATCATCGTTCTCCAGAGTGTTATAAAAATCTGAAGTAAAAACAGATTTTACACTCAAAACATAAACGCAAGTGCAACAGACATCTACAAAAACTGCATAACCTCCGACGAAGAAAGGCTCAACATATCGTCGTTAATTCCGAGAGTTCCGAGAGGCCTGACCACCGAGAGTACATCGGCAGCAGACGGCACCTCCAGCTCCTACACCCGCTGAGTGAACATCAGTGACAACCAAACTTTCGTCTCCTGGACACCTGGACCATGAAGTTGGCCGTCATCAACTCAATCCTAGTGTTACTGTGAGTTATTATTCAAAACTTTATTATTACTATTTTTGAATTGCTGTACGAATCACTGACTAACAAATTAACGTAGCATCAATTATAATTTGCATAACCCAATACTATTAAGAAATTTACTGTTATAATTATTGTAAAACAAAACACACATAACAATGCCAAACAACACAATTGTACAACCCGTTACACTTAACCCCTTACCCAAAATTCCTTCAGAAATCAAGGAATTAATAGAAATAATACCCGAGTACGATGGAAGTACTGGTACACTACCCCATTTCATAAATATGTGCGATGAAATTCTCGAAATAATCGACAAACAAAATTTATCAATCATTGTAAAACGAATTATATTACACACTATAAGAAAGAAAATTATTAAAGACGCAAACATAAAATTAGCGACAAAAACATATCTAGATTGGAAATCCTTAAAAGACCTTTTAATTGAGGAATACGGAGACAAGCGAAACGAAGTACACTTCCTCACAGAATTATCACACTTAGAACAGAAACACAATGAAGATATTTTTAGCTATTTCGATAAATATGAAGATATTTACAACAGACTTATTAGCTTATTAAAATTGAATTTTAGTAACAATTCAGAAAATATTATAATATTCATGTCTTCATATGCTTCACACAATTTCATAATAAACTGTAGAGAGCCATATAGAAGTCAGCTGGCTGCTCGAAATCCAAAATCTTTAAGTGATATTCAGAATTTAATCAAAAATGACTTCCAGTACATTCACACAAACATACACAAGCAGAACACTATCAAACCTAAGATAAACGTTCCAACACCTGTTTACAAACCTGCAACACAAAACCAAAATCCAAATGTAAATCCAAATCAATACCAACATCGATCACCAATGTTCCGCTATCCTCAACAACAACGAAACTTCCCGAATCAATCAATACATCCAAAACCGAGAGTAAATAATTATCCTCAACCTATGTCCATCAGTACAAACACTTTTAGACCACAACAAAAAAGACAGAGACAAGACTTACAAATGCTAGACAGTAATGTCGAAGCCTTTGTTGAACCCAACAATGACAACGAATCATTTGAATATTATGACTATGAGCAAACACACGATGAACAAAACATTGAAGTAAATAACGAACTAGAGTCACAAACTGAAAATTTTCCCATAGATCTTTTAGAAGATTCGAAACCCTAGCAACCTACACTTCACGTCTACCATTTATCCAATTTAAAAATTGCCGTGTTTTAATAGACACTGGCTCCTCTGAAAATTTTATTAGTCAAAGTTTCGTTAACAAAAATAAAAACAAATTTAAAATTTTTGATGAATATTTTGAGATACAAACCGCAAACGCTGTTTCAAACGGTACTCAATTTACATTTGTTGAACTACTTAAGAAAAATTTAAAATGTTTCATTTTTGAATTTCATAAAGATTTTGATATTGTAATAGGAAATTCTGGCTTAAAATTATTAAATGCGAAAATTAATTATTCAGATGAATCTATTTTACTAGAAAAACATAAATTCAAATTTAGCTATTTTCACAAAAACAAATTAGAAATGAATTGTCAAGAAATTTCAGAAAAATTAAAATTAAGAACTGATCATTTAAATAACATAGAAATCAAAGAATTAAATAAAGTTATTAAAGAATTCGAAGACTTGATTATTGACGACGACAAAAATTTAACTTTTACTAATGTTATAAAACACAAAATTAAGACAAGCGATGAAAATCCAGTTTATCAAAGATCATACAAATATCCAATTATTTACAAGGAAGAAGTTGACAAACAAATTAATAAATTATTAGATCAAGAAATAATTAGACATTCATACTCTCCTTGGAGTAGTCCAATATGGATTGTTCCGAAAAAACAGGATGCTTCGGGTGAAAACAAATTTCGTATGGTTATAGATTACCGTAAATTAAATTCTAAAACGATTGATGACAAATTTCCGATACCTGACATCGCGGATATTTTGGACCAACTTGGTAAATGTAATTATTTCACTACAATTGATTTAAAAAGCGGCTTTCACCAAATTGAAATGGATTCTGACTCAATAGAAAAAACTGCCTTTTCAACTGATCAAGGACATTTTGAATTTCTTAGAATGCCTTTTGGTCTCAAAAACGCACCAAGTACATTTCAGAGACTAATGAATTTTGTTTTAAAAGACCTCATTAATAAAATATGTTTCGTTTATTTAGATGATATAATAATATTAGGCAAATCATTACAAGAACACATTCAAAATATCAAAATTGTTTTCCAAAGACTAAGAGAGGCAAATCTTAAATTACAACTCGATAACAGCGAATTTCTTAGAAAAGAAGTCGCGTATCTCGGACACATGATTACCACCGAAGGCATTAAACCGAATCCAGATAAAATTGAAACTATTAAAAAATTTACTCTTCCAAAGACTCAAAAAGAAATCAAATCATTTTTAGGCTTTCTTGGTTATTACCGCAGATTTATAAAAGATTTTTCCAAATTAACTAAACCGTTTACCAAATGTTTAAAGAAAAATGCCAAAATTGATATTGAAGACAAGGAATACATTTCAAGTTTTGAAAAATGTAAATTATTACTTTCGAACGCACCAATATTACAGTATCCTGACTTTTCAAAACAATTCCGTCTAACGACCGACGCCTCAAATTATGCTTTGGGTGCAGTCCTATCCCAAAATATAGATGGAAAAGATCTACCTATAGCTTACGCAAGCCGGACACTCAACGATCATGAAATAAATTATTCAACAACCGAAAAAGAACTACTTGCTATTATCTGGGCTACGAAACATTTTCATCCCTATTTATACGGTCACAAATTTAAATTAATTACAGATCACAAACCCCTTATTTGGCTAAACAGTTTAAAAGAACCAAATTTAAAACTTGTACGTTGGAAATTAAAATTATCACAATATAATTACGACATAGAATATCAAAAAGGCAAACAAAATTACGTTGCAGACTATCTATCCAGAATTCCGAAACCTTTCGAGATAAATTATAAATCTTCAAATATTTTTGACCACAAAGAACCCATAATACATTGCATTTCCAAAGATTTTGAAATGGGTCAAGGCTTCGCAAAACAGATCAATGAAAAGTATCATACTAAGAACGATTTAGATAAAATAAAAATAGTAAATAATATTGCCATACAAACATCACCTCGATTAATCATACATCTAATTACAAAAGAAAAATATTTTAATAAACCAAGTTTAAAAAGCATCGAAATTAGTTTAAAACAATTAAGACATTACCTAATCGAAAATAATATTAATTCAATTAACATGCCAAAAATTGCATGTGGTTTAGATAAGCAAAATTGGTTAGATATAGAAAATTTACTAAGACAAATTTTTGAAAATACAAACATTCAAATTAATGTTTTTGCTTCAAACAAAATCGAGAACTACGCAAACTCCGTTATCGCTGAAAAAGACACGGACAGCTGTACTCAGCATTCTGATGACGAATCTCCTATCAACGGCCTTCATTACAAAGACACTTCAATAAACTTTGGTAAAAATCAAATTATTTTTAAAGAAACAAATTCGAAAAGCTCTGTAGAAATTAAAAAAATGTTTGGACACGAAAAACAAAGAATTTATATTTACCTAAACAAAACTAATTTTAAAAACACCCTATTAAAATTCATCAAAGAGTACCTCATACCTGGAATACATTATTATTGCATTGTTCCGGTACAATTTCAAAAAATGTTAAATTCAATTTTACAAATTTATTTCCAACCAGGCACTTATATTTTAACTAGTTGTAAAAATCAATTACAAGACGTAGAATTATCAGACGAACAAATTGATTTAGTAAAAAATTATCATTTAGGCAAAACGAACCATCGTGGCATAATTGAAACCTATCAGAAACTAAAACAACAGTACTATTGGCCAAACATGCAGCAAACTGTTTCTAAATTCATAAACAACTGTGATGTATGTCAGGAAAATAAATATGAAAGAAATCCCATAAAACTACCTATTATAAAAACACAAACAGCAAACAAGCCCCTTGAAATTATTCATATTGATATTTTATCATTAAAGAAAGAAAAATTCTTAACAATAATCGATAGTTTCTCCAAACATGCACAAATTTATCATTTATCAGAAACCAACACCGTAACTATTATACAAAAATTAATAAAATATTTCTCCATTTTCGGCACTCCTAAATTAATAATATCAGATAATGGTTTACAATTTAATAACCAATTGATATATAACTTTTTATCAACTAAAAATATTCGTATTCATCTTATTAGTGTCAATAATCCAAAAAGTAATGGAAATATTGAAAGGTTCCATTCAACAATAATAGAACATGTTAGAATATTAGAACAAAATAAAGATTTTAACGATTTAACAATTAGTAATAAAGCCCGTTATGCTCTTCAAGCGTATAACCAGACTATTCACTCAGTTACAAAACGTACACCGAATGAAATACTTTTCGGCCATTATAATGAATTAAAAGAAGAAATTTCTCCTGAAATTGTTACTGACAATTATGTTCAGACTCACAAAGAAATTATGAAGAAAATTTACGATGAAACTAAATTGTTATTAGATAACAGTAAAAGGAAGTACGCTACGTCACAAGTAGATAGTATTAAATTACCTGATAAAGCATTCGAAGAACAAGCGAAAAGAAACACCGGTAAAGTCGAGAAACCCCGCTATAAGAAACAAAATATCAAAACATATGTAAAGGACAAAGCTCAAATAATAACTGACAAGAACAAAAAAATAAAAATTGACAAAATAAAACCTCACCGTCACTTTACAGACTCATACGAACAGCAACAACCATCAACCTCAAAGACGAAACACACAACCCCGGAATTAACGTCCTGAAGCTAGGGAATGCCCTAATTTCAACTAATAATAAGTACATTTATGTTAAGCTTAACTTAGATAGAATTAAAGAAACTTATAATAACCTTACATATTATTATAAACAATTAAAATTAGAATTAAATAATAAATATAAGAAATATGTAGAAGACTTAAGTAATAGCTTTATTATGTTAGAAAACTTCTTGGACATTGTAAATAGTAAAATTCAAATTCTCCTATATGACAACAAAGAGAAACGTGGACTTATAAACGGAATAGGTTCTATAATAAAAAGTATCACTGGCAATTTAGATGCCACCGATCAAGAAAAATACGATAACGCCTTAAGACTAATTCACGAAAATGAAAACATCCTGAAAGACAACCTAAATCAAGTAATTACTTTTAATAAAAATATTTCGGAATATTTCAATAAACAAGTAGAGAAAATTAACGTTAATAACAAAATTATTCAAAATAAAATTAATGAAATGCATATTGTTTTAGGAAAAATAATAGATACGAACGATAAACTTTATATAGAAAATATAATAACACAACTAACATTTGCAGCCACAAATTTGATAAGTATTCTTAACGAAATTGAAACTACCTTCGCTTTTTGCGAAACAAACACTTTATATTTTGGTATTTTATCGAGAGACGACGTTAAAAGAGAAATTAACAAATTATTACCAAACAGTCTAAAACACCTTGTAATCAAAAATTGGCAAAACCAACAATTAGTTAAAACATATTGTAAATATGAAAAATTCACTTTGGACATAATAATAGATATCCCTATTCCTCTTGTACAAAACGAACTTCTACAAATCACCCCCATTCCTACTTTACACGACAACACTTATGTTACATTAGACATAACCCCTGGCTATTACACTAAATCTAATACACATATCAATAATTTAAATAAATGTACTTTAGTAGAAGATAAGCTTTATATTTGTAACAATGAAAATTCCCTACCAAATAAATGTGTAGAAAATTTGTATTTTAATAGAAATAGTAATAACTGTGAATATATTAAAGTAATTAACCACAATGAAATCATTCCAATACCTAACTCAAATATTGTATATCTCTTTGTACCAAATAAAGAAGTAATAAATATCGAATGTGATCACGAAATTCAAGATAAAGAAATTTCCGGAATTTACTCTATAAAAGACTGTTTAATAAACAAACAAAAAATGTTTAAAAATATTAAGTATGATAAAATTATTAATATAAATATCGGGCAAAATAAAAATAAAATAATTCTTAATAAAACATTGAATATAAAAAATCTAGAACCAGTTAAAATTCCAAGTCAACAAATAACACACTTAAATGAAATTAATAACTTTGAGTCACATTCAATATTTTTCAATATAATTTTATGTGTTGTAACCATAGTTGTAATCATGTTATTATTTTATAAAATTTATGTAATAATTAAGAAAAGAAATTTAAACAAATCAAATAAGAATAAATCAACCATTGAAACAATACCTATTGAACATCCAACAGGTATTCTTTCATCTTAGGGGGGAGGAATTATGTAGACGCCCATCCCTTATTGCATCATTTTATGTAAGTTTCCACTCTGTAACATTAAACCCTACACAGCATAAACATCATACGACACAAAGGTAATAAATAGACCAACTCCACTAGAATCCGTTAGATTATGTAAGTCTGTAGAATAATTAACTTCATATTATTCTTGTTGTATCTTGTATGTAAAATAAAAACTTTTTAAAAACATTAAATCATATTTCATTGATTTAATTTATATATATATATATATATATCCTGTAATAAGTATCAATTTATTAAATTTATAATAAATTGTTAAAAAAGTTATTAATTTAATTGATTCCTTATAAAATTATTGTTGTTTACTCTTTGATTATTATTTATATAAGATCAACTCCAATATTCAAAATGTTTATAGCAGCTTCTTCTTCAGCATTTACTGGTGGAACATCTTCATTATGTACACACACAATATTATGAAGAACCGCTGTTGCTACAATAATGTCTTCTATTTTAATTAACTTTAATCAAATTCCAAACGGAAGAATAGGAAATCGCCTTTTCCATATACCGAAACATCTTTCAATTGGATTTCTTGTCCGAATTTGAGCTGTATTAAATACACTAGCGGTCGTTGAAACCGTAACACCAAAAAATAATTGGAATAAACGGACGAAATTTAGCACAATGGTTATTCATTACTAGATGAACAAATGATTAAAATTTCACATATATTAAATGAACAGAAAATGAAAATTTCAATAAGAACTGTGTCGCCCACGCGCTCTTTTTACCGCTTCTACTCGTCGAGGCATGGATTGAATAAGGTTGCGAATAACATTTTGCGGTATTGCATTCCATGCCCTTTCGACTACAGCCCATAGTTCTTCCACATTTTGTATTGGTGTCTATATACGTCGCACTGCTCTTCCTAAGACATCCCACAGATTTTCAATAGGCGACAAATCTGGAGAACGGGTCAGCCTTGGAAGCACTGGTATTCTGTGCTGGTCAAAGAAGGTTAATACTCTTCTCGCGACATGAGATCTTGTGTTATCCTACTGAAATATGGCTGCTGGGTGGTCTTGAATATGTGGAGCAACTTCCGGTGTTAGGATCTCGTCAATGTATCGCTGACTGTTCAAAGTGCCGGGTAAACGAATTAGGCGAGATTTCTAATTGTATGAAATTGCTCCCCACACCATAATTCCTTGCGTAGGCACCGTGTGACGCGTACGAATGCAGGTCACATTCCCTCTTTCACCCTGGCGTCGTTTCACAAGTACCCGACCGTCATTTTGGAACAAACAAAATCGCGATTCGTAAGAAAAGACAATTTCATTCCATTCATTATTTCACAACCGCCTTTCTGTGCACCAATCAAGATGCAATGATCTATGCCGCGCGGTCAGTGGAAGTCGCAATAATGCACGACGCGCACGCAGCCCAAATTCTGATAAACGATAACGAATACGTCTTACAGATAGTGGGTGTTTTGTCACTGTCCACCACTGCCGTGCTAGAGTTGGTGCACTTTAAAATCGGCCTTGTAAGGATAGCCGAATAAGGAGACGGTCCTCTCTCGCTGATGTCCTCCGGTGAGCTCCAGATCCTGGCTGCCTTCTTTCTGTACCTGTTTGTATCCACGCAGTGACAACCCGCTTTCGCGCATTCTCACTAACAGCCCCGTTCAAAATCACCCACTTGCTGAAATGACCGTTGCTGTCTTCTACGAGGCATGTTAACTTGATAACAATCAAATTTTAACTGAATTTGAGTCATATTGAAGAAATATTGAATAAATAAATCTGCTTGATAATTAAGTTTAAACATGCATATTTGCTGAACAAATGTGTTTAGCGATTCTAAATTTTAATCATTTATTCTTCTAAAAATAAGAAACCTCTGTGCTGAATTTTGTGTGATTATTCCCATTATTTTTTGGTGTTACGTTGTCAACGACCGCTAGTGTAGATGTTCTACAGGTGTTATAGGATTATTTAGAGGTGTAATCAAATATGGTGTAATCCCGTAGCCTGTATCACCTATTAATTCATGTGATCCAAAATCTTCTGTTTCGAATTTAGCACGAATTCTCAAATTATTAAATATAGTCCATCTACAAACTAAATTGTGATATTTGCATTTTGCATCGCAAATTGCCTGTACGTTTATCGAAAACAAAAATTCTGATTCTATAAATTTCAGGCTCTCTATCCTCCGGTGAAATTATTTTAACGTGTGTGCAATTCAAAGCACCAATACAGTAAGGAAAACGACTATTATGAAACTCTTGAGTCGTGGTTGTTAATTCTTCTTCAGTTATCGGCAAAATCAACATACAATCTAGCTATAGCCCTTGAAACTTTATTTATTATTCTGCTAGTAGTAGATTTATCTATGTCAATAAAATCTCCTGCTACTTGCAGAAATGAATCATTGGCGAAAAATCGCAGAGTTACCAGTACCATATCTTCTGGAGATACAGCGTTATTATTATTATTTAATTTTATCCTTAATTTTCAGACATCAGTTATTCCTCTTACCGTTGTGTTGGCGTACGTATCTCATCTCTAATTTTATTAACAAAGAACATATCCGCAGCTTTCGATAACCGAAATCTCATCAAAAATTATTTATCGTTCCAATTTTGAAAATAATTTTCTCGTTTTTTATATTTTTTTTTTTAGCTCGCAAAGTTCTTATACATCAAGTAACTCTAACATATTTTCATCTTCCGTTAAAATATCGAGTAACTGATTCATAATTGAAAAAAATAATACCTAATATCAGACAAATTGACAGATGACGTGATTTTGTTTTTTGAACCACAGTTGAACTAAAAAATCTACCTTATTAAAAAATTCAGCAGTTTAACTGAACCGCATTTTGAACTAAGCTTATCATTTGAACCTGATTTGTACAACGCAACTTGTCATATCATTTTGAGTTCAAGGTTGAACTTACACTAAACCTGGATTGTACAACCTGGCCTAAAGAAGTTAAAAAAATGCATTACGGAAGCGCCTATACTATCATTCTATGAAAGAGTGTGTAATAGCAGCTTGATAATAAATTAGCTATCTTATAACACACAAAGACAAAGTATTTATTGACATATAATGATTACACAAAAAATACATAAACATCACCACTCTACATAACTTTGGATATATAGGATAGTGACATTGACAGTTAAATTTACAATTCTTAACACTTTCTTTTAAATTCTATTGTCAATGTTGTTTCGTAGTCTAGTTAACTATGTTAGCCTATTTTATCGCGACATTTCTCAAATAATACGCGGGTAAGTGGTTTCGTTAACGTATCAGCGATCTGTTCGGTAGCAGGCACATGCTCAATGTTTATTAGTCCTTTATTGTATTTCGCCCGAACGAAAAAGTTACGCACACTGATATGCTTTATAAGACTGTGCAATTCAGGATTTTAGTTAATAGTACTGAATTCTGGTTGTTGATTAATAATGTCGGTATTTTAATGTCTTTTGTCATTTGTCGTAAGCTACGTAACAGCTATACAGTTTCACGTACAAACTCACTCGTTGCGACAATTTCAGCTTCAGTGCTTGAAAGTACAACCATCCGTTGTCGTTGACTTCTCCATGTAATTGTACTTCCACTGTATTTGCAAAGAACACCTGTTGTTGAACGTTTCGTTGTTTCGTCATCTGCATATAATGCATCACTGTATACTTAAAGTACACTAGGTTTGTACCCAGTTTGATACAAGAAGTCCATGTCCACGTGTTCCATGTAGATAACGGAAAATGCGCTTCACAGCCATCTAGTCAGCTTCCGTTGGCTTAGTCAGATTTCGAGCAACATTACTCACGGCATATGGTATACCAGGACGTGTGGCTGTCATCAGAAAAATTAAACAGCCAACTGCTTCGCAAAACAGAATGTTCTTACCAACAGGTTTATTACTATCGCCAACTTCCTTTTTGCTTGCTGGTGTTGAAATTGGGTTTGCTTCTGACATCTTAAAGCGCTCAAGAATGGCTTTTGTGTACGCACTTTGATGTAAGAAATCGATCCGTCGTTTCTTTCTTCAATTTGCATACCCAGAAAATGATCTAACGAGCCAATTTTAATTTTGAATTCATTTTCAGTTCATCAATGAAGCAGTTAATTAATCTATCTGAATATCCGGCTACCAATACATCATCTATTTGATTAAATATTTTTAACTACAACTAAAGCAGGAAGATAGTTAAAGGTTCAATAAAGTGCGGTAGGCGGAGATTTTTCAATTTTTTTTATTTATAAACAATTATATTTACATCCAAAAATAGGTCATTATTAAAATGATATTATTCAAAAAGTATACGAATAATTGATATTATCTCTTCCTAGCGCACTTTTCCCATCCTTTATTTATCCTTCTACCAAATTTCATTACTGAATGTGCAGCGGTGCTTGCACAGGAAGTTCTGAAAAATTATGCTCTTTTCTATAATTTAAGCTCTATACACTAGCGCCAGAAGATTTTAAGAATTTGTTTTCCCTCCTATCAAAAGGGATAGTTTGATTCTACTTTTCTAGTCTTGTTTATGCTCTCTATACGACTAAACGTGATTATTATAGCCGCTCTTGTGTATTTCGTTGTTTTATATTTTGATTTTTTTGTTTATTTATTTTTGTTGTTTTTGTTTGTAATATTATTATTGTTACTGATTTTATTGTTGTTTTTGTTATTTTCGGTATAGATGTTATACCTTTAACTGAATTTACTTATTATTTGAATCATTGTATTGTATTGTATGTATACGTGGGTTTAAGCGTTTACAGCCTTTACTTAGTTTTCAGTGAAGTTTCAATGAAGCAGTCAATTAATCTATCTGAATATCCGGCTACCAATCCATCATCTACGTAAATAGCCACGATTGTCTTTTCACCACTCTTTGTCTTGATGGATAAACAAGGAGCTGCTTGTGATTGATACATTCCTTGTTTGCGTAGCCGCTGCACGAAGCGATGATTCCAGCAGCGTGGTGACTGTTTTAACCCATATAAACTCTTAATGAGCTTACACACGCGGCTGCTTCTATCATCTTAACCATCTGGCTGTCGAACGTATACTTCTTCTTCGAGATGTCCATACAAAAACGTAGTTTTTATGTCAAACTGACGTAACTTCAGACCCTCGTTCGCAGCTATACTTAGAAGTGTACGCACAGTACTAAATCTGGCAACAGGCACAAATGTCTCCTCATAATCAATTTCGTGTAGCTGTGAGTATCCTTTGGCTACAAATCTCGCCTTGTATCGTTCAACAGTACTATCTGCTTTCTTTTTTACTCGCAGTACCCAACATCTATCGATTACTCGTTTACTTTTAGGCAGTTCAACCAACTCCTAAACATTGTTTTCGGCCAGCGATGCTATTTCTTCATCCTTTGCGACCTTCCACTGTTTTCTGTCTTGCGATGTCATAACTTCATCGTATGTATTCGGATATGTGTTGCTGTCTGTCGACGTCATAGAGGCCACCATAACATAATCTTTATATCTCTCGGGCAACTTAATTTGACGACCATGACGATCTCGTCTTACTTCTGGCAGATCATCCTCGGCATCCGTGTTCGAATCGTACTCACTGGCTTCTTGTTCCTCATTAGTAAACTTTTCAGTTACAGCCTCTACCGGTTGAACTATCGTCTGTGTGACAGGCAGTTCTATTTCAGTTGTTCTAATGGTACAACTCGGTTGTTCTGATGAAAATATTCTTTTCTTCTAAATATATTCTATAACCATCTCGTTCACCACAGTATCCAACAAATATACCTTCAACCAATTTGGCATCCCACTTTCTTCTCTGTTGCTTTGGTAAATGTACAAAACATTTCTGTCCAAAAATTCTAAAATGATCAATCCCAGGTGGTGGTTTTTCATACCACAATTCGTAGGGCGATTTTCCATTCACTGGTGAAGCTCCTGTCAGATTTAATACGTATGCAGCCGTTGCACATGCTTCAACCCACAATTTTAATGTTACATTCTTTGCTTGAAGCATCGATCTAGCGCTTTCGACTATCGTCCGATTTTCACGTTCAGCTGCGCCGTTTTGCTCTGGCGTATACGGCATTGTCAGTAGATGTTCAATACCTTTCTCTCGTAGCAACTTCTGTATTTGTGTGTTTACGAATTCTCTACCATTATCAGTACGTATCTTCTTTACTCGATGCCCAGTTGCTTCCACCGGTGCTATGTAGGCATTCAACGTCTGGTAGACTTCTGACTTCTCCCTTATAAAACAGATTATCCGAAATTTGGTAAAACAAACTTTGTAGTAGACAAAATATCTTGAGCCACTAAGTGAATTAACTGACATTGGTCCGAAGGCATCTGCACTGATCATTTCTCCTGGAATTTTTTACTTTTCTCGAGTACCACAGCTGTTTCTGTGTTCCTTTCCTTTTATACATACCTTCTTCGTCGACATTGGTTTGTATATCAATGACTAATTGTTTCAAAAACTTGACAACATGACGTTTATTTTAGTGCGCTAATCGTTCATGGTGAACTTGGAAACATGCCGTGTTGCTCGCTACGTACACGTGTACAGAATTACTTGGCTTTATTGCACGTATTTGCAGGATTGTTAATCCATTGTTAAGGTTTTTGACAACCAAAACCAACTGTCCTTTTCGATAGCATTTAATACCACGGATATTCGATCGCCATTCAAAGCCCTTTTGCAATGACTGCGACTGTGAGAATATATTCACCGCTATCTTTTGAGCATACCACGCTGATTTTAAGTGATTTTTAATCCATTTTCCGTTTACTAACATCTCTTCTTGCACCATATCGCAACCACACGCTGGTACTTTCGAACCATCAGCCATTTCTACATAGTGCGGTGTATGAAATGCTTCATATGTAAAAAACACGTCGCTGTTTGAAACCATGTGCTGCGTAGCACCGCTATCAAATACCCAACAATTTCGATTGACAAATGAATATGCAACACTGACAAACGCTAGACTAATAAATACAGATTCTGTCTTTTCTTTGCTGTGGTCGAAGATTCCGTGCTGGTCTTTCTTTCTTTCTTCAGTGCTTTACAATCACGACGCAAATGATCCGGTTTGTGACAATAAAAACACTTCAGCGGTACCGTCCGCTCTTGTCGTCCATTATTCTGCTATCGGTCATTTTGTCGTTGCGAAGTCTTTGTTACAATAAAGGCTGTCGCCGGTTCCGTTTCTGCTGCCTCATTTAATTGTAACTCCACATGTCGAAGTCGTCTTAACAAATTATCCAAGCTACAATCTTTCAGGGGAGTAGATTCCCAGATTTTCTTAAAAATTTTATACTCCGCAGGCAGCGTACTGGTAATTCGCATGAGTAATAGCTGATCAGGTAAATCACAGTTTAAATGTCGCTTCATCTCACCAGACAAATCCAAAGCTGTATTTTGTAAATTTACAATATGTGTCATTATATCTGTACTTAGCCGGTCTAGACGCTGACCAGATTTTTGTTCAAAAATATTTATCAATCTTGACCAATATTCGGCTGGCGAACTGACACTACTGATTTGTTTATATACTTCATCAACCATAAGATTATTCAGGAGAAGATGAGCTTCATTGTCTTTTTTTCCCACTTTCTAATTGCTGCTTTACGTTCTTTAATCTCCCCTTCCGTAATTCCAAGTCCTGTCTGCAGCTCTGTAGGCATCGTCACGATTCCAGTGGCAATATCGTACACTTTGCGGTGTTTCAACAACAGTGTGACGTTGTGCTTCCATCTGGGCTAGTTGTCTTTTGATAACAATTTATCTATCTGAACACGCTGATCCAGCGATATTTTATTATTGCACAAGGTACAAACTTTTGCAATTCTTCAGATCATAAATCGTTATAAGATAGCTCAGCCCAATATGGAATGGGTGAAGTCCTTCTGCAATAAGCTCATCCAGTAGCCTACTGCTCTTCATCATTGACAAATTGTCAGAAGAATTATGTCCAAATAGAAAAGGAACTATTGGCAATAGTCACAACGTGCAAATACTTTCATTATTATATTTATGAAAGACCAGTCAGATCATAAAGCACTAATAGATATAATGAACAAACTACTAAACAGTTTATCTCCTAGAATTCAAAAACTGATTCTACAATGGGGTATTCCAAGCCTACGGCTTTTAAAGAAATTCTTATTGGATATCATTGTTTACCATATGTAAGTAATATTAAAGTGAATATAATCATTATTTTTCTGATTTTTAATACCATAATATCAAAATGAAATTGTAATGCATTTGAATCGAGTACGTAAAATTCAGTATCAGCCTTCTTGTGACGAAAAAGGCACTCGCGTCAGCCTATTGGCTCTTGTTCGAACGCGCCACGCCTCTGACTCAGACCTACGAATGATGTTCTCAGCTGATTCTCAGTGCCTGTGACGTCACACGCACGGCCGATTTTCTAGGGTGTAATTTATTGAAACTTTAAAAATTTATTTCTGGCGTGTTTGAAACCTTTCGGCGAAAAGAAAAAATACGGGTCTAATATTTTTATGCATAGAATAACATATTAAAAAATGAAAAAAACTTGGAATACCCCATTACTCAGGTACGATGTAGAATTAACTTATATACCTGGAAAGTTAACTTTCGCTGCTGATTTGCTGTCCAGAAGTCCTCAATTTATTAAAAATGAAACTAAATATTTAGACATCAATCAAATATCTACAATGTTGACAGCAACATCTGAAAAAAATAAAATTGTTACAAGAAGAATCAAAAAATGATGCAGAATTTCATTTACTCGAAACTTATACGAGAAAGGGATGGCCCCGACACAAAAAGGCAGTGCTATCACTAGTAAAATCATATTTGAGCATTTATCAACTATATACTACCATGACGGTTTACTATATAAAGGTAAAACAATAATAATTCCTGTAAAACAACGTCAAGGAATGCTGAATCAAATCCACCGAGGACATCAGGGAGTCGGATCAACTTTGAAGAAGGCAAAAAATTGTCTTTACTGGCCAGGAATGATCAAACATAACGGATACTGTACTAAATTGTCAATACGAAACAACCCATGAACCATACCCTATCCCTCAACTGCCGTGGCAAGAAATAGCAGCTCTTCACATCAAAGGTTCTAATTACATTGTTATCGCTGATTATTATTCCAAGTTCATTGAATTGTTTAAATTACCATCAAATACATCACAAGCAATCATACCTGTTCTTAAAGGGCTATTGCTATTGCAAATTTGATTAAATATTTTTAACTACAACTAAAGCAGGAAGATAGTTAAAGGTTCAATAAAGTGCGGTAGGGGAAGATTTTCAATTTTTCTTATTTATAAACAATTATATTTACATCCAAAAATAGGTCATTTTCAAAATGATATTCGAAAAGTATACAAATAATTGATATTTTCTCTTCCTAGCGCACTTTTCCCATCCTTTAATTATCCTTCTACCAAATTTCGTTAATAAATGTGCAGCGGTGCTTGTACAGGAAGTTCTGAAAAATTATGTTTTTTTCTATAATTTAAGCTCTATACACTAGCGCCACTCTGGTTTTGAGCGCTGTTGAACTAACTGTAAATATAAGAGCTCTTCCCCTTGTATTATTCTAAAAATTTTATTTTACTGTATAGGAAGGGGTGATATTAATGTTGATTGGGACTACGGCATGAAACTACAAAAATTTACCTTTAGGAAAGATAAGTTTCTGGACAAAACTATTGAAACTGGATTAAAAAAAATGTAACTGTAAGGACAATGAATGTTCATTAAAAGGAGCTGGAAAGATATTTTTCTGTATTTATTATTTTTCATAAACAATGTTACTAACGCCCAAAAATTTGTCATTTTTAAAACATATGTAGTTATTCAAAAGCTATACAAATACCGAAGTGTTATTTTCTCTTCTTGAACCTAAATAGTTTCTTCCTAAAAATGGTGTTATTTCTTATCTTAAACCTTGTTATTCAAATACTATATATACAGGGTGTAACAGCTAAACGACCTACCTCAAATAATTTCTATATTATTAAAAATTACAATAAAATGCAGATAATTTTATAGAGGGCCAACGGGGACATCCAATTAGGGAAGAAAATATTTTCTTAAACCAGTGGCTCTCAAGTTACAACACAAAGTTATATTTCTTAAATAGGATAGTATATTTTTTTAATGTCTATTCGATAGAGTATTTTTTTCTGAATTCAATCATGTATTCATTTTATACCCTAACATAACCAAAATATTGAGAATAATGCATTTGAAATTTAAATAAATCTATTTTTTTAGTTATTTTTCAGTAGGCTATGTATAAAAACAAAAACTGCTATCTGTCAATTTCAATTATTTAGTACATAGTTTCTATTTGTCACAGTGTTATTTGTTGTGTTGAATGCTTATTGTTGTTTCAATATGGCTGGAATTTATACAAACGATGATTTGTTAAATTTGTTATTAATTTATTGTGAATGCCATCAAAACTATGAACAAGCTTGCAATATTTTTTCTGTAAGAAACCCTAATAAACCCTGTGTCCAGGATAAAATGTCATCAAGCGAATTAAAAAAAATTACAAAATCAATGATCATTTTCACGTAAACGTGAAAGACAAAGAATTGTAAGAAATAATGAAGAAATAGAAATAGCTGTTTTGGGATTTATCGCTCGTAATCCAAATGTGTCCACACGAGAAATTGTCAGTGCACATTTTATTTCAAATATGTCTGTTTGGCGAATTTTAAAAAAACATAATTTGAAACCGTATTCTTATAAATTAGTACAGGCAATAAATAATACATATAATGAACGTAGAATAGAGTTTTGCGAGTGGTTTTTAATGAAATACCAAGAAAGTAACGAATTTTCTAAAAATATTTTGTGGACGGATAAATCAAAATTTACTAATAACGGTATGTTCAATAGGTATAATGAACATGAATGAGTAAGAAATTACCAACGAAGATGGGGTTTTAATGTGTGGCAACAAATAGCCTGCTCGTTCCCCAGACCTAACACCTCTCGATTTTTTGTATAGGGATACCTAAAGAATAAAGTGTACTCTGAGCCAGTAACAACGAAGGAAAATTTGATGGATCGCGTAAGAGAAGCCTGCGCTACTCTCACACCAGAAGTAATTATTAATGCAACATCTGAATCAGTTTTGAAAAGAATTGAATTGTGTTTAGAAAAGAATGAAAGTCACATAGAACACTATTTATAAAGTTAATAATAAAAATATTTATGTTTAATTTTACTTTAGGCTTTTATTTAAATTTCAAATGCATTTTTCTCAATATTTTTGTTATGTTAGGGTATAAAATAGATACATGATCGAACTTTGTGTAGTAACTTGAGAGCCACTGCTTTAAAAAAATATTTTCTTCCCTAATCGGATGTCCCCCCTGGCCCTCTATAAAATTGTCTTATAGCATTTTATTGTATCTTTAATAATATAGAAATTATTTGAGGTAGCTCGTTTAGCTGTTACACCCGGTATACCTATACCTATATGAGAAATTTTCTGCCAAATTTCGCCAGTTAATATGAAGCGGTGCTTGCTTTGCTTGTTTCATTTAGATTATATTCTAGCAGTACCTTATTTGTGAACTGCAGCAATTCCTGATAAAGAGGGGAGATTTTAAGAATTTTTTTCCCTTCGATTAAAAGGGCTAGTTTGATTCTATATTTCTAATCTTGTTTATGCTCTCTATACGACTAAACGTGATTATTATAGCTGCTCTTATGTATTTCGTTATTTTATATTTTGTTTTTTCTTTTGTTTATTTTTGTTGTTGTTGCTTGTAATATTATTATTGTTACTGCTTTTATTGTTGTTTCTGTTATTTTCGGTATAGGTGTTATACCTTTAACTGAATTTACTTATTATTTGAATCATTGGTAAGAACAAAAATAATTATTATGTAACTATTATTTTATTGTGAATATATTACTATTCTAGTTACTTCTTCTACAAAACAATGGGAAGAAAGTGCAGTGACAAACGTTTAAAATTGTCTTCTAAGAGAAAAAGTACTAAAAATCTCTGTACTTTCAAATAATCGATTACTACCAGTAACATCTACAAAACCTAGTCAGCAAAATTTTGAACACGAAACATTATCACCTCTTGTGTCTCCGAAAAAAAGTTGCAGAAAAAAGTTATTTGCGACAGAGAACAATACTTAAAATCATTGCATTCCAGTTTACAGAACCAGACGTACATAACAACATTTTAAATGAACCTATTTCATAATCTTCTCGTATATCTATGAATAACAGTATTGACGGCCAAAGAATTATTAACATTTCACATTTTTTTGGAGAATTAAAAAGATTTAAACATTAGGAGTTGTTCAGTTGTGGAATAGAATTTTTAAACATTATTAGTGATAGTCGGCAAGGTCTCATAAGTACATTTACTGTTAAATGTAAAATTTGTTTAGAAACAAAAAAAATCTATACTGAAGATTAAGCAGATTGTTTAGACGTAAACAAATCAATGATCTTAGTAATTGTATCGACTGGCGGTGGATTTTCACAAGTAGATGAAATACCTGCATCTTGCAATATACCGAACATGTCAACGCACTTTTATTTTAAAGAAGAGCAATTGGTTGCTGACCACATCCATGACGTTGCTTGGGAAATGATGGAGACTACGGGAAAAGAAGAATCAAATATTGCTCGTAGTTTAGGTCGATAGCAATGGAGAACCTTTAATTACTGTTATAGCTGATTGAGCATGGAGTAAACAATCCTATAATTTAAATTATAATGCACTTTCTGGCGTTGGTTGTATAGTAGGCTACCATACAAAGAAGTTGTTATATTTAGGTGTTAGGAACAAATACTGCTGCTTATGCGAACGAGCAAAAAATAAGAGTGCAGAATCGGCAGCACATCAGTGTTTTAAAAATTCGAATCAGTCAAGCACTAGCATGGAAGCAGATATAATTGTTGAAGAGTTTTGTAAAAGTATGCAACTCCATGGAGTTAAATATGCCTATTTAGTAGGTGATGGTGACAGCAGCTTGACTAAAAAATTGCAGATGGTACGCCCGTATGGTAGTATACTAGTTTATAAAATTGAATGCAGTAATCATTTACTTCGTAATTACTGTAATAAACTAAGAAACTTAACAACAGAAAGAATAAATTCAAGATGTAAATTTGTTCCGGTTTAAAAAATAATATAAGAGGATTACGTAATGCTGTCACATGTGCTGTTATGTATCACAAAAAAATTAATGACGATTATAAGGAAAGAATTATAAAACTAAAAAAAGGTATTTTAAATAGTCCACACCATATATTTGGCGACCATACTGCATGTGCGGAATATATCTGTAAGGCTAGTAAATGTCAAGAAAGGAATCGTATCCCAGAAATGAAAGAAAGTGGTCTATATGACGACATTTTAACATCTATAAATAGATTAGCCTGTAACGCCGAAAGTTTAATTCGTAATATGGACAATAATGCTGTCGAACATTTTAGCAGTATTGTTGCTAAATTTGTGGGAGAAAAACGAATAAATTGTAGTTTGAAAGGATCATATAAGATGCGTTGTGAAGCTGCAGGAGTGTCTTATAATTCTTCCGGTAAATATTATAGATCCATTCATAAAAGCACCGCAAAGTCTTGCCCAGGAAAATGTACTAAGAAGTTTGAAGAGAACAGGAAAAATATTACAATGTACAACAAAGTGCACCGCCGATCAAAATTCAAATTATTTAGAAATAAAAATGTTGCAACTACTAATGGTGATTATGGCCCTGAAGATGAAATTCTTCCAGATATGTTACCTGAGGTTTACAATACATTAAAGAATGACTTTTTAAAAACAATTGCCGTGAGCGAAGAACAAAGGAAAAAAATTGAATGCGACACTAAAGGTCAAGCAAATTGTAAATTGTAGAAAGAAGAAAGATCGAAAAGATTATGTTCATCGGTATTTGGTATAATTTGCAAGTTACGAAGAAAAACATCTTGTGCAAATACTGTGGAAATACGGCTACCAAATATGGGAAAGAGGACGAATGTATAGCAAAAAAACATTTTGAAGAAATTACTGGCCTACATGTTCAAGATAGTAGGCTTTTTATAGAAAGTAATAATTATTTCTTAGCGGCTTCTTCCAATGGATTAATAGGAGAAGACGCTTTAGTTGAAATAAAATGTCCATATTCTGCTCGAAATGTATCACCAAAAGAAGGAATAATTAATAAGAAAATACGTTGTTTCCTTGTAGAAAATGAAGAAATAAAAATTAACAAAAACCATATTTATTTCTACCAAATACACGGGCAGCTTCATATAACTGGGAGAGAAGTTTGTTATTATATGAACTCCACACGGCTTGCATTTTCAGAAGGTATGTTTTTTTTAAATTACATTATTTAATGTAAAATGATTTTATTAGGTGTTAAAGGATACTGCTTTTTGGGAAATGAAAATGTTTTCCAAACTTCAACAATTTTATTTAGAAGGCCTTCTACCAGAAATTACCACGATTTAAGAGACGTCAAGAAATAAGAAATTTCATTAAACAATAATTTTGGTGTTTATCTGTTCACTTGTTTGTATTTACTCCAGATTATCAGTATTCGTGAATAAACATTATCATAAGTAGTATTATTATTAATCTGTCAATATGTATTACCATTATTTTAAAATTTTGTAATAATTATTTAATTTTATATATAATTAGTACATGATTATTTCATACTGAAACAATACCAAAACGACTTGATGCAGGTGGAACATTAAAATTCTAGGTAATAATAATATATTCGAATACAATGAATATTATATTGTCAATAACAAGTAAGGGTGAAGATGAACCCTCCCACTTCAAGCACGTGTTGCTATCCCCTGCATACCGACCCCGCGCGCACTATTTTGTGTCTGAACGCTATACGCTCTTAAATCAGTATTAAGTACTCTCCGTGAAATTCCATTCAGCCAATGGTCCGCCATTTAATAGTACAGAATTTTCTGAATTTTTAAACCAATGGGATATTAAACATTACTTCTAGTTCTTTATATCCAAAATCCAATGGATTTATAAAGAGACTCCAAAATACAATTTACCATGTGAAATATTGATTAGTAGAATGTTAAAATGTAACCTACTCACAAGTAATGCTGTATTAAAACCTAATTACAACACAAAAAACATAAACTAACAACCGAAACGCAATCAAAATAAAATAATCTGGTGTGTCCAACACAATACCTCCCGCCACTGTAGTAATATATTGTATATAAGTTTTTCAATACATTTAATTTGTAGTTTTAAAATTAGTTTGTTATTGCAGTTCAAAATATTTTTAATTCATTTCATACCTAAAATTTCCTTCATAAATTTTGTATGACCAATATGACAGCTATTTTTGACGTTACTAAAACCGGAACTGAACTTACTTTGATTCACGCATGCGAATACATTCCTAATATATTTCTTCCATCTTTTTAAATTTTACAATAAAATTACTTAATTTTTACTTGTTTTATCTTTTACACATCAAATTTGACATCATATGTCAAATTTTGTGAACATATGAATAACTCATCTGTTTTATCGAAATTCCTCAGCCTAAACGATATGTAAAATTATTATAATTTATATATTTTTTTTTTCTATCTAGCTAGAAGTTATATATAAACGTAATTATGCAGATCGATAGAAAATTAAAAAATCTTTGTATTTATAATAACAAAATTTGCGAAAATATGGTATTTAGAGGTATTTTTTAGGAAAAACGGTTTAAAGCTTCAAGTAAAGTACTACTTTCGATTAACCAATTGTAGTCAAAATCTAATCAGTTCATCATATCAGAATAGAACTCTTAAATACCAAATATTATATTTTTTACATGTGTCATATTGGAGTTATCGTGGACGAAAAATCGTCACAGACACACACACAGACACACACACATACACACACACATACACAGATATACAGACATCACGCTAAAAATAGTAAAATCGTATTCTAGAGACCCTAAATCGTGCTCATATGTTGAAACTACACTCGAGAAATCTGACCAAAAACAATACCTCCCTTATCTATATATTGATAGGCGGAAGGTAAAAAAGTTGTATCACGATCGAACTACAAATATTTTACAAAAAATAGAAGTAGGACAACCAGTATTATTCCTTAAAAATGCAAGAAACTGGGTACCAGCAGAAGTGACTAAGTTAGATGAAAATCCAGAGTCCTACTGGGTTAAGACAGAGGAAGGAAGTGAATATAGAAGAAATAGAATTTCATTAAAACCAAGAAGAAAGAATAGTATCCAAAACCAAGAAAGAAGAAGAATCTACAAACGTTGAAGTAGAACCACAAAAGGAACTTCAAATACGAAACCAAACTCCACCCAAAAATAGACAAGCTGAATCAGAAGAGACTACCAAACAAAATGTGAAAATTACACCAAAAAGAAGTACTAGAATGCCTAGTAAATTTAAAGACTACTTCTGTTAATAATTATTATTACACTAGCGGTCGTTGAAAACGCAACACCAAAAAATAATTGGAATAAACGGACGAAATTTAGCACAAAGGTTTTTCATTATTAGATGAACAAATGATTAAAATTTCACATACATTAAATAAACAGAAAATGAAAAATTCAATAAGAACTGTGTCGCCCACGCGCTCTTTTTACCGCTTCTACTCGTCGAGGCATGGATTGAATAAGGTTGCGAATAACATTTTGCGGTATTGCATTCCATGCCCTTTCGACTACAGCCCATAGTTCTTCCACATTTTGTATTGGTGTCTATATACGTCGCACTGCTCTTCCTAAGACATCCCACAGATTTTCAATAGGCGACAAATCTGGAGAACGGGTCAGCCTTGGAAGCACTGGCATTCTGTGCTGGTCAAAGAAGGTTAATACTCTTCTCGCGACATGAGGTCTTGCGTTATCCTGCTGAAATATGGCTGCTGGGTGGTCTTGAATATGTGGAGCAACTTCCGGTATTACGATCTCGTCAATGTATCGCTGAATGTTCAAAGTGCCGGGTAAACGAATTTGGCGAGATTTCCAATTGTATGAAATTGCTCCCCACACCATAATTCCTTGCGTAGGCGCCGTATGACGCGTACGAATGCAGGTCACATTCCCTCTTTCAGCCTGGCGTCGTCTAATAAGTACCCGACCGTCATTTTGGAACAAACAAAATCGCGATTCGTCACAAAAGACAATTTCATTCCATTCATTATTCCACAACCGCCTTTCTGTGCACCAATCAAGATGCAATGATCTATGCCGCGCGGTCAGTGGAAGTCGCAATAATGCACGACGCGCACGCAGCCCAAATTCTGATAAACGATAACGAATACGTCTTACAGATAGTGGGTGTTTTGTCACTGTCCACCACTGCCGTGCTAGAGTTGGTGCACTTTAAAATCGGCCTTGTAAGGATAACCGAATAAGGAGACGGTCCTCTCTCGCTGATGTCCTCCGGCGAGCTCCAGATCCTGGCTGCCTTCTTTCTGTACCTGTTTGTATCCACTGTCGCCATATGCGTGAAATTGTACTTATATTGCGAGTTAAACGAGTCGCTATATCACGCAGTGACAACCCGTTTTCGCGCATACTCACTATACGGCCCTTTTCAAAATCACCCACGCAAATGAACGTTGCTGTCTTCTACGAGGCATGTTAACTTGATAATAATCAAATTTTAACTGAATTTGAATCATATTGAAGAAATATCGAATAAATAAATCTGCTTGATAATTAAGTTTAAACCTGCATATTTTCTGAACAAATGTGTTTAGCGATTCTAAATTTTAATCATTTATTCTTCTAAAAATAAGAAACCTCTGTGCTGAATTTTGTGAGATTATTCCCATTATTTTTTGGTGTTGCGTTTTCAACGACCGTTTGTTTATTTTGTATTACTTGTTCTGTAAAATTAAAAGGGGCATGTAACGTAAAGTTGATTGTAGTATCTAGAGTTATGTTATATGATGTTGGTATCATGTAACTAGAAATAAATAAAAGTCTAACTGTAAGTTAAATAAAAACAGTAATATTAAAAACATCCAAGGACAGATGTTACAATAGTTATTTACAATACAAATGCGGAAACAAGAACTTCCGTGCATGAGTATTTCATTTAGGCGAATGCATGGAAGGTATTTCCGCATAAGTATTGTACAGTATTTTTTGTTACGAACGAATTAATTATAAAACGTAATTAATAAAAATGTAAAACTGTCATTTAATCGTCAATAAAGCGAATAAACATTCATTGCTATAGACTGTATGCCATTGATCACCGTTGTTATTGGTTGTGTTGCTAATAGATAGCGCTAGTGGTATTAAAATGTCAAAATTAGCAATGAAATTTATAATTTAATTTAAATAATTTTTATTCTTTTAACTAATTGTTCTCAATTATCTTATTCTTGTATTAAATTTGTTGTAATGTGCCAAAAAATAAAAATATAATAATACTGTTAAGCTACTCGACCAATGTAGTTTCCGTTGAGACACTAGTGCGTGAAAGTAAAACAATAGCGGGAATATGGCCTTTTTGATTGTGAGTTTGCTGCTGGAAACATTAGTTTCTAGATAGTGAGTACGAAAAAGAGATATTCTTTTTATTTATTCCCTTCTGACAGTTTTCAATGTTGTCATTGTCAACGTTGTTTATCACAGCGGTCTAGAGCTTCTACGAATACGAATATAGCAGACGATATTAGTTCAAGCATACAACATCGCAGCGCTCTAGTAGATTTTTTAGACAGCAATTTTAAAATTTTGACATTTGAAAATAAAAACTAAATTTTGTTTTGTGAAAAAAAAAAATAGTAGTGACAGCTGACAGCAGAATACGTACAAGGTATGTACAAATTATATATGACATGTAAGCGTCATTTTGTAGTTTAATAATACATATATAGGTCTGTATTAGTTAGTTATCTGTTATTAGAATAATACAAAACACTCAAATCAAACACTTCAATTAAACACAAACAATATACAATACAATTAACAATTACACTTTATACAAATTATAGATTTTATGAAAAGGATTATAAAAACAAGAAACGTAGGTGTTTGAGATTTTAATTGTTGTCAGCTCCGTATATTGTCAAAGGTACAACATTTATTTGCCAATGTCAACGCCATATACGCTTCTCTGTATTTTTTTGTAGTTTATTGTTAGTGGCGCTGTCGCTAGCGAATTTTGTTGGTTTTTAAAATATTGCAAGGACAAGTCTGTTCGGTTCCGGCGCTGTTGCGCCAAAGTCGTTTTGTATCGGTCCGCAACAATCCATTGTTGTACTGCTCCAGTAAAGTATTTACATTTGTTATATCTGTTATTTGTATAGTTTTGGTTGTGCTGTGTGTAAATAAATAAGTGTTTTTCGCGTGGTTGTGTGAAAGTGAGATTTACGACCTCACCATTGTTACCATCATCCATACTCGATATCCTGGGTATCCATCCCTGTTATCCCGCACAGTAATCTCGGGATGTTTGCTTGGCTCTATCTGCCCGACCTGACCACTGTAGAAGTCCCTATTTCTCTCTCCCGATTTCACCCAATACAATAAACAATGATTCAATTCAATAGCTGATAGACGGCACTTGACGTTTCATATTTATTACACCCTGACTGCGAGACGGCCATACTGACCACTGTAATAAATAAGATTTCAGCTGTTTTAGTTATTTTCCGTTAATAACAAATATACAACTAACCTTTAATTAATTAGCATTTATTAGATTACTTTTAGTTACAAACACGATACAAAATACCATACGAATCTGTTGTGTTGATTGTGTCTGTTGGTTGCCTAGCTTCGTGTTGTTTCTTGTTTCATGTGGCCAACCTTAATTCTTATAAATTTAAATGTTATTAAAATGTAACTCTAAACATGCTCCTCTTTTTTTTACAAATTCAACTTAGTAGGCGGTTTATGCTGCCTATATTAGTTAATCTTCTAATTTGATCATTGTTACAATCATTATTACAATCTTTCTTTTCCTCCTTTTCTACAAATGTTTCACTAAAGTGATCAAAGTCATCAAAGCATTTTTTCATTAAAATTGAATTTCTTCTGTAATACTTATTTTTATCTGTTTTTACTAAATAAGAACGAGGATATTTCAAAGATTTTACAACTTCTTTTTCCCACAACTTAGTTTTAACATGTTGAAGCCAGACTTTTTCTCCACTTTGATAAGTTTGTTCACTTTTTACAGCTTTTTTTTATCATAATTTAGCTTTTGCTTTTCTTGATTTTTTAACATGTAGTTATAAACTTCATCTCTGTTTATGTTACATGGTTTTAAACTATTATTACTAATAGGTAATTTCGATCTTGTAACGGTCCGCTTAAGAAATCCAGGACCGTTCTTAATGTCAAAAAACAGTAGAATTATCAGAATTAAGTTTATATATTTGGAGATGTTATATTAATTGTTAATATATTATATTTACTATAAATTTCATCCTGTACTCTTAAATAAGCGAATAAATTTCTTTTAAATATACTGTATATTTATTTATTTAATATGTTTTGTATTAATATAAAATATATTTAGTTTAAATTATATAAATTACTAATGAGTATACCAATATTTCGTTGAAACGTGTTTTAATTTTCAAATAAATATACGTATATTTGCATTAAAACATATATATTTCTCACAAATATATGAAAGTTTGTAAGAAATCTTTTAAGTTTTATTGAAAGCAAGGTATATCTGCGAAGAATATGATATAGTAAATGTAAGAATTTTATAAGTAACATGTTAGTTCTTGTTTGCTCTAGCCTGTGGAAGACGTGTCATTGTTTGTTACTATCAGTTTCTCTCTAGATCTGTTTAGTGCAGTTAATCAGTGTAGAGTGTGAAATACGCGTTCTTTCTTTATTCAATTAGATTTCATACTGACAGAATATGATTACAATTAAGGATTTATTAACCGAATGGAACTTGCCTAACCTGATACCAGTAGTCGAAGGTAAGTTGTTAATTAATAATATTATTGTGTAGAGTATTTCAGATCATGATATATGTTAGTAGGTACTAAAAATATGTTATATGTACTTTCGTTTAGAATTCTTTTTTTTAAAATTTTTCTACATTTCTGCAGAAAATGAAGTAACTCCCAATATACTACAAGATTTAACAGACAAAATGTTAGAAGAGCTTATTCCAAAAATTGGCCAGCGGGCTACTGTAAAAAAAAATATAAAGGTTTGTTTAGAGGTAGTTGAAAAAATAACATTATAAATTATAATATAACATATAATTACAAGAAATTTGTGCGTTTTCAAATTTTTATTGATGAAATTTTAATGATAACAAATACTTAATTAAATTATTCAAATTTAATATTTTTGTGTAGAAAAATACTGAAATCCCATCACAAATATTAATTGTTGAAAATTCAACACCGAAAATTGGCGGGGAAACAACAATTTTAAACTGGGACGACGTACCATCCACTTCTACTTCTTGGAGTGATATCATTCTTGGTCATCGGAAGCGTCAATACCGGCATCGTCAGTGGAATCATTGATACCATCCGCATCCATTCCAGTACCACCGGTATCTGAATCACCCTTACGGGAACCATCACCCAATTTATTATCTCTTAGAAAGAGGAAACTAACATATACATCATTTGATTTATATTCTCTTTTAAATCAATCTTGCATGGGAAGAGCATTACTATCAATTTATAATGCTGAAAAAAAAACTGGAAAGTAAATACCAAGGATACCTGGTGGACATCAATGTAGATCACATTTTAAATAGTGACTGCAGGTTTATTTGTTTATATTTTACTATTAATAAGATAAGTAATTCAAAAATTATTTTTAGTCCGCTAACTAACGATGATTTAAAAGATATTTCTGAGAAAATTATTGAAATATTTCCAAATGAAGCGAGAGAAGTTTACTATACATCTCCAGTAAGAAAACAAGATTCGAGGCACAACAAATCGGGAATGTCCCGAGGGAAACTTAGGGATAAATATAAGAACAAATTAACTTTTTTAAGAAAAGGTAATCAAATTTCCAGGTTTCGAACACAACATTCAGATACTGAAATTACTCATACACAAATTCACGAATCCAGTAAAAACGATAAAATGGCGGCTGGTGAAGAAAACGTAGTTAATGATGTGCACAGAAAAATGTGTAAATTTTGTAACAGAGCAGCAGTAAGTAATACAGTGACTTGTGAAAACTGTGAAGCTGTGGCTCATAAATATTGTTGTGAAAAAAGAAACTTAGTAGTAAGGGACAATTACACTAAATGTTGTGATGAAGAATTTGTCGACGCAGACGACTTCGAAAATGCAGGTGTTGATGATAAATTAATAATAAAACTCTTAAAAAAAGAAATATATTATTTAAAAAATATTATAAGGGACAAAGAACTTATAATAAAAGACAAGTGCTCCATAATAAGTGATAAAGATCACATAATTAATTTAATACAAAACAAAAAATCAGTCAGTAATAATAATAAAAATACAGAGAACAAAAAGAATA
Source organism: Stenolophus ochropezus (assembly GCA_035578165.1). Classification (NCBI taxonomy): domain Eukaryota; kingdom Metazoa; phylum Arthropoda; class Insecta; order Coleoptera; family Carabidae; genus Stenolophus; species Stenolophus ochropezus. Next base: position 15,741,546 of record JAQOWZ010000003.1, on the reverse strand, counting down.
AGTTTCTAAATGAAACAAAAAAACGCACCTGACAAGCAAGTTGATAAACAAATAATCATAACCTCAAATGATAACTTGTTGGTTTCGTTAAACGAAAAGCATGGCATTATTGAAAAGGAAATAAACGAGAAACCCAGTACGTTATCCAAAGAAAATAACTCTGTTAAAAAAGACCAATGGAGTACCATAGTAAAGAAAAAACATAAGAATAAGCCTATTTTCGGAAATTCAACAGCAATTGGTAACCTAAAAACAGTTCCGAAAAAAAGCTATTTATTTGTTTCTAGATTAAAACCAGAAACAAAAAATGAAGATCTAATTAATCATCTTAAAAAAGATTTTCCGGAAGTTGAATGTGATGTTATATCATCAAAACATCCTGAGTCATATGCTTCTTTTAAGATAACAATTAATCACTCAAACGTGGAGAAAGCTAGTGAAGCACAGAGATGGCCTTATGGTACATTGGTTACCAGATTTTTTAATAAATCGGCCACAAATAGCAAAACCTCATAGCAATTCAGAAGAGAACAAAAATAAAAATCCAGTAGTGATGTTGTCGAACTGTCAATCCTTAAATCAAAAGAAAATAGACATAATTACTTCTGATATTCTGACTTTTAATAATGTGCTGTTTATGTGTTTAAACGAAACTTGGTGTGAATCGACTGCTATAAGGTCAATTCGTTTTCCCGGCTATAAACTGGCCTCCTCGTACTCCCGTACATCGAGCTCAGGGGGTGGCGTGGCTATTTTCTCCAGGGAAGACCTAAAATTCCAACCATTGGATCTCAGTCATTTATGTGTGGAGAAAGAAGTTGAATTATGTGGAATACAATGGAATCCAAGTGAAAATACAATTGTAAATATTATAACTATATATAGGCCTCCTTACAGAGCAAATTTACATATATTTTTCGATGTAGTCAAAAATATCTTTGAGGACATTTATAAAAACAAGCATTTATACATACTGCTTGGGGACTTTAACATAGATCCACACAGAGATCATGCAGAATTCAAATACCTTTGCGATCTTTTATTAAGCTATAATTTAGTTCATTGTGTCAATGTCCCAACTCGTAAAAAGAATTGTTTAGATCAAATTTTTACAAACATTAAAATGAATACAGACATGTGCAATGTTTTAGCAAACATAGTTTCCGATCATAGTACAATTATCTTTACTGTACCAGAAAATATTGTGTCACATAATAAACATTCTGTTTCAGCAAAAAGGAGAATTTTTAGTCAAAATAATATCGCTAACTTTAATCATGAATTATCATGCCAGACATGGGATGAAGTTTACAAAGCTGAAGGACTAGACGAGGCCTTCGCTAGTTTTCACAGTACTTTTAAATACTATTTCAATAAGCATTTTCCGTTCAGTACTCGCACACAAAAAATGGATAATAATAAAAAATGGGTAAACAATGATATTATCAAATCCAGTAATGAACTGAAGGATCTTTACCTTTTAAAAAAAGATCATCCTAATCTCGAGTTACTCTATAACCAAGCCAGAAAGAAGCACATGAATTTAGTAGCAAATACAAAGTTGAATTATTATCAAACAAAAATATTTAAATCAAACAATATTAATAAATCCGTCTGGAACGTTATCAAGTCAAGCGATACCACAAATTGTAATAAGAATATAGAGATTATACATGAAGGAAATGTGGTGAGTAGTAATTCAAAGATTGCTAATATTTTTAATGATTACTTCATAAACGAACCTCTGAAGTTAAAGGATAAAGCAGAACTTAGTAGTAATAGTTCATTTAATTTTATAAATAGTCCAAATCACAGCTTATTTCTTTTACCTTTTGATAAAAACGAACTCTCCAATTTATTAAAAAGGAAAATTAAAAACAAGAGCTCGGCGGGTCCTGATGACATACCAAGCTACCTAATAATTATTGTGCTAGATGTTATTTTAGTTCCGCTTCTTCATCTGGTGAATCTTTCTTTTGAAACCGGACTTTTTCCGGATATTCTAAAAATTAATAAAGTTACACCCATTCACAAAAAAGATAGCAAGAAAACTATACAAAATTATCGTCCGGTTGCTCTATCATCTATTTTCTCAAAAATTCTCGAATATTGCTATTTAGACAGATTACAATTTTATTTAACTAAAAATAACATCATTAGTTGTAGTCAATTCGGTTACAGACCCAATTTGTCTACTATAAATGCAGTGCAATATGTAGTTGATAATATTTCAGAAAATTTAGAATCTGGCAAATATCCGGTGTGTATCTTTGGAGATCTAAGTCGGGCATTTGATTTAGTTGACCACGATCTTCTCTGCAAGAAGCTGGAGAAGTACGGCATTAGAGGAGTGGCTATAAACTGGATTAAAAGTTATCTGGCAAATCGTAGGCAATACACCGTTATAAATAGAGATATTGATGGCAAATCAGAACTTACCCCAGTCACCATAGGAGTGCCACAAGGTGGAGTACTTTCACCCATATTATTTATTCTTTTCATAAATGACCTAAGTAGCAAGCTAGAAGGAAATTGTATTCGTGCTTTCTTTGCTCTTTGCTCACTAGTTATCAGATGCAATAAAAAACTAGAAATTTTATATGAGTGGTGCAAGACAAATTCACTTTACCTGAATCATTCGAAAACTTGTTTCACCCGATTTAGGAATAGTAATTTAAATAATGTAAATCTAGAACTGTCTATCAAAGAAGAACCTATCGCACAGAGTTCAAAAACTAAATTCTTAGGTATTTGGCTAGACGAACTTGGTTCCTGGAAACCACATTGTGAAGATCTTAGTTCGAAATTAAACTCAGTAATATTTCAAGTTAGACATCTAAAGAGTGTCTTGAATCATAATCAGATATTGTTATTTTATCATGCAACTGTGGAATCAAGGTTGCGCTATGGTATAAGACTTTGGGGTAGTTCCACACATGCAAATCAAGTTTTTATAGTTCAAAAACGCATCATTAGATGTATAGCTAATATTAGCAAATCATATTCGTGCCGTGATTATTTTCGAAAATTCAAAATAATGACATTAGCTGAGCTATATATATTCGATGTTTGTTGTTATATATATGAAAATATTAACAAATTCTCAGATAATTCATTTGGTTGTAGAGTGACTAGAGGAAATAAAAATTTAAAGGTTCCTTTTGCCAAATTAAATAAGACTAAAAATTCTCCAAATGTGCTAGGAATCAAAATATTCAATCATCTTCCCTGTACAATAAAAGATAGTAAGAAAATAAATGTTTTTAAATCTAAGTTAAAAAATTTTTTATTGGAGAATGTATGGTACAATTTAATTGAATATTTCGATTACAAATGTACTACCTAAAAATATATATATTAAAATGCTTTCAAATTGTTTAGATGTATTATTATTATTAATTTGACGTCTGCGTTGTAAAATTCTTTATCTACAACTATTGAAATATAGGTACATTATACGTGTGATACTACATACCGGGTGTAGAAATGGAAAGAGGCGCATAGCGATTTCAATGTTATTTTTTTTCAACTGCTGTATCTCTTTACCTAATCATTTTAGCGCAAAAAGCGTAAGAGTATAAGTTGTTCTGAAATTAAAAAGGCATCCTATAAAGTCAACTTACTTCCATAATTATTCATATTTAACGATTTATTAATTAAATAAAATTTAAGGTTTTTTAGAAAAAAAATAAGACTGCCTTGATAAATGAAACAAATTTTGAAAATTAGTCATAGTGACATTTAATTTTTGAATAATTTCTGTTAATTATAGACCTTATAGTGACTGTTACTACACAAATACCATTCCAAGCATTGAATTTTCTCTTGGGTAGTCAAATTAGCCATTTTCAGAGTCAATCAAAATTTTCTATGACAAGTAATTGTCACTGTCAATAATTTATTCAAAAATTTTTTCGTTTATCAAGGCAATCTTAATTTTTTTTTCTAAAAAACTTTAAATTTTATTTTATTAATAAATCGTTAAATATGAATAATTATGAAAGTAAGTTGACTTTATAGGATACCTTTTTAATTTTAGAACAACTTGTACTCTAACGCTTTTTGCGCTAAAATGATTAGGTAAAGAGATACAGCAGTTGAAAAAAAATAACATTGAAATCGCTATGCGCCACTTTCCATTTCTACACCCGGTATAATATACTACTCATATTACACAAGTGTAATATGAAATGTCATGATACACGCTACACTTTTCTGTAATAAATAGGGCATATAATTTAACACATAATATTGTATTAAACTGTTAATTTATTAATAACATATTTTTTATTATAAATATCAATATATATGCTTATAAAAGTATAATAAATACAATTTGAAAAGTGATTTTGACATTTAAGTGCTACAGTGGCGCCATCTGTTAAGCTATATATGAACTACCCACACCTAACTGAATATTTAACAAATAATATCAGATTTGTTATATGCCTGATAGTTGTAGATAAAGTATAGTATTTGACTCGCATAATATGGCTACATTACACTCAGATGATTAAAAATACTCGCTACCGCTCGTATTTTTAATTACATCATCGTGTAATATAGCCTACATATTATGCTTGTTAAATAATATACTATTTTTACTTATGCAAATAAACAATTATTATTATTATTATTATTAATGTTGATAAAGCCTGGTTAGTTAATAATTTTGAAGCCTGGACCGAAAGCGAGTGCACGTTGGCAAAATTGTTTTCCCTTAAGGCATTCCGAAACTAACCAGTACAAAAACGTAACAGATTTTTTTGATGAATGGCCAGTACTAAAAACTTCCCTTGGCTATTTATAGGTACATAGACTATGCAGAAACAACTTATATGTATTTTTTATAAAATATGCAAAACAACATAAATTAATTTTACCATAACCAATTATATATACTGTATATGTATAGACATGTGTATTTATGTGTGGCTTCATTCTTATATTTGTACCTACCTGTTATTATTTTCACAGATATTATTTTCATTTTAGATCGATGATGACTTCAGTAAATTATTTCCAGAAAAAGAAGAACTCTTGTTTAATAATTTTGAATCAATTTTTCAGTACGTTTTAAAACTGAAAAAAAAACATTTTTCAGGCAAATGATGTTATGCTACTTGAGATTTTGAATTCAACAAATCTTCCAGGTAAAGATGGTAAACAATTCATCTAATAATTTTTTTTTACTATGTTGTCATTGGGTAGTTATATAGCAAAGTTAATTAATTTTACTTTTAAGATACCAAATATTTGCTCATTTTAACACTTTTGGCTGCGTTAGTTCCTTTAAAAGCCCAAACTACTATTAACACAAAGAAAGGTAAATCATGGAAACCTAGTGTTATCGAAAGTCGCGAAGGAATCATATTACATGCATTGGTATTTATACTTTTTTATACCTATTTTGCTGCACAAGTTACTATTAATACATTCATAATCCTCTCCTCGTTAGCTACCAGGCGATATTGAAAAAATAATTGATAAGATAAAAGGAATAAGATGCAAAAAAAACATGAGGCTGTTCAACCATTTATTCCATTGTTAACATATATATATATATATATATATATATATATATATATATATATATATATAAATATTTCTCGTACAAGTAATGGTATAACGTTGTCTTCTTATAAGTAGTTAATAATATTTATTAATAGTTGTAGTTCTTTTCATTGTGGTTACTATAAATTCTAAAATTTATATATATATATATATATATATATATATATATATATATATTATATCTATATGTATAATAGAATGTGAAGCAATTAAAATTATGTTCTTTATAATATAAAAGTTTTTTTTTCACAATCTTTTGATATATAATAATAATTAATATATGATTTAAATAGCATAAATCATAGAAACCCTTATGGTCTAATAAGTGCTGAGAATAAAGTATTTAATAAATTATCTATCATTATTACTAGATAAATTTACAAGAACTACCTATCGTTGGGTTCACCTCTACACATTCAGGTGAAAAAAGAGGCGATGCAACAGGCACTGACTCTCTGCAGAACGAAACACTTTATGCCCGGAGATTTCGTAGGCCACTTGGTAATTCTAAGGGAAGTACAACCAGATAAACTGGCCTTGTCTGTCTGTGATAAGATGACAATAAAATACAATTTTGACCAGAAGTATAAGGTTGTTATTGGTAATCGCCTTGAATGGGCAACGGAAAGACCTATTGTAAGGGATTCTTTGTCCAGGTTCACTGATGGTTCAAAATTGGATACAGGAGGAACTGGAGTAGGTGTGCTTGGCCCAGATTGCCGAATTAAGGAATCCATAGGCACCTGCGCCACAATTTTTCAGGCTGAAATTTATGCAATAAATCTCTGTGCTCACATAAACCTAGATAAAGGTCTAAAAGGAGCATTAATAAATATAATGTCAAACAGCCAGGCAGCTTTAAAGGCATTGAATGCCTTCACATGTACATCAAAGCTAGTTTGGAACTGCAGGGAGACCCTCCAATTGCTATCCGAAGCAAACCAAGTCACCCTATGGTGGGTACCAGGGCACGAGGGAATCCTAGAAAACGAGAAAGCTGATGAACTTGCAAAAAAAGGGGCTAAACTTTCATACCACGGGCCGGAATCTTCATGTGGTCTTCCACAATGCCACTATAACAAGGTGGTCAAAAACTGGGAGGAATCTGCCATATCCTCATATTGGAAAAATATTCCAGGCCTCATTCAAGCTCGGAAATTCATTTCCCCAGCTTCGACAAACGCCAAAGAGTTACTGGCTCTCAGCAAAAAGGATCTTAATATAATACAGGAATTCTCACTGGCCACTGTCCTTTAAAGTACCATTTACACAAAATTGGTATAGCTGAAAATGAAACCTGTCGACTTTGTGAAGAGGACGAAGAATCGTCGGAACACATACTGTGTGAATGCCCAGCCGTAACTGTGCAGAGACTCAATCAACTAGGTAAGAGGTATCTTACGGCAGACGAGATCAAGAACTTGACTCCTGGAGCCATAATCGGCTTCATCAAAAATCTGGATCTACTTCCGGAAAACTAAGTAAGGGCTGTGTCACAATAGATCTTCTAGGTCGCGTTGACAAAAAGCGACAAAACGCTTAAACCCTCGTATACATACAATACAATCGTTGGGTTGGTAATAAATTTATTACAGTCATTTAAGACGATGTAATCCTTTCTTAATTTGGTGAAAGTTACCTACAACAATGAACCTTGAAACAGCACAGGCCATATCAACCCTTAAGGTGTAGAGGATTGGTAATAAATTTATTTAATAAATAAACTATAATACTATGTGATTTTATAAAGACAGCCATTTGTAAATGAGACGATGAAACACTTTCATATTTTGGAGAAAGTTACCAACAACAACGCCCTTTGAAATGGCATATGCCATATCAACCCCTAAGGCGTAGGAGGTTGGTAACAGATTTATTAAATGAATTTACTTTGTTAATTTATAAGGACAGCCTTTTGTAAATAAGACGATGTAACACTTTCATGTTTTGAAAAAAATTACCTACAACAATGCCGTTTCAAATGGCAAAGGCCATATCAACCCCTAAGGCGTAGAAAGTTGGTAATAAATTTATTAAATAAATTAACTACATTACTATGTCAAATTATAACGACGGCCATTTGTAAATGAGACGATGTAACATTTAATATTTTGGTGAAAGTTACTTACAACAATGCCCTTTGAAATGGCATATGCCATATTAACCCCTAAGGCGTAGGAGGTTACTAATGAATTTATTAAATAAATTAACTACATTACTATGTTAAATTATGATGACGGCCATTTGTAATTGAAACGATGTAACACTTTCATATATTGGAGAAAGTTACCTACAATAATGCCCTTTGAAATGGCATATGCTATATTAACCCCTAAGGCGTAGAAGGTTAGTAATAAATTTATTAAATAAATTAACAATATTACTATGTAAATTTATAACGACGGCCATTTGTAAATGAGACGATGTAACACTTTTATATTTTGAAAAAAGTTACCTACAACAATGCCTTTTGAAATGGCATAGACCATATCAACCCCTAAGGCGTAGAAGGTTAGTAATAAATTTATTAAATAAATAACTACATTACTATGTTAAATTATGAGGACGGCCATTTGTAAATGAGACAATGTAACACTTTCATATTTTGGAGAAAGTTACCTACAACAATGCCCTTTGAAATCGCATATGCCATATCAACCCCTAAGGCGTAGGATGTTGGTAATAAATTTATTAAATAAATTAACTATGTTACTCTACTAAATTATAAGGACGGACATTTGTAATTGAGACAATGTAACACTTTCATATTTTGGAGAAAGTTACCTACAACAATGCCCTTTGAAATGACGTATGCCATATTAACCCCTAAGGCGTAGAAAGTTGGTAATAAATTTATTAAATAAATTAACTACATTACTATGTTAAATTATAACGACGGCCATTTGTAAATGAGACGATGTAACATTTAATATTTTGGTGAAAGTTACTTACAACAATGCCCTTTGAAATGGCATATGCCATATTAACCCCTAAGGCGTAGGAGGTTACTAATGAATTTATTAAATAAATTAACTACATTACTATGTTAAATTATGTGGACGGCCATTTGTAAATGAGACGATGTAACACTTTAATATTTTGGAGTAAATTACCTACAACAATGCCCTTTGAAATGGCATATGCCACTCTATCGATTCGATTATTTCAATATTCGGATGACAATTCGAATTATTTTTCACTCGGTCTTCCCCGAAACCGCTCGAGCTCAAGTTAAGGCGGCTGCACAATAGCCCTAGAACGAGAACGTGAACGAAAACGAAAACGGTAAAAAACATGAGTTACACACTTTTAAATGTACGCATGCACAACAAGTTTCCGAGAACGGAAAGCTTTCCGTCGCCCGAGAACCAGAACGGTAAAGTTCGTCACGATTCATCTTTCTCGTTCTCGTTGCGACTCAGTAACCAATAGGAAGAAAGCATGACGTCATTCTTCAGTGTATCTCCTGGCACAGTGTCACTTGTCATATTTTTGCGTATTTCTTTGTTAGTTAGATTTTGTTCAAGTCGGTCAAGGTAAGTTTATATTTTAATGGAGTGGGGTATGGAAATGGAAATTACAGAAGAAAATGTTTTTGCGGAAAAAAAATATTTTTAGTATCTCAAGTGAAGAAAAAGTGGGAAAATCTCAGAGACAGATTTGTTCGGGCTCTACGGCTTGAATCAGAAAAAATACCATCGGGTTCAGGACGTGAGGGAAATATCAAACATAATTTCCAATATTATAATATAATGTTATGGTTGGTGCCATTCATAAGGAAAAGAAAGTAAGTAAGCTCATTTATTTTTTGCATTTGTATTGTAATGAATTATTGCGATTGCAAATTTATTTCAAATATCATATTTACAGACTTACCTCATCCGTTGTTAGAGCAACAAAAAATAATAATTTAAGCAACGAAGCTTATACAGAAGAGTGGAATGAAATTCATACAGAGACAGAACCTCTTGTTCAAAAATTTGATGTCGCTGATAACGGTTGTCTGGTGACTCCTAGATCTGTGTCTGCATCAGAATTCGGATTGACAAGTGCAGATCCCCCGACAGCTACAGAACCTACTCAGACGTTTTTAGGCCCCTCTACATCTGCAGGGCCTTCATCAGAGAATACTCTGTCTACACGGCCCTCTTCAAGATACTCTGTATCCACAGAATCTCCATCCGTACCTACATCAGCTGCACAACCATCACCATGGCGTACTCCGGCTAAACGTGATGTAAATGAACAATTTAAAAATGCTGTTGACTGCTTCAATAATTTTGTCGCATCGAGAAACACTGCGACAACAGATGACTCCGACATAAATTTCATGCGGTCTGTAGTGTCAGATATTAAAAGTTTTACAAAAATTAAGAAAATTAGATTTAAGAAAGAAGTTTTAAATCTATTACAAAAATACCTCTTAGAAGATGAGGAATTAGACTAAATATATATACAGGGTGTAAATGAAACTAGGGAACGCGATTTTTCTCGAAAGTTATAAGAGATACAAAAAAATCTTTCAAATAAAATTGTTAGTGTTTTTAGTAAGCTACATCAATTAATGTAAATCAGAAAAAATATATTTTAATTTTCGGAGATATACCTATTTTTGACTTTTTTTTAAATGGTACGCCCTGTATATTTTTATACTATTTAGTACGATATAATTTTTGCTTTAAAAAAGTTCCATAAGTAATACCTTCTAAATTTAATAGTATTCAAGATATTGAAGAAAATATTAAAATAATTTTACTGGAAAATAAAGCTGGCTATGATTGATAACTTAGACTATTATTTGTTGTAAAAATGGAATAATACTCAATTAACGAGAATGTGAAGAATTTTATGTACATTTGTAAATTAAAATGTGTCGTAATTCAACAATTTTGTATTCATAGCCAGCTTTAATTTCGAGTAAAACTATTTTAATATTTTCTTCAATATCTCGAATTCTATGAAGTTTAGAAGGTACAACTTATAAAACTTTTTTAAAGCAAAAATTATTTCGTACTAGATGGTATAAAAATATACAGGGCGTACCATTTAAAAAAAAGTCAAAAATAGGTATATCTCCGAAAATGAAAATAATTTTTTTCTGATTTACATTAATTTATGTAGCGTACTAAAAACACTAACAATTTTATTTTAAAGATTTCTTTGTATCTCTTATAACTTCCAAGAAAAATCGCGTTCCCTAGTTTTATTTACACCCTGTATATATATATATATATATATATATATATATATATATATATATATATATATATACATATATATATATATATACATATATATATATATATATATATATATATATATATATATATATATATATATGGTATTTTTTCTGATTCAAGCCGTAGAGCCCGAACAAATCTGTCTCTGAGATTTTCCCACCTTTTCTTTACTTGAGATACTAAAAATATTTTTTTTCCGCAAAAACATTTTCTTCTGTAATTTCCATTTCCATACCCCACTCCATTAAAATATAAACTTAACTTGACCGACTTGAACAAAATCTAACTAACAAAGAAATACGCAAAAATATGACAAGTGACACTGTGCCAGGAGATACACTGAAGAATGACGTCATGCTTTCTTCCTATTGGTTACTGAGTCGCAACGAGAACGAGAAAGATGAATCGTGACGAACTTTACCGTTCTGGTTCTTTCTTTGTATCTCTTATAACTTCCAAGAAAAATCACGTTCCCTAGTTTTATTTACACCCTGTATATATATATATATATATATATATATATATATATATATATATATATATATATATGTATATATATATATTTATTTTTGTTTTCCTTTTTTATGTACAAAACCTTATGTAATATAAATTTATTTTAAACATAAAGCAATAAAATAAAACTATAATTCTGTTGAACATTTCCATAATTTATTGAAGTTTTCATCTCCTTCGTCGAATAATTTGAAGTTGCCATGGTACAACTCCTGGTGGCGATATTAAATAATCGAATAATGTGTCTCGCATTTGGTATACCTCATTTGTAGAAATGTTAGATCCTACTCTTCTAACACTTGTTAAATTAACTGTATTTTCTTGATTACCATTTCTCCACTCACCTTCACGTATTTCACCATTTTGTAGAGGAACATCCGCAAAGTTGGGTGGTACGTAATGGTTATCTTTTTCAGATCGCAAATAATTATGAAGGCAAGTTGTTGCTCCTACAATGGCTTCAGTTGTTTTTTCAGAACACAACAAAGGTTGCCTGTATACTCTCCATCTGCTTGCTAAAATGCCAAAAGCATTTTCAATCACTCTTCTAGCCCTTGATAATCGATAATTAAAGATTATTTTTTTTCTACTAAGTGCTTTCCCGGATATGGTCGCATCAAATAAGATCGGAGAGGAAATGCTTCATCCCCAACGAAAAAAAATGGTAATTTTCTATCACTTCCAGGAATATTTTGCGGTGCAGGTAATTCAACAGCTTCATTCATCAAATCTTGTCCCATTTGAGAACGTCTAAAAATTCCAGCGTCATGTTCGGAACCATAGGCACCGATATCAATCCAAATAAATTTGTAGTCTGCGTCACAACAAGCAAGTAGTACTAAACTAAAATGATTTTTATAGTTGTAAAACAATGATCCGGAATTTATGGGGCACTGGATATGATCGTGTTTCCCATCAATCGCTCCGAGTGTATTTGGAAAATTCCATATTTTATAGAAAGCATCACTAATATCAAGCCATTCATTTGCCGTAGGTTCTTTCATAATAAGCGGATGAAGATTTTTCCAAATAATTTCACAAGTTTCGTAAATCACTTTAGAAACTGTTGAATGGCCGACTCTGAATTCCCAACTTAAATTTTGGAAAGATCTACCATGTGCAAGATATTTCAATGTCATAGCTAAACGCAACTCTGGATATAAATACTCCCTTCTACTTCTTTTCAGCAATTTTGGTTTTAAAATGTTCAAAAGTTTGTTAAAACTTTCGACACTCATCCTTGTGTATTTGAAAAACATTTCATGGTCACTTTCTTTCATGTGGCGAAATATGTTGACGACAAAAGATCCTTTAGTATTTCTTTCCAAATTAAGTGGTCTAATCCACCACCTAAAGGTAAAAATAATTTTATATATTTAAATAATAGGTACATATTTTTAAATTGACGAACATTATAAGCTTATCTTACCTTCTAGTTTGATTATCTGCTATTTGTAAATATAAGTAAACAATAAAAATAAACATCATCGATGCACAAATTAATTCTTCATCCATTTTTGTGAAACAAATAAAAACTAATCGAAAATTTAAAGTTATGCAATACTGCTAAAACGTTATCATATCCGTATCGTTACCGGACAATTGTACATCTGAAAGCGTTTTTTGTTTCCGTTCCCGTTCTCGTTTACTTCCCGTTCTCGTTCTCGTTCCAGGGCAATTGTGCAGCCGCTTTTAACCGTTGCCGAAGTAATAATCGGATGATAATTCGAAATATTTTTCATTCGGCCAGTTGCAGCCGAGCAACCGATCTAAATATCACTTGTTATGAATCGGCTGTACTCGGGTACATTCGCCACGAATGAACAAGAGCGCACTTGCACGGTCAAGTCAGGGGAGGATTATATCAGTCTTGTCTTTATTTTAAGTAAAATACAATATAAAATGAGTCCTCCAGGTTAAAAAAAAAACTGTTGTCTGGAAATATTTTAATAAAAATAATAATAAAGAAGCCAAATGCAATTTATGTAATAAAATTATAAAATATTTTGGTGGTACAACAAATTTATGGCAACATATAATAAGGATTCATCCTACTACTAAATTAGTACAAGAAAAGCCTCAAGAAGAAGAAAATAAAAACGTTGATGCTACAAGTACAAATAGAGACACAGACACTCATTCAAATTCATCGTCCATCATTTCCAGTGTTCAGTGTTCGGGAAATATTTCAGTTCCAGGTTCTTCCGGTGTTACTCCACAAAAAACCATTTCTTCTGAACTGCAGAAAAAACGTCCAGCTAAACAATTGAAACTTTATGGTGCCGTTAAAAATAAAAATCAACTTTCGGAATCGGAAATTGCAAATATTGAGTCAAAGTTATTAAAAATAATAACTGAAGATTATCAAGCTGTGTCGTTGGTGGAAAATGAAGGTTTGTTAGAATACTCACATGAATTACAACCATTGTATAAACCGTCTAGTAGGAAACTATTGACCAACGATATTTTACTCAAGTATTATTCAGAGGCAGTTTCACTATTAAAATCAATGTTAAATAATGTTAAACATTGTGCAATTATCACGGACATCTGGACATCGGATAACAACAGAGCCTATTTGACCGTAACATGTCATTTTATATCTGAAGGTAAAATTCACGCTCGAGTTTTAGCCACAGAAGAAATGTTCGGATCTCATACTGCCGAAAATATTGCAGATTGTTTAACTTCAATTTTAAATGAGTGGAATACATTTAATAAAACTGTGACCGTTGTTTCCGACACCGCATCAAATGTTAAAAAGGCTATTAACGATTGTCTTCAAAAATACCACCACCCATGCGTCTCTCATACGCTCAATTTGAGCGTCAATGATGCTTTGAACAGCATTGAAAAATTAAAGGCGATTTCAAAAAAATGTAGAGCTCTTGTAAGGCATTTCAAACATAGTGTTGTTGCAAGTGAAAAACTGAAAAGTGTGCAACAACAGATGGGTGTACCAATTTTAAAAGTGAAACAAGATGTGGCCACAAGATGGAATTCCTGTTTTATTATGATTGATAGATTACTACTTATTAAAGATTCATTGTGTGTTGCCGTTACCAATTTACGGAATGCTCCTGAGTTTCTAGATGGAGACAGTGGCGGATTTCAGGGGGTGGCGACGGGGCGATCGCCCCCCCTTAGACAGGCATGGTTTTAGTATTTATTACTACATAAATCGGGTGTGCAAAATTTTTTTCAATTACTCTTTAAAATATTAAAATATAGTAAGTAGTTTTCGACTGAATTAGTATATTTTATTCACTAATTTTTTCTTTGTTTTTTTTTTTTGGATACAAAAGCAAGTAAAGCAAACAACACGTAGAATTGAAATATGCTTTTCAATAGTAGATAAATTAAATAAATAGTAGGACTCAAAAAGTATTGAGTAGAAAGTAGAGACAGATAAAACTCAATGTAAAAAAAAGTAATATAACGCTACACTAGCACCTTTCTAGTACGTGAAGAGAACTGCAGACGGTAGCATGTAATTTAAAATATTGACTGCATAAAAAAGTAATAACAATATTTCTTCTAGAATAATACCTTTATTTGTGATAAAGATATACATATTATATATATATATATATATATATATATATATATATATATATATATATATATATATACAGGGTGTTCGAAAAATAGGGGACCAAATTTGGAATATATATTAATCAACTCAAAACAAGAAAATAATCCTAATATACCCATGTCCGGAAACGAACCATTTCAGAATAAAACACTCTTTTGTTTAAATATAGAATTTTATTTTTAGTAATGTTTTTTACTATCAAAATTACAATAGTTACGTTAATACTTGTATTTTGTTTATTCTCGTTTCCTTAGTAACTGTCAAAATTTGTTGTCACCGTAATTAAATTATTTTGATATTGTTTTGAAGCTTTTATATTAATATTGTATTGTTGGAGATGAGTTGATACGGCTTTATTTTTTGCATAACAGATTAACGGGAAATTTGTACCTACATTATCTGAAAAATAATTTACCAAATTTATTGGAGAATGTTTCACTATTCACACGGCATCATATGTGGTTTATGCACGCCTCCACATTTTAGTTTCCAAGTAAGACAATATCTTCAAAATTTATTTCTTGATCGGTGGATAGGCAGAGGTGGTCCAACTACGTGGCCTCCACGTTCACTAGACTTGAATCCGTTTGATTTTTATTTTTGGGTTCATTTAAAGAGCTTAGTTTATTCGACGCCCATTAATAACGTAGAGAATTTGCGGCAAAGAATCATAGACTGTTTCAATAGTATAAGACTAAAACCAGGAATATTCGAACGTCTCCGACATTCAATGAGAAGACTTCTAGAATGTTGCATACAACTTCAAGGAGGACATTTTGAACAACTATTGTAATTTTGAGAGTAAAAACATTACTAAAAATAAAATTCAAAATTCAAACAAAAGAGGTGTTTTATTCCGAAATGGTTCGTTTCCGGACATGGGTATATTAGGATTATTTTCTTGTTTTGGTTTGATTAATATATTTTCCAAATTTGGTCCCCTATTTTTCGAACACCCTGTATATATATACAGGGTGTTCCATTTAAAAGTGCCACCATTGCTATCTCGAGAACTATAAGAGCTACGAGGTTGGTTAAATTAGCAAAGAACCACCATTTTACAAGACTAATACAATGAGCAAAAAAATTTTTTTTTCAACCAGTCGTTCTCAAAATACGGGACACAACTTTCTTATTTTAAATGGGAACGTATGTTAATTTTTAGGTTATTCGATAGAGTGTTTTTTTCTGAATTCAACGATATGTACATATCATATACTAATATAACAAAATAACTGAGAAAAATGCATGGTAGATTTATATGTATTTTATTTATATCTGGCTGGAATAAGAGTGCTTTGAATAGAAAACAATTCATTTTCTTCTTAAAACTGACAGTTTAAGAAAATAAAATGTAACAAAAAATAATCAAACAATGTTAGACAGAACATTATGTCTATGTTTTCTAACCATAGCACACTTGTTTCAGCCAGATATAAATAAAATACATATAAATTTAACATGCATTTTTCTCAATTATTTTGTTATATTAGTATATGATATGTACATATCGTTGGATTCAGAAAAAAATACTCTTCGAATAACCTAAAAATAAACATACGTTCCCATTTAAAATAAGAAAGTTGTGTCCCGTATTTTGAGAACCACTGGTTGAAAAAAAATTTTTTTTTACTCATTGCATTAGTCTTGTAAAATGGTGGTTCTTTGCTAATTTAACCAACCTTGTAGCTCTTATAGTTCTCGAGATAGCAATGGTGGCACTTTTAAATGGAACACCCTGTATATATATATATATATATATATATATATATATATATATATACAGGGTGTCCCATTTAAGGTACGAATGCATTGGTATCTCGAGAACCGTAAGAGCTACGAGGTTGGTTAAATTAGACAAAAGTTGCCCCGTTAGGAGGCTATTTTAATAGTGTTTTGTTATTTGCGAAAAAATGCATAGGTCGCTAGATATAGGGGAAAATGTAAATTTAGCGACTTTCTTTTTTTGCTTATAACTTTGTTATATGAAATAATACGAGATTCTGGTTTGCACTTTCTGAAGGCACTTTTGTATGGTGAATTTGCAGAAGTACTCAATATTTTTTTATATCTAACCATTTACGAGTTCTGATAGCAACTTTTATTTTTCATATGGAGGTCATATTAAGCTATGGTATTTTTAAATAGAGATATTTTTTAGCTTTACAATGATATAAAACAGTAATACTTTATTTTTATAATTAACAGAAAAATTAACTAAAATTGTTATTTATACTAAAATTGCATTGAAAAAAGTAAATTAAAGGCAGCAGTGGAAGAAAATAACTATTTCATAACATATGTTGCAACAAGTTTATTTAATTAAAGTTAAAAATACAAAAATAATTAGCGAAAACTTAATAAATTTAGTTAGAAAAAAGTAAATCGAAGGCTGCTGTGGAAGAATTTAACTAAATTTATTGTGAAGTTTTCGCAAATTATTTTTGAATTTTTAACTTTAATTACATAAACTTGTTGCAACATATGTTATGAAATAGTTATTTTCTTAGATTGCAGCCTTTAATTTACTTTTTTCAATGCAATTTTAGTATAAATAACAATTTTTGTTAATTTTTCTGTTAATTATAAAAATAAAGTATTACTGTTTTATATCATTGTAAAGCTAAAAAAAATCTCTATTTAAAAATACCATAGCTTAATATGACCTCCATATGAAAAATAAAAGTTGCTATCAGTAACTCGTAAATGGTTAGATATAAAAAAATATTGAGTACTTCTGCAAATTCACCATATAAAAGTGCCTTAAGAAAGTGCAAACCAGAATCTCGTATTATTTCATATAACAATGTTATAAGCAAAAAAAGAAAATCGCTAAATTTACATTTTCCCCTATATCTAGTGACCTATGCATTTTTTCGCAAATAACAAAACACTATTAAAATAGCCTCCTAACGGGGCAACTTTTGTCTAATTTAACCAACCTCGTAGCTCTTACGGTTCTCGAGATACCAATGCATTCGTATCTTAAATGGGACACCCTGTATATATATATATATATATATATATATATATATATATATATAAACTACTCAAAAATGAATAGGGATATATAAAAAAAAGACTATTTTATTAAAATTACACTATACATATTTATATATATGAATGAATACATCAAAATTAATGTCTTTAAATCTGCCAGTTTTGTTTCGCATATCCAGTTTAGAATCGAATGTTTCAATATCATCAACATGCTGCCAGTTTACATTAGTTAT
Organism: Stenolophus ochropezus; assembly: GCA_035578165.1. Lineage (NCBI taxonomy): Eukaryota > Metazoa > Arthropoda > Insecta > Coleoptera > Carabidae > Stenolophus > Stenolophus ochropezus. Next base: position 15,723,391 of record JAQOWZ010000003.1, on the reverse strand, counting down.
AAAAAAATTTTTGCCGAGGAGTTGCTTCAAAATTTCGCCCTTAGAAGTAAAAGAAAAATGCAGAGGAACCATCTTTCACAAGAAAACTGTGCTTTGGTGTTACATATGCATCAGCGAGGTGATCGGCAAGTGGATATAGCCACATACTTCAATACTTCCCAAAGTGTTATTTCTCGGTTAATTTGTCGACATAGAGAAACAGGCACAACATCTAGAAGCCCTGGAAGTGGATCCAGCCGTGTCACAACACCGCGGCAAGACCGTCGTCTCGTGATACAGACGAGAAGACAACCTTTTGATACTGCGCGACAGCTGCAACAAGACCTACATAACGCCACAGGAGTCTTGATAAGTGACTAAACCGTCCGAAATCGGTTGTTTGAAGTAGGTTTAACATCCTACCGACCGATACGATCACCAGCGAGATCTCCTGCTCACCGGCGACAAAGATTACATTGGGCTAATGAAAGAATCGCTGAAGCTACTTCTTGGGAACACGTACTTTTCACGGATGAGTCCAGATACTGCATCAATAATGACAGTCGACGTCAGAGAGTGTACAGGAGTGCAGGAAACAGGACATTATCACAGAATGTCCAGCCAGTAGTCCCATTGTTGAGGAGGAGGTTTAATGGTGTGGGCTGGTATATCTCTAGGCTGGCGTACCGACCTCCACGTATTCAATGGTAGGGTTACTGGGCAACGTTATAGAGACGAAATTGTCTATGAATACGTTGCACATAGTCGAGATTTCCTTGGGCCTGAAAATTTTATATTTTTGGATGATAATGCTCGTCCACACCGAGCGCAAATAGTGTTGGATGCCATCGAACAACTCCAAATCCATCACCTTCCCCTTTCACCATTGTCACCAGACCTAAACCCAATTGAACATGTTTGGGATATGCTTCAAAGGCAACTTAACACACATATTCCACACCCTACAACCCTAAGACAGCTTGCGGAACTATTGCTTACACTATGGGATGAGATACCCCAACAACGCATTGACAACTGCATTTTAAGCATGCCAGAGAGGTGTCAAGCTGTTGTAACTGCTCGGGGTAATACTACTCGATATTAAAAAAAAGATATGCAGTGATGAAATACGGTAGTGCTGGCGCGTGAGAACTTGAATTACTTTATTTTCATTTAAATTAAATTTAACGTTTTGAATTTTTTGTTTTTGTTAGAAAAAATATTTCTTTTTATAGATTTAATTATATAATCAAACAAATTATATAATATTTTTATGTTTTGAAAACTTTTTTTTTAATATCCCTATTCACTTTTGAGTAGTTTATATATATATATATATATATATATATATATATATATATATATATATATATATATATATAAATAATGAATGTACGTAAATACCTTAATTCAAAATATCACAAATATAACCAAATAAAAAATTGGACTATGCAAATAAACAAAATAACCTGTTTTATTTAAATTATTTTAAAATTTTAAATTTTATTAAATCTCATTCTAAGTAACAATAAAATAATACAACGGAGCACATTAAACAAATATCATAATGGTAAATGTAAAGAATCATTTTTGAAATAAAAAATCTTTTACGTATATATAAATATATATATAAACGTAAATTAAACGCAGTTGCACCTAATTGTGGTAGCGCTGTTTCATTATTTTTTAAAATAATTGATGTTTTATACCCGCGGTAGCAATATATTACAAGAAAAGGCCCTAGATGACTCGGGAACAGTGAAATACTACGAATTTACGAATAGAGCAAAGCCGCATTGTCGCATATTACAAGTCTTGCGTACAGTTAAAATTAAAGATATTTAAGTGCAAGCAGGAGTACTGAGTGGTTCTCCATTTTATTGAATTTTAATTATTGCAAATTTTAATTAATAAGTTGAAATTTACAAATCATTTATTCAATTTATATAATATATTATTAAATTTTTACTTTTGCTAACAGGTAAGAAATTATTTAAAATAAAAAATAAGTTTTGTGTAGTGATAAGTATTAAATGTTTAGAATGAAACGAACACAACTTAAACTGGACAATTTCTTAAAAAAACAAAAAACTAAAGATGAGAACTCTGGAACTTCTATAAATGCTGAGCATTTTTCAGAAGACATTCAAAATTCAGCATCTTCGTCTACATTTACATCCATCAGCGATTCCACAGAAGAATCTTCTAATATTACTATAGGAGACAAAAAAGACATAGGATTTTATTTAGAGACCATTCATTTAATAAATGATAATATAAAATTTGAATTATTAAAAAATTCGTGGAAACCGGACAAAGATTTTAAAATCCCGTTTTCAGTACACATTAAAAAAGGAAAAGAAGAAAAAAGATACCTTAAACAATCTCATCTCGATACATTCCCGTGGGTTGTATATTCTGAGGTCAAAAAAGGTCTTTTCTGCAAATATTGTGTATTATTTCTTCCTTCCGCAATGGGTGGTTCAAAAAAACAAGTATCCTTAAATAAATTAGTAAGAGTTCCTATAACAAGTTTTGCGAAACTTTTGGGACAAGATGGTGATCTTATAACACATGAAAAAAACATATACCATAAAAATGCAATTAAAATCATGTAATGATAGTAAATTTAAAATAATAAATCAAATAAATTCAGAAAGACAAAGGCAAATCGACGAGAACGTGAATAGATTAATACCTATTGTGGAAACAATAATATTTTTAGGAAAACAAAATATTCCATTTCGAAGGCACCGAGATGATGGAGATTTGTTTACAGGAACTGAAAATCCGCTAGCGAATGAAGGGAACTTTAGGGAACTTTTACGGTATCGCGTAAATAGTGGTGACAAATGTTTAGAAAATCATTTAAATTCCTGTAATGCAAAAGCAACCTATATTAGCAAAACTACACAAAACCAAATAATTGAGAGTTGCGGAGAAGAAATATTAGAATATATTATGGAGCGGATTAAAAGTAGTAAATATTATTGCGTTATTTTCGATGAAACAACAGATATTTCTCATATATCTCAATTAAGTATAAGTTTAAGTTATGTTTGGGACAATGAAAGACATGAAGATTTTGTAACGTTTATAGATGTACACAATCAAGTGTTTAATAATATTAGGACAACATGTCGTAAAAAAAATGTTAGAATTAGGACTTAATTTAGAAAATTGTGTCGGAATTGCTATAGATGGTTGTTCAATTATGATTTCAGAACAAATGGGTGCCATAAATGAAATTAAAAAGACTGCAAAATTCGCAACTAGATGTATTTGTTTTAATCATTCTTTGAATTTATCAATTTCAAAAAGTTCTTCAGTTCAGGCGATAAGAAATTCAATTGGTACAATTGATAGTGTAGTTTCCTTTTTCAATGCTTCAGCAAAAAGAAATTTTGTTTTGATGAATACTGTAGAAGCAAAATTAAAGAACATTTGTAATACTCGTTGGGTAGAACGGTCAGAGTCTTTACAACAATTTTTAGAGAATTTTGAAAAAATTGTACTTGCTTCAGAAACTATAAGTAAGTGGAATGATATTTCATCTTCGTCTAAAGCCGAAATGTTATTAAAAGCTATTACAGATATTCAATTCGTTACTGCATTACATTGCCAAGTTTCAATATCAGAGTTTTTTCTACCTTTGTCTAGACTGTTCCAAAAAAAAAAAAACTTGATTTTTCTGCTGCTGGTCTTCTTTCACAACCTTTAATAAATATAATACGAAATATTCGAAGTAATTACTGTAATGAATTTTCTAAAATATTTGAAAAAATTAAAATTCTCCTAGAAAAAATAGGTGTCGATCTTGAAATACCGAGAATATGTAGAATGCAAAAAAATAGAGCCAATGTCTCTTTTACAAATATTGAAGAATATCTCAGAAGAACAATTTATATTCCTATGATTGATTCTGTAATTGTAGACCTAGAATCAAGATTTTCAGAAGAAAAATTAAATTCCTGCAATCTTACTATTTTGTTACCTCAAAATATAATAAATATAAATGACAGTGAATTAGAAGAAAAGGCGTCCTGTATTCAAAGACAATACAGTGATTTACTTGATTTAGAAAAAAATTGTGCAGAACAAAAATTATATTCTGAAATCTTATTGTGGAAACAGAAATGGTTAATTTACAAAGAAAATGAAATTCCGTTCAATGCAAATGAAATTCTGGGGCATTGCGATGCTGACATTTATTTGTTAATATACAAATTATTAAAAATATTTGTAACGCTACCTGTAAGTGTAGCTACGGCTGAACGTAGCTTTTCCACACTACGTAGATTGAAAACTTATTTGCGAAATACAATATCCGAAAATAGATTAACAGGTAAATATTCATAGAAATATGAATTTAGACCCAAAAAAAGTTATTCAAAGATATGCAAGATCCGGTAATAGAAGATTAGATTTAATTTTATAATGTAGTGGTATTTAATGGTAATTTGATTTCATGTTGTTATTTTAGTTTTTAAGAATTGAATTTATTTTAGAATGCCTATTTTATGCATGTAACTTACTATTGTTTTGAAATATAATGTCTCTTTTTTTATATAGAATGTTTTCCTATTATTAGTGTCTTCTTTAAATAATATATATATATATATATATATATATATATATATATATATATATATACGAGTGCTGAAGAGTGGGTAACTGCAGAACTTGTTCAACTTATTGCCAGCAAAAACAATACTACAACTTCAGTCAGTGAGTCTGTACAAATTAATTCTAAACCACAAGGTTGTGGTCGCACTTTGACAGCAACTTATCTAAGATAACGTATTCTACTCCTTCATCTATGGTTGTGTTGATCGTGAGGCAATATTAGAACGCAAAAGAGATCCATTGGAGTTCTGGGAACTACATAAACGTCTTTTTCCTGAAATGTATGAACTTGCAATGAAATACCTATGTGTACCTGCGACGTCCGTGCCTTCGGAAAGAGTATTTTCCAAAACTGGACAAATTACAAATTCCAGGAGAAACAGACTTTCATTAAAAAATTTAAATTATATTGTGTTTTTAAATTCTGCATAATGTTGAATTTATTTTAAAGAGTTTATGTTTATTTTTATTATTTTTGTGTAGTATTTCAAAGAATTTATGTTTATTTTTATTGTTTGTATAATATTTCAAATAATTTACGTGTATTTTTATTATGTTTGTGTAGTATTTCAAATGTACTTATTTAGATGAGGATTGTAATATTCGGGTATTCAGTCAAAAAATCTTTATTTTCTATAAAGCCAACGTTTCGACACCACTTGTGTCTTCTTCAGGGCTCTACACACATTTACAATAAGATGTTACAATTTTATTTTGTGTTGTAATAATGTGTACTTACAATAGATGTTGTTTTAATTATTAATGTTGATATGAAATGTATATGAATGCAAAATAAATTCTGTTATTACAGAAAAGTCGTCAAAAATTTTGTTAAAATTTCGAAACACGCCAAAAAATTCGCACATGTTACTTGGGCAAGCCGGAAAACAGATATAACGAGTAGAACCTAAACCTTCGTCAAGGATAACGTGTATATACACGAAAATCCTGATGTCTGTGAATTATGTATGATTTAAAATATAATGTAACTAAAAAATATTTAGCGGAGTCTAGATATGTAAAATGTAAATAAATAAAAATAATTCAGGTTTTATATAATTTTAAAATGTTATGGTATACGTTATTTAAATCCTGTATGTCGCTACGGGAATTAACACAGTTTTCTTCTTTTTGAATGTGTAGCATTTCCAAAAACAGTCTCTTATGTAAATTATTTTCCCTGTCAATTATTCTTGTGTTTTCAAAGTCAAAAGTATGTTTTTGGTCTCTACAATGTTGTGTTAACGCACAGGTGTTCGTGGGTTTTGTAGTCAGCTTAGTCGAGTTTCTTTCGTGTTCTTTTGTTCTGGTTTTAAGGTAGCGTTTCGTTTGTCCAATGTAACATTTGTTGCAGTCTTTGCATGGAATTTTGTATACTACTCCTGATTGTAATCCAGTATTTATTGGATCTTTTATCTTGCTGTAAAGGATATTTATTGTTTTAACTGATTTCAGAGCTACATTAACATTTAATTTTGATTCCAATACCCGTTTTAAGTTATATGAAACTCCCTCTACATATGGAACTGAAATGTACGTTTTATTTTGTACAGGCGCGTCGTCAAGGTTGTTCTTGTCATTGCGGTTTGATGAAGTTAGGTTATAATTTATAATTTTATTTATTGTTTTTTGGGGGTAGTTGTTGGATTTTAATAATTCTTTTACTGTGTGTAAAGCTTCGTTTTTGGTATTCAGGTGATGTTAGAGAGAGGGCACGGTGTTTTAAATTTTTTGCAACATTTATAAGTTGGTTTCTAGGATGTCTCGAAAGATAGCTGATGTATCTCGTGGAGGATGTTGGTTTCCTATACCATTTATAGGCGATAGTGTTGTCTTCCTTGTGGATTAATTGGACATCTAGAAAAGCAATGGTCTTATTTTGTTCTGCCTCTAACCAGGGCCGTGCCTAACCAATTTTGCGCCCGGGGCAAATATTGTTATTTGCGCCCCATCTTCTTCTCAATAAAAATAATGAGAAGAGAATATAAAATATACTAAGATACATATAGGTATTTAGTTTTTTGTATACATACATTTATAACTAACAAAAACCTTGGTCGGGACCACGCTCTACTAAAATAGTACGTAATTTATCGTCAATATGATCCGGTCAAAATGATGGATTATTATAATGAAATTTCATTAAATTATCTTCTGTAGCAAAATTTGTTGAATTTATATTATCAGTAACAGAAATATTTTCGAAAAAGGTAGATGGTCCGGCATTTATGTCAGCATTGGCAAAAGTACTTTCGGAAGAGGTGGATGGTCTTGCATTTACATCAGCAGGGGCAGAAATATTTTCTAAAGATGTAAAAGCTTGTGTCATCCATTTTTCAAAATTTTTAGCTAATTTTAATCTTTCTTCTTCTTTTTGTTTTCTTAATTTTCGAAATTCAGAGCCAGACAGCTTCTTTGCAACCATTACTTATCTTTAACCTATCCAGGACCGTGCAAGTATATTATTTACTGGCTTGAATGTAAAAATATATCTGGAGTAATATACATATATTTAATGACAAATAGAGAGTGAATAATATAATAAATCATACCCAAGATATAATCTTAAATTGTAAATAGATAAAAATCTATTATCACGAAATATAAATAATATAAATATAACCAAATAAAAAAAAAATTCTACAATAAAAATAATAAACTACACAAATTCAAAGCTAGAATAGAATACTGAAGTAAATATCAAATGCGCAAACACACAAAATCATTCTGCAGGTTTCTCTGACGGAAGCAATAATGATTTACGGAAAATGAAACGTTTTTATTATTTAATATTACTAAGTACTAACCAATCTTTGTTAGCAGCCGCCACTAATTATCACGATCACATCTGTTATAATACGTCGATTCTACTAAATTTACAATATACAAAGGCAAAAGATACCGCAGTTTGGCGTTCTGTATGAGTTTAAAAAACTACACTTATAAGTAATAATAAAGTAATAAATTTAGTTCATTTTCAATTTTTTTTTTGCACCTAGTCGATTTGCGCCCCTTTGACTTTGCGCCCTGGGCCGGGGCCCCGCTCGCCCCTGCCTTGGCACGGCCCTGCCTCTAACGTAAACTGAAGATTTTTGTTGTAGCTGTTAAACTTCACGAGAGTCGTTGGAATATGTTGTAATGGGACGGCTGTGATTATATCGTCGACATATTTTTTGATGAACGGAATATCGAATGGTAATGTAGGAATGATTGTTTCTAACAGTTGATCCATGACAAGATTAGCTATGGTTGGGCTCAGGGGGCTACCCATACTGAAACCAGTTTTTTGCCGGAAAATTTTTGAATCGAAAGAGAAATATCCTTGTGTGTAGCAGAATTCTACTAGAGATTTAAAATCTTGTTTTGGTATATTGGTTCTGTTAGTAATGTGATTCCAATTTTTGTTTGTAGTGTTAAAGGGTGACGAAGGTTTAGGTCCTACTCGTTATATCTGTTTTTCGGCTTGCCCAAGTAACATGTGCGAATTTTTTGGCGTGTTTCGAAATTTTAACAAAATTTTTGACGACTTTTCTGTAATAACAGAATTTAGTTTACATTCATATACATTTTATATTAACACTAACAATTAAAACAACATCTATTAGCCCTGAAGAAGACACAAGTGGTGTCGAAACGTTGGCTTTATAGAAAATAAAGATTTTTTTGACTGAATACCCGAATATTACAATCCTCATTAAGAAGATTATTCATTTTGGCTATGTAGTCATTTTTATATAAAGCAATTGTTTTATTTGTTTTGTCAACCTTAATTATATAAATTTCGGGATTATGTTTTAAGAATTTTTTTGTTTTGTTGAAAGATTGAATTAATGATGTTGAAATAGTGTCCTTATGCAGGTTATTGTTATTATCTTGCTGTAAAGGATATTTATTGTTTTAACTGATTTCAGAGCTACATTAACATTTAATTTTGATTCCAATGCCCGCTTTAAGTTATATGAAACTCCCCGTACATATGAAACTGAAATGTACGTTTTATTTTGTACAGGCGCGTCGTCAAGGTTGTTGTTGTCATTGCAGTTTGATGAAGTTAGGTTATAATTTATAATTTTATTTTTTGTTTTTTGGGGGTAGTTGTTGGATTTTAATAATTCTTTTGCTTTATAGAAAATAAAGATTTTTTGACTGAATACCCGAATATTACAATCCTCATCATTCTCTACAGTCGAATATTCCTTCCATTAAGTATTTATTTAGGCTTGTAATTTACAATTACACCAAAAATAACAATATTTTTTTTTTGTTTCGAATGTCAACAATAAAATGTTTTCCTGAAATGTATTTATATTAATTTTATGAGTCCGGCAGCCGGCACTCATTTCGTCATTTCGGAGAAAAAAGAGATCGATGTTTAGATTTAGAATCGTTATGAATCGGATGACAGGTTATTTTTAATTCAAATTATCCCTGCACTTGCCGATTATTTTTAATTCGAATTATCGAATTTTATAATCGAATTATACAGGTTATTTCAATAATCGGATGCCGGTTATTTTTAATTCGAATTATCCCATCACTAATAACAATGGCTTTTAGGATGGCATAGGCAATATGAACCCTAAGGCGTAGAGGGCTGGTAATAAATGGTATAGGAAGGAGTGTTTACCATCTAATAGCATTTTATTATTATTAGTGCCCGACCAGTTTCGATTTCGTTTTCAGAATCGGCCAGTTTTGGCCAAAAATATTAGTTTCGGTCGCAGTTTCGGTTCGAAACTAGTATTCGTGTCATATTTGGCGCTTTTGAGATTGTTTATAATGATTTTACTCGGCTGTTTTGTTTTGTTTGTTAGTTAATAGCTTTGTTTTTTATGTTATTTCATTTTCTTCCAATATTGAAGTCTTTTATTTAATTTAATAATCGAATAATATCTTAACATGTAAGAAAAATACAAGATTTCCGGGTTTAATAAAAATTTAAGTAAAGGTTAACGTAACTACTTATGTTTTGGGCGGATACTAATTTATATTTTTTATTTTCGAAATGTTTTGAAAATTCTAATACGAAAAATCTTTACGGAACATATTTATTTTCAATAAGTGTAGTTGTTTGCGTTTCCTCAAAGTTTCTGACACATTTTTAATTATTTATATATAAATCTGTAGTTAAGCTTAATACTTTGACTCTTACTTTACCGCTTATTTAATAACTCCATTTCTTGTCTGATTATCTGTTCGGTACAAATTTTATAATAAATTTTATACTATTTAAATTCCCAATGAGCTAGGGGAGGGACTTGAAACTTTTGTGTTTAACCAAAATTATGGTGTTGAATATACCCGCGTCTCGGTGGGTGATCTTGGTTTCGGTTAGCTAAGAGAAAAGGGACGCGCGTGCGCTACTTTCTCTTTAATTTAGTGTTCATCACTACCAACACCAACAGTTCTCGTTGACTCGTCGTGGTAATCGTATCTGTCGCTCATATTGGTCGCTGTTAACTCATCGTTCTTTAATGTTGAGACTTTATTCTTCATTCTTTATTGTTAAAAATTAATATCTCTTTTTGTTTCTTTATTGTTTTTCCTGCATTTAGTTGGACTTTTTAATTTTACTTCTATAAAGTTTTGGAAATCTTGTCCTTTTGTTCTTGTTGGTATTTCGGACGGCTGTTTAGGCTGTGGAGTGCCTATGAGTAATTTTGGAAAATTCTGGTTTTTGTTGTTTTCGTAATTCCCAATTATATTACTGTATCTGATCGTATTTTTAAGCATCATTTTATTTTTCATTTTCTTATTTCGTTGGCTTTACGCCTAAGTATATTATTTAGGGATATTCTCATTGTTTTGTTTTTATCACATCGATAATTACCTACATATTTATATTGGATTTTCGGTAGTTTTCTTAACCATCTGATTCATTTCTGTATTTGAGCTGTTCAATACCAATAAAATATAGTTGAAATTATTTTTTTATATTTTTGTATAGCTTCTTCTTATTTCGTAAATTTTATACTAACGTACAAAATGAAAATTAAAGCTAAAGTTGATTCATTCCACACCAATAAAAACAAAAAAGAGCTGTTATTTGATGCTATTTTTTATTTAGATTGTGATTTGTCTTCTTTAGATAAGTCTCATAGAAACTGTGAAACAGTGTATAATGAATTGTGTTCATATTTAAATATTAAAAATACTTACAAAAATAGATTAAAATTATATATGATTTGGAAAAGAAATAAATTACAGTACACGAAATTTTCAAAAAATCTGGTAGATACAGGCGTAAAATCTGAATCACCTATTGCTGGACCATTGATTTTTACTCCGGAATCTTCTCAAGCCAAAAATAATTTTATTACATCAACTCCGGTTAATGCCACTCCAATGACTTCATTATCCTTTCAAATGATGCCATTTTCTGCAGTTAAAAATGTATCCCAAGTAAAGAGAAATTTATTTTCAGATAATGATGCCTATGTATCTATAACATCAGAGCTGATCTCTTCAGAATTATGAAATAAGGACGATTCTACATTTAACATTACAGGAGTGAGTGGAGTATCGTTAGAAAGTGAAGATATTTCTGTCACGGCAATGAAAATAAAAAATACAAGTTATAATTTGAGGTTCGACGGAAGGATTTTTAAAAACAATTTATTGAAGTAACAAATAATTATTTACTTTAATTATTTTAAGTCTCAAAATTACAATTTATATTACAACTTTAATTTATAATTTCAAATATAAAATGGACATAGTTTCTACATGCAAATGAATATATTCTGACTAACTACACATTTATGAAAATACAGTTTATATAGTGTTTGGGCAAGGGTGTCAGGTTGTTTCCTGTGGGAATCGCAACCTCAGCAGGATGGACCGTGGTAACTCATCCCTCGCTAAAATTGGGCTTCATCGGGAAGTTTCAGCGTCGATGTAGGGGGTGAAATTCTCGTTTGAAGTTCGATGTCTTCTGTCGTGGACTGTTTCTTCACATGCTTGTGGTATTTCTTCTTGAAGTACACTACAGTAAGGGTTGTAGCGCTGGCTACGATGATTCCATATAATGCCCATACTGGATAATTGATGGTGTCTTCTTCTTCAATTGGGTTGTTGTAGTATGGGATGTTTTCTATATTTTTGATTGGCTTCAATTCTTCTATTCTATTCAATTGGATCGTCATTTTCGGAGTTTGGGTGTCGTTGTATTTTATTTTGTAATTTTCAATGATTATCGGTTTGCCGAATGTACCGTGTTTGAAATTTAGATCTTGATTCTGGATATTCAGTTTGCATTGGTCTTCTTTGATTAAAAATATTCCGTGTAAGTTTTTTATGTTATCTCCATGATCACATTGAGTTTTTAGTGATTCAGGAAATGGGAATATTCCAATGAATTGATTGATTTCTTCTAGATATTCAATATGATTCTTTTTGATGTTCAGTTTCACTAGTGGGCAGTTTTCTACTTCGTTTCGTAGCAGGAAATTTGCTTCGCAGGAGTCTTCATTTATTTCTCTTATGTGGTTTGGACATTGGAAGGTGTTCCTTTTATTGCGAGTACATATACCACATAAAGACATTATTTGACCTACTTCAGACTTCAGTATATACTCATTATTAGGAATTATGGTAACGAACTCAGAATTGTGTTTCGTTGGAGTTGGAATTAAATGGATAAGTTCGAAATTTGTGTCAAAATTTATTGGAATTTCTATAAAGTATATAATTTTGTTATCTTGTAATTTACAGTTGACTGAAATCAATTTTTCTATGTCCGGCATATTTTCTACGTTTATTTCAAGTGGTAGTTCATCTTTATAGTACTTTGAGATTTTGTTTAATTCTTCATATAGATCGTGTGTTTTGATGATGCTCGGATGCATAGTATGGAGTTTGCAAAAAGTTAATGAATTTTCAATGTCTTGGAGGGTATTTAATGTCAATGTAAATAGAATTTCTAGTTGATTGTAAATATCTTTGATTACCAATTTATCATGATCTTTGACTCCTGTAGTAACGGTATGTAGTAGTTCTGTTAATTTAGATTTTAAAATATTTTCGTTTTGTCTAATAGTATCAATGGTCTTGTTAAAATATTTTATCATTTGATTGCTTACAGAATATTGGTTATTAATTTGGTTCTTTAAATTTAATTGATTCATTTGCAAATGTCTTAGAATTTTCTTATATCGTTTATCATCTTCGGCATCTAGATTTCCTGTGATGGCTTTTACAACTGTTCCCAACCCGTTAAAAATACCTCGTTTGGTTCTTGAATTTATTAATAGATGACTAAATTTCTCATTAATTTTGTTTCTTATGTAGCCAATAATTTTGTTATTATTTTCAAAATCCGTGCTAATTGTTTTATCTTCATGTATGGTGTGTATGAGTTGTGAGTGTTGTTTGTTTAAATTGTCATACTGTAGTATTAGTGGTTCCAAATCATAGTAGTGTACAAGAGTATGTTGTGTTCTTTGTAGTCTTGCGTCTCCGAGACTAATTATTAGTAGTCCTGGATTATGTGTGATGTCTTTAGCAATTAATCCGTTTGAATACGGGAAGTAGAGGGACCTGGAATTGCGGGGTATTTGTAAAATAGTTTTTCTGGGTCTTTTTATATTGGAGATGTGAATTTTTGGTTGTTTCTTCTCGTTATCTGTATCGATTTCTGCGGTTTTTAGGTTTTCATTAATTATTTAGATTTTTTCTTTTTTGAATTTTGGGTTTTTAGTTTTATTTACTTTCTGTTTATTATGAACGTATACTGTTTCGGGTATAACAGGTAGATCTTCACGTTTCTCATTTAATTTTGAAATAATTTTTGTTTTGTTTTCTTGTAATTTGTTATTAATATCTTTATAAATTAATTTGGATTTTTCCTTATGATTTTGAATATAATTTTGAGTTATTTGCTTATCAATGTCTATGTCAAATGGAGAATTTGTTTCGAGATGGCCATTAATAACTTCGATAGGTTTTAGATTAGTTGTGCTATGGTTTGTATTATTGTATGCGAGAATGGCGTATTTTACTTTATCTTCGATTAACTCGTTTTTAAAGTGGTCTTGCAAATTAAATAAACGTATGTGCTCTATTAATGTGGAATGAAATCGTTTGATTAGACCATTCGAGTTTGGATATTGAGAACAAATAAAATGGATTTCGATTTTATGGAAGGCTAAAAGTTCTTTCACTACTGTATTTTTAAATTCAAGTCCATTATCTGATATGATTAACTGAGGAATGCCATGATGTGAAAAGAAATTAATCAATTTATTAGAGATTTCGATGGCGTTAGTAGAGTTGACCCTGTATGCTTGCGCATACTTAGAAAATGCGTCGATGATAGTAAGGAATTTCGTGTTTTCTAGTGTAAGTATGTCGACGTGTAGTGTGTGTAGGGGTTTGTCAGAGGGAGGAGTGATATTGAGTTTAGGTTTGATGGGATTTCTCTCGTACTTAGCTGCCAAACAAGTTTCGCAATTATTTATGAAGTTTGTCATAGATTTTAATTGATTGGGCCAATAGTATAATTTTTTTTGAAGAATGTTGCTAAATTGTTCGTATATGGGTGATTCGAAATACAGATAATATCGAACATTGGGGGCAATATATTCCTTAATAAAATCCACTATCTCTTGTTCAAAATTTATTTCTGATATTTGAACGTGCAATCTCATTTTATCCATATGGAGTTTTTTAATTTTAGGTTTCGATGGTGAATGTTTTACTTGGGAGATAAATAATTGATTTTTTCCAACGTTTACTGGAGATTCAGTAATGGTTATACCAACTATGGGATTCTCAGGATTGGAGTGGATTGTTTGGTCTGTTTCGGGGTCAATTTGTTCGTCATCATCAGGTATCGCTATTATTGATTGTTTATCGTTGTCAGGGTTGAATGTCTCATTGAAATTTTCGATAAGGTCGTACAAATTTTTTGATTCTGGGTCTAAAGTGTTTATATTTAGTTCGATTCTCGATAGGGCATCTGCATTTGTATTAAGTGAGCCTTTTTTGTGTATTACTTCATAATCGAATTCTTCTAATCTAGTTCTCCATCTCATTAATTTTGAATGTGGGTCCTTTAAATTTTGTAAATATTGTAATGGTTTGTGATCTGTCACAATTATAAATTTTCTTCCGTAAAGATAAGGTCGAAAGTATTTAGTTGCCCATATCACAGCTGTTAATTCTTTTTCCGTGGTGTCATATTTCTGTTCCGTATCGTTTAAAGTCCTACTTGCATAAGCAACGGGAAGGTCGGATCCGATAGGGCCTTGTGATAATACGGCACCTATGGCGTAATTACTTGCGTCTGTTGTCAAAATGAATGGTTTGGTAAAGTCTGGGTATTGGAGTATTGGTTCGTTAATTAGTAGGTTTTTGCAGGTGTTAAAACAATTGACGTAATCGGGATCATTATGATTAATGGTGGCATCCTTTTTTAAACATTTTGTTAACGGTTTCGTAAGATGAGCAAAATTTTTAATAAATTTCCGGTAATATCCTAAAATTCCTAAAAATGCTTTGATTTGTTTTGTTGTTTTCGGTATCAGGTAATTTTGAATAGCATGAATTTTATCAGGATTAGGTTTTACACCTTCGGGGGTCACGACATGTCCGAGATATGCAACTTCTTTCCTGAGGAATTCAGATTTATCTAATTGGATTTTTAAATTCGCTTCTTTTAATCGGTTAAAAACTGTTCTTAAATTTTGAATGTGTTCTTGCAGGGATGTACTAAAAATGATTACGTCATCTAGATAAACAAGACAGATATCATTTACTAAATTTCTAAGAACGTTGTCCATTACTCTTTGGAAAGTAGCGGGTGCGTTCTTGAGTCCAAATTCTTAAAAACTCATAATGCCCATGTTCTGTGCTGAAGGCTGTTTTTTCAATATCTGATTTGTTCATCTCAATTTGATGAAAACCAGATGCAAGGTCTAAAGTAGAAAAATATTGACATCTGTCTAATTTGTCTAATAAGGAGTTAATGTTCGGGATTGGATATTTGTCGTCTATCGTTTTGTCGTTCAATTTCCTATAGTCGATCACAAGTCTCCATTTCTTTTTACCTGATGCGTCTAGTTTTTTAGGGACGACCCATACGGGGGATGACCAGGGTGAATGGGAAGGACGGATGATATTTTGGTCAAGCATTTTTTTGATTTGAGATTGAACTTCTTTTCGAAAGATTTCCGGGTATCTATAAGGTTTTGCATAAACGGGATTATCATCTTTCGTGCGAATGAAATGTTTTACATCGTTAGTGAAAGATAACGGGTCATGTTCGGTGTGAAAGATATTTTTGTACTCTGTCAGCAGTTTTGTTAACTCAGATTTTTCTTCATCGTTCATATGGTCCAGTCTTATTTTGTCCATATTAAATTTATTTTCTATTTCATTTTGGCAAAAATTTAGATTATTTATTTCAAAACTGTTTAATTCTTGAAATTTTACACAATTTACTGAATTTATTATTTCTTCATTTTGGCCTAAATTTATGATTGGATATATAGCTTTGTGATTTTGAATTTTGGCAAGTCCTTCGGGAATTATTATGTTATTGAATTTAGTTTCCGGTATCAATATTTCTCCGTTTTCGATATTGTTTAGAAATAATTCGCCTAATTTTTCTGATCTGGGTGGAATTTTTATGTAATTAGATTTGGATATTATTTCATGGTAATGAATTTCAATTTTTTGTTTCGGAGTTATAATTTTGTCATTTGTCAGGTCAATTTTTGCACCTAATAATTTCAAATTATCTAAACCTAGTAAAATATCAAAATTTCGGTGGAAGTTAAATAAATGGTACTTTACTAATTTGTCTGGGGCATTAAATAATTTTGAAGCAGGAATCACTATGCTAGAATTTTCTATTGATGTTCCATGAGCTGTAGTAATTTTGAATGGATCATTCTTAATTTGATTTTTGTAATATTTATTCGCTATGTTTGGATTTATGAAGGACCGTGTACTGCCTGTATCGATTAAAGCTTTTAGGTTAAATTCTGGAAATACAATGAATGGTAGAATCACATTCATTAGTCCAATGTTTGTTCCGAGGCTGTTATTGGAAAAAACTCGTTTTCGTCAGTTTGTTCTGGTTCAGTGACATAATATTCTAAATTTGATTCGTCTTCATAATTTTCAAAATTTTGTTCTTCTGGTTCTGCATATTCTTGCAGTTCCGTATTAAATAGTTCCTCAGCGATAGGAGGTCTGTTTTGGGAGTGGAAGAATTGTTGTGGACGATAAGGACCAGCTGATGGGTGAGGCGTCCTTGACTGCCTTGTGGAAATACAAATAGGTGTTGGCTTATTCGGTTTAAAATTTGGGTTTGGTCGGAAAACATGTTGGTTGGGTTGATTATTTGGTTTATTGAATTGGTATGGACGTTGGTTATTGAATGGTTTGTTAAATTGATTGTTGCCAGGGAATTGGTTATTATAGTTTTGTTTAAGTACCTGATTTGCAGGAGGCAGGGGTCTATACATTAGTTGCGGGTTTTGGATTTGTCTAAATTGGTTAGTTGAATTATATTTTGGTTTCTGTTGGTGTAAATGTTGTGTGGTGTTTTTGCTTGTTGTATGAGACCGACCGTGAGTTTCAAGTTGAAAATCATTAGTTAACATGTTTAACGCGGTGTTCATGTCTTTTGGATCTTTTGTCCGCATTAGAGTGCCTAATGGTTCTTTGAGTCCGCGAAGTAGTATTCTTACGGCATAATTTTGAAAGTACCCAATAAGAACGGGCATGGCTGCTTCAGTACAATGAGTACTGATGTAAGATATTTGCAAATTTAACATGTCTTGTACTCTATTATAAAATTCAAATGCTGTTTCATGTTTTTGAGTTAATTCAGTTATTTCGATGTTTAATGTGTATAGGTCTGTCTTATCTGAATATGCGTTCAGAAGAGCCTTTTTAAGATCTTCCCATGTTGTTATTGTGGTGCTGGCTATATTTATGGCTGCATCACCTTTTATTTTTGAAATGATACTCGACATAAGAAATTCATTTTGAAAGTCTGTTGTATCAATCGTATTATAAATTTTTTTAACAAGTTTTTCACTAATTTCTATGAATCTTGATAGTAGTTTACTATCACCATAGAAGTCTGGGATCATGTCTAGGTAGCATTTTTCTAGTTTTGGGGGAGCCATGTTTGATTTGTTAATTCTAAGATTATTTAATATTTCTGTTAATAATTCTGGTTCTGAGTCAGTTGTTTCGTTATTTATAATTTCCCGATCAGAGTCTGAGTCTGAATGGTACTGGTAATTATGTGACATATGGTACTTACAATAGAAGAAGCAGTTTGTCCATGGATCCTTGTCCTGTGTTCGTCAGGGCCTGGTTCTCCTGGTTCTGCGCCTCACGATGTACTCTCGGTAAATGCAGTGGGTTGGACGTTTCTTCTTGTTGATCTTCCGATTTTTCCGGTTAATCGTTAATACGAACGCGTTTTCACTATGCTTGGAAATCGCCCGAAAAATCCGTTACGACTGCGCCAGTTATAATTTGAGGTTCGACGGAAGGATTTTTAAAAACAATTTATTGAAGTAACAAATAATTATTTACTTTAATTATTTTAAGTCACAAAATTACAATTTATATTACAACTTTAATTTATAATTTCAAATATAAAATGGACATAGTTTCTACATGCAAATGAATATATTCTGACTAACTACACATTTATGAAAATACAGTTTATATAGTGTTTGGGCAAGGGTGTCAGGTTGTTTCCTGTGGGAATCGCAACCTCAGCAGGATGGACCGTGGTAACTTACATGTTTAAAATATTATGGAGACATTTTGCCAGCAAATTCCGTAAATGTAAAAAATTTACAAGAAAAAAGAACATATTCTTCATGTAAAATTAAAGAAGGACTTTTTACATTATCCATGGAAGAATGAAAAGAGATAAGTGTCAATAACCGCCTTATATGTGAGAAATATTCATATATTTTAAAAGAAAAAATTACCAATGTTAATAATACATGTGTAATAAATTTTAAAAATATTAATTATATGAGTCGGTGCATAGTGATTTATGCTTATTGTGCACACAAACAGTGTAAAACTTTTAAACTTTTTGTGCGATTTAATTATAACAAAAAATTGGTAACAGTTTACAGTTCTTCTTTGAATTATTGTCACTCTTTCAAATTAACTAGATATGTAAAAGGTGTTGAAAGAAAAATTTTCCGAAACGAATTGAAGAAATCAAAACCAATCAATTTTAGACCTAAATGCATATCACAATATTCACCAAACACTATAAAGCGAGGCAATCTTCAAAGAATTAAATCAGATTCAGTTTACAGAAAATTACGTTCGGAAAGCCTATCTGTTGATGATCGACATAAGAATGATATGTTTGATTTAATATTAATGCGAAATGATAAAAATAATAAAGATTATATTCAATCCGTCAGCGACTCCTTAAACGTTCAAATATTTTCTAAACAACAAATTTATATTTTAAAACATGTATTAAATTCAGAAAATCCTATTTTACATACAGGGTGAATACTGAAAACCTTGACATAGGGAAATAACATGGGAAAACAGTTTTTTGCTGTTTCCATCTGTTCCGCTAAATAAAATCGGGTGTATATGGTATCGTTAGTTAGATTACTTAATTTTGCATCTAATAAAACTAAATGTTGTGTAATAAGGCCTTTTCTAACTGAAATATTTGATAAAATAAATTGTATTTTGTAGGTTATCCTTCATATTTTCGAATAAGAAACGTCAAAAACAAAATGCTCCATAGCCGAGTGGATACGAGGGCTGATTCATAACATAAATAATCTACAAGACCTGGTTCGAGACCACCTCGGCCCTATTTTTTTTAAAATTAAATTATACTTAAAATATCATGTTTCGAAACATGAAATACAAAATTATACACCAAAAACTAAATTCGAATTAATTGTTAAGTTTGACAGACAACAAATAATAATTCTATTAATATGCATATGAAAGTGTTACATCGTCTCATTTACAAATGGCCGTCCTTATAAATTAACAAAGTAAATTCATTTAATAAATTTATTACAAACCTACTACGCCTTAGGGGTTGACATGGCCTATGCCATTTCAAAGGGCATTGTTGTAGGTAACTTTTTTCAAAATATGAAAGTGTTACATCGTCTCATTTACAAATGGCCGTCCTTATAAATTATCAAAGTAAATTCATTTAATAAATTTATTACCAAACTCTTACGCTTTAGGGGTTGATATGGCATATGCCATTTCAAAGGGCATTGTTGTAGGTAACTTTCTCCAAAATATTAAAGTGTTATATCGTTTCATTTATAAATAGCCGTCCTCATAATTTAACTTAGTAATGTAGTTAATTTATTTAACAAATTTATTACCAACCCTCTACACCTTAAGGGTTGATATGGCCTGTGTTGTTTCAAGGTTCATTGTTGTAGGTAACTTTCACCAAAATATGAAAGGATTACGTCGTCTCATTTACAAATAACTGTAATAAATTTATTACCAACCCAACGATAGGTAGTAGTAGTAAATTTATCTAGTAATAATGATAGATAATTTATTAAATACTTTATTTCCAGTACTTATTACACCATAAGGGTTTCTATGATTTATGCCATTTAAATTATATAGCCATAAGTTATTAATTATTATTATATATCAAAAGATTGTGAAAAATTCATTTGTTTATATTATAAAGAATATAATGTTAATTGCTTCACATTCTATTATACATATAGATATAATATATACATAAATATTTCTCGTACAAGTAATGGTATAACGTTGTCTTCTTATAAGTAGTTAATAATATTTAATAATAGTTCTAGTTCTTTTCATTATGGTTACTATAAATTCTAAAATTAATTTTTACAGTATAACTGCGTCCTACTATGGTGCGACCACATGTTTGTTGAACGGTAGGTATATAACGAATCTATTGCTGAAAAGTTATTGCTGTTTTCACACAGGCGATTCCCGCGACAAGCGACCTGCAAGGAAGTTGATTTTAGTCGCGTAGCATGTATCTCTGTGCAACATGGAAGCGTTTAACCTAAAATTTGTAGGAGAAGTAGAAAAATACCCTGAATTGTATGATTATACTACAGCAGATTATTCTAAAAAGGATATATGTATTAAAGCATAGAACGAGATTGCGAAAGTATTGAAATTGACAGGTATATGGAAAACTTACATGTGATATAGTCAAGTGGTTAGACGTATTTTTTTTTCGTTCTGTATTAAAGTTTTTTTGAGCTTTCGTAGTACGATCGTTACATTTATGTTTATAGTACATTCTGCAGAATTTTGTGGTGATTAAAGTTTGCGATATAATATTCTAATTTCAAGTGATACAAGTGCTATATTTGTTAAATAGTGTATCAGTGATTTGCAAATTTTTATTAAATCGTACAAGCTAAGTAAACACCTGTTTGTTCGTCAAAGTCAGTGAACTGTACTTGACCAACTGAATACTTTACAAAATTTGCTATTTATAATTTTGTCTATCATCATGGTTCAGACGTGCAACTTTTGCAAAATTAAGGTGAAAAGAAATGATCAATCAGTGGCGTGCGCTGGTTCTTGTCAATGAAGCTTCCATGCTTCCATATCAATTGCTTGGATATTCCTGACCCTGAAAAATCCATTTTAACAACAGCCAAACATCTCTGCTGGATTTGTGATACTTGCAGATCTCCGCCCTCACCTCGTCTCCAAACAATTGTGCTAAATAACGACCAACAATATACCATAAACGATGTCATGTCAATGGTTGTTGATCTAAAACAATCTGTGGAATACTGTTGCAAGAAAATTGATGATCTTCAAAATATTATAAAGCCATTAACCGAAAAGTTAAATTTAATAGAACCACTTAATAAGGAAGTAATATTTTTAAAAGCAAAAGTTAAAGATCTGGAGCAACGATCTCGCTCAAACAATTTAGAATTAGTGGGCATTCCTGAAAAACCCAATGAAAACCTTGTGCAGATAATCAGCAAAATGGGCAATATATTTTCGTGTCCTATTAACGAAAATGATCTCGATGCAATACATAGGGTAACACCATTCAATAACACAAATAAAACAAAAAACACCATAGCATGATTTGTGTCCAAATTAAAAAGAGATAAATTCTTAGCTCTGGCTCGCAGTTAAAACAACTTATCTGACGACAAACTAAATTTTCATGAAAATAATAGAATATATGTTAACGATCATCTGAGTTCAACAAATAAACTTTTGCTAAAAAAAACTAAAGATCGAGCTAAGGAAACCAATTTCAAATTTGTATGGGTCAAAAATAGTAAAATATTTGCACGTAAACAGGAAACAGCTCCAATTATTTTAATTAATAGTGAAAACGATCTTGCTAAACTTAAGAACTAATACTATCCTGATAAATCATTAATAGGGTACCTTTTTTTTTAATGATTAGTGCATATTATCAAAATGTTCGTGGTCTAAAAACTAAATTATTAAATTTTTACAATGAAATCAGCAATTGCAATTATGATATAATTTGCCTCACTGAAACGTGGTTGAATTCAACTATAAATGATAGTGAAATATGTGACCTTAATAAATACACAGTACACAAAAGAGACCGAGTGGATCCTATTAAAAAAGAGGGTGGTGGTGTCGCAATCCTAGTGTCTAATAAATTTCACTCTAAATCTAATCTGGAATGGTGTTCATTAGCGGAAGATATCTGGGTGTCAATAATTAGTTCTAATCACCAGAAAATTCATTTGTGCTGTATCTATTTACCTCCCCAGTGTGATTCTAATATATATTCCAGCCACTTTAACAAAGTTTGTGAAGTGTCTGTGCGTTTTTCCGGATCCAATATTATTGTTCTTGGCGATTACAACCTTCCTGATATCAGCTGGACTTCTCAAGGCGATACCTCAGTTCCTACCTTCTCCAGAAGGTCAGAAACACATTTAGAACTACAATAGCAATGGTACACTTCTAGACTTAGTATTTTCTTCATTTGGTATAACTATAAATTCCACTGTTCCCTTAAGTAAACTTGATTGTCACCATCCAGCTCTTGATATTAAATTCTCTTTTTTAAACTTTAAACCACTTCATTGTCATCATAATATAGCTCATAATTTCAAAAAATGTGATTATGAGATTATTATTTCCAAACTCTTAGCTATCAGATGGGATGAAAAATTTTATAATAAAAATCTAAACGAAATGGTACAAATATTCTACGACATTTATAACTTGCTTAATAATTATTGTCCAATTTATCATAAAAAAATAACAATTATCCAAAATAGTATTCCAAATCCCTAATTAAAATGATAAGAGAGAAAAATAAATATCACAAGAAATGGAAAATATACGGTGACTTTCATGCTTATAATGTATTTGTTATGCTTCACAAAAGAATTAAGATCTTAATGTCCAATAATTATAAAAATTATGTGAAACACATGGAGAATAATCTCAAACATAATGCTAAGCAATTTTAGAATCACACTAAAAAACTAAAACATAACAATTGTTTGCCCAAGTATTATAATAATGAAGAAGTTTATTCAGGTAGAGATATCAGTAATATTTTTACTAGCTACTTTGAATCTGTCTACACGGTATTTCACAACGACAATAATGGTGCAAGTATTCCACTCAGTAATACACCAAATTTGATTAATTTAGGTACCCTTTTTCTTTCTGAAGAAGAAATTTTCAATAATTTGTCTAACATAAATACAAACAAAAGTTCCGGACCTGACAACATACACCCATTATTTATTAAAAATTGTACACACTATTTAACATATCCACTGTTCATTATTTATAATAAATCCTGAAGAGAAGGTATTTTTCCAGATATATGGAAAATTTCTCAAGTAACACCAATTCATAAATCAGGTGATAAAAGGAATGTTACTAACTACAGACCGATATCCATTTTACCAGTGTTTGGGAAAATTTTTAAGAGCCTAGTTATGAATAAAATAAAATCAGATTTTAATAATATAATTATCGACGAGCAAAATGGTTTCTCTAACAAAAAATCTGTTTCAATAATCTAATCCCTTTCACTGATTATGTAACTAGTGCCATGGATGAAGGAATACAAGTTGATACCATTTACACAGATTTCCAAAAAGCTTTTGATATATATATATATATATATATATATATATATATATATAAATATAATTTCGGAATGTTTTATTAACTGTCAATTTTTATTATTTGCGGATGATCTGAAATGCAGATTGTAGATTGATGGAAGAAGATTTGGTCAGATTGCAGAACTTTTGTAGCAACAATTAGCTACTATTAAACGTAAACAAATGTTATGTCATTAGTTTCACGCGTAATAGAAAAATAATTGAAAACAATTATGAGATAAATGGAATAAACTTAGAACGAAAAACATCGAACCGTGATCTAGGAGTAATATTGGATTTCAAATTGTCTTTCAATGAGCACATCGATCATATTGTTACTCAGTCATATAGAACATTAGGATTCATATATAGAACATCAAATTCATATGAACGTAAAGAATCATTAGTTTTATTATTTAATGCATTGGTTCGTCCAATAATTGAATACGTATCACAAGTATGGAATCCAATGTATTTAAAGTATATTGCTCGGATTGAGTCAGTTCAAAGAAAATTCATCTTATTATTAAAATACAAATTTGAATTTTGTTCTTCCAGTTATGATGCAATAACCAATGAATGACATTTTTGTATAAAATCTTAAATCATCATATTGATGGTTATAATATTATAAATAAATTAAATTTTCATGTACCACCATTTAATTTAAGACATTGTCAAGTCTTCTATGTAAATAAACACAAATGTAACAACTTCAAAAATTCACCATTGAATAGAATAATGTCAACCTTTAACAAAAATTTACAACATATAGATTTGTTTTTACTTACTATAAATTAGTTCAAGAATACTCTGTAAGTGCAATATTTATAATCACCATTATTTTATTTTATATTATGTACATATGTATATTTTTGTTTAACTACTTTATTATTACATACATATAATAGTGTCAAATCATTATGTATATCTGTGGAAGCTTGTAATTGGATTTTTTTTCTGTTAGCTTGCTAAATATAATATAAATAAAATAAAATAAATAAATTATTGTATTATTTTAACTATTTATTTTTTTAATATAAAATAACGTTTGAGTGAAATCAGAAATGAAACAAATAGTATTTTTTTATACAGTACGATAAAATAATATTTTATCGACTTGTAGAAAGTATATTTTTTAAATGTACCTACAATAACGTTTGACTGAAATCAGAAATGAAACATTTTTTTTTAATATATAACATTTGAGTGGCTGAAACCGGAAATTAAACAAAAAAAATTGAACACACAATAACGTTTTTAAACAAAAAGTATTTATTTTGTTAATATACAATACTTTTGACTGAAATAATAAATTAAACGAAATCATGAGCAATATTTCCATTGCCAAGGAAGTGATACTTCAGGAGTAACAAAATATTGGGATAAATATTCTCTTATAGCACTTGCTGTTGAATACACATTTATTGTGGTTTCATGTGATGATTCAATAAGAAGGTTGGCGTTATTTATTGATCCAACATTTTCTTCAATTTGTTGCGGTTTGTACTGATTACCTAATCATAATTGTGGAGTATACAAACAGCTTTTACAATATCAATAATTGTATTGACGTTACGACAACGTATTGCAGTACTTAGAACTTGGAATTTTTCACTCATCATTCCAAAAGTACATTCGATTGTTTTTCTTCCTCGGCTTAATCTATAGTTGAATACCCTTCTAGTGTTATTAAGAATCATTTTTGAATAAGGTCTCAATAAAGTATGTAATAACGGAAATGCCTCGTCTGCTACAAAATAATAAGGAAATAAACTGTAATTCCCACCATATGGTAGCTTTGAAGGAGATGAAATATCAAGTTGTAAATTAGTTAACCAATATTTCACTGCCGATCCTCGATATATGCCTCCATCACTATTTCTTCCAGCATATCCTGTTTCTATAATTGTGAAAAGACCATCTGCATCACAACATCCTAGTAATTCTATAGGATGGTAGGATTTATAATTAAAGTTAGTCTATCCAGTATTTGGAAGTTTCTCAATGCGAATATGTTTACCATCGACAGCGTCTATACAGTTTGGTAGATTTCACAATAATTCAAAACGTTCCGCAATTTTTGTCCATTGATCTTTATTCGGCTTTGGCATGTAATATTTATTTAATTGTTTCCATATTATCGATGTAGTTTCTGTAACAATTCGTCCAACGGTAGTTTCTCCTCGAGCAAAATAGAGTCCTAGTGAGGCAAATGTGCATCCTGTAGTTAAATATCTAAAGAATAAAATTCTTGTTTTATATTAAGGGAATCAAATAAACAAAAATATAATATTCTTTTTTTAAATTTGTGCTTATTGCAAAACAAATTTCTGTAATTTTTAAAAATACGTACAAACGTACATACGTGTTTCATATTTCTGTATTTTAGAGAATGAGTGCAGAGTTAAATGGAAGAATTTGAGAACTTCTCTTGTCAGAAAACTAAAACCTTCCCCAAGTGGTTCAGAATCCAAAACGAAGAAGCCATATTATCTGAATGAGGCGATGCAATTCACGTTACCTTATATCAGGACATTAGACACACCAAGTGGAAATTTATCACCGATACTAACTGAAGAATTTGAAGTCACTGACCAAACTGAAACTAATACAATGGACAACTCTTTAATATCAGAATATTCCGAATCTCCTGACTTATTATCACAACCGCTAGATCCACATTCGTCTTCTATTCCTTCGCCCATATTACCCGTTGTGACTACAACAATTCCTTCTACTTCTACTTTAAGTTCAGCTAAATTGATAGAAAATTCCCAAAACCAAGAATCATCACAGACACAATCTAGACCCACTGCCGATAAAAAAATATGTAAAAAGTAAAAAGTTGCTAATCTCAATGATGCTGACAAAGCATTTGCAGAATATTTTGCAACCAAGAAAGCTAAAATTATCGTTTCTCCTTTAGATGACAGAAAAAACTATATTCAACAATTCTTAAACAGACTTTTTCCGGATCTTATGTCGATGACAGAACAACACCTAAGAATGTATAAGCGAAGATCTTTGCTTCTAATTGATGAAATACTTTGCTCTCCCCCTCTGGAAATATGCACTCAAAATATTTCTCACCCTACAACATCAACCATCTCCTGCTGCAAGCTATCTATCAACATTTTCAGATTCATTTTCAGATACCACTTCAAGCTAAAATCATTCAAATAGCTCACTTCCTTCTTATTCACTTCAAGATTTCGACCATCATCGTTACAACTGACTTTAATTATAATTTGTGAAAATTATAATTTGTGAAAATTATAATTTGTGAATTCACTTTAATTTTAATTTATGGAAAATAAAAAGCTTACCTTAGTGTGATTAATAGTCGTTCTTCTACACCCACGCATTCTCTCATTTTTGTGTTTTCCTTATAAATGGCTGGGGAGATAATTTCGACCAAAGTGTTATATGAATCTTTTGACATTCTATAGAAAGATATAAATTTTGCTGCTACAAACAGCCTGCAGTTTAAATACCTTTCAATATAAAGATGAGTCCAGTATCGCCTCTTATTCCTACTTTGTGTTGTTTTATGCCAAGAAAACATTACAATGTCTTCCTCATAATGTAAAATATAGCAATAATGTGAATGACATAATGTAAAATATAGCAAAAAAACACAGTTCGGCACACAAATAAACTGGCGATTAGAGAATGATTTCTATTGAGCTACGCCTACGACCAACAATGGCAGTATGATCAACCAAATAACAATGAGTGTTTGATATATTGCCTATTTTTAATAAAGAGCAAGACAAAAACTCCTTTTTAATATTTTATATATTCTTATGACAGTAACTACAACATGTATTTTTTTTTTAATACAAATAAATATACAATGAAACAAAATTATGACATATCTGACATATTGACATTTCTTCAATTTCAGTAGAAACGAACTACTACTCCAACACTCCCACTTCGGCTTCTGTTGAAATTTCGGATTCATGAACCAATCCAAGTTTATCTATATTTGCTTCAAATTTTAAAAACGGTAATGCTTTAGTCATTATGTCTGCTACTTGTTCACTGGAGGGAACATATTCTAATTCGATACAACCATCATTCACCAATTCACGAAGAAAATATTTTCGTATATCAATATGCTTCGATCTTGAACGTACTTCACATAATTTTGCAAATTGAATAGCACTTTGATTATCCAGTCTTAGTATGGGTTTTTCGCATTTTATTAACATGTTTTCTGACAATCGATATAGCCATAAAAATTCACGCAAACTACTGCTCGCTGCTACATATTCCGCTTCCATTGTGGAAAGTGTTACACAATTTTGACGTTTGCTGCTCCATTGTACAGCTGTTCCGTTAAACTGAATAACCATGCCGCTTGTACTTCGTCTGGTTTCTATATCTCCACCAAAGTCAGCGTCAGTATATAACATGACACCATTGAAATTTTGTTTTGGAGTTGAATGATACAATAAACCAAGATCTAATGTTGCTTTTAGATATTTGAATACACGTTTTACCTTGCGCCAAACACTCAATGTATATCTATCTAAATGCTGACTCAACTTGCTGACAGAAAATGCAATATCTGGTCTGCTTCCTATCATCAAATACATTAAACTTCCGATTGCTTCGCGGTATGGCACATTTGGTTTCTGTTCTTGATTTTCTGTATCTTCTTGTTTTTCTTCGTCACCAACAGTCAAAGGAGTTTGCACAGACTTAGCCTCTAACATACTAAATCTTTCTAAAATTCTTTTTGCATATCCTTTTTGACATATAAATATTGAACTGTCTTTCAGTTGTTTAATTTGAAGTCCTAGATATTCATGTAGTTGACTTGATTTTACTTTAAGTCTTTTATTTATTTCAGCCAACAATTTTTCACCTTCAATTTTATCTGAACTTCCAATAATTCCATCATCCACATAGATAGCAATAATTATGAATTTTTCTTCATTTTCTGAAGTAAAAATACAAGGATCCTGGTCACTTTGTTTAAAACCTTGACATTTGAAGAATTCTGAAAATTTTGAATTCCAGCATTTTGGTGCCAGTTTTAAAACATACAGTGCCTTTTTCAGTTTACACACTCTTCCTGAATTATCATCGAAACCTTTTGGTTGAAACATATACAAATCTTCTTTTAAATCTCCATGTAAGAATGCTGTTTTTATATCAAATTGAAGAAGATGTAATTTCTTGACTGCAGCAATAGCTAAAAGCAATCTAATTGATTCAAAACGAACCACAGGACTGTATGTGTCTTCAAAATCTATGCCAGGTCTTTGCGAAAATCCACGAACTACAAGTCCAGCTTTGTATCTATCGATGGTATCATCTGCATGTCTCTTTATACGTAATACCCAACGATTTGTTAAAATTCGAGCACCTGGAGGAGTCTCTACCAACGTCCAAGTTTTATTTTCATGCAATGATTTCATTTCATCGTACATTTCTTCATGCCATTTCGTTGCATCATCTATAGCTTCTGTAAAATAAGACATTGCAGATACTTTAGGTTTACGTGGACGTAGAAAATAACGTTTTTCTATTTTGTTTTCTACTTCTTCTTCTTCGTAATTGTTTTCGTTTTCTTCTTCTTCGTTTTGTTTATCTTTGCTCCCACTGTCCTTAACCCATTAACGCCCAAGAACATTTATTGTAAAATATTTGTTTAAAAATGTTATCATACGTCATAAAAAAAATCAAAAATTTTATTTTTAATTTTTAAAATTTTTTACACATACCCATTTTTGGGATATGAGCTGTCCTATAAATATGACATTGGGCACTACCAATAACATATGTACTCTTATATATTTTAATGTAATTTTATTTGAATGAGAAAAAAACATAATTTCTACATATATTTAACAATAACAAAATAATATTAATATACAGGCTGGCCCAGCGAAAATTATTAGCGCAATTTTTGGCCACTTAACATTAATTTTGCGAAAAACGCTCGAACACGTCAATTTTAATATAAAGGGGGACACCTAAATGGATTAGTACCAATGGCATAACTTCAACCCTAAAATGGGTGTGGACTGCACCTCAAAAATTTTAAATGGAAAATGGTGTCAAACATCACACAGTTCGAAAGGCCTTTCAATTCTCTTTTCAACAGTTTTTTTATTTTTCAAATCCGATCATTAGTTCCAGAGAAATATCGTTTGAAACAAATTTTATCACGTGTGCAAAACTGCAATCAAGTAGGCTTAAACAAATAAAAAATCAAAAGTCTACAAGAGAGCCCATCATCGGTGTACTCAGGGAGTAAGATCTAATTTCTTGCGTGATGATTGCAATGGATTACAGTCTGTAATAACAATAAACTTACGCCCATATAAATAATGTCGGAAATGTTTAACAGAATTAACAACGGCCAGGGTTTCTAATTCATAAGAATGATATTTGGACTCTGCTATTGTAGTACGTTTACTAAAATATGCAACATCGTGTAACTTTTTATCTCGTATTTGCATTAAAATTGCACCATATTCCAAAGAACTAGCATCTGTATGCAATGGGGACTTCCGTGTTGCGAGCTTTTCACAAAATATCAATTGCATATTAATTCTATCTTCAAATAAGTTCGTAAAAAGTTAAGAAATATATAAAATATTTATTAGACTTAAACATTTTTTAGAAAAACTAATTCAGCAAATAAGCTTGTGACGTATTACCCCTGAAGCCAATCTGACTTAGAGCGCATGTCTCGAAATCACTTAAATCAGCAGCCAGTTCAAGCTTGTTGCATACTTCATACTTATTTACTTGTGTTTTGAGATACATATACAATAAAATATTACCTGATAACATATTTTGTCCTTTAATAAGCACTAAATTAAGAAAATATATTAATAAAAACAAGTCTTTGATAATGCACGAGCGAAATTCACAAACAAGCGTGGTTGAATCGAGAGGTTATGTTTGCACAGGCAATATGTTTACATACAAGTTTGAATTTGACGTTACGCGCGGCATTTGTAATGCTATGTTCACATTGGTTACTATATCTATCTCTTTCTAACATCTTGTCTTCTTTGTCTGTCAGGGGTAATACGTCACAAACCTATTTGCGAACATTTTTTAGTAAAACTATTAATTTATTTGCAAAATAAAAAAATACGGGTCTTTTATTTTTAAATTTAGATTCATTTAAAAAATTAAAAAAAATGACGGAAGTCCCCATTCTATGGGATAATTTGGATCAAATATCATAAGTACAGGTTCACTTCTTAATAATGTTATTATTATCTGTCTAATACTTTCGTGAGACGGTTTCCAATCTATAATGTTACCTTTATTAGTTAATAAAAGATAAAGTAGAGTCATAGTTTGTGAAAATTTAGGAACAAACTGTTGAAAATACGAAGCTAAGCCTGTAGATTGACGCAATTGAGTCGTAGTTTTAGGTGGCGCCGGTGGCGGTAATATTGTTAAGGCATCTATTTTCTTTGGATTCGGCCTAATTTCTGTTTCAAAAATGAACAATTATCAATGTTAAATGAAAATCCAGCCACGTTAATGTTTTTAAAACAATTTGAAGTCTCTCTAAACCTTTCTCAATATTACTAGCCACGATAAGGATGTCATTCATATAAACAATTACAATTTAATGTGCAAGCTCTCCTAACGCTTTAATGACCACGCGCTGAAATACTGACGGCACATTCCGTAAACCAAAAGACATAGTCAAGTACTCATACCGACCGTCAGGTGTAACAAACGCAGTAAATTCAATAGATTGTGGGTGAACGGGAATTTGGTGAAAACCGCTAGCTATATCCAAAATTGTAAAGTAATGACTATTACGTAATTTCGCAATTTGATCCGTAATAAGGGGAAGGAGGTACCTATCAGGTATAGTATTATAATTTAATTTACGATAATCTACGCACATTCGATCAGTACCATTTTTCTTTTTAACAAGTAGTATGGGACTTGCAAACGTAGAACAACTGGGTCTAATTATATTTGCTCGTAATAACTCATCAATTCTATCACGAACAATTTTTCGTTCATCGGGACCTAATCTATATGGACGTCGACAGGCAGTTTTATTTGCGTCTTTAAGACGTATTTGCATTGGATCAGTAGGCCAGTCAAATAGTACACTAGAAATCGCTAAAATCGCAAACTAACGGCTAGTTCTGATTTTTTAATATGTTGTTAGGACCACTACCAGTAGTGTATATCCAAGTTTGCAGCTTCGAAAGACCTGTGCCAATTTCGTACCACCAGCTCTCTAGGCCTAATAGTTACCAAGATACGGCCTTTCAAAAATTGACATTATTTTCCAAAAAAGTGTAGTTTTAAGATTTGGTCAATTTTTGACCCCGAATTCGGGGAAAATACTTATTTTACGGGAAAAGTTTTACGGAGAGATGTTGTAGCGAATGTAATTAGCTTTAATTTAAGCATAGAACAACGTCAGTAGGCCTGATAGTTTCCTCATAATGTAAAAAAATCCAAAAAAATGGAAAAACTGCATTTTTCGCAAATTTGCTGTGTTGAGTTCTCACAATGGTTTGAGGGTAGTTTGAAAGGAAAACCCATGTACATCCACAAAAAATGTATATTTGGTCTATTAATAATGTATTTACAATGAAATTAATGTAACATTTTTATTTATTGATGTATATGTATTTGCATATTTACAAAAGATATTATTCGATTGCCTCAAAAGTACAGGGCCCAAAATTTGTGACACCTGTGCCACCCAACTCACAGTCAAACAAATAATCAAAGAATGTAACAATTACACAACGTATAGAGCAAAACACAAAATACCGATCACGCAGTTGTTTATTAATTGTCTAGCAGACCTAAACTTACTGAATGAAATGTAGCGAATAATATCATATATTCAACAAAACTACATAGTATAACAACATTTATATCATTTACAAGAATTAGTGACCAATGGTCTTGCACCGGCATGATAGAAATTTCAGAAGGGAGGGGGATGCCACTTCGCTCATCATTGTTGTTGGAATGAGGCCTTGATCTGCCTTCTTCCATCCCCATTGAGTAGCATCTTTTTTAACCCCCAACCACTTCTGAACTTGGTGGTAAGTTCGGTAGGCGTGGAATGTTGCACCATCTTCTGTTGGAGGCAAACGAGCGAGGTCAACAAGACCAGCGGAGGCGACTGTTTTCACAAAAAAATTATAGCACAGGCTTTGGAGGGTATCGTCAGTGTAGTCTCCTCCATACAGAGCTACTAGGCACTTCGCTTCGGCATTTACGATGGCTAGGTAAGTTGAAGTAGGCTGAACGAACACTTTAGCTGTGGTGATGAGATGAGGGTATTTTTAGATGGCGCTCCATAGTTTATTCTTCCCATACCAGAATAGGGCAGTGGTGATGTCGCACCCAGTGAAGGCGTGGAGAAACAACTCGAATCCTTGGGAGACTTCTAAATATCCACGATTGAATGACTGAAGAATATTGTAAAGGACCAGAGTCACCTCTGCCACTTTTCTGGAAAAAAACGTTCTTCACAGCCGACCCTAAATTATTGAGAAGGACGAGAAGGTCCACAGCACTGACTGAAAAGAGGTGCTCTTATCAAGTGCCACCTTAACGATGTATCAGTCAGCATCCTCGACTGTCTGCTTTGTCTCAATTCCCTAGCATTGGAATGCGGAGCATATTAGAGCAATCAGTCGTCGTTTGTTGTTGTCGTTGGCCAGCAACTTCTCCTGGGCCAATTTTATGATATTTGATTCTTCAAAGATGACTTCGCTACCCTGTAGAGAATCATAGCGCCTGACGCGTTTGGCAGTTATTGTGTACTACTCTGCCCCATCCTCAGCATATCAGACCACAGCAACGTTCCGTCCGAACTTAATGAAGGTGTAACTGACTTATCCTGCGACAATACCCCTCACAGAGTCGTAACGATGCCGTATCACCTTTTACAATAAGTAACCCCCATCTATCACAACAAACCAGTTGGCTCCCACTGAGATGTTTTGAGGGAGGATTAAAAGCTCAGTAGAACTTTGATTTCGTTCCTTTGCGCATACCCTCTTTTGTGAACAATGCCATGGGGTATGGAGCCAACTCGTACTTGAAATGTTCCGTTAACTCATTGTCCGACTGCTTGATGATACACAAACGCTGGAAGATAGTTAGTGGCCGTCTCTTGTTTAGTCATGAAAATGGCAGAGTATGTGCATGATATTGATGACATAGTCAATGTAGTTTAGTAAAAGACTATTTTCTGTTAAACAAAGCTTAGAGATGGTTGCCGAATGTGGTTATAATTAACACTTTCATTATACATATAGACTGTCTCCAACTAAAGAAAGCTTGAAGAAGGAAATGAAGAGAAGAACTGAATATGGACCATTGTAAATACATTATTAATAGGCCAAATATACATTTTTTGTGGATGTACATGGGTTTTCCTTTCAAACTACCCTCAAACCATTGTGAGAACTCAACACAGCAAATTTGCAAAAAATGCAGTTTTTCCATTTTTTTGGATTTTTTAACATTATGAGGAAACTATCAGGCCTACTGACGTTGTTCTATGCTTAAATTAAAGCTAATTACATTCGCTACAACATCTCTTCCTAAAACTTTTCCCGTAAAATAAGTATTTTCCCCGAATTCGGGGTCAAAAATTGACCAAATCTTAAAACTTCACTTTTTTGGAAAATAATGTCAATTTTTGGAAGGCCGTATCTTGGTAACTATTAGGCCTAGAGAGCTGGTTCTAGACTTAAATTGTGGCAAATTTAATCTACTTTAAAAACATAAATAAGATGTTTCATGAAAAAAAGCATAGTTTAGGAGATATAGTGAAAATACCGAAAAGAGTGCGAAAATTTCGCTGTTTTTCGAGTGGTACGAAATTGGCACAGGTCTTTCGAAGCTGCAAACTTGGATATACACTACTGGTAGTGGTCCTAACTACATATTAAAAAATCAGAACTAGCCGTTAGTTTGCGATTTTAATGTACTATATGACTGGGCTACAGCGTTAACACAACTGTTAGGTATACCATGAATAATATATATATTTTAAATCATTTAATATTGAAAGTAATTCCGGTTTAAATTCTGATGAAACATCATTTTGTATATTTTGAAAGTCGGTATCTGTTTGATCCCCTAAAATGCATACGTCAACAATGTTTACTTTAGATAAGCTTAACTTGTTCCTGAAACAATAATCACGCAAAACATGAAATAATATATCAAAGGTGACATCATCAATTTTGCCAATAGACAAAATTTGTAAAGTATTAATTACACTCGTTTGACCAATGCCAGTTAAAGTAATTGCGTTATTAAATCTTTTTCCATGAAATTTGAGAGATATTGACTCTTTCATAAGAGAACATTCTGCTCCCGAATCATAAAAAGATGGAATATTCTTACCAGAACGATGCAACATGCCTGAAGGTGTGTTAATTTGGCAAAGATACACACGCCATCGGTTGACATGGCAGTACTGCTTCTACTCCTGTCTTTGCCACTGTTACCCGTATCAGGACAACGCGTTGCAAAGTGACCAACGGATCTGCACTTGAAGCATATAACATTCTGCAGAAAAAAAATTCTTGAAGACTGACTTGTACGAATCCGGTCTGTCGCTCTTTCTGGTAAAATTCTTTTTCAATCGCCAATCGATTGATTTGTGTCCTAATTTATTACAATGAAAACACTTTATCACTGAAGGCGCTGACATAAATTTAAACCGCTTATTTTCATATCTATCTCCTTCGTTTGTAATGCCAGAATCTTTTCTTTTTAATAATCAGAAAACTTTTAATTATTGTTGTAGTTCATTTCTTGATAAAATATCGGATGTGAACGCTAGCCGTTGAAGTTGAGGTTCGAATTGCGAAACGTGGGCCTACACAGTTGAAACAACAATTTGTTCAACATTGAAATTTTTCCACCGGGACATTAATGTCGTCGTAAGACGAGCTGCATAGGTTGCAAGAGACTCGCCTTCATTAGGTTTGCCATTATTTAAATTAATAAGGCATGCCACTGCAGTTTCGGAACTACCATATCGTGAAATAAATAATTCTTTAAATTGGTTCCATGTCATACCAGGAAAAGAAACTTGTGATAACCAAGCAGATGCTGGTCCGTGGATCAACTTCTACCTTTTCGGGAACGAATTCTGGTAATGTTATGTCAGCATTTTCGTTTAATGTTTTCATTATTCGTATCAATGCCAAGAAGTTCTGGTTTTGCAATTCAACAAGTAGTCGCCATTGTTCATCACTATTATTACGCATCGCTTTTGGTGGTGGTGGCGCTTATAGCTACATGTATATATATATATATATATATATATATATATATATATATATATATATATATATATATATATATTGTGACGAAGTGCTCGTCACAATGCACACATACCTGCCACCACACCGACTTCACGAGGTCCGGACCGCACACCAGGTCAAGCGAACCCGCCGTCGAAACCAGTAGCCGCCAACCGCTGGAAACACCTTCAGGAGGCGGTGCGACATCTCCAACAGTCTGCCGGATTCCCGAATAGTCGCAGGGAAACACTTTCGTAAAAAGCACATGGCCGGAGACATAACCTCAAGAACACGTGGGTCTAAACTTGCACCAATATTTAACCTACAACTACAGCACTTGGGGAAACAATAATAAATACATTTTAACACTTACCGCTGTTACTTTTCCTTATCTTTTCTTGTTATTTTCACAGTTTTCAAATTTTCACAAAAACACCTGTTCGCCGCGCCAGCGCGTGCGCGCGACCGCAGTACTGCCAACTTCAAACACAAAACGCTTCGGAGGACCGAATTCCCATGATATATTTTTATAAAATATGTAAATCAGATCAAATACAATACAAAACTCTGTAAAGTGAAGGGAAGTGATTTTGCGAATTTTTAAAATAAAAATCAATTTATTAAACGAAAATAACAATACATAAAGTCAATCTGTCTCACTTTAAAATCAGTAGCTACAGGATTAATTAAATTTCGGGTATAAATACGACCGCCGGGGCCGTATATCTTCAGTCTACGACGACTATAACGTCTAACAGTCAGCCGAGAAGAGTTCCAGTCCGTTTCCGCACCGTTCTGTTCCGAATCGAGTCTTTTTGTAAGTTGCTTGTTTATTTTTTGCATTTTTCTTGAATTCCGCTGCTGTCAGAGGATACAGGTTGGTAGCTTGTACCGCCGTTCCTCAGAGCCTTCAGCTCGCTGCATTCCACGCCTAAGGGGAAACTCCGTAGGTGGTTACCACCGCGTGTTTCTACGGCTGTCGGGCAGATCCGCGTTTTAACTTAGTAGTTTTTTTTCTCTTTGCTTTACGTTCCGTAGTTATCGGAGAAGACCCGTTGGTGGTTCCCCACCGCGAACTCCGTCGACGGCTGAGTAGAACCGCGATTAGTTTGTCACTATTTCACTTCCTACGACTCAGTAAAACACTAGGTGTAGTAATTTTAGTACAATAAAATATTAAACTTACTTTTGTCTGTCTGTGCTAAACCTTGGCCCGACCGACCTAGAGCTCCCGTGGCACACGTCACTTTCCTCGCAGGTTCCGCAGATTGGCGCCCGAGAACAACCCGACATCCTGCAAGA
Organism: Stenolophus ochropezus; assembly: GCA_035578165.1. Lineage (NCBI taxonomy): Eukaryota > Metazoa > Arthropoda > Insecta > Coleoptera > Carabidae > Stenolophus > Stenolophus ochropezus. Next base: position 15,686,046 of record JAQOWZ010000003.1, on the reverse strand, counting down.
GAACCCACGACATCGCGGACCAACAACATCCCGCAGCGAACCAAGTGATCGTCGCAAATTGGCGGCCCGAGAAGGGACTTTTTTTCTTTTGTTTATTTTTTTCTGTTAGCACAGAGTCATTGACACCATGCCGCAGGAAGGAGACTCCGAACAGCCGGCCAAGAGCGAACACACATCCAGCTCGCCGAATACAAACCAGACGTTCATATTACCGTCACCAACATCCGGCACCAGTGCCCTCATGCTACATGATCGGAACACCGGCACCCCAGGTGCCTCAGTAACACAACAGACCGTTCCACCGTCATCACCAATCGCGACAACAGATAACCACGACGCGTCAACCAGACGCCCCACTACCAGCAGCATATGCGACGTCGTACGCAAATGGAATGTTGCGTTCGACGGCAAAACCGACCCCGCCGCATTCTTGGAGAGAGTAGCCGAACTACGAGACAGCTACGGGTTCAGCGACGACCAGCTGATGCTGGCATTACCCGAGCTGCTCCGAGGAAGTCCGCTGTTATGGCTCCGTAACATGCGTCAGGATTGGCGTAGCTGGACGGACTTCCTGACCGACTTTCACCTCTTCTATATGGGCTCCGACTACACCCTACGATTAGAAGAGGAAATCAGTCAACGTAGACAAAGAGCCAACGAAAAAGGGCGTGAGTATCTCAACGCGATAAATACCCTAATTCGTAGACACGGCTAACTACGACCCGAGGAGGCCGTATATCGGGTGTACATCAATCTCCTGCCTGAATACCGTCAATACATCCGTCGTCGAGACATCAGCAGCATCAGGGAGTTGATGCAAGAGATCGACGAGTACGAGCGGCTACAACAGGACCTGAAGGCAACAACTACACCACGCCTGCACGTGGTGTCCGCCGAGCCTCCGAAACCGACGGCAAGCATCAGCCAACCCAGGGCCGACGCATCGGTATTATGTTGGCGGTGTGGCCAGCACGGGCATTTCCGACAGACATGCAGGAACAAACCAAAGCTGTTCTGTTGGAGGTGCAACCGACAGGGAGTCCTGATACGGGAATGCGGATGCCCACAGAAGTCGGGAAACGGGATGTGAGCTGCTCTAACACGGGGCTAGACTAGCCATCACCCGACCAACGCCCCGGCGCAAACCAAACTCGGCCAGAAGGACCCATCCAGCTGCCCGTCATCAAGTGGAACACAGCCACAGACAATCGCCTCTTCCTGAAAATCGCGATCAAGGATCAGACCGTCCGAGCACTAGTAGATACTGGTGCAATGTATTCATACCTTGACTCGGAGCTCGCAACGAAACTGGTGGACCGCAACAACGAGCTACAGCGAGCACAACACCAACAGGTCCAGCTGGCCAATGGGGAAACCGTAGCAACATCCGGATCGCTCCGTGTAGGCTGTATTCTAGGTGATGCATGGCGACCCGTAACATTCCAGGTACTCGCACACCTCACCTGTCCTGCGATCCTGGGAATGGATGTACTCCAGATGTACGGGGTCAGCATCGACATTCCACGACACTCCATCACCTTCAAAGCACCAGGTCCAGGAGCCGCCCAGCTCGCCTCCATACAGCCCACTGACCCGGACACAACATTGGCCACCTTCCTGAAAGGAGAACTCGCCAAGTTCTCGGGGGTCACCGGGATAACACCGAGAATAAAACATAACATTCGGCTCAAAGACTAGACGCCGATCAAGCAGAGATACTTACCAAGGAATCCAAAAATGCAAATTTGCGCGGTTACGAGCAGCAAATCTGAAAATAAATCCAGATAAGTGCCAATTCGGGAAGAAATCGATCAAATACCTGGGTCACGTAGTATCGGCCAAAGGAATCGAAACCGACCCTGACAAGGTGCAGGCTATTAATGACATGCCGCCCCCAAAGACAGTCAAGGAGTTACGCAAATTCCTAGGTGCTGCCTCCTGGTACCGTCGCTTCATCGAGCACTTCTCAACGGTAGTCGCTCCGTTAACTCGACTGTTACAGAAGAAGCAGCCGTGGGTCTGGGGGCCACCTTAGGAGGAAGCGTACCGACGACTTCAGCAGGCGCTAACCACGGCACCCGCTCTCGCTTGTCCAAATTTCGAGGAACTATTAATCCTCCAAACAGACGCATCCAATGTCGGCATCGGGGCAGCGCTGGTACAGGGGAGCTTGGACGAGCCGAGGGCAATCGCCTACATCAGTCGCTCTCTCTCAGCAGCTGAAAAAAATTACGATGTTTCAGGGAAAGAGTGTCTGGCTGTCGTATGGGCCATCAAGAAACTTCGTACATACCTGGAAGGATACCGTTTCACAGTCGTGACCGACCATCAGGCTCTTAAGTTCCTGGACCGGTTAAAGGAATCAACCGGCCGTCTGGCACGATGGGCAGTCCTCCTGCAGCAGTACGACTATGAGGTAGTATTCCGGAAGGGCAAATACAACCATCTAGCCGACATGCTGAGCCGGAAACCTCTACCGGTACTAAATGCCATCGGAGCAGGATGTCGATGGTACGACCGCATGCTCCAGGAAGCCATCGCTCACCCCCGCGAGCATCCGGACTTTCGGGTGGAAGACGGTCAACTCTACAGGCGATTCTGGGATCCGGCCGACTTGTCGGACACCGAGCCGCACCGGGAATGGAAGCTGTGCATTCCGACACCGCATCGCCGACAGGTCCTGGCCGAGAATCACGACCACCTGACCGCAGGACACTTAGGTATCGCCAAAACTCTGGCCAAACTGTCTCTGCGATACTATTGGCCGGGCATGTACCGAGAAGCCACTCAGTACATCAGGAGGTGCCGCAGCTGCCAGCAGTTCAAAGCTGATCAACGAGGGCCAACCGGTCACATGGGCCCTCCCAAAGTAGGCCAGCCATGGGAAACCGTGTCCGTCGACATGATGGGACCGCTACCACACCCTGCAAAAGGTTACCAATTCGTAATCGTTTTCCAGGACCGGCTCACTAAGTGGATAGAGTGCCGCCCACTACGCCAGGCAAACGCCGCGGCTGTAATCCTGGCGTTCAGGGAATTAATCTTGTGTCGCTACGGCTGCCCCAAAGTCCTCATCACGGACAACGGGACAGAATTCAAAAACAAGACCGTACGAAAGTTCCTGAGAGAGTACGGCATCCAGCAACAGACAACACCACCGTACACACCTCAGGCCAACCCGGTGGAACGAGTGAATAGGGTATTAAAGCCGATGCTAGCGCAATTTTGCCAGGACAACCAACGGAACTGGTACTCACTACTCCCAGAATTCGTCCTGGCAATAAATAGCAGCCGGCATAGTTCCACTGGGTACTCCGCAGCGTATCTCAACTTCGGACGAGAAGTACGACTGCCCAGCCAACTGACCGTGACAGCAGAACAAAAGATAGACTCACCTGCTGTCTCAGACGAGCATCTGCGCCGCGTCCAGGCGATCCGCGACGCACAAGAGCTGGCTCGGATCAACATCGCCCGTGCCGCCACCAAGCAGGGTCATCACTACAACCTACGGCGCCGAGCGGTGGAATTTCACCCAGGGGATCAAGTTATGCGCCGCGAATATCCGCTGTCATTCGCTGTCAAGGGCATCGCCGCGAAACTCTGTCCGAAATACTCCGGCCCCTGGGTCGTGCGGTCGCGACGTTCTCCTCTCCTCTACTACCTGATCAATAAGCAGGGCACCATCCTGAAAAACATTCACATCAAGGATTTAAAACAATTTTCAGATGGAGAACCAGTCCACAAACCTGCTCCGGGCAGCGCACCACTTCAAGGGCCTTCAACGAGTGCAGATCCGACCGGTGGGCTCCCCGTTGAAACACGCCCGCCGTCCGACCCAGACACAGCTCGCCGCCGCCGCGGCCGTCCGCGCCGTACCCAGCCGAGCCACTACACCTCCACCAACAGTGGCACCCACCTTCCGCTGGGAGGATCTACGTCTGGACCTGTCGGACACATCCAGCTCCGACGGCTCCCCTCCCGCGTCGCCCACCAGGGTGCAGACCGTCCTGCGGGAGGTAATGGTTCCAGCCGCGCTGTCACCGCTGCCGCCGACACCGCCCCGGCTGATCAAACCAGTGGTCAGCATCGTCCGCTACGTGCTGCGGCCCGTGGAAGGCAGTGGTGTTGATTATGCCACTGTCGACTGCAGCCTCGTGCACCCAGCTGATCTTCGGCTTCCCGCCGTGATGAGAGCTCTTCGGGTTTCCGCCGAGAGTGAGGTCACGACGGGCCCGCTGCCGTTCCGAGGAAGAACCGCTGCCGATCCAGCACCATCACCGACTCCTCGGCTTCCCGCCGTGATGAGAGCTCTTCGGATTCCCGCCGAGAGTGAGGTCACGACGGGCCCGCTGCCGTTCCGAGGAAGAACCGCTGCCGATCCAGCACCATCACCGAGTCCTCGGCTTCCCGCCGTGATGAAAGCTCTTCGGGTTTCTGCCGAGAGTGAAGTCACGACGGGCCCGCTACCGTTCCGAGGGGAAACCGCTGCCGATCCAGCACCATCACCGAGTCTTCGGCTTCCCGCCGTGATGCGAGCTCTTCAGGTTCCCGCCAAGAGTGAGGTCACGACGGGCCCGCTGCCGTTCCGAGGACACCCAGCAGCCAAGCCACCACCGTCACCGAGGCCAAGGCTGCACCAACCTGCGCTGCATCAGACGCCGCCAAGGCGTCTCGCTGTGCACTCTTCGCCGGAGGCCCGATCACCTAGCCTTGCCGTCACAGCACCCCGGCATCCGCCGTCTCCCTCACTTTTAGTTATAGAGACATCGCCGCTTCCTGTCACACCTGACCGCCCCGTGACACCTAGAACACCGCTGGTCGAACCTCGGCCGGCCCGCCGTCCGCCGACGTGGTCCGCCCCAGACTACGTGACGCCGCTGCCGACTCTACCGCTGTTACCGTTCCGTTCCGGGAGTCCGGCACCGGACACAGTTGCCGACCGAGGCCGTCACGCCCAGCGACCTGCCGACACCGATCCGTCACCGACACCGAGTCCTGGAGGCCCGTCCAGGAGGTGGTGTGCAGTGGGTCACGCAGTTTAAAGTGTGTCCCCCAGTACGTCGCAGGAAGCGTGGCAAGAGGAGGGGACGGAAATCTACAGCACCGCTGTAAAAAGAAACTTGTTTCTTTTCTGATCTTCTTTAGGCGGAGTGAGGAGAGGGTGTGACGAAGTGCTCGTCACAATGCACACATACCTGCCTTCCTCGTTGCTCCACCAGGTCACCACACCGACTTCACGAGGTCCGGACCGCACACCAGGTCAAGCGAACCCGCCGTCGAAACCAGTAGCCGCCAACCGCTGGAAACACCTTCAGGAGGCGGTGCGACATCTCCAACAGTCTACCGGATTCCCGAATAGTCGCCGGGAAACACTTTCGTAAAAAGCACATGGCCGGAGACATAACCTCAAGAACACGTGGGTCTAAACTTGCACCAATATTTAACCTACAACTACAGCACTTGGGGAAACAATAATAAATACATTTTAACACTTACCGCTGTTACTTTTCCTTATCTTTTCTTGTTATTTTCACAGTTTTCAAATTTTCACAAAAACACCTGTTCGCCGCGCCAGCGCGTGCGCGCGACCGCAGTACTGCCAACTTCAAACACAAAACGCTTCGGAGGACCGAATTCCCATGATATATTTTTATAAAATATGTAAATCAGATCAAATACAATACAAAACTCTGTAAAGCCAAGGGAAGTGATTTTGCGAATTTTTAAAATAAAAATCAATTTATTAAACGAAAATAACAATACATAAAGTCAATCTGTCTCACTTTAAAATCAGTAGCTACAGGATTAATTAAATTTCGGGTATAAATACGACCGCCGGGGCCGTATTTCTTCAGTCTACGACGTATATAACGTCTAACAGTCAGCCGAGAAGAGTTCCAGTCCGTTTCCGCACCGTTCTGTTCCGAATCGAGTCTTTTTGTAAGTTGCTTGTTTATTTTTTGCATTTTTCTTGAATTCCGCTGCTGTCAGAGGATACAGGTTGGTAGCTTCTACCGCCGTTCCTCAGAGCCTTCAGCTCGCTGCATTCCACACCTAAGGGGAAACTCCGTAGGTGGTTACCACCGCGTGTTTCTACGGCTGTCGGGCAGATCCGCGTTTTAACTTAGTAGTTTTTTTTCTCTTTGCTTTACGTTCCGTAGTTATCGGAGAAGACCCGTTGGTGGTTCCCCACCGCGAACTCCGTCGACGGCTTAGTAGAACCGCGATTAGTTTGTCACTAATTCACTTCCTACGACTCAGTAAAACACTAGGTGTAGTAATTTTAGTACAATAAAATATTAAACTTACTTTTGTCTGTCTGTGCTAAACCTTGGCCCGACCGACCTAGAGCTCCCGTGGCATACGTCACTTTCCTCGCAGGTTCCGCAGATTGGCGCCTGAGAACAACCCGACATCCTGCAAGAGAACCCACGACATCGCGGACCAACAACATCCCGCAGCGGCCCAAGTGATCGTCGCAATATATATATATATATATATATATATATATATATATATATATATATATATATATATATATATATATATATATATATATATGCTCCGCTGTCAGTGTAAAATACAAATGCCGATCAACATTAAATTTTTTTTTCATATCTGCTTGTCAGTCCTCACTATATATACTTCTAATAACTTTTTCCAAAAAACAAAAGTCGATCGACATGGAACATTTTTGTCATTTCTGTACGCTAGCCCACAACGAGACCTTTCATTTGATACCAAACATGACATTTCTAACAATTTTTTGAAAAAAACAAAAGCCGGTCGACATAAAATATATTTGTCATTTATGCAAGCCAGAAAAGATTTACATAAAAAACATCCATTTTTGAAATAATTTTAGACTTTAACAAAAATTAATAAATAATATCAAATATAACATTTACTAGAATGATATAATAACAAATAATAAACTTTCAGATAGATATTTTTTTATTTCCGTAACTGTAACTGATTTTTAGCAAAAACTTACATTTTATATTTAATATATCTCATACAACAGACGTGCGGTTCCATCGGTTATGATTTTATCTGATGTAGAATTGAAATTTGAACAACTTTTTACTTTTTCAGACGACCACATATGAAAGTAGCCATATTTATACCGTAATTGACACCAGAAAATGTAACATAGCACACGGCGTGTGTTATAATAACACACTAGTGTGTTATATAACCGGATATGACGATTAGTGGTCAATAGAAGGAACTTTGATAATGAAATGTAACAAAATTAATGAAAATTTGCTTAAAACTACGATTTTAAAATTGGTAATGAATTAATAACAAAAATAAAGAGTCAAAATGTACTGATAGTTTTATTAATTGTTCAAATAATACGTACTAGACTTCCAAATCAGTTTCCGCTTAACTAGTGATACTTAACCTCAAACCTAAACATCAATGCTTTCGTGAGTTGTGTTTGACATTGACACTTTTGTATAAACCCTGTTGTTATTATAATATTTTGTGGTCGTCTGAAAAATAGTGTACATAACTCGCTTGAAAGTGCGTAGCAACGCTCGTGTATTAAATCACTCGGCGCTACACGCCTCGTTCTTCAATCTCTACACTCGCTTACTATTTACCACTTTCCACGCTTGTTATGTAAATAACTATTAGTAGTTTTGATCAGGAGAGAGAGTATTCGCAATTTTTTTGAAATCCTATGTTAAAGTCCTATGTTCCTTGTTTTATTGCACAGCTGTATACCTGGTGTAGATTTCAATGTTATTTTTATCATACTTCTGTATCTCTTCACCTAGTCATTTTAGCGCTAAAAGCGTAGGAACATAAGTTGTCAAAAATTAAAAAGGCATCCTATAAAGTAAACTTACTTTCATAATTATTCATATTTAATGATATATTAATTAAATAAAATTTGAGGTTTTTTAGAAAATGAATTAAGGTTGCCTTGATAAATGAAACAAATTTTTGAATAAATTATCTATTAACACTTTCCGCTCATCGATAAATTATTATTTTATTTAAAATTATTGTATTCTTGTATTAAAAATAACTATAAGTTTGTTTATAAATTACTATATAATAATATTTTTGAAGTAATAATAATTTTTATAGGTTTAACAATACCATTAAAATCAGTCTTTGTAAAATTTGTTTTTGTGTATATATCAGAAAAAATCAATCAAGTTAAATTTGGCGGATGACAACCGTAATTCATCTTAAATTTAGACATGGCCTCTGAGATCCATTGTTTCAAGGTATCAATTTTGCACAGTTTTAATTTTTTTAAACAAAAACCACTCACAGTAAAAATATGAAAACCCAAAAGGCACTCCGGCACAATAGACACTACAACTTGGAAAAAAAAAATACAGCAATTACTTAAATGGGCCAGGAGTTTACGCTGGGCACAGGATCGGTGATCGTCGAGATGAATCCAAATATATATAAGTTAAAGAACAAATTTATTTGTTTAATAAAAAAAATATTTTTATAAGTACAAACGAATTAGGAATTACAATACATAAGTAAATACAATGTTAACAGTTACGAATTCCAGCTAAGACTAAATATTTTAAGTTTCCTCATCTTGGTGGATGACACCTGAGATGCGTCGCGACTTGGTGGTCGCCTGATGTTTTCCAGGTTCGTGTGCACCACAGACTGTAGTGTCAGCACAAAAGCGTGGGACCGGGTAGTGTTAAGTAATATATATATATATATATATATATATATATATATATATTTACCAATTCACCAATATTGAAAATATGTTCCTATACTGTACTTTTTGACACAGGATCATCAAAAAAAAATTTTTGTCCAAATTTAGTATATACATAATTTAAAAATGTATCAAGAAAACTTAACTTTCAAAACTGTCAATGGGAAAACAAAATGTACTAACTATGCATTTATAAAAATTAATAAAAAAATATTAAAATGTTATATTTATAATTTTCACAAAATTTATAATATATTATTAGTCATAGAAGCACTTATAATATTAAATATATAATTAAATTTTGCAAATAATACAGTACAATTACAAAATAAAAAATTCAAATTAGAGACAATCACTTAAACGAAACAGAAAAACAAAAATTAAAAAATTTAATTAATGAATATCAAGATTTATTTCCCAAAGATGACGAAATTTTAATAAGTACTAACACAGTTGAACACGGCATAATTCTAACTAACGATACCCTGTCTACACTAAAAATTATAGACTTCCAGAAGTATATGACAAAGAAGTCGAAGAACACGTCAAAACTTTACTAAATAAAAGAATTATACAAAAATCAAGTCCCATAGCCCATTGTATATCACAAGTAAAATGTCCGTAAGCCTAGCAAAAGAAATAGATATAAAATATAACAGTAGAGAATTCTGTAAAACTCAAAATAAAATAGTATATTATGCAACGAGTTTATAGTGATAGCTATTAATACAAGAGCATGAAGTTTACGATACGAGCCATGGCGAGTATAGTAAATCATGCGAGTATATTAATAGTCATTATACATGAGTTGCATACACTATATTTTCTACGGCTACTCATAATTTAAAAAAATATATTTATAAAAATGAAATTTATATTAGTCACTGTTGTTGCTTTTTCCACAAATCATGTGGTGTTGCCGATATTTCCATTTCCATATCACTATCACTATTATTAAACATTATTACTTGTAGTTTATAAACCGAATTTTATCTTAAAATTAGTTTTTGAGGTTAAATTTTTACAGCTGTCAAACAATCAACAAAATAAAAACTCACAAACGTATGCAGTGTTGTCAACTATCTAAATCAATTCTAACCAACAATGTAGTATCTAAAAAATATATTCAGATCAATTGACACAAAATAATCCCACTGTTTGTTGTCTATTTACTATATTTTTATATATAATATTTTTACTGTCTTTTAAAACACATTTCTCTTCTAGAAAAGTTTGAAAACTATCAGATTAACACCAGGTTGGCAATATTGGTGAGAATCTGTATCTTAATGATAATCTGTATCGAAATGAAAATCTGTATCAGAATGACTGTCATTAAAGTACAGATGGTACATACAAAATAGGTATATTAAAGCATAGGAGTAAAAAAAGAATATTATTATTTAAAATTTAGACGAAAAACTTAGTTTTCATTTAATTACAAAAACAAACCATTTCGAAAAACCTGCTTTAAAAGATTTAGATAAACCATTAAAAGAATTAAGAGATTACATGATTATGAACGAAATTCATACAAATAACATCAAACAGAGGATAGACAAAATTTTCGCTGATACCAACATAACGATAAACGTGTATTCATTGCCGAGTGTAAACAAGACAAGACAGGAATTGACGTCATTGCGCTAAGCAAAGTCGCATGAAATAAAATTGTAAAAACATGATAGTGCGCTTGAATGGCACTAGATGGCACATGCGGTCCGAACAACAGATGAGTTTTATTTTGTGGGAAGAAATAGATATGTCACATGTAGTTTCATTTTACATGAAGAAGCACAAAAAAAAATTTGTTCTATTGCGTCAAAGATAAGTTAAAAAAAAACATAGTCTGACACAAAAGATTTGATCTGCTCTATCATCTCATACAAAATGGCATTTGTATGACCAAGTGACATTTTTAGATGAATGTATAAAATTTAGACAGTAAGTTTACCTATATGTAGTTTTTTGACGAAAAGTCATATGGAATACTTTTTTATTATGAGAGATTTAAAAGTATGTCTGATGCCGGACTTTCGTCAAACATCCTGTGTACAGAATTATTTAAATTTGAAAAATTACAAATTAAATTGTTTGTAGATTTCATTCAAATTTACGTTTGCCAGAACCACCGGTACAGCCTCTAGTAATAGATAATATAATTTACAGAGACAGTATAACAACTCTAGATCTGGATTTAGAATATCCTTTGGAAGTAGAAACTCATCCCCCGTCTCAGTCATTGCTCAAGATTCCACTATTCCACACAAAGAAAATTTCAATGAGATAGAATATGAAGCCACTCCGCCAATAATCAAGTTGAATGAAAGGAAAAAGAGAAAAATAGCCGATAATAGGGAACCTAAAATTTTAGAAGTTTTAGATAAACTTGCCTCATCAGTAGATGATAATAAGACTAATATACGGCCAGAAATTCAATATTTTTGTAAAAATTTAGAAATTCAAATCAATAGACTTCCCATACATTACGCCGATGATGTAATTTTCCAAATTAACAACATAATTCATGAAAAACTAAGAAAGATAATTTAAAGATTTGTTTATGTTCAGTTATCTAAATAGTCCAGGAGGAATCGGCGCATGAGTGCCGAAAACTATTCGAAAGGAATTTTTTTTATCAAAATCCTTTGAAAATAAGCCAAATATTATATAAATGCATTTTGCCATAGGGCAATGCGGTTTAAACAAAATAGGACCACATTGCCCAATGGCAAACTGCATTTATATATTATTTGGGATATTTTTAAAAGATTTTAACAAAAATATTGCTTGCGAATAGTTTTTGATATTCATGCGCCGATTCCTCCCAGATTAGAACTGATGAGTGTAATAGCACTGCCCTGCTGTGGACACATGTTTAATTTAAAACAATGACGATTTTTGTTACTTGTGCAGAATGCGCATTTATTTATTTTTTTATTTTGAAGACATTAAAGCATAAAATTATTCATAATGACTTTTTATTATAAAAATATATGTTAAATAATCGACGCTTAACTAGAAAAGATATCGGAGTCATGTTAATTAGTAAAGTTCATATTATGAAATCAATACATGTCTAGTATAATATTTTCTTTTTTACTTTACTACAATATCTTGCCAGGGTACTGCACCGATAGTATATACATACTCTTTATAAATATTTGTTAGGTTTACAACTTCCTGAGCTGAGTTTCGGCTACCTATACGCCTTCTTAAGGTCACATTTTGAAATGTGCTGTTATTTGTCAATCTCCAATCTCCTGGTATAACATTACCAAAAGCATCAGTTCGGTCAATACAACTATTTGTAAAATATCTTCTGTTTGCAACAGGCGTTTGCCTTTCATAAGATTTTATAAAGTTATGTAGGCATACACACAATTTTATTATTAAATCTAAATTTTCTAGTTGCGCATTTATTACTCTATGAAATATTTGGAATCGTGCTGCCATTACACCAAAAGTATTCTCAATGCACCTCCTTGCTCGGGAAAGTCTATAGTTATAAACTTGTTGCTATTTTGACAAATGTTTACTACCATATGGTCGCATAAGATTTTCGTGGAGCGGAAATGCTTCATCTCCTACTATGAAGTATGGATATCTATTTCTCGTTCCAGGTAATTCCTTTGGTTCAGGGACATCTAGTCTATTTTTTTTTCTGGAAGAGGAAATCTTCAAAAGAGATCTCAGCGTTCGCACTGAGATTACTGTGGGATTCCTACCCACTAAAACCTCTCCCCCTTCGTGGTCACACCAACAACCCGGAACCGCTATTCGCACAACATCAGGTTGCTAGCACCCACTCCAGCGCGTCTCATCCATTCTGACCTCTTCATACTTTGGTTGGAGCGCTTCGCCCACGAGTGGGAGGCTTCGCCCCGGTTAGTGGGGGTCTGCCCTTTCCATCGCACTTCCCCCCGCAGCATCCAAGAGGCTTACCGACGTTCACCCATGTTCCCGACTGACTCCATAGCTCTGTGGCGTAGCGAAGCCAGCCACTCACTGGGTAGACTTAGTCCTCACAGAACACCTATCTTTCATTCCCATCCGCTACCGAGGTATTGGTTGGGCTCGATGATAGCGAGGACGACGGCTTTGTGGACCTTCGCTGTTTGGAATAGCAGGTCATGTGCCGCTCTGCATCTTCCGACGTTGACCTGTATTACTGTAGTAGCCATTGCGTTCTTTTTTTAGCCTCATCCAAGGCAAACCTGTGCTTCGAACATTTCGATGTTCCACTCCGATGACCTTTGGTGCCGCACGTTAGACATACCGGGTCATCTTTGCAGTCTTTCGCAATGTGCCCTTCTTTGCCACAGTTGGAACAGCAGTTGCTGAAGTCCTTGCCTTTGCAAGCTCCTGCAGCGTGGCCATATCCCCGACATTTAAAGCATTGGAGGGGATCCACCCAAGGACGTACTTTGCATGAAACCAGGCCTATCGGAATCCTACCTTTCCGGTCTGAAAGTAGCATCTCTGCTACCTCCCGACTCGTCGAAAGGATGGCTGCCTGGGTTCCAGCTCGCGCCTTCTTCAGCGCAAGGAGCTTCAGTTTTCCAACGTCATCTCCGAGCGCATCCTTCATTTCCCGTAGTACCTCTTCCTTGGTGAGCCTCTCCTCTATGTCAAGTATCTGCAGCTGTACCGGCTTGTCCCCTGTAAGCGCCCGAGCGCAGACGTCTTTACCGAGGGCTTTGCTTACGCATTCCCTCAGCTTAGTCGCTAGCCCAGGCTCCCGTGCGACCTCCAGAAGCAGGTTGCCCTTTCCACAGCCAATCTTAGGCATAAAAATAGTCTTATGCTCCCTTTCAACCGCGCCAGCACGCACGAGTTTCAGGTAGCCATATAGGGTTTCCAAAGTTACCTCCTTCTTTCCCTCCCCATTTGTTGTTGTGTCTGTTGTACACCTTTATTTCCCTCCCAGTAGGAACCTCTACACGATTACTCATATAGACAACCTTGCTAGGAGCTCCCTCTATCTCGTTTCCAACATCCACGTCTATCGTTTGTACCCCGTTTGGCATGAGGTCCGGTGTTCCTAATATGACCACCCCCTCCCTTACGTCAGTAACCGCCAAGGTTACCTCCTGGGTGCAGGTTGATGCGTCCGCTGGCCAACTGAATGTCCTTCGTCACCCTCATGCCGCGCTTAACGTCGTCAACCGTCGCCCGATCTTTCTTGGAAAATCAGTTTGGATACCCTTATTCGAAGTTCTTGGCTCCACCCTGTCCACGAGATCGCCCCAACGTTTCTCAAACGAGCCCATCTTCCTTTTCAAGGTCTCAGTGACACGCTTAATCTCCGTTTTTACATTTGTCGTTGCAGCCACCTGTTTCGCCAGTTCCTCTACGTAGTTCTTCAGCTGAGCGAGACTCTCCTTCAGGTTTAGCTGAAAACGAGCCTCGACCGAGTCCCCCTTTTTCCCCTTTTTGGTTTCGCCTCTAGGAGAGAGGTCCTCGCTCCTCTGCCGCTTCCCTGTCGTAAGCTCCGGTCCTAGCGAAAGTCTTTGGACACTTCCCTTGGCGACTCCTAACACTTCAGTAAATCCCCCAGAACTTTCTACAGATACCATATCGTTATCCGTTGTCGTTGCCATGTTTAAAGTATCAGTGTTTTGTACGCTGCCGGGCGCAGAGTTCACCCTTGACCTCGTCGCAAGCGCCATAAACGTTCTGATTGTTGCCTTCCCGGTCTGTTCTGAATGTTAATATTCGTCGTGCTTTTGTCCCCCCTTTTTTTTATCCCCGCTATAAATTCTGGAAGAAGCCATAAGTGAAGTAGTTTGGCTACTTACCACGCAATGCTCCGACGCATGCTCTGGGCAGGTCCACCTATGGACGCGCGTAGTTACAGCCCTCCTTCCGGTCCGCAAAATACATGCCTTTGAACGTTCTGAAGGAGGCTGACGTTCCTCTAGGCGGTTCCATCTTAGTGGGTTCCTCCTCCGAGATAACCGTGGTCGCCATGGCTGGGCCATCCATGGTAACCGTCTCTTCCGGCTGGTCACGGCCTTGGCCCCAACAGTTACTCGTCCCGGTGCACTTGTGCTAAGCCATAGCCGCAGCACAGTCATTTACGGATTCCAGCTCCCATGGAGACTCTTTTTAATCCCCGGTAAGGCTACGAAGTAAGGCTAACCGAGGTCTACCATCCGACTGACCAGCGACCCCGGCGCCTTTGTCGACATAGCCCAGGCTTTCGTTCGCCTAGCTGGGTAATCCGTATCGTGTACTGGTCGTAGAGGGCCGCTCAAGTTTCCCGAGTTTTCGCTGCTAGGATCCCCGTCGTCTAGTCCTGTCGCCTGTAACAGAAGACAGGATTGCATTGATCTACGATCTTTCTTGTGGTTTTCTTTCGGAGTTTTCCTTCTCCTAGGCAGTTTGTTCCCCAGATCTCCCGAGCCACTGCCTGCCCGTGGTTTAATTTCGGAGTAGCCTTCTCCTAGATTGGTGCCTTATAGATCCAACGAGTCCAATTAACCCGAGGCTCAGTACTACAGGATGCGCCCAGTTTCCTGAAGTGGTCTGGTCCCATGACCCGCCTCATAACTGTCGACCATAACAGTCATGAGCATGTCGTCTTTAGTCTGGGTTTTCCCGTTCAGTACGTTGTGTAGCCCAGAGTACCCACACTGTAAAGTTTTACGTCAAAGGCAGGTACCCCCCAGCGTAGCACGGGCCAGGCAATACTGCACGGAAGTAACTTAATACCTTGGTAGGCATGCCAATGCCCTAGAAGAGCACCTGGTGGTGTTTTAAGACCTCCTTGTGCTCTCCCGCTTAACCAGCTTGCTCACGTCTGTTCGGGTCCGCCACGCTAGCTCTCCAACCACGACAAGGTAACGACATTGAGGACAGACATCTAGTCTATTAGAAAATAATAATTTACCTAGACTAGACTCTCTCAGAATGCCTCCATCACTACTTGAACCATATGCTCCAATATCGACGTAGGTAAAATAATAGTTAGCATCGCAGAGCGCAAAAAGAACAATACTAAAGTAATGTGTAAGTATAAAATTGTGTACCAGAATGAGACGGTGCTCTAAATTCGACATGTTTACCATCTAGAGCCCCGATATAGTTGGGTAAGTTCCATTTATTTTCAAATTCATTTGCTATTTCAATTCATTTTTGTTGTGTAAAAATGCCAAATATTTAGGTGACAAGGCATTCCATATTGCCAGACAAGTCTACTGCAAAATGTTACATATTGTTGATTTGCCGATACGGTAAGCGAAAGCCAATGATGGAATAGAGTCGTCTGTGGCTAGATGTCCAAAAAATAAAACAGAAAGACTTGATCATAATAAAATTAAAATAAATATTAATACATACCTCAAAGTTATCATCAATCTGGCTCCTTCATTGATTGGCGGCCTTCGTAACTGATTCTTTTTTATTATCGGCCCTACTAGGAATAATAATAAATCAAATTGTACAATACTTAGCCGAGTATATCAAAAAAATTTATCACTGTCCCAGAATCTCATTTCTTGAATTAGATTTTACCAATCACCCTGTTCTTCTCTCATCTGATTCAGTGGTCAAACCCACCACCTCCTTTTATTTTTTTTCATTCTTATTAAATAATATAGGAGTAAAGTACCTACAATTACTTTTTTCCTATTATTCATATTATATCAATAAACCTATAACCTATATATACACCTATATATATTATATAAACCTATAGATGGAACCTTTCAGACATTTCGTTGGTAAACAGAGGCAGATATAACTTTTACATCCTTTTAAAACGATGTTCATTGGTTATGTTTGAGACGTCATGTTAAACATTAAACCAAAATATAGAAGATTGCAATGTTTAGCTTTAAGTTTTGACTGGCGTAAACTTAAACTATGAAGTGTGAATGGTGTCATTTGTTTAATGGAAACAAGGTCTCTTAAACAAAAACCATAAACCTAAACTAAATGTTCATTTGTGAATGAGCCTTAAAAGAGCAAAATAATTTTCACTATTAATAATATTAAATTTTGTACTGTGAATAAGCAAACATGATGTTTCATTTGTATTCATTTTACTTAGCTAAAAACAATAGAAGAAGATGCGCTCAATATCATGACAATATAACACAAAATAAGCAAAAAATTATAATTATATAGACATTGTTGTTTATTAAATTGTAACTTCACATTTTCATGTCTAATTATTTACACTATTTATTTGGTCCAATGTGCACCAAAGCCATTTCATTTGAAATAAACTGGCGGGAAACAGACCAAGGCCTAGGGAACTTTTTATATCGAATGAATTACATGGTGGGGGTATTTTTATATTGAATGGAATTATATAGAATGGTCCAAGTTTATGTTGTGTGCATTTATGGCGAACGGAACTAGAGTGGGAGTATTTTTATATTGAATGGGATTATACCGAACGGCACAGGCTTTTATATTGAGTGGTTTTATATTGAATGATACGCACTCTGGAGAAATCGCTGCACACAGCGGTGCGCTGGACGCGTGACAATTGTAAGCGCTGCAGCCGCTGCCAGCGCTGTGAGCCCGCCGAACGCGCCCAATAAATGTCCACACAACAAGGTTACTGCTTTGCGTTTAGTTACAAAAACTCTCACCAGATGTCATATTCAAAAGTATAAATCGCCAATATTTAAAATTTTTATATAATAAAATGTATTGTTTTAACTTTTTCAGGCTAAGTGCGATAATGCAGGAAAAACTGGTGCAGCTGGGGGAAGAGTAACATTTTGAATGATTTGGACAACATAGTTCTAGAGATTATAGGGAATAAATTATCTATTATTGAGGGCATTGGTTCAGTAATTGACATACTGAACCCAACGTCAACCCATGAACCCATTCCAGATTTTCATGTCAATGAAATTACCGAAATACTGACCGAGATATTACCAAATCCTTTTCTTGAGCCCGATAACCTGATCTCGAATCCTCCCAAAATAAAAAAAAGGGGTAATTTTAGAGAACAGAGCAATTATGGCAATCTATTTGTTCATGTTTCTATTTGAAGTACTTTAAATTAATATACTTTTCTTTAGGAATTAAATTTGTAACGAAGGGGTCAATGAAACAAGAAGACCTTGAAAATGAAAAAGTATTAAAAAATTAAAATCAAATTGCAATTAGAACACTTAGAACTAAAAAACTACGAAAAGAAATTAGAAATCCTGAAATTAGAAAAAGAGTTACAAGTAAAAAAATCAAAATATACCCAAGAAATTGAGACTGAAGATGTAGTATGTTACGAAATAAATAATAATGTGTCCCTGAATCTCCCAGGCGGAGCATAGGGCAACCGAACACACCGAGCCGCAAATCTAACTGCCATACTGTCGGTTGTTTCATGCCATTGCTACTTCTATTTAAGATGTATAGATGGCAAGTCTATAGCTTGCAAGTGTGATACACAAGTAGATGTTTTTTATTTTACGACAAATCACACGTCGTCGGCCGCTGGGACTTGAACTGACGATCTCAGGTTCGTATGATATCACAGCGAGCTAGAGATGTGCGCTAGCTCGCTCAGCCATCCAGCCGACCATGTTACGAAATAATATAGTTATATTATAAATCTGGTTTTAGTTATTTATTAAAGTTATACTATAAATTTCTTACTACTTATCGCATCGCATTGCATATGTCTCAGGTCTTACAATGTGACCCAAAGAAAATTCCATAAAGTTGTCGCGTAACTATGTGTTGTAGTTGGTAATGTTTCAATTTGAGCGAATTATAAATTTAAATCTTCGCGCTCAGCAGTACACTCTGAATAAACGTTCATCGTTACGCACCAATTTCATGAGATACGGAGCAATAAATTGCAGAGTGATGCGATTACATTAAATCCTTAAGTTATATACGTAATTAGTACCTAGTATTATTAAATGAAAATTAGTTTCTAAAATAGTCTAAAATTCTTTGAAATCTATTTTGTCCCCTATCATCTGCTGTTTCTGCTTCTTCTCCGTTTCCGTCTTCTTCACTTAGAACTGAATCGTCATCTCCAGCACATGTCATTTAATATATTATTTTCTCCGAGTCTTGAAAAATTACGTAAAGTCACACAACAATTTAAAACTTGACAAGCTTTTTGTGGATCCAATCGAAGATAATTTAGACAAGGATTTTTTTCTTTCAAAATACCAATGGCATTTTCTATAATTCTTCTTGTAGATTTATGAGCTCTTAAAAAACGGTACAATACAAATAATTGGAGATACAAGCCAGCCTTCAATGGATACGCAGAATCACCCAGTAGTATTCCATTTGGAATTGGTCTCCAACCATTTTCCATTTGAGTAAACAGACCACTGTTTTTTAATATTCGAAGTGCGTACATCCAGGCCAGTTGGCATAAGAGTAATACATCATTAAATCCGGACCACACACAACCATACAAGCGATGGAATGGTTTCCATGACGGTCTACAAAAGCTTCTTCATGTACAGTGGGAGCATCTATGTTAACAAGAGTGCCATCAATACAACCGCAAACCATTGGCATTTCTTTAATTAAAAAGAAACGTTCAACAATTTCCTGTACATTATCTGGCCATTTAATATTGTTTGCAAAAATAGTATTATTGACAGCCGCCACCACACTTATGAACGGATCTGCAAACACTGGCCTTGGTGATGCCATGCGTGTCTGCAATTGCATGATACTGGGCACCAGTTCCCATCCAATGTAGAGCAACTTGCAACTGTAATTGGACAGACAGTGCATGATTTGTGTATGTAGGCCTTTCTAAATAAGGCCCTAATAAATTTATTAAAAATTACATTTTATGAGAACTTAATTAAATCAATTTCTAAAAATTTTTGGCCTTCTTACCACAATAATGACGTCCTCATCGCTTAAGTCACTTGACCACATTATTTCTAAATATTTGTTTAGAACTATTATTATTATTATTATTATTATTATTAAAAGAAATAAGTAATTGTACACTAAGACAAACCTGAAAAATATATTTCACGTAAATTCTCAGCGGTATTCAGAAACTTGTAATTTATTTTGGGGTTACTTGACACTGTTAAATTTTTTTCAATATTTTACAAATCGTAATTTGTAAAATACTTTTTGAGAAACAAAATCCAGATTACACTTGTGAAAAACACTTGAAAAATTACATATTACAATTGTAAATTTATTTCACAAGTGTAGTTCTGAGAAACAAATACTTGTAAAAATTTATAATTTTACAAGCGATGCCTAGTGATACACTTGTATTACAAGACTTGTAGTTTTGTGAAACAGGCCCCAGGTTGTTATCTTAAATAGTTATTTGGTCTCTCCACCTAAGGTTTTGGCTGTGAATGCTTGAAAGCATAATAATCTATACCACTTGTTGGCTATTTAATTACTTATAAATTTAGCAATAACTATTCTATTTAATATCATTCTTTTATTTTACAAATACCTGTCTCGAGTCCTTCAATTTTTTTTTTAGGTACTCTGTATTATGACGATGAAGTGTGACTTATTATATAAACGCAATGTAGGGATATGTTAAACTGGACGATATATTGTTATTTTATGAACTAGTAGGTCATATACGTATAAAGGAAATAAATAAAGTAAAAATATATTATTATGTATATGTAGTAGGTAGATCTCATTTCTATGTAAATGGAAGGGGAAATCAGGCAGTGAATTGTTTGAGGCATTGAGGTATTGAATCCAGTATTGCCAACTGAAGCAGTATTATGCTAAAGTAGCATAAATTTTCACAGGTTAGCATCGTAGCAGCATTACGAGCAATCATAGCACAATTACAAATATTTTCCAGTCGTTAAAAATTATTGATAGTTGTATTTTATTTAATATTAATTTTCGTCATATCTATAATAGGGTTATTATCGATACGTCTAATATGTAGTTTTAGTAATTTTGCTAGTAGGTTGCTTTTACTTTTTGATCTTATTAATATTTAAGCATAATTTTCTGAGCGGTAGCATAATTTTTAAAAATTCTTTAAAAAATAGATTATCATTATATAAATATAGTCGAATGGAACCTAAAGGCAATACGTGTATTCAGATTTCAACAAAAATGGATAAAATGAAGAAGAACTTATCTATGAAAAATAATTTTGTAACTTCAAATCCACTGAAAGATTCTAGCAGCATTAATTTTATTAATAATATATCTCCTGTTGAACAATATACACCTGAAAGAAAAGGCACTACCCTACAAAAATTTATAGAAAATTTAGATGTAAATAAAGAAATCTCTGTAAAAAGAAATTTATTTTTTTGTAATTTTGTCATAAAACCAAAATCTTCAACCACCATGCAATCTTTTCCCTCAATTTCTTGTAATTTTGATAAAAAACCAAAATCTTCAACCAGCAACCAGAATGCAATTTTCTCCCTCAATTTCTTGTAATTTCGACATAAAACCAAAATCTTCAACCACCATGCAATTTTCTCCCTCAATTTCCCAATGCACACAAGAAATTACGATTTCTAAATGTAATATTTCATTAATTCATCCGCTGAAAAATTTGAAATCTCCTATGAAGCAGAAGTAATTACCCGTCTTTATATACATTATAATGTTATGACCATTCCATATAAATTTTGGGATAAATATTTTTCAGAAAATAAAGATTAAAGTTTGGTTGGACTAATGAATTTTACAAATATTTTTCGTCTTTATATCCAATATGCGTTCTAACATTCAGATGGCATAAATGTTATATAAAATCAAGGAAATCGTTAAAATATACATTTGTTGCATTTGCTAATACAAGGTGGCGCAAAAGTAATCACCCTATTGAAACATGCTATAATTTTTGCAAATAGCGGCAAATGTCAAATCTGCTTTGACATTTGTGAAGTAAACAAATGCAAAATACATGTCCATAAAACATGAATCGCTATATTCCTCAAAAACGCGGTTTAATTACTTCGCTTTTTTCGCGGAATAATTCGTCGTTGGTGTTGGTGCAGCGTGAATTTACGCGAAGATTTCCCGGTCGCCTGACACCAACTGGGCAAACACTGCGGCGTTCAGTCGCTCGCCTAGAAGAATATGGTACAACACGAGATGCTGCCAGGTCTGGCCGGCCCCGGAGGAGCCGTTCTGCTCAGAATATCGCGGCTGTGGCTGAAGACGACTACTGTGGACGGCGAGCGCTACAGAGCCATGCTCAACGACTTTCTTCTTCCTCAATTGCATGAATTTGAACTAGAGAACATGTGGTTCCAACAGGATGGAGCAACGGCGCATACTGCACGAGCCACAACGGAAATTCTGAGGGCTACATTTCCGGGTCGCCTAATCTCTCGTTTTGGTGATTTGCACTGGCCGGCAAGGTCGTCCGATTTAACCGTTCCAAACTTCTTTTTGTGGGGTTTCTTTAAGTCATAAGTCTATGTCAACAAGCCTCAGACTTTTCAAGCCCTCAAAGAGAATATCCGTTAAGAATGCGAGAACCTATCGCCGGAAGTACTTGCAAAAGTAATGGAAAATGCTAAAAATCGGGCCCGTATGATAATCCATTCTGGCGGCGGCCAATTGGCCGATATCATTTTCTCGACTTAATAGGAAAAAAATTAAGACATCAACTTAACATAATCAAAAAGCAGAACCAAAGTTTTTCATTCATAAAAAAAATTGCAGCCAAAGAACATCGGGTGACAACTTTTGCGCCACCCAGTAGTAAGCATACTGATTGCACACAGTATAAATTTTTTACCACCTGTGATTTAAAATCCGACCAGTGTTGTTCGATTGCAGGAGATGTCTAATGCATATTATTATATCCTCAAAAAAGGTAATTTAAATAGCGCACCAACTTTAAATGTACTGAAAAAAATATCTAGTAAAAAAAAGCAATGGATTTGGACACGGATTTGTTAAAACACTTGGCAAAACTAAAAATTAGTCCACAAACGTTAGGAAAATGGAATGGGAGACACCTACAAGGTTATATCCAAGATATCGGATATGATCGATTCTACGTACGTCTCCAAACAGAAGACCAGTTGCGTCATTTAATATCTCTACGGAAAAGACCCATATTTCTTTATTTGGATGCTACTGGGAGTATAATTGCTCGTCCTATATGGATAAAAAAATTCTGTTACGCTTTAGTGGTACATCAAGAAAAAAGTCTCCTCTTCCCGTGTCTGAATTTATATCTTCTAGGCACAACATTCCTAGCATATTGTATTTCCTTTCTTCATTGATGTTTTTTTTTTATTAAATGTTTATAGAGGTTTCGACTGTATGGTCATTAACGTCTCGTACAGTTGGTTACAATAATAGTAAATACATTATATTATTAATATAGTTAAAAATATTAGAATACATTATATTATTAATGTAGTTGAAAATATTACAATTGTTATATATCCTTATACAAGTTAATCTCTTTTAGATAGTTAATTATGTTGTTTGTGCTGGTGGGGTCGTTCTTTAGAGCTTCTTTTAGTTGTTCTGGTATATTGAATTGTTCCCGTTGGTTTGTGTACAGTGGGCATTCTATTATTACATGTTGTACATCTTTTTTCTTGTTCCATGGGTCACAGTTGTTTGGTTCAGTTTTTTGAAATATGTATTTATGAGTCAATCTTGTGGGCCCAATTCTGAGTCGTGTAAGTATTATTTGTTCTTTTCTTGTTCCAAAGTTTATCCATTTAGATGTGTCCTCTTTAATTTGTCTCATTTTGCTTGTGATATTGTACCATTCTTCTTATATTTTAATTTCTGTTTTCTTTTTTACGAGGTTCTTGGTATCTTTTGTTGGAATTGGTAGGTCTTCGGTTGGGAGTTCGTTTGTTGTTTTAGCTGCAGTGTCCGCTTTTTCATTTCCCTCTATTTCTGCGTGGCCCGGAATCCAGATTATTACTACGTTGATATTCTTTTCTATTTTTATTTTATGTATAAGTTCATGTATGTGATTTATTATTGGATTTGTTACGTTGCTACTACTAAGAGTAAAAAGGACACTTTTAGAATCAGAGCAAATAACGTAGTTGTCCTTTTGTTTTCCATTGCTGGATATTATTTCGAGGCTTTTCGTAATTGCGAAAGCTTCTGCGGATTGTATACTGTACAGTGTTGGTAAATTGTATTTGTGTGTTGATTGTTCTGTGATTATAGCGGCACCAACATGGTTTTCATTCTTGGTGGCATCAGTGTATATAAATTTATGATGCTTATAGGTTTCTTGGAATTTTTTAAAGAGTCTTTGATATTTTTCTGGGCTAGTGTTTCCTTTTTTTGTTCAGTAATCTCCAGGTGTATTGTTGGTTTTTTGTATAACCAGGGAGGAATTGGTACAGGTGTCGTTTTCGAATGTTGTGGGAAAATTAAAGTTGAGTTCAGTTATTGAGTTCTAGATATTTTCTAGGAATGGGTTATTTTTCTTTAATTGGGTATTATTGTTTGTTTTTTGGAAGAGTCTATTGTAGTTTAGATGGTTTGGTTTTGTGGTTAGGTTTGTTAAGTATGACTAGGTTAGATATGTTCTTCTTGCTGTTAGAGAGTGTTCTCCTGTTTCTACTAGTAAGCTTTGGATAGGGCTCGTCTTAAAGGCTCCTGCTATTAGTCTTAAAGCTGAATTGTGTACACTATCTAATATTTTTAGGTGTGTTGTTTTTGCTTGAGCATATAAAATACTACCATAATCTATTTTGGATTGTATTAGTGCTTTATAAGTGCTTAGGAGAATGTCCCTGTCTGCTCCCTAATCTTGGTTGCTTAATATTTTGAGTATGTTGAGTCGTTTCGTTGCTTCGGCTTTGAGGTTCTGTATGTGGGCTTTCCATGTGAGTTTTGAATCTAGGGTAAGACCTAGGAATTTAAATGTTTCGGTGTAGGGTATGTTTTATCCACGTATTGTTAGGGCTGGGTTGTTTGTAAATTTTCTTGATTTGTCAAATTTCATGGCAACCGTTTTATTGTGGAGATTTTAAATCCCGTATTCGCCATCCATTGTTCTAGTTTCTTCAGCAGGGTGTTTAGATGTTCTTTAATTGTGTTTGTATTTTTCCCTTTGCAATAGACACATAGATCATCGGCATAAAGAAGTGCTTTGTTGGATATTACTTTATTGATTGCTATGAGGAAAAGAGTAATGCTTATGACCGCTCCTTGTGGTATGCCGTTTTGGATAACTCTAGCGTCTGAGAGATAGTTGTTGAATTTTACTTTAAATGTTCTGTCTTATAGATAGTTTTGAATATAGTGTAGCAAGCGTCCTTCCAACTGATGTTCTTTTAGTGTTTTAATTATGTTATGTCTCCACGTCGTGTCATATGCCTTTTCCCTATCGAAAAATGTTGCTATTAGTTTTAGCTTGTTTTTAAATGCATTTCGAATATCATTTGTTATTGCTACGTGTTGATCTGTTGTGGATCGACCTTTTCTGAAACCACTTTGATGTTCGCTAATTATATTTCTCGATTCAAGATACCATGTTAGTCTTTTGTTTATAATTTTTCTAAAGTTTTGCATAATGTGCTTGTTAGTGCTATAGGCCGGTAGCTTTGGGGGTCTGTTATATTTTTTCTTGGTTTTAAGATTGGTATTATGACAGTTTGTTTCCATTGTTTGGGGAATACTTGCTTAGTCCATATGTAGTTGTAGATGTGTAGTAAGTAGTCAATGGTTTTTTCGGGAAGATGTTGTATGATCTCAAAAGGAATACTATCTGGGCCAGGGCTACTATTTTTTTTTGTTTCACTTATAGATAATATAAGTTCGTAATTTATAGGGTTTGTATCGTCAGGTTTAATTTCTATTTTATTTTTTTCATGGTTCTGTTTATATTCTAGAAATGATTTGTCATAGTTCTCGTCGGACGGGTTTGATTCTATTGTGTCTGCTATTGTGTTTGCTATTTGAAGGGGGTTTGTAATTTTTTCGTTATTTTTTATTAACATTTTTGTTGGTAATATATAGTTTTCGTTTTTTATTTTTTGGATTTTTTTCCAGACCTCGGTCATAGGGGTTTCTGCAGAAAGTGTCTGTACGTATTTTCTCCAGGAGGTTTTATTTTACTTATTTTGATGGTTCTGCAAGCTATTGCTCTTGCTTTATTAAAGGGTATTAAATTTTCGGTGGTTTTATTTTTCTTGTACGTATTTAGAGCTTTTTTACGTTCATAGATAGTTTTCTTGCAGTTCTCATTCCACAAGGGCACACATTTTTTTTAACCTGTTTTTAACCCTCCGTTAGTGTGGTGGGGTCTGATAGACTCCAGTAGTAATAAAACGTATTTTATGTTTAAAACTATTTATTATATTGCTATGTAACTTTTAGTAGCTGTACAGTTTATATTTATGATATTATATTTGGTACAATTAACCATTTATAATACATCAGTTACTTGTCGGCATTCGTTAAAGTTGGCTGGGGTCTGTAATACCCCACCACACTAAAGCTGTAACTTTTCGTGTTTAGGTGAGTAATAATGATTATTTTCTTTACGACTGTATTTGTACATGTTTCTGAATATTTTACGGTAGATGTTCAACAAAATGTCTTACGAAGCAGAGCAAAATAATTTGCTTAAGATGTAGGAGGACTTAGGGTCCGACATGGAACCATTTATAGATTCTGATTCGGAAGGAGAAGATCAAATCTCAGGTGAAGAAGTACCTAGTACTGAAACAGTAGAGAATGAGATAGGAAGTTCTGAGGAAGAAGAACAGGAGAAAGAAACTGAGTAATCTGACGATGAAAATGTTGACTCGGAGGGAAATAAAAGAAAAAAGAATTGAGCACGCATATTTCAAATGCAAAAATTGTAATAAATTTTCTGATGAACAACTTTTTAAGTTTTTACGATAAATTTAATCTGTTTTTTTTATTTTATTGAATGCTCTTTTATTTATATATAAATAATACTAATTATTTTTTTTATGTTTGTTAATTATTTTTTTAAATTTAAATGCAACGTTGTGCTTTAAAGTGTTAATGTTGCCTATTTTTAAGTTATTGTAAATATTTTTTGTATAAAACATAATAAACAATTTTTTTTTGTTTCTAAACCCTACAAAATTACAAAAAAAATTCAATAATTTTTTTTATTATTTTACATTTCATAAATAATAAAAAAACTTTTGGGGTCTATGTGACCCCACCACACTAATGGTGTGATTTTATTCCACCACACTAACGCAGGGTTAAACCCAATTGCTTCTTCACTAGCTTTGTTTATATTGTTTACAATTTTTTTTACAAGACCATCAATGTCTTCAATTTTTGGATAGGGCATGTTTTGTAATTTCTCGGAGAATAATGGCCAATTTGCGTGTTTTAAGTTCCATTTTAGGTTTCTTTGGTTTAAGTATGGTGTTGATGGGATATATTGAAGGAGTATGGGAAAATGGTCGCTTCCGTGAAGATCGGGCAAGACTTCGAACGTTAATTTTGTGGCTAAGTTTGGGTGGGAGAAAACTAAGTCAATTATCGATTAAGATCCGGAAAAGCTGGAAGTGAGTTGGTAATTCATCTTTTAATAATACATAGTTTTCAAACCTGCTATCTATAACTTTTCCTCTTCGATTTGTGTTTGTTGGACCCCAGTTGGTATTGTGGGCGTTAAAGTCTCCGACTGGTTTAGGATTGGTAATTGGTTGATTAGACCTTCCATTGTAGCTTGGTCAGGACATGTGTCAGGTGGTATGTAGATATTACATATAGTAATTTCTTGTGGATATAATATTTGGGTGGCAATTACCTCTAGATTGGTTTGTATGTGGAGTTGATTAGAAGGTACTGAGTTTTTTACCAGTGTGGCTTCCCCGCCACTTGCATGTATACTTTTCCAGTCGTTTCTATATATGTCGTAATCCTTTATATTTAATTTTTGATTTTCTTTTAAATTAGTTTCTTGTATGCAAAAAATGTTAAGCTGGTGTTGGTTTTTTAGGAGCTTTAGTTCTTTGTAAGGGCTCCGAAGACCATTACAGTTCCAGATTATCATGTTGTTGTTATTTATATTTCTTCTTCTGTTTGGTTATTTTTCAGTGTGTTAATTACTTTGGTAAAACGATATTTCATGGTTCTAGATTTTAGTAGGGGGTGCAGTGTTATGAGTGTTTACATGAGTTTTAAAGTGTCAGTAGTATAGTCTTTTATTGTGTGTAGTACGTTTGGCGAGTGCTGTACATTTTCCATCAAGTCTTTAAGTAAATTGTATGATAATGCAAAATTTTGGGGATTCTTTTCTATTATTTCTTTTGTTGGGTATAGTAGTTCATCTAGGGTTGCTTTTTCAGATGTTGAGATTGTGGGTTGGTTTTGCTTCTTTGCACGTTTTTTGGTCGCGGGAATTTGTTCATTTTCTTTTGATATTTTTTTTTTGTGAAAATTGACTAGAGGAAGTTTTCTCGCTTTGGCTTTCCTCGTTGTTATCACTGTCAATTTGTTCTGCTGGTCGTTTTTTTTCTTGTGTTGGTTTTGTGTTTTTTTCTTCTTGTTTGTTTGTTTCTATATTTTCCTTTTGTTTTGTGTTTGTTTCATTGTTGTCATTAGTTTGTTTGTTGGTGTATTGTTGGCATTTTATTGCGATATGTCCTTGCTCTTTGCATATTGCACAAATTGGTGCATCTATTGAAAGAAAGATTCTGTAGGAAGTATCTTTATAATTAATTACTAGTGATGTGGGTATGTTGGTATTTTCGTGTTCATCTTGTTTCATATATACTTGCCTGCGGAAGCTAAATATGTGACTATACTCTGGTTCATGTAATAACCCTTGTTTTAGGTAGCTTATGGGTGAAATCGTTTTTAGTCCTACTTCATCTAGTGCTTTTTCTATCATATTATTCGGTATAGTTGGACAAACATTAGATATTACAATACGTTGTGCTGGGGTTATCAGTCTTCTAATTATTACTTCGTGATTGTTTATTGTTAGTTTTGAATAATTTTTTATTAGCTGGGCAACTAAATTCTTAATTTGTAGTTATATACACATTCGGTTGTTTGATATTCTGGATGCATAAATAATGTTTGTGGGTTTTATCATACTTCCTACAGCTTTGATGTAATCTCCTAATTGGATTCCTTCTATTAAATGTATAACAATGGCTTGGTCTTTTTTAGGGTTGTTTATGTTTTGTGATATTTTTTGTGCGTATGTTTGAGTTGATGTTTGTGGTGTATTTTGTGTTAGATGCAGTGGCGGCTTGTACTATGGGGCACAGGGGCGCAGCCCTACTAATAATTGAATAATTATGAAAAAAATAAGCCAGTATTTGTGCGTGTCAATTTTAAGTTAATATCAATTATTTTTTATTTAATATCATATAATTCATCCCTCAATACAACACGGTTACTTTGGGGGCTTTCATTAGTATATATTTAATATCATGTAATGCACCCTTCAATACACCGCTGAAAGTTTGGTGGCTACATAGCTAGCTAGGGCACTCATAGTATTGCCCCGGTCTCCCACCACTTTTTCTAGAGTTTTCGCTATTTTGACCAATAGGAGCGTATTTCCATGACGCTAGAATAACTTGAAATGGGGCAGTGCCCAGAATTTAGGCGAAGATTTCCGAATGTGTCCGACAATTTCTGAGGTAATCAGTTAGCATTGTTTGTGGTAAAAGTTCATGTATTGAACGAAAATTACTTCTGATGATGATTTTGCAAATATAGATGGTGCTTTATTATTGTTACAAATACGAAATAGTAATTATTTAACAACATCATTTTCTAAATGTGTCAAATTACTAAACATTACTTGTACAATATCCATGACTAATGTAGAATGTGAACACTCTTGTTCTACTTAAAAAATTAAAACATTTTTACAACACAATGATTTGAGATGGACGGTTTGCGCTAGCGATGTCAAAGGAAAAAACTATGATGAAAACCTTAAACCAATTTTTGGGAGAGATGTTGCAGCGAATATAATTAGCTTTAATTTAAGCACAAAACAACGTCCATAGGTCTGATAGTTTCCTTATAATGTTAAAAAATCCAGAAAATGAGTAAACTGCATTTTTCGCAAATTTTCTGTGTTGAGTCCTCACGATGGTTTGAGGGTAGTTTAAAAGGAAAACCCATGTACATCCAAAAGAAATGTATATTTAGCCTATTAATAATGTATTTACAGTGGAATTAATTTAACATTTTTATTTACTAATATACATATATGTATTTCAATTTTTACAAAAGATATTGTTCAGTTGCCTCAAAAGAACGGAACCCAATATTTGTGATACCTGTACCACCCAATTCACAGTCAAACACATAATCGAATAATGTAACAAATAAACAACGCATAGAGCAATACCGACCACGCAGTCGTTTATTAATTTTCTAGCAGACCTAAACTTACTAAATGAAATGTAACGAATAATATCATATACACAACAAAACTATATAATGTAACAACATTTATATCATTTACAAGGATTAGTAACCAATGGTTGAAATCCTATATTTCAAATAAATAAAAATAAATTGTTGGGTTGTAATAGTTCATTTTGCCTGCTTCGAGAGTGGTTCGAAATCGGCTAACTCAGTTTGAAAAATATGTAATAGATCGTCGACGTCATCGTCGTCGTCTTCTCCTCCTTCGGCAATCTGAATTACGGTGACGTTTTGGGAAGAGACGCCGGAGTAAAATTTGCAAAATGCCGAGCATTTGAAACCTGCTTTTAGGCAGGTATAGCCACCTCCGCTACAGCCTTTCTTGCACCCGCTTAATAGAGATTTCAGAAGGGTGGGGGGATGCCACTTTGCTCATCATTGTTGTTGGAATGAGCCCCTGATCTGCCTTCTTCCATCCCCATTGAGTGGCATCTTTTTTCACCCCCAACCACTTCTGATGTTGGTGCTCGGTAGAAGTGGAATGTTGCACCATCTTCTGTTGGAGGCAAACGAGCGAGGTCAAGTAGGTTAACGGAGGCGGCTGTTTTCACAAAAAAAATATAGCGCAGGCTTTGGACGGTATCCTCAGTGTAGTCCCCTCCATACAGAGCTACTAGGTACTTCGCTCCGGCATCTGCGATGGCTCGGTGAGTTGAAGTAGGCTGGATGAACACTTCAGCTGTGGTGATGAGATTAGGGTATTTCTGGATGGCGCTCCACAGTTTGTTCTTCCATACCAGAATAGGGCAGAGATGGTGTCGCACCTAGTGAAGGCGTGCAGAAACAACTCGAATCCTGGGGGAGTTCCAAATCTCCACGATTGAATAACGTTGAGGAATATTGTAAGGAGCCAGAGTCACCTCTGCCACTTTTCTGGAAAAAAACGCTTTTCACAGCCGATCCTAAACCATTGAGAAGGACGAGGAGGACCACATCCTCTCCAATGATTCGCACTGACTGAAAAAAGGTGCTTTTGTCAAGTGCCACCTTGACGATGTCGCAGTCAGCATCCTCGACTGCCTGCTTTGTCTCAATTCCCTGGCTTTGGAAGGCGGATCATATTAGAGCAATCAGTCGTCGTTTGTTGTTGTTCTTCTCTGCCCCATCCCCAGGATATCCGTCGAAGATCACAGCAACGTTTCTTCTAAACTATTGAAGGTGTAGCTGACGTATCCTGCGATAATAGCCCTCACGGAGTCGTTACGATGCCATATCACCTTGTACAGTAAGTAACCCCCATCTACCACAACAAACGTGTAGGCT
The DNA here is from genome assembly GCA_035578165.1 of Stenolophus ochropezus. Classification (NCBI taxonomy): domain Eukaryota; kingdom Metazoa; phylum Arthropoda; class Insecta; order Coleoptera; family Carabidae; genus Stenolophus; species Stenolophus ochropezus. Next base: position 15,654,710 of record JAQOWZ010000003.1, on the reverse strand, counting down.
CTTGTTGTCTTGTTTTGAGAGAGCGGAGTAAAAACTGAGTAGAACTCTGATTTCGTTCCTTTGCGCATACCCTCTTGTATGAACAATGCCATGGAGTATGGAGTCAACTCGTACTTGAAATGTTCCTTCAACTCATTGTCCGACTGCTTGATGATACTTTTGTTTTCTGTGATACCTCCTTTGATCTTAATATTCTGTTTAGGGAACCTGCGCAACAGTAACTTTTTGCCAATTTTAGGTTATTTTACTCTTTTTTTTTGCATTTATTATTAATGAGTATTCCTAAATACATATAGGTGTCTGTTTCTTCAAATGCTATGGTTTTAAAGCTTTTTATGCTCGGTACTATGATGTTTATTATTTAATTGCATATATTGGCTTTTCTTTTCATTTACTTTCAGGCCCAGTATCTCTGCTTTGTATATTAGATTTTCTGTTATTCTCTTCATTTCTTTTCTGTTCTTAGCTAGATTAGTGAGGACTTCTAGAGGACATTACAGTTCGCTCTCACAAGCCGAACAGTAAAGAACCCCGCTAAGTTTTACCTGCACTGGCCAAGGGATAGCGTAGCCTCCGGGAACCGCTATCGAGCCCCCACACAGGGGTACAGCTTCAGAGTTCTACCTGCGTGTTCTAGTGCTTTAGATTGCTGTGTATACATAGTTTGAGCAAGTTTGTGTTTCTGTGTACATAGATTGTAGCAGTTCGCTTAAACTACACGGGGCGTCGTCGACCTGCGTTTACGTGTATGGCCGCCCTCGTGTCGAGAGTCGCGCTGTGAGTGCAGAATCAGTGTTTGTGTGTGTTGTGAATGCCACGAGATGTCTGCATCTGTAAAGATAAAGGCAATTGAGGCCAGGATCCAGGAGTTGGAACTGACGCACACTATCTCCGAGAGTGCGCAGTTGGAGAGAAGTTCTCTACTTCTAGAGAAGTGCCAGATACTTCAAGGAGAAGTCGACCGTCTAAAAAAGAGCCTCAAGAGCAACTCCAGCCATCCGAACATACCGAAGTGCTTAGTGCTGCCCGTCTCAAAAGTGCTATCCCTCTGAAACCTGTGCTCAGTGGCCCCCGCCCGAACTCAGTGATAAGTGCTAGCCCAACAAAGCCCAGTGTTGTGTCCAATGTTAGCCCTCCGAACCCCGTGATCAGTGCTAACCCGACGAACCCCGTGCCCAGTGGATCTCGCCCGAACCCTACGCCATGTCCGAGCCAACAGAGTTCCAGCCCGCCGCCAGCGAAGTGCAGCCGATCCAGCGCTGCAGTCGGCATCACGCCCGAGACGCCATCAAAGAGAACTACACCAACCTGGCTGCCGTGTTCTCAGAGCACGGCATCCAGATCAAGAAAGCCGTCAACACCAACGACGGTTTCAGGCTTCAAGTGCAATCAGTGAGCGATTTCAGGAAGGCAACTCAACTTCTCCAACGTGGTAAAGTAAAGTTCCACACCTACCAGCTGCAGGAAGAAAAACTGTTGCAAGTTGTCATCAGAGGAGTCCCTGAGTCATTCAAGACGAGGTGAAGGAGGAGCTGACCAGGCTGAACTTTCCGCTCGAAACAGTGCGTAGAATGGTCTGTGCGCGCAAGAACAAGGAGGACGAGAAAATACTACTGCTGCTAGTCCACGTGAAGCTGCAGAAGACGCCAGCCAATAAAGAAATTTTCAATTTAAAGATATTATTATTTCTTTGCGTCACTGTGCAGTCGAATCATCCATAAGTTGGAACTACACAGTGTCACCGTTGCCAGAAGTTCAACCACTCCAGCAACAACTGCAACGGCAGCGAGCGCTGCGTCCGATGAGCAGGGCCGCACAGCATAACACTGTGTCCGACGAAGGGAAAAGGAGCGACGCTGTGCTGCAACTGCGGCGAAGCCCACAGGACCAACTACAAAGGCTGTGTAGCCTACAAGGAAGCAGTGGAGCGGATGAAGAAACCGACAAGAAACGCGAATGTTTTCCAAACAAATCCAGACCGAGCGGGTGTTTCCTATGCCGCCTGCACCAGCGGAAACAACTAGACTGCAGCTCCAACAACGACAGCAGCACCAGCCACCGTCACTGAAACAACACCTGCTCCAGCAACAACCACTCCAGCAGCAGCAGCAGCATCCGCCAAGCCGAGACGCCCAGCCACGGCCACCACATAACCAGCTCTCTCCGACTTCGATTGGCTGAGCAAGTTGAATACAATATTCAAAGAAGTGAAACCTGTCCTAGCCGAGTTGGCAGCCGCCAGCACAGCCATGGAGATGTTGATGATAACCGCCAGAGCCATGCTCAGCATCCTAGCACTATTCAATAATGAATAGACAGCGTAGACGACCCGATCACCTCCGAATAGCGTTCTGGAACGCTAACAACCTGTTGCACAAGCCTGACAGTTTGGAAGAATTTATCTTCCGGTATAAGGTGACAAATCTAAAACCGTGTCGCGATGTGCTAAACTGAGAATTTATAAAACAATGATTAGACCAACAGTGTTATACGGCTCCGAGATGTGGGTTTTAAAGAAAACTAATAAAAATAAATTAGAAATTTGGGAAAGGCGGGTTTTAAGAATAATTTTTGGTGGAAAAAGGGATGGTGAAGTGTTTGTGCGTAGGACAAATAAAGAAATAATGGACATGTTCGGTGAAGCGGGAATAACACAGCGAATAAAATCGCAAAGACTGAGATGGCTTGGACATTTAGTGCGGTTGCCAGAGACTAGAACTGTAAGGGCGGTGCTTGAAGGGGGGATAGTGGCCAAAAAGAGAAGAGGCAGACCGAAGGGAAGATGGTTAGATGCAGTTAAGGCAGACTTAAGGGAATTAGGCGTACAAAGATGGGAAGAAAAAGCTGCAGACCGAATCCAGTGGCGAAAAATAGTTCAAAAAGCCATGGGCCTATAAGGCCTGGAGAGCTTTCATATATATATAAGGTGACATCATGCTGGTTAATGAAACGCATCTCCAAGTTTCCCACCAACTTTCTCCAGAACACCGACACCGTAGTCGTCGGCCCAGTCAAGCACACCCACTTCCCGGACAACGGCGGAAACAGTGATGTAATCGACATTACGGTTATGAAGGACGTTGCTGCTGCAGTAAAAGAACTCGTCTCTAATCACGATCCGGTGTTACTAGACTTGGGTGAAGGCCACGCCGCAGCTGAATAAATGGCTGGCACCAACATCCGATGGGACCGTTGCAGCGATGAGATCAACAAGCTCATCGACCCGCTACCGACCGTCACCACCAAATCCGAGGAAGACGCGGCTGTTACTTTTCTGACGTCAAAAATCACACAGGCTACTGCGAACACCAGAACAACTCGCGCGGTACTAACCACCAACCCGGTTGCCGAGTTACCTGCCGACATCAAGCAGCTCATTCAGGTGGAAAACCAAGCCAGACGCCGCTGGCAACGCCACGCCAGAACGGAGGACAGAATCACCAGCAATCGCCTTGCAGTCGAGCTTAAACAGCGGTTGCAAAAGTACTGTACAGCGATGGAACGCCAAGCTGGAAGAACTTTGCGCAGAGAACCCGTCATTATGGAGAATGGCAAAAACTCTGCCCAAAAACAAAACCAAGATGCCTCCGCTACACGGCGAAAATGGACTGATTTTCACCAATGCTGCGAAAGCAGAAGCTGTGGCTGACAGCTTAGAAAAGCAATGCTCGCCGAACTACAAGAACTCCGACGTAGACTTCATTGCCCTCTCAATCGGCGTGTGTGTAAAGAGCTGAAGAAGGAAGGGCAGTCACACATCACTCCATCCAGTCCACGAAAAGTTTGGGTCGTTCTGCGCGGTCTCAAAAAGAAGAAAGCTCCTGGACACTACTAATGTCGTTACCTTTTCGTGGTGGGAAAGCTAGCGTGGCGAACCCGAACAGACGTGAACAGACTGGTTAAGCGGGGGGGCACAAGGAGGTCTTAAAACACCACCAGGTGCTCTTCTAGGGCATTGGCATGCCTGCTAAGGTATTAAGTTACTTCGGTGCAGTATTGCCTGGCCCGAGCTACGCTGGGGGGTACCTGCCTTTGACGTAAAACTCTACAGTGTAGGTACTTTGGGCTACACAACGTACTGAACGGGAAAACCCAGACTAAAGACGACATGCTCATGACTGTTATGGTCGACAGTTATGAGGCGGGTCATGGGACCAGACCACTTCAGGAAACTGGGCGCATCCTGTAGTACTGAGCCTCGGGTTGAGTGGACTCGTTGGCTCTATAAGACACCAATCTAGGAGAAGGCTACTCCGAAATTACACCACGGGCAGGCAGTGGTTCGGGAGTTCTGGGGAACAAAACTGTCTAGGAGAAGGAAATCTCCGAAAGAAAACCACAATATAGAAACTAGATAAATGCAATCCTGTTTTCTGTTACAGGCGACAGGACTAGACGACGGGGGTCCCAGCAGCGAAAACTCGGGAAATTTGAGCGGCCCTCTACGACCAGTACACGATACGGATTACCCAGCTAGGCGAAAGCCTGGGCTATGTCGACAAAGGCGCCGGGGTCGCTGGTCGATTGGATGGTAGACCTCGGTTAGCCCTACTTCGTAGCCTTACCGGGGATTGGGAAGAGTCTCCATGGGAGCTGGAATTCGTAAATGACTGTGCTGCGGCTATGGCTCAGCGCAAGTGCACCGGGACGAGTAACTGTAGAGGCCAAGGCCGTGACCAGCCGGAAGAGACGGTTACCATGGATGGCCCAGCCATGGCGACCACGGTGAGCTCGGAAGGGGAACCCACTAAGATGGAACCGCCTAGAGGAACGTCAGCCTCTTTCAGGACGTTCAAAGGCATGTATTTTGCGGACCAGAAGGAGGGCTATAACTACGCGCGTCCATAGGTGGATCTGCCCAGAGCATGCGTCGGAGCATTCCGTGGTAAGTGGCCAAACTTTTTTAAACATGGCTTCTTCCAGATTAAACAGCGGGGGTAGAAAAAGGGGGGACAAAAGGACACAAAAGAAAAAATGACATTACTAACGGCCAATGACCTTGAAAGAAAGATAGATCACATCACAGAATCAATCAGTAGCATTGAAGAGTCGATGGACGCAAGTGGGGAATCTAATAACAGTATACTAGATAGACTAGTATGTACCCCACTCGAGGCAAGGAGAATGTCTCTTATGGAAGAATTGGTACAGGCGCAGAGTCTGCAACTAGAAGATAGAGACATTACTCCACCGGCATATAAGTCTAGCCCAATAGACATGAAAACAAAGGGCAACAAGCGTAAAGCAAAACACACGAGCATGGAACAAACAGGGACCGCAGAGGAAACCCGCTGCGACAAAAAGAAAAGAAATAGTGAGCCGCTCATGGAGAAAATGAGCCAGGTCATAGCTCAACTATACAACTTGGTTGAGTACAAGTTTAAAAATACGGCGGGGGAGATAAAAAACCTGACCACGGAGGCAGGGAATACATTCTTCCAAATTAAAAAAAAAAGTTGAAAGGAAACAGAGGAAATGACTAACAAAATTAGTCAGATAGAACTTAAGATGCGGACCCTCACACAGGGAATGCAACCAAATATTGATATCGAAGATATCTAAAGACAGCATAAGGAAACGGATTTGCTGCGGGAAGAAATTGAAAGATTAAAAGAAGAAAAATTAGCCTACAAAAGCTACGTTGAGGCTGTAAACAACTATAAAGAAAGGCAATGGCTCACAAATTTCAAAAAAGCCATAGGGAAGGAAGAGAACGACTTCCAAGAGATATGGCTTCTCATAATGGAGGACTGGCCAATACAGGCATATATTCCTATCACAAATAAGCATGGGAATATACTTGAAGAAGAAAACAAAAATATAGTTATTGTTCACTGGGATACAGAGGAACACCCAACTTTAAGCACCATCAAAACAAATTACGCAAATGGGAAACAAATGTTGGAAAGAAATGTAAAAAATGTAAACGCTGCGACGCTCACTTGCAGTAGTGACCTGTAAATAGATGTCGAGGTGTCCAATGAGGACAAAAAAACCATCAGAAGCCTCAAAATACCCTCGGGTATAATGACGGAAGAAAGATGGGAAGAGGTGTATAAATGTTTAAGGAAAACAATCCAACAGGCCTTAATAGACAATGGAATCATAGAAATGCAGGTCACGAACAAAGAATATGAGCAAATAATCAAGAAGCTCACAAGAAGTCTTATAAACTCAGAGAACAAAGTAAACTTCTACTCTGCAGAAAGGAAAAGAAGGAATAGCAACGTCCTTTTTGCAGACATAGTTAAAAAGAACACCATAAGAACTAATACTGACATACAGGAGCAGTCGACGCCAAGGTTGCAAAATGTACAACAAGCGCAGAAACTGAAGCCAACGGCAACCCCTAAAAGGAAAAACAAACAACGGGCGCAGTAATTATCCAGAATCAAGGACAAAAATCTTATAAGGATATGCTCCTGTCAATTAGACAAATACGAGACACACTGACTCAAAAGGACATACCGATACAAGACATAAAACAAACAAGAAACGGGAACATGGCTGTCCCTCTCAAAAAAGGATTAGATAAGTTGGACGAACTGGAACAGACGGTAGAGAAACATGTAGGAGGAACGGCAACAATTAGACCTGCACAAGACAAGACAATACTAATAGTATCGGGTATGGACCAACTGACGACAGTGGACGAAGTAAGAAAAGCGTTAATAGACATAACTGGACAGACAGACACAGACATAGACATAGACGACTTACGAGACACTTTTGGCGGAAAGAAGAGTACATTAATTAAGGTCTCACAGAACACAGCAAATAAATTATTGAACCTGGGAAAGATACAAATAATTTATAATACTTGCCACATTCGCGAACGTATAAGCGTGCCAAGGTGCAACAGATGCTACGATATCAACCATATCGAAAGCAAATGCACAGGACCAGACAGGAGGACGCAATGTATTAAATGCGGGAAAAGGCACACGACAAGACGGAGTGCAAAAAACCACCGCACTGTTTTACTTGTGGGGAAAAGCGTAGGACAGGCACTATGGAATGCCCCACATTTAGACGACTGATACGAGACACTAGGACAAAGAGACAGACTACAGACAATGACGCTAAACATAATACAATTAAATCTCAACAGGAGCAGAGACGCACGCAACGCGACCAACTGGATTATGACACATAGATAGACGGACATACTGCTAGCGACAGAACCAAACTACAACACAATGACAAACCAAGTAGGCTGGATCTATAAGGAAGACAAGACAAAATGTGACTTGACAAACTTGACTACATGTTAGCAAACTCTGGCACTTCTATCATAACTGGAGACTTCAATGCGAAGCACACTGATTGGGGGTCACCAATAACGGACCGAAGAGAAAGAATGCTGTCAGAGCTGCTATACAGACACGACATGACTGTGACGAACACGGGCGATACACCGACCTTTGCAAATGCAAACGGGACATCGTTCATAGACGTGACAGCGTGTATGGACAGACTGGCAGACCGAATACAAAACTGGATTACTGACGAAGACGAACTCACATACAGCCCACATAGACTAATAACTTTTCAAGTGACACCATGACTAGACACATACGTAGACAAACAACAAACAACGCCTGACAGTACATTGGGCTGGAACATAAAAACGTTATGTCAGGAGAAACTAGAAAAGGACATAACTGAACTAAAACAAGTAAACAGCGCAGAAGAAATGACAGTAGACCTGAGAAAGTTATGCGACAAAAACATGAAACGAAGGACGAAAAGTACAAACGACAAACGAAAACCAGCCTACTGGTGGACCCAAAAAATAGCTGACATTAGACGTGACTGTATCATAGCTAGGCGCACATACCAACGTAAATTACGCAAACAGGACAATGTGACAGAAACAAATGACGAAAAAAACAGACATATAGGGACCTAAAAAAGAGACTGTCGACAGAAATAAAAAGGGAAAAGGACAAAAAATGGACTGAACTGATAGAGACAATAGAGGACGATATATGGGGGAAACCCTATAAACTTATTATGAAAAGAACAAGACAGACGACAACAGTTCAGCCGACGGACAAAGACGTAGACCGCATCATACGGCACCTTTTCCCGGAAAAAGACAAAACAACTGACGAGATAAGAGTAGCAGGACAAGGCATGAGATCGAAGAAGGCGGCAGGTCCACACGGTATCCCTCCGGGGATCATAAAGGCGATCACAAGGGTAAAACTAGAGTGGTTTATATGAACCTTCGAAAAAGCCCTAAGTGCAGGAAAATTCCCAAGCAGCTGGAAAAGAGGTAATCTCATACTCCTGCTAAAACCCGGGAAAAAAGACCTATCATCTCCCAGTGCCTTTAGACCACTTTGTCTCCTGAGCACCTGTGGAAAACTTTTGGAATCGATTATAAACAATAGGATAACCAAATTCCTTACAGGAAACGGACTGATTTCTGACCACCAATACGGTTTCCAGAAGGGAAAATCCACGGTAGGTGCAATGACGGAGATAAAGAAAACGGCCGAAGCAGAGAGGGATAAGAAGGGCAAAGCTAGTGGGCTATGCACTCTGGTTACCCTTGACATAAAGAACTCCTTCAATACAGTGCCATGGAACCACATCCGCGACGCTATGCTCAGTATGGAGTTCCCACCATGCTTGACAAATATGGTGGGATCATATCTTGAAGAAAGACAAATTGCATACAACAACAGAAGCTATGAGACGACCTGTGGAGTCCCACAGGGATCCATTTTAGGTCCAACTTTGTGGAACATATTCTATAACGGGATTCTAAATATTCCAGTAGGGGCGGGGACCCGTGTCATAACATATGCAGACGACATAGCGGTGCTAGCGCGTGGAAAAAGTGAAGAGGCACTGCAGCTGGAAGCAAACAGAGCTCTGATAGGGATACAAGAGTGGCTGAAGGAAAGAGGAATGGACCTGGCGCCAGAAAAGTCGGAGGCCGTCATGCTAGTGGGTAGAAAAAAGTATGTTAGTTTCGACCTCTCCGTCGAGGACACACGAATAACACCGAAGAACAACATAAAGTACCTGGTATAACTTCGAGGCTCCAGACGGCTGTCGAGAAGCTGAAGGACTGGTTCGTCAAGTGGCGGTGCTGTTCAACAAGCGGCGGCTCAATCCGGTCCATGTTTGGACGTAGGATTCCGTGGAAGGAGTCGACAATGTACCTTGGCTTGTTGCTGGACAAAGGCTTGACATGGCAACAACATGTCGAAGCGAATGTCCAGAACGCTAACGCGCTCACTGCTGCACTGTACCCGCTTGTCAACAGATAAAGTCACATGTCAGCTACCAGCAAGGTGAAAATCTACAAGTCAATCCTACGTTCAACCATGACGTATGGAATTCCGGTCTGGGGCTACGCAGCCAACACCCACATCAAGAAGCTGCAAGTGCTGCAGAACAAGGCGCTGAAGATGGCGGTGGATGCGCCTTGGTTCTTCCGCAACAACTTCACTTCACAGCGACCTCAAAGTAGAGCTCATCTCCGACTTCGCCAGAGCCAGAACCAAGAAGTTCTATGGAAAAATTCCAGTCCATTCAAACGCTAGCGTGAAGCGTCTAGCGGAATACGACGTTGACGAGCCGCTAAGACATAAACGGCCCAAAATAATCTTAAAAGATTAGGCAAAAACCTAACCATCGCCAAGAAGGCGAGCACTAATAGTGCACACACGAACATATTTACAGTCCGGTAAAAACTCCGATAGGGAAGGTGCGGGCCAAATTGTATTTTGTATTAACTAATATAAATGCAGGAACTACCCTACTAAATATGAAAGTGATACGGCTTATAATAATAGCTATAGGGATTGTTGTATTTAAAACTATCACATTATTGCGACATACATCCAAACTTTCCTCAAAATTTGTACTTCATCCCCTGAATATTTAAACAAATTGTATTTTGTATTAACTAATATAGATGTAAGAACTACCCCACTAAATATGAAAGTGATACGACACATAAAATTGCAATAGAGGTTGATGTACTTAAAATTATCACATTATTGCGACATTCACCCAAACTTTCCTCAAAATTTGTACTTCATCCCCTGAATATTTAAACAAATTGTATATTGTATTAACTAATATACATGTAAGAAGTACATCTCTGAATACGAAAATGATACGGCTCATAATAATAGCTATAGGGCTTGATGTATTTAAAACTATTACATTATTTCGACATTCATCCAAACTTATATAAAAATTTGTACTTAGTCTCCTGAATAATTAAACAAATTGTATTTTTTATTAACTAATATACACGTAAGAACTACCCCACTAAATATAAAAGTGATACGGCTCATAATAATAGCTATAGGAGTTGATGTATTTAAAACTATCACATTATTTCGACATTCCTCCAAACTTATCTAAAAATTTGTACTTCACTCCCTGAATATTTAAACATATTCAGTGGTATTCTACAGTCACTGCTAAAGTTGCTTAGAGACGATCTCTAGCTAGAGGTGACTGTTAGTTTTTATAGGTGATGTTATTCTGCTGTCAGTAACAGAGCGCTGCTAACAAAAGATGCTCTCTAAGCAAAATAATATGTGGCAACACTGTATTACCTGTCAAATTGAAATTTAAGCATTGTAATCTGTGTTTATGCTTTGTGATTGAATTAATCAGTAATAATAACGAATTAAATTATTTTATTTTATAAAATAACTTTGACTACAAAGAATAAATCGGTTTTATATTATATAATAGAGTACAGAATTAACCCATTACAGGTATTATATAAAAATAAAAAAATGTACTAATTATAATATTACATGAACTTATATTAATGATTTATTTATTCTTAATTTAACATTTAGAAATACAATGAATAAAGAAAAACGTAGCAGTGCGAAAAAATTTTCAGACATGGAGAAATTATTAATTGTAGAGTTTGTTAAAAAAAAATCTTCAATATTGGAAAATAATGGAAACGATCCCCGCGTTCATTTAAAAAAAAAATTACTGTGGTTAGAGTTGCAAAAGAAACTCCATGCCACTGGCTGCATAAGAACAGTACCAGCGATTAAAGAACTTTATCAGAGATTAAAAGTTCAACCCAAAACGGTTATATGTAACTTTAAAAAATACTCTTCAGGAACTGGCGGCGGCTCAAAATCCAAGGATCCCTCAGATTTAGATTGGGCAATTTATGATATATGCCCGGAAGATTTTAAAATCGATGAAAGTTCTTTTGATTCAGATGCCCAAGTACCTATTTTTAACAGTACCAAAGTAAAAATTACATTTAATTTACATATGTTTTTAATAATAGCATGAGAAGACCCACCCTGAAGTTTCAAAAGTATTTAGTAGTAATTACGCTAGTTCTATAAACCTTCCTAGTGAAACTCCAATTTTAATACAGCCAGTTGTACCTATCAACGAAGTAACTGAACAAGAAATGTAAGATTAATCAATAATGATCTATTATATTGTCTTTTAAACATTTTTTTAAACTAGTGTCCCTCCCGTTCCTTCAATTATTCCTTCCGTTTCCACACCTCAACCGGAAATTAATGTGGTCCTAGAAAAAAAAAAAAGAAAACGTGAAATATCCACTTATGAAGAAGAATTGCTCAAATTACATCGCGCTGTATTAGAACAACGATTAAAAAATGAAAATGAAGAGCATATTGAACAAATGGAAATTTTAAAATTAAAAAAACAAAAATTAATTAAAAAAATAGAACTAATAGAATTAAAGAAACAAAATACCTATAAGAATTAATTTATTTAAAATAGTAAAAGTAAAGAAAATAAAGTATAGTTTTTGTTAAATAACACACATCATGCATATTATTTTTTAATGTTAGTTATTAAGTTTATTAAATTGTACGTTGTACGGGAAAGAATAAATCCATTTAATTTTACAATGATGGAGAATTCAGAATAAAATATTGACTGAGAAAAGAAAGTGAGTTTCGTTACTGATTTCGTTAGATTAGAAATAGAACCAGTTCACATCCTGAATATTTAAACAAATTGTATTTTGTATTAACTAATATAGATATAAAAACTATGCAACTAAATATGAGAGTGATACGGCGCATAATAATAGTAATATGGGTTGATGTACTTAAAATTATCACATTATTGCGACATACATTAAAACTTTTCTCAAAATTTGTACTTCATCCCCTGAATATTTAAACAAATTGTATTTTGTATTAACTAATGTAGATGTAGGAACAAATCCCACTAAATATAAAAGTGATACGGCTCATAATAATTGCTATAGAGGTTAACGTATTTAAAACTATCACATTATTTCGACATTCATCCAAACTTTTCTCAAAATTTGTACTCCATCCCCTGAATATTTAAACAAATTGTTTTTTTTTTTATTAATTAATATAGTTATTAGAACGACCCTATATGTATGTATATACCACATCTCTTGAATATTGAAATAATATGAAGGTTATATTATTCCGGATAAATGTATAAACTACTCTACATAATGTTTATACGACAGGTTCCAGTTGAGAGCTGATTTTCCTGAATTTAATAATATAATTACAAAAATTAATGTACAAATTTATATCTCATCCCATTAATAATAAGTAATTTGTTTGTTTTATTAACCAAAGTTCTTGTTATTATTGGTGTTGTATTAACTAATATAGATATAAGAACTACCCCATTAAATATGAGAGTGATACGGCGCATAATAATAGTAATAAGGGTTGATGTACTTAAAATTGTCACACTATTGCGACATACATCAAAACTTTTCTCAAAATTTGTAGTTCACATTCTGAATATTTAAACAAATTGTATTTTGTATTAACTAATATAGATATAAAAACTATGCAACTAAATATGACAGTGATACGGCGCATAATAATAGTAATAAGGGTTGATGTACTTAAAATTATCACATTATTGCGACGTACATTAAAACTTTTCTCAAAATTTGTACTTCATCCCCTGAATATTTAAACAAATTGTATTTTGTATTAACTAATGTACAGTCCGCGCAGCGAGAGTTGAGCTCAGGGGAATCGGTAAGGGGGGTGCGTTTACGTCAAAATCCATGGGCGCCGTGTGCCTCATTTTCTATGTGTTGAGTACGTATTAAGTATGTATACGTAAAAATAATTTCAATCAAAATTAGTGATTTTATATATTTAATTTTAGCAATTAAATAAAGACAATTTCAAAAAAAAAAAATATATAAGTGCAATAAAATTATTCTTGGCTTTCATCATCATCATTATATTCATCCGATGATGACGACGAAATTTCGTCATCTTCACTACTATCATTTTCTCCTAAACTTATAATAAATTGGTCCACGACTTCTTCAATTTGACCATCTTTTTCCCAATACTTTTCTTCTATGTCAATTACATGTTTACAATATTTCTGCCAGTTATTTTCAGTTATTGAAGCAATTGCTTCCTCTGTCAATTTTTTTAAATCTTTTAGAGACAAAGCACCTAAATTGTTATTTTCCCTAATATACCTCTTTACGTCAGCCCAAGCAAGTTCTATTGGATTTAATTCACACATATATGGTGGTAATCGTAACGGGATGTGACCGGCTTCTTTTATGATTTCATCAATTTTATAAATTTTTTCTGTTGATTTGTGCCTAACTATCAATTCAAATAAATCTAATTTTCTAAAGTAGGATCACATGGTATGTTATTCATCTGTAGCCATGTAATCATTGTCTGTTTTGTTGAATACTTCGTTGGAACTTTATTCGTGATTTTGGAATGATAAGGTGCATTTTCCATTATTATTACAGATTTTGGAGGTATATTAGGTAATAATTTTGTTTTTAGCCATTTCTCAAAATTCTCTTTATTCATTTGACCATGATAGTCACCACTAGCTGTACCGGCACGAAATATCAGACCAGCGTTTTTTAGAAAACCGCTGACCGAACCGCCATGTACTATTATAAATCTCCCTGTAATAAAATTTCCTTTAGATATTTAAATTCTATAAAATAAATATGAATTATGTATTTAGAAAACCTGTGGAACTAATATTTCCTCTAACACCGAACACATCACTACTTTGTCATCATTTATTTACTGTAAGACCATTGTCTGCCCAAGTTTCATCAATATAGAAAATATTTCTATTTTCAGTACGATGCTTCCTAATTGCTCTTAAATATTTTAATCGCCAAGAAACAATATTAGGTCGTTCAATTAAAATTTTTCTATTGCTCTGACACTTTCGCCAGCAAAATCCATTTGCTTTTAATAATTTGCTTAAAGTTCGGACTTCATACGGAAAATCTTTTTTTTTCTGATTTCTGTTTTCCGACAAGTGGGTACTTGCTTTAAATTTAAATAGAAATCTTCTATTGTGCGCCGAATAACCTACAAATATGCATTTCTTTTATACTTATAATTAATTTTTTTTATTACAATAATCAATATTGTAAACAATGATGACAATAATTTGTATGATAGTTATTTTATTACTGCAATCAGATTTAGTCTATTGTGAGTGAAAATTTCTTTATTGTAATTAATCAACTTTTCATTGTTGCAATCAAATTTAATCTTTTATATTTAAAAATTTCCTTGTTCTAATCAAATAAAACTGCACTGTGATAAACATTAAAAGTAATACATGTGAGAAAGAATGTGAGAAATACCTGGAAATCAAAATTTTCAATTTTAGTATTTATATCAGGTCGGGGCCTTTTCTTTCCCGGAGAATTTAATTTGGAGTTAGGATTATTTAAATTTCTTTTCCTGTCTTCAGTTAGTATTCTTTTTACCGTACTTTGTGAGATACCTGTGTACATTGCAGTTCTTTGCAATTTTGCAATTAATGGCAAGTTAAACCCATTAGTTGCCTCTTCTTCACAAACAGAAGCAACGTTTACAATTATTTCACGGGCATCGCTCTTTATTGTAGAACCTTGTTTATGTTTTCTATTCATTTTCAATAAATTTTTATAATTCGATTTTTTTCGAAAGTTCTGTGCGACAGTTTTATCTTGCGTTACACGCCAATGTTTAAAACGTCACTGACCAATCAACCAAAAAATTAATACTCATGTGTAAGTGACTTTCATGTCATTATTCAATTGTGCAACTGTACTAACAGAGCGGCACATTATTTACATGGACGACAACAATGACAGTAGTGCATATTTTTTCTTACGCTCTCGTGTCATAGTGTATTGTTATTACATTCCATTGGTAGCTCATCTTTCGCTGCGCGCACTGTAGATGTAGGAACTATCCCACTAAATATAAAAGTGATACGGCTCATAATAATTGCTATAGGGGTTAACCTATTTAAAACTATCACATTATTTCGACATTCATTCTAACTTTTCTCAAAATTTGTACTCCATCCCCTGAATATTTAAACAAATTGTTTTTTTTATTAATCAATATAGTTATAAGAACGACCCTATATGTATGTAAGGTATATACCACATCTCTTGAATATTGAAATAATATGAAGGTTATATTATTCCGGATAAATGTATAAACTACTCTACATAATGTTTATACGACAGGTTCCAGTTGAGAGCTGATTTTCCTGAATTTAATAATATAATTACAAAAATTAATGTACAAATTTATATCTCATCCCATTAATAATAAGTAATTTGTTTGTTTTATTAACCAAAGTTCTTGTTTTTCTTGGTGTTTAAACTAATGTTGTTACAATATTTATATTATTAACAAACGTAAAAGACATATCACCGTTCAAAAGACGTACAGGCGTATCTCATTTTTTACAAGTTTACTGTAGAGCAGTTTAAAGAAAAGTAACGCTTTCATTTTCTTGATAAGTTAAACACGATTGATTATAATGTACTTTTACCACTTTTATAGTTAACGATAATTGATAATCACTAGAATTTTGACAAATCGTTGCTGACTTCATTATTAGTATTATTTTTTGACATTTATATGAGATACGTCTTTACGATTTGCTTATAACAAAAGTTGTACCATGATTTACCGAGATACGTCTTCTCAAATTAAAGAGTAAATAGGTTTTAAAGTCAAAATTCGGTATAAAAAATTAACACACAAAATGTAATTATTGTAATAATATATTTTGTAAGCAACAAAAGACAAAAATGATAACATTATGTTGTCTAAAATGACATTTTTTTTACAAAATCTTATAATAAAGTAATGACAGGTAAACCAAACAAAAATAAAATAACATGAGATACAAAATTATTATTCACTTCGTAACTAAAAAAATGTACTTGGTAAAAAGAACTAAAAAATACCCTTGGTAAAAAAAAACTAAACTACAAGCATTGCGATCTAAAACACTTTATTCAGTCGCATGAGGCAAAGATATAAAATTACACGTGTTCAGGTAGCTTCATTACCGGGGTGTTACCTGAGCAAAGATCCATGAAATCATTGTATAGTACGACAAAAGATCTCAAGTTGACGTTTAAATTGTTTTATGGTTGTGGTATCTATTCAAAGTTTTGCTCCAGGTACCCAGCTAAGCACTGGATTTGGAAATCCCAAAGTAATATTAGCATACCTTACTTAATATAGATGGATTACTGTACAACCTGGAAATAATCAGACAGGGATGTATTTAAAATTTTAATACCGTTAATTTCTTAGCAATAATCATTATCTTCGTGGAATTGCAAACAATTTTTGCATAAAAACGAAACTGCTATAACATAATGTTCTTATTACCAAGAGTACATCAACGTTACTACAACTTGTGACAATTATTAGAGTATTTTTCATAAAACATGGTATTAAAATTTTAAATACATCCCTGTCTGGTTATTTCCAGGTTGTACAGTAATCCATCTATATTAAGTAAGGTATGCTAATATTACTTTGGGATTTCCAAATCCAGTGCTTAGCTGGGTACCTGGAACAAACAGTGTATTGTAATGGATTTCGTACAATTCTATACCCTATAGCAGAACGCATAAAGGTCACATTTCTTTCCATACTTTCACTCAGGGAAAAACTTTGAATAGATACCACAACCATAAAATAATTTAAACGTCAACTCGAGATCTCTTGTCCAACTATACTTTAACAGTGATATTGGCCGAGGCCCCTTATTCAAATTATTAAGCTGTGTTGTCAGCACAGATGCATTTTGTCGCTTTCATGTCACTGATCGATAATTTTCATCCACGTGGCTCGTTTTAAAAAACATTTTAGCCAAGTCATTTTTTTTTACCTTGAATTCTATCATGTCTGTCCACTTAAAAGCATTTCCTTTTTCGTCGATTCAAATTGTCCGCACTCTAAGATCTTCACTAAACTTTTTAAAGTCTAAGAAATCATTAAAGCCTAAGGAATACACTTCGTAGGGTTTTGCGTGTCTTGCAAGACGAAAAACTGATAGAAGTTGAGATGGCATAAACAAGTCACTTGCCTTTTTAAGTGCGTACGAAATGGCACTATGTGCCGAATCGCCTCCACTTTGACCTTGATTAGTGGTAAAGAAACGAAGGCTAATTTCATGGACGTGTTTTAGTTGCAATACACTATACAAGAGAGCTCCTGCTACGATGGAATTGCGATTTTGTCCTCCGCAACTATCTGTGAATAAATCGGCGGAATGAACTTCTTTTTCGTCGTACTTTTGCAGCGTTTTAAACAGTGCTGTTGAAATTTCAGAGGCGCCTCGTCCACTGTCAGACTCGTTCCACGTAAAACAATAGCAATCTCGAGAAGTTATATCGTAAAAAGTTAAATTGTAGACAGCAAACCTTCTTTTATAAAAAATAGCACTGTAACAGTGGGGGTTGACGACGATGAAGGCGATGAATGTTGTCATTTTTACTTCGAGGAGGACATGATGATATTTCAGAGCTAGAAGCTCTGGCCTAAAGTCAGTCCGAACCATGTCAGATGACTGCTACCGAGTCGTTAACTACATTACGACTATCAGCTTACCACTAAGACTCTAACTCCTAAGACTCTACTTACGACTATCGACTCTACTATACTGACTCTACTGATTCTGCCTCTGACTCTGACTGTACTGACTCTACTAAATTAAATCCTATTTATATCCTAAAAAGTGCTAGGGTTGGCAATGTAACTATTACGCACATTGCACGTGGATAAGTTACAAAACGTTAATAGGTTATTAAACTTTACGAAATATTACTTGTCCACGGTGCATTTTTGTTAACGCGCAATTTATATTACGAAATCTATCAAACAATAATAATTTGGAATAATTAGTCAATTACTGTTACATTACCACCGCTTGAAGATTTTAATTATACCTTCGCAGAAGATATAATTAAATCCATTGTTCTGAATCTATGATTCGTGTTGTGGCCGGTATTATCATAGTCTGCTTAATCAGCAAAGACGGCCGTTGCTATTTGCTGAAGTCAGCATTTTGCTGACCTACCAACACCAGAGTCATAGACCTCAGAAAATATGACAAGCCGTAACAAGATGAAAAGCCTTGTCATTTTTCATCTTGTTACAGCACCATCGTTCGATATGGGTAAGTAAATTACCTGTTGAAGATCAAAACACATACAAAGCAAATTGTGATCATTTTGGGCGGAAACCTTAGAAGAGTTTTCGATAGCATGTACAGCTTCTTTGGAATTTGTGTGCTCGTCAAAAATATCTTGCATTTTCAATTTCATTTCTACAGATCCTTCGTGGTAAGTTTTACACAAACTGCACTGGTCTTTCTTTGGTCTGTGGAATGAGAGGTTCATACTTTTGAAAACCGTTCGGTACGTTGTGAAACACGGTTTTTGGGTGTTGTGTCCCCACTCATCTAAAAGCATAGTATACATTTTTTTAATGTTAACTCACCATGCAAGTATTCTCGGGTGCTATCTTTTGGACAATAATGTGACTCCGCTCTTTGAAATCGATTAATGTGATGCAGAATCAGTTTCCTGTTAGCTTCATCCTTTAATGCAGCTGCATTACATCTTTCACCACGGCGATCCTTTCGGATTACATCAGTACTTTTAATTTTTTCAAGTGCTGTTCGAATGGATTTTTCGCTGACACTTAACGTGTTCATGAATAATCTGCGACACACTTTGAGTGTGTTTCCTTCCAATGGAAGAAAAAAGATATTTGTATTTTGACGTCTAGATTCTTTTTTAGCTGTCGTGCTTGATTTTTTGGGTACCTGTTTAACGTATCTCGCAATAAATTCCCGTTGTAGTTGGATGTCACTTAAGTTGAAAAAGTCTTGCCATATACCTTGCCTACATTCTTCACTGAACTTACCACAAAACCTACCACCTTTTTTACACCATTCAGTATTGCACATTGGACCTAGTGCCCGTCCCTTAACAGTTTTTTTTTGTAGCCACTGAAACGTATTCAGCACCACTGCGACGTAAAGCCTGAGCCACTTTTTCTCAAGTTCATATTCCCTTGAAGCCCCCTCCACTTTAAAATCTTCGGGAATCCTTTTCTAATTATCTATAATTTTCTTTGTCTTACGCTACTTTTTATTACGCGAATTTATGGTAGAGTCTTCACTTTCAATGTCACTGATGCGATGAGTGTCACACGTAGGTAATTCCTC
This sequence comes from Stenolophus ochropezus, assembly GCA_035578165.1. Classification (NCBI taxonomy): domain Eukaryota; kingdom Metazoa; phylum Arthropoda; class Insecta; order Coleoptera; family Carabidae; genus Stenolophus; species Stenolophus ochropezus. The sequence goes on along the minus strand of JAQOWZ010000003.1, from coordinate 15,635,165 downwards.
AATGACAAAATGATCCCAGCACAAAAGAATTGAGCATCAAAAATAGGAAACCTCTCTTTTGCAGCGACGAACTTCGCATGTCTGGACATAAGTGGGATCTTCTCGATCACTTAGTTCAATATTTGCAAACGGATCATCTTCATCTAAATCATGGCGATTTAGTAAGTCAAAGTTTTGAATCTTAAACTCTGAAGATAACATTGCCGACTCAGCTGATGTCTCCCCGTGTTCCAATTCTCTTAGGGACACTGCAATAGTATCATTATTCACATAATTTGTAGTTTCTTCTATTAATTTATTAAATGGTTTATCGTCATCATCAATGGTTTTTAAATCGCTTGTTGTTTTTTAAACTATTTTGCTGAAAGGTTTATTATCGTCACTGGAACTTGTCCCTGATCGATAATTTTCTTCTTCTGTCGTAATTATTGTGCCAAAATACCATTTGCATTTATACCGCATTTTTACATGAGTGCCAACTTCAAATTTAACATTGTTTTCAACTGTTTTTAATTCACTGGTGCATACACAGTTTACAGAACCATCGTTCCATTTCACCAAAACATCCATTTTCTACGAAAATTATAAAAAATTAATAAAGTTTCATTAATTTAAAAGTTTTACTTACATTTGTTGTAATATTAACTGCGTCATTGTTTGGATCGTCATGTCATATATGAATCATTACATTCCAAATTACAATGAGTAGCGCATTTACAACATAATATAAAATATATTTTACAAATGTATAATTTATTGATGTTTACATTAGTTTCTCTGCCCTTTAATGCCTGGCATGTGTCGGCGAGCTGCTCTTTTGTATGGGCGGTAGGTATTGAAATAAAAGAACGTCAGTCGTGCAATAAAGTAACAATGTTTAATTTAGATATATAAAAAAATCATAGATTAAAGACCACCAAAGTTGATTGCGTTGGGGTAGGGGCAGTATGGCAGAACAATAATAACAGAAAACTTCTAGTTTTTATATTTCAAATAAAACCAATACATATACAGTGCAGTAATATGAGATCCTACCTTTCGCGCGACCCAGGGTAATTAAAAAACTCATTAACTGGCGCAATTGTCTAATAAAAATTTTTGATATGTAATTGTTATAGGAATTTGCGATAAATATATTTGAAATTTTTATTGGGGAAATTGTTTATGTATGTATGTTTAATTTTGCGAATGTTGGAATGTGATATTGGTATAAAAATTTCCATTATGTCCTATAATTAAGTACTAATTGAAATTAAATATTGTGTACAATGAAGTATTTGAAAGATTATGAGTATTGAGTAAATGGGATTTAATATTTTTTAACGAAATGTAATTTTAATAATGTGCATATTTAGGTAACGATAATTACCTATAATGGTGAGATTAAAGTAAATGCTTAGAAGTTTTGAGATTCAATAGGGTGAACTAAGAAGTATTTGAAAAATTATGAACATTGAGTAAATAGGGTTTTAAATATTTTCTAACGAATTGTATTTCAATAATGTTCATATTTAGTAATGATAATTGCTTGTAATGCGACCATTAAAGTAATTAATTGATATTTTACTAAATATCAATAAAAATATTAATTGTACATAATTTGTATATCTTAAAATGTAAAATATATTTTAAATATGAAGACCATTTCTTCGTATATGATATTTTTTGTATAAATTCTTGTTCAAAATATTTATTTCTTTAGTATACAGTTTCTTCTCGTGCTGTATATTTGTGTATTAAACATCACCAGCATCATGGCATCAAAGTTCAACATCCTCGAGAACATCGTGATCAGAGAAGCAGACCCGGTGGTGACCGACGCCGAGATCAGGGAGGTGGACCCCGTGGTAATCGTGAATGAAAGGGGCTCCTGTTCTCCTTTAGCGACTCAGGTAATCGAGGATGATAGCACCTATGACCTGGATGAGCTACTTCATGAGGCAGCAACTCAGATGGTGGCAATGCCACTAAAAAGACAACGCGAGGACGCTGATGAAGAAGAAATACCACGGAAACAAGGTAAACATTCAGACATCGACGAACCATTTGAACAACTGCTCCTAGAAGAGGAGAAAGAGGAAAAGGCCCCCATGAACGCTTGGGAAGAAGCTGCATTCCTAGGAGAAGACGCCCATCTTGGTCTGCTGCTTGGAGATGCTAAATCCATAAAAGTATACGCATTACCGCCCAATAAAGATACCCGGGATAATAACGACAGGTTGCGGGACGTCCTATCGTTTGCAGGTCGCTGTTCGTTTGGTAGGAGATGTCAGAAGAAAACTTTTCGGTAACATCCGAAACTATGAAAAGTTTATTAACTTTGTAAAGGATGTGAAAAACAATAAAGTGTCGGTGAACATTTCGAAATATATCGGAAGTGTACAGTTTACTGTATTGCTAAAAAGGTAATTAAAATATAAAATTAATAAGTATTTAGTTTTAAATGAAGAGCAAATAGACGATTTAGTTAGTTTAGAGTTAGTTATAAGTAAACACTTATTAGAATATAGCGTAAAATATTTAGATGTTAATAATATATATATGTAAAAATATTCTACAAAATAGTTATATTCATAGTTTAAGATTTAGTGTAGATATAGATGTACGTTTATATAATATTATACATATAGAAAATTTAGTTTTTAAAAATTTATTTATAGAATTATATACTTATTATAACAATAAAATTAAAAAAGATACAAAATGTGTAGGCAGCTTCATCAAAAGAAAAAAGAAATATGTAATTAAAAAAAAATAGAAGTTTCTCTTTGTTATTGAAAACCTCTCAAAATATTGTCATTAAAATCACATTAAATATTGGAAGGTAGGATAAGTAATCAGGTATAAAAGGACAGGTAAAGATATTTCAGTTAGTAATAATCTGCAGCTGAGTAGGAGTTAGTAAGTGAGTGAGTGACAATGGATCAACAATACGAAAATTTCTTCAGCATCTTGCAACAAGCACAATACGACGCAAATTTGATAGAAGAAAATTTAAATCAGCTCGGCCGGGGTGAAGAAAATCTTGCTCGTTTTTCTATTGTTTCGGATGTTGAAAGTCATTCAAGACTATTCAATGTTGCGGGGCGAAAAGTAACATTCCGTATGATTGATCCACCACGGGTTGAAGATTCTGTGCTATGGTTCTATAATGGTGAAAAATCTGTCACGGGGTATGTCATGGAGTCTACAGAACCTACAGATTACGTAGGTTTTATTTTTCAAACGCCTCGTCTGGAAAATGGACCAGCATGGCTCAGTTTTCGCCGGGTGGATCAATTGCATATCGACATGGTTTGGGAGGCTATGGAGCGAATATTACAAAGTAATCTCGAAATATTTACGGATGATCAATTCGTAATAGAAATGACCAAAGTCTCAATGCCAGCTGGTCGAGGAAAACTGCGGGGTCACGGTTTATCATATGCGGAGTTCTGCCGAAGGACACACGGCGTAATAGACATTATAAATAAGGACAATTTATGTTTACCTCGTGCACTAGTGATCGCTGAATCTTTATACAAAAAAGAAAACTGTTTTAAAGACATAGTGAGTGATAAATTTGGAATCCAGAGTACGCGGGCACGTGAATTGTTAGTTCAGGCAAATGTAAAAATTAATGAAAATAGGGCCGGTATTCCTGAACTCACTGATTTTCAAAGGTATTATTCTCAATACAACATATGTGTATATGAGTATAATACTCGAGCAAAGGTGATTTTTGAAGGTGCAACAGGACAAAATCTTCCAAGACTGAATCTTCTGTATTATCAAAATCACTATACATTGATTAAAAGTTTAACGGCCACATTTTCATGTAAATATTTTTGCGAACCGTGTCATGTTCCGTATTACGTAAGACATAGATACAGTTGTGAAAATACTTGTTATTATTGTAAATTTTCCCCTCCATGCCCACCTGCTCTGGAATTAATAAACTGTGATGTATGTAACAGAAACTTTCGTGGACAAGAGTGTTATGATAATCATAAAAAATCAGTAGTCTGTCAACGTTTAAAAAAATGTGACAAGTGTTTGAATCTCTACCGGTGCGAAAAAAAGGGACGTCAACATACATGTGGTGAGTCATTTTGTAATTTTTGTGAAGACTTTAAAAAATTCTGGACATATGTGCTATATACTGAAACACAATACACTTAAAAGACAAAAGTTTATTTATTTACTATGATTTTGAAACGCGACAAGAAAAACCTTAAGCTTCCGAGACGTACGGACGTGTCGGGCGAGCGAAGCAAGTGATGATAGCGTTGAGATTGAATATTAATATTAAAATAATTGTATGAGAATTTATTGTAATAAACACAACAAAATCTATAAAAAATATTGCTGTGCAGAAGTACCGCGGAAAAAATTAAAACCAAAACATACAATGACAGAAAACAAAAATGTCAACAGTGAAAATCTTTCCACGAGTGAAACCATAGCAACAGTAGATCCAGTTAATAAAGAAAGTGAAACTAGTGTTACGGACAACCAAACAGTGCTAAGACAAACAGAAAATAAAATAAATAATAACCAAAACCAACACGTGGTTGGAGGCAGCGCCACCATGTCAAAGGTGGCGGAAAAAATAAAGACTCTTTTTAATGCGCATGAAAACACAGCCAGCACCAGTGTACACCAGCGTAAAAGACAAGCAAGTGAAAGCCCAGCAACAGCCGGGGGTGTATCGCCGCCCCTAAGTTCACCCAAAGCGACAACATCGTCTCTCCAACAGCGCAATAAGCGCAGACGCCATTCACAGCCACAGCAACGCAAGTCAACGAGCAATAGGTTCGAAATGTTAGCCTCACTATCAGACACGGGCATCTCCAGCTACAACGACAGCGACGAAGAAGACGCCGACAATCCCGTGCACATCCCATCCACAGGCACGCGACAGCGAGCACCTGCTCTAGTGGTAATTGCTGGAAAAACCACAAACCACACAGATCTCATAAACACACTAAAATCAAACATTAAAAAAGGTTTTACCATCAAGTACACAAAAAATAACACCAACCTATCCCTAGACGACATACAAGAAAAAAGTTCCTTGGTGGAAACACTCAAGGAATCAACCACACAATTCCACACGTACACAGACACACATAACAAAACAAATGCTTTTATCCTCCGCGGCCTGGACAATGATTCAGAGCCAGAGGAACTGAAGCAAGCACTAAATGAAAACAAAATAAATGCACTAAAAATTTTCAGAATGACAACAAACTACAGACCACTATTCCTGGTAGTCACGGGCGCAGCTGTCACCCTGACCAGTCTCCAGAGAAATGTCCGACATCTGCTCCACACCAGCGTGTCCTGGGAGAGACACAGGAACAAGAAAGAAATAACTCAATGTCACAACTGCCAAATGTGGGGGCATGCTACCTCCAACTGCGGCCGAAGGCCGACATGCCTCAAATGTGCAGAGGAACACGAAACAAGAAAATGCACCAAATCCCGGGATACACCTGCTAAATGCGCAAACTGTGGCGCATCACATCCAGCTAACAGTGTAGAATGTCAAGTCTACATATACAAGCTAAGAATGAAAAACTCCGCCGCCAACAGCAGTCGCCCGCAAAACCCAGGTACGTGCCAGCACCTCTCCCTGCCAGGAATGTCTGGACATCTGCCCCTAACAATCACCAGGAAGCAGCCATCCCTCTGGACGCCCGGTACTTCCCAGCGCTGCCCCAGCGCCCCGCCCCCAGACAACCAGCAGCCGACCCCAATCGACCACCAGCCGCCCCCCAGGATGCCCGCTACTCACAAATGATGCCCCTCAGCCAGCCTGCAGCCTACCCCAAACAACAACACCCGCACACAACACGCAGCCAACAGCAAAACAACAATCAACAACCTTCGGTAATCACAAACACAAATACCTTTGACACTAGCAGCACTGAAACAATATCTGACCTCATGAATGAAATTAAAAGATTAAACAGCCTGATAAACTTAGATAATTTATTAATTGCAGTAAGAGCATTAAACGACCTATTGTCCAGTGCTACTAGTGCCGAGGATAAATTTAAATTTAAATTTACACAATTCACATCACGTATTTAAACATACAACATTTAAAACAATGACTAACATTTATTCCTGGAACGCAAACGGCATTTTTCACAAAAAAGGCGAACTAATCCATTTCTTTCATAAACATAATGTCCATATCATGCTTATCAGTGAATTCCGTCTCTCCCCCACACATAAATTCCAAATCAAAGGTTACACATCCCATCGCCAAGATCGCCCACATCAACCTCATATAGCAGTCGGAGGAGTACTCGTACTAGTTAAGCATAATATCCCTCACACACGTATCCATCTTCCTCTCCAACAAATCGAATCCCTTTGCATCAAACTAGCTGATAACACCCATATCATAGGAATTTATAACCCCCCCCCCCCCCCACAACAAAAAATCACCCATCATGCACTAAACTCATTAATTAGTATAGGGAACAAAGTCATTGTAATGGGAGACTGGAATGCGAAGCACCAAAGCTGGAACTGCCACGAGCCTAACACAAACGGTAACATATTGTATTCATACATTCACTCACACAATGTCATACATCTGCACCCACCCACACATACACACTATCCTCCAGCAAACACAAATCCCAGCACCATCGACTTCCTTATTCATAAAAATATCTCCCACATAACAAATCCCACGGCAATCACAGAACTTAACTCTAATCATTTACCTATCCACATAAAACTAAATAAACATTATATTTAACCAGAACATGCACACACCAAACGTATCTACTCAAAAACCGACTGGCATGAATTCAGAAAAACTCTCGATGCACACATCACCATAAACCCTCACATAAACAGCACAATAGATATTGAAACAGAAGTACAAAAATTAACAAAAGCAATCAATCAATCACTTCATAAACACACACAAACAGTAAAATGTCAGCCATTCAAAGATCATCTTCCCGCAAATATCATACACCTCATCACACATAGGAACAGTGTGAGAAGACTATGGCAGCAATCTAGAAGCCGAATACACCAAAATACAGTCACCACACTAAACGCACAAATCAAATCCCAAATCACAATATTCAGAAACGAATCTTGGCGAAATAAGCTCCTTTCTCTAAATCCTAACGATATATCCCTCTGGAAAATAACCCAACAGCTCAAAAAACCCTTCAAACCCATCCCTGAATTATCCCATAATAACACCATCCTACATAAGGACGAAAAAAAGCGGAAACAATAGCAAAAACTTTTGAACAAGTCCATATCTTTAACCCAAATAACACTTCAGACCAAAAAGCCCTAACACAAGAAACAATACACTTCTTGAACCAACCCTTTCAACCCAAACCTACACAACTATCCACACTACTGACCAAACAGAAATCCTGAAAGTCATCAAAACCTTCCCGAACCAAAAATCTCCTGGCCCAGATGGAATTCAAAATATTGTCCTAAAAAAACATATCAAAAAAGGCACTGGTACAACTAACCTACATCATAAATTCCATCATTCGCCTGCATCACTTCCCCACCTCATGGAAACTCGCCCATGTAGTCCCTATACCCAAACCTAACAAAAATCCAAACCTACCAACAAGCTATCGTCCTATCTCCCTCCTGTCCACGCTATCCAAAATCACAGAAAAAATCATCCTAACCCGTACAAATAAACAAATAACCAAACATAACCTCATTCCTCACTACCAATTTGGCTTTAGACCCAAACTTAACACTACCCAACAAATAGCACGAATCTTGACCGATATCAATGTTAACTAGAATAAAAGCAAGGTCACGGTTATGGCTCTACTGGACATCGAAAAAGCTTTCGATAAAGTATGGCAGTCAGGGCTAATATAAAAATGATACGTGCTAAATTCCCACCTACACTAACACTACTAACAAACTCCTACCTAACTAACAGAAAATTTAAAGTAAAAATAAATACGTGTATTTCATCCCCACACCCTATCCTAGCCGGCGTACCCCAAGGAAGTTGCCTCGGCCCTGTGTTGTTCATCCTCTACCTTTACGACTTCCCCACGTTCCCATACACCCAATCAGCGCTGTATGCAGACGACACGGCACTCTATGCGAGCTCACATAGTGCCGAGGTTGCCAATAAACAGCTACAAATACACCTCAACATCCTCACCCCATACTGGGCTAAGTGAAAAATCCACATAAACCAACAAAAAACAGAAACGATAATTTTCACAAGAAAGAGAACCAATACTAAAATCTACACCCCTCTCAAACTTCATGATCATCAAATAACACCGTCACCTACAGTAAAATACCTCGGATATACCCTAGAGCCCAGACTTTTCCACCTAAAACATATTAAACACACGATACAGAAAGCTGCCATAGTCTTCAAATCACTATATTCACTCATAAATCGCAATAGTCAAATGTCACCAGAAAACAAACGCCTCATATACACATCAATCATTAGACCAATTCTCTCATATGCAGCACCAGCTTGGTGCTCCGCATCCAAAACCGCTCTCTCACCCATACAACGATTCCAGAACCGATGTCTGCGTCTTATACTTGGCGTAAACAGATTCACTAGAATCGTAGATCTTCACACTAAAACACAGCTTCCACTTATTTACGACTACATCTAAGACATATCACAAAAATTCTACCTATCACTCCCACAACACAATCCTCTCACCAAAAACATTACCCAAAACAGATATCATAACACCCCATTCATAATTAAACATCCCTTACCATATCAGTCATTACCCATTTTCAAAACACGCGACCAGGAATAATTTATCAAAATAAATGAAAACGTTACTCATTTAGGTCTTAGGTTTTAAAGATAGTCTGGGTTAAGCTCATGTTTTTGAAGAAGGTTTTTGTTAAATTTTTCCTTCAAACAATAATGTAAAAATTAGATATCATATGAAAACCTGTAGCAATTAATGTAAAATTACTTATAAGAGAGTAAATAAAACTGAAATTAGATTGTAAAGCCATCCACGCTAGGAAAATCTTACATAAGCAAAAAACTGTAACAGCCCTTATTTGTACAGCCATGTGGGGAGATCGCGTTGTGGCACATACTCTCATTTGCAAGGGAATGAACATATCACAGTGATCAGTGATTCCCATTCCATAGGGACTTGTGAGTGTTACGGCCTGGTTACAGCCCACATGCAAACAAAACGCTGCGATGTATAAATAAAAATATCAAATAAATAAATTAATAAAAAAAAAGAAAAACCTAATGCTTCGAGTGTTGAACACGAAGTGAATTTATGTGTGGCTCAACAGTCATGTTCCACTTGTTACTCCCATGCCAACATAAAACAATTTTGTAGTTCATGTGGCATTCGCCAACATATTTTTGCTGACAAACCGGTTAAAATTTTTTTTAAATATGTAGTTTTCCCGAGATCTTTTTCCTCAGTAATATGCATTGCACATAATGCCAAAGCCTTCGACGCCCAATTTATTTTAAAATATTTAGTAAAAGAGGAAAAATTTAAACCAAAATTAATTTTAAACGGCTGTAAAATAATGATGATTCAGTATAATCATATTAAATTCATTGATTCCATTAATTATCTCCCTATGCCTTTATCGGCATTACTTAAAGCATTAGATTTACCATCAACAAAAAAAAGGCTTTTTGCACATCCGGGCGTAAAAGTCGGACAAATAACATTGTTTTAAGGGCGAAATGACACTCTTTTTCGCCCGAGGGCGAAAAAGTAGTCATTTTCGCCCTAGAACTTTTCGTGCCCAGTTAAAATAATTACATCTATGATTAATTAATTTTTATTAATATAGACTCCGCGACCTTGGAAGACTTCCAGCCTCCTAATCGCTTGAGAGAAAGAGTATCTCCACCTTTATCAGCAAGTATTGTAGCACTCGTCCGTCTAAAGCAATGGCCGGTATACGATTGTGCCTCCGGAAGCTTTAAATATGTAGCTATTTTTGAAGGACAGGAACCAAATGATTTTTTTCCTACTGGTTGGGTCGAACACTTTCCTTTCCTATAACACAGGAAGAAGCGCTTGTGTGTACAATGATTCGGGCGTAAAATTGCATGTTTTCTAAATATCTCTACAAAATTTAGCGGAAGCTCTTCATCATTTAATACAGTAAATTTTCTTTCAACATTAGTTTTAGATTCTCTTATTTTTATAATTAAAGCAGATCCTACATCACTTATATCATCAGTTAATAGCATACATAATTCCTCTCTCTGACATACTCCTGCTATACCTAGTATTAATGTTACCTATTAAAATGAAAATGATTAGTGGATTTATTTTATTAGAAAACAATTTTTACCTTCATCATTAAGTAGTCTTCGTCAGGAGCTTCTGTAATAAATTTTATTATGTTTTCTCTTGAAAGAACTTTGGATTTCTTTGGCTTAACACCATCAGAAGTTCTTTTTAAGAAGGCAATAAGTTTCGGAAATGTATTAATTTTAATATTCTTATTAATAGCGAGACTTGTTCTTATCATTGAATAATGAGACCACAGAGTAGAAGGTTTGCAGGAACTTGATTTTGGACTAAAATAAGCCAAAAGTACCGTTTCTGAGAAATCTCTAACTTGGTTTATGTCGCACCATTTCATAAATTCACTATAAGCCTTTTCATACACAAGCCGTGATTTCTGTGGCAGCAAATTTCGTGATGCATTCTCTGCGGCTAGTTTAATTGCATCTGAGAGTTCAGTTTCTGTACTATTTTCATCCATTTTTATAATAAATTTTTGACGTGTCACCGCTTTTTTGCTACTTTGTTTACTTACTACTTGCTTGTTTTCATTGTTATCCATGACAACGTACAGATGTCAAATAGACTACTATGATCTGAATTTGATTTGAACATCGTTTTACTTTGATCGCGGTGATGAAGTAATACTACTTCGGATGTGAAAAAAATATTGTATGTATTACGAGCGAAATATATTTTGGCTCTAGGTGCATTGTGACCCTCCGCTGCGCGTCGGGCTTCAATTTTGCACCGCGGGCCAAAATCTATATCATTTCGCCCTTAATACATAAATAGCTATTTTTCCTCATTTGTTCAATACACTAATAAATAAAAATTGTTAAGGTCCAATGCCTTCTGCTGAATATTACAAGGTAGACTATATGTCTATTTCAGTACGGCAAATTTTTTTGAGTTGGTATAATAAACAGATAGAGAAGAATGCTATATTTGATATGGAAAAAAAGATCGTCGAGTATTGTGTGTCGGATTACATATTTTGCGTCGGGCATGCGATAAGTTTCGGGAAAATTTTATTCAAGATGGCAAGGTTTGTCCGTTTTCTGAAGCCGTTACCATTGCTTCTGCATGTAATCGTGTTTTCCGTAGATTATTTTTGAAACCTAACACAATAGGTATTATACCACAGAAAGGCTACAGGTTGAAAAACAATCAATCTAAAATAGCCTTGATGTGGTTATTACATCAGGAAAATGTTAGAGGAATCAAAATTCAACATGCAGGCAATGGTACGGAAGCAGTAATTGACAATTTATTTAAAGTTGATGGTTACTATGCATCTAATAAAATGGTTTTTGAATTTTTGGGGTGTTTTTGGCACGGATGTATTTTATGTTATGTGACGAAGTGTCACTAACCTGGTTTCCGTTTCGCAACCACGGACACTCCCTATTACTCAACCAACACTGTTCCGTCATCTGAGTCATCCGATCATCATCTTATCAAGCCTTCCAAACCACAGGGAAGCTGTTTATAACCATTTTTTCACCAAGCACATGGTCTAACCTAATTTCGAGACCACGTGCCCAGCCAAGTGACAGTTCCAGATTCACCTACAAAACCACGTTCATAAAACATCACCCTGTTACTAATAATCATACTCACATTAAACATCTCTGCGTAAAATGTATATTTTCACAGTTATACAACTTTACAGAAAGCTGTCAAAGACACCACCAAGACGCCACTGTGCAGATGCGGCAAATATCCGTACTTCCGACCGAAGCCGAGATTCAAATGTCCAAAGAAGTGAAATATAATTTGTGAAATATTCTAAAATAACATAAAATGTAATAGGAAGGAAATCTTCTTGACTGACGGATGGATGAGAAATATTAATTTGTAAAACGCAGGGAAGTCAAACAACGACAATTAGAATAAAATTAAATTTTATTAAACAGAAATAACAATATATTAGAACTCTCCATCTTTGTCGTACAATTTGTTTAAACGAGTTTAATTAGTAATCGGGGTATAAATGCGGCCTCCGAGGCTAAGTTTGATCACTTGTTTACTAGCTTCTGATAGCGACATAAACTGAGTTTCCTAGCGACAACTGCGATTTATCTCCGAGAGACACAGAACTACCGACCGACTTTTTGTAGGTAAGACCGTATTACCGTCCTGACCGCTAACCCCGACGAGTAGAACTTTAAGCTGGCGTTCAGTTTGGTGATACTCGTCGTCCTGACTCCGACCGGTGACCACCGCGACGATACCACCTGAAGCTGGCATCCAGTTTGGTAGTATTCCTCTTCCTGACACGACCGCGACCCATTCCTACAGTACAGCCTCAAGCTGGTATCTGGTTTGGCTGTACTTCCTTTCAGACCGTGATAAATTCAGACCGCGACTACGACCGTGACTTCCCAGCGTTAACGTCGTATGGAACCGAAGGATCTGCATTAAAAATTTGTTTTTTTAGTAATTCTGGATTTTAGTATTATCACCCTGGCCTAACCGACCTAGAGCTTCCGTGGCACCTTATTTTTCTTCCAGGAACCGCTGATTGGCGCCCGAGAAAAACCCGACCCCCTGGAGGAAAACCACGACATCACGGTCCGACAAGTAGTAGCGGCCCAAGTGATCGTCACAAATTGGCGGCCCGAGCAGGGACTCATCATCTTCATTCGGGTAACACTAGAATTACAGAGAAGCCGACACCATGCCGCAGGAAGGAGACTCCGGGTGCCTCAGTAACCCAACAGACTGTTTCACCGTCATCACCAATCGCGACAACAGACAACCACGACGCGTCAACCAGACGCCCCGCTACCAGCAACATATGCGACGTCGTACGCAAATGGAATGTTGCGTTCGACGGCAAAACCGACCCGGTCGCATTCCTGGAGAGAGTAGCCGAACTAGGAGACAGCTACGGGTTCAGCGACGACCAGCTGATGCTGGCACTACCCGAGCTGCTCCGAGGAAGTCCGCTGTTATGGCTCCATAACATGCGTCAGGATTGGCGTAGCTGGACGGACTTCCTGACCGACTTTCGCCTCTTCTATATGGGCTCCGACTATACCCTAAGACTAGAAGAAGAGATTAGTCAACGCAGGCAACGAGCCAATGAAAAAGGGCGTGAGTACCTCAACGCGATAAATACCTTAATTCGCAGACACGGCAGACTACGACCCCAGGAGGCCATATATCGGGTGTACATGAACCTTCTGCCTGAATACCGCCAATACATCCGTCGTCGAAACATCAGCAGCATCAGGGAGTTGATGCAAGAGATCGAAGAGTATGAGCGGCTACAACAAGACCTGAAGGCAACTACAACCACACCACGCCTGCACGTAGTGTCCGCCGAGCCTTCGAAACCGATGACAAGCACCAGCCAACCCAAGGCGGACGCATCGGTACTATGTTGGCGGTGTGGACAGCACGGGCATCTCCGACAGGTGTGCAAGAACCAACAGAAACTGTTCTGCTGGAAATGTCACAAACAGGGAGTGATGACCAGAGACTGTGGCTGCCAGAAGAGGTCGGGAAACGGGATGTGAGCTGCGCCGATACGGGGCTGGAACAGCTTTCATCTTATCAACGCCCCGCAAATTCAATTTCCCAACCGGAAGAGCCTACCCAGCTGCCAGTCATTCATGGGAATGACATCACCGACAATAGGCTTTCCCTAACGGTGGAAATAAAAAATAAAAACATAAGAGCACTAGTGGATACCGGTGCGATGTACTCTTACCTTGACGCCACCATTGCGGCAAAGCTGCGTGACCGGAAGAATCCCTTGCAGCAAGCAGACCACCAGCAGGTACAGTTAACCAATGGTGCAACTGTGACAACCACAGGGTCGCTCCAAGTGAGATGTATACTAGGTGGAGTTTGGCGACGGGTCAAGTTCCAAGTACTTGAGAATCTCACGTGTCCGGCAATCCTGGGGATGGACATACTACAAATGTACGGCGTGAGTATAAATATCCAGCAACATGCCGTCACATTTAACACACCAAGTAGAGGAGCCGCCTGGCTTAATACTATGACGTCCACAGGTCCAGAGGCAACCCTAGCCACTTTCCTCGAGGAGGAACTAAGCAAGTTCGCTGATGTCACCGGTATCACACCTAACATAAAACATCAAATTAGACTAAAGGACAAAACGCCAATAAAACAGCGATATTTACCTCACAATCCTAAGATGCAGGCAATCATCAACAAAGAGGTAGATCAAATGTTGACGGATGGCATCATCGAAAAGTCCCAAAGCCCGTGGAGTTCCCCAGCTGTCATCGTGCGAAAATGGGACGGGCGGCCCCGTTTCTGCATCGAATTCCGGCAGCTCAACACGGTGTCTGAGAAGGACGCATACCCTCTCCCTTACATCACGGCAATTTTGGACAAGTTACGAGGGGCCGCGTATTTCTCCACGCTGGACCTGAAGAACGGCTACTGGCAGGTCGCACTTACGGAGCAAAGCAAGCCGCTGACCGCATTCACCGTTCCAGGGCGCGGTCTCTTCCAGTTCCGAGCCATGCCGTTCGGGCTACACGCGGCCCCCGCCACGTTCCAAAAGCTGCTGGACACCATCATCGGCCCAGAACTGGAACCGCACGCATTCGCCTACCTTGACGACATTGTCGTGGCCAGCACTACTCTGGAAGAACATATTGCGCACCTGCGAGAAGTGTTCACAAGATTGAGAGCAGCTAACCTAAAAATCAACCCAGATAAGTGGGACATGTGGTGTCGTCCAAGAGCATTGAGACCGATCCCGACAAGGTGCAGGCGATCAACGACATGCCACCGCCATCAACGGTCAAGGAACTGCGACAATTCTTAGGTGCTGCGTCATGGTATCGGCGGTTCGTAGAACACTTCTCCACCGTGGTCGCGCCGTTAATGCTTCTGCTCCAGAAAAAGCAGCCCTGGATCTGGGGAGTACCACAAGAAGAAGCGTACCGACAATTTTAGCGTGCGCTGACCACTACGCCCGCTCTTGCCTGTCTTAACTTCGAGGAACCGTTGATCCTCCAGACGGACGCTTCCAACGTCGGCATCGGGGCGGCATTAATACAAGGAAGCCTGGACGAGCCAAGGGCGATAGCCTACATCAGCCGGTCACTCTCTGCCGCCGAGAAGAACTACGATGTATCGGAAAAGGAGTGTCTGGCCGTAGTGTGGGCCATCAAAAAGCTGCGTAGCTACTTAGAGAGCTACCACTTCACTGTCGTCACGGATCACCAGGCCCTTAAATTCCTGGACCGACTAAAGGACCCAACCGGTCGTCTAGCTCGATGGGCAGTCCTGCAACAATATGATTACGATGTCGTATTCCGCAAGGGGAAATTTAATCATTTAGCCGACATGATAAGCCGGAAACCCTTACCGGCACTGAACGTAGTTGTTGCAGGATGCCCATGGTATGACCGTATGCTCCAGGAGGTCAACACACGCCCAGGAGAGCATCCCGACTTCCGGGTGGAGGACGGCAGGCTCTACCGACGGTTCTGGGACTCCGCCGATCTATCAGACACTGAGCCGCACCGGGAGTGGAAGCTGTGCGTACCCACAGCACAGCGCAAACAGATCCTGGCCGAGAATCATGACCATCCTACAGCAGGGCACCTAGGGATTGCCAAGACGTTGGCAAGATTAGCCCTGCGGTACTATTGGCCGGGAATGTATCGCGTGGCTACCACTTACGTTCGAAGGTGTAGCAGCTGTCAGCGATTCAAGGCAGACCAGCACGGCCCCGTCGGTCGCATGGGTCCTCCAAAAGTTGGGCAAAAGGATATCAGTACGTGATCGTGTTTCAGGATCGACTCACCAAATGGATTGAATGACGACCATTGCGACAAGCCAATGCATCCGCCGTGGTACTAGCGTTCCGTGAGTTGGTACTGTGTCGCTATAGGTGTCCCAAAACATTGATCACGGACAACGGCACCGAGTTCGACAACCGCACCCTGCAGAAGTTCTTGCAAGAGTACGGAATCCGCCAGCCGAAGACGCCGCCGTACACGCCGTAGACCAACCCAGTGGAGCGTGTGAATAGGGTGCTGAAACCTATGTTGGTCCAATTCTGCCAGGACAACCAGCGAAACTGGTATTCGCTATTACCAGAATTTGTCCTGGTCATCAACAGTAGCCGACATAGTTCCACTGGTTATTCTGCGGCATATCTTAATTTCGGTCGGGAGTTACAACTCCCTAGCCAACTGACCGACAAGAAACAAGAAAAAGAGAACACTCCGAGGAACATCTTCGACGTCTCCAGGCGATCCGTGACGCGCAAGAACTGGCCAGAATCAACATTGTCCACGCCCCAACGAAGCAGGGGCACCATTACAACTTGCGGCAAAGAGACATCGAATTCCATCCGGGCGACAAAGTCATGCGTCGTGAGCATCCACTGTCCTCTGCTAAGGGCATCGCGGCGAAACTTTGCCCAAAGTATTCCAGCCCGTGGATCGTACAATCCCGAGTTTCTCCACTCCTGTATCACTTATCCGATAACCATGGAACCATCCTAAAAAAACATCCATGTCAAAGATATAAAAAAGCCGCCGTCGACCAGCTCAGATCCGTCCTGTGGGACTTCCGCTGGTGCTCGCCTACCGACCGGACCCGGTACAACTGGCCGCCGTCGCGGCCGTCCACGTCGCATCCCGCCAAGCGACACCGCCGCCGTACCGCTTGCCAGCACTTCCGAAGGTGTCTTCTCCAGTGGCCAGGGACATGCCCCGTCTGGAAATCAGTCCCAATCGAGAGATACCGCTCTCAACACCGGCAGAGACACCTACCGACGACTGGGAAGCGCTGTTGCAAGACGTCTTCGGCTATATGAGTCCGGAGAACTCTCCGCCTCCGTCTCCCAACAGCCTAGCAGCAGCACTTCAAGAGGCAATTCACCCACCTGCTCTGTCACCGCTGCCCAACACACCGCCTCGCAGGTCGCGTCCCAGGTTGATCCAGTCAGCAGACAGTTCGGTCCCGTACGTGCTGCGACCCGTAACAGATGTGAAGTTGGGGGGTATGCTACCGTCAACTGCAGTCGCGTCCATCCGGTAGATCCACGACTTCCTGCCGTGCGTCGAGCCTATGCCAGCTGCTTCACGGAGCTGCAGCAGCTGCGAGCCGAGCTGGCGATGTCAATGCTGCCAGAGACGTCGCCCCGAAGAACGGCGTCCATAGCATCGCCGCCGTCACCGCCAACGCAGCCAGACCCGTCTGAGCTGCTGAAGACGCCGCCACGGCGTCCTGCCGTGCCTCCGCTGGAGGCCCGAACATCTGGCCTTGCTTCCGTGGAGGTTAATCCTCCACCAGCACGCCGGCATCCGTCCTCGCCCTCGCTTGTCATACTGGACGCGTCCCCCATCCAGATGACACCGGAACGCCCAGAGACGGCCAGCGCACAGGTCGTGGAACACCGGCCGGTCGTCCGTCCGCCGAAATGGTCGCCCCCAGACTACGTGTCGCCGGTGCTGGCTCGACCGCCGTTTTCACCGCCGTTCCGTACCGCGAGTGCAGCACGGGAATAGTAATAGGGGCGCTAGAGCGAGACTTTTCAATGTATGACAAAGACGTGTAATCCTGGCTAAATGGACATTCTGGGTGTCCGAGAGAGCTGCAAGAGTAGAATGAAAATCGACAGAGATGGGTTGCGAGAGTTTGAACGAATCGTGTTTGTAATTTTGGCATGAGCTGATTGAATTTAGCGAATTAGAGTATAGTGTTAATTGAGCATGGGTTGGTAACATTGTCGTTAAACCGAACAGTCGCAAATTTTGTTTATAACAAATTGAAATAGTTTTTTGATCATCTTATATAAAAGTTAATTTTTTAAAACTGTGATTAAAAGTGCATTAAAGGTTCTTCATTTCATATAAAATAAAAATAACGTGCTGTGGAAGCTGCATATCGCTGAATTCATCAAATGAACCGCTGCTTAACATTCAAGGTCAGTAATCAGCATTTCTGACTTAAACAAAATCTAAGCAAACTTGCGCGCGCCGGCACCGCAACCGCAAAAGAAGATTTGCAGCAGTGTTCCCAACTGTGTCAAAAATAAATTTTTAGAACAGCATGGCTACTGTTGATGAAATTAAAAACTTACTTTCTCCCCTCAACAAAAATATTGAAAATATTCAAAAATCAATTGATTCATTCAATATTATTGCTAAAGCAAATGATTTGCGATATGATAAAATTATAAGAGAATTAAAAAATAAAGAAATCCAGATTGAAGCATTAGAATGTAAAGTAAGGGAAAGAAATATTTTATTCTTCGGTATCAGTGAAGATAGAAACGAAAACCTTGAGAAATTAATATTAAAATTGATCAAAATTAACTTGAAACTCGAACATGTAACGGCAACAAATATAGACAACACTAAACGACTAGGAAAATTTAACTCTGGTAAAACAAGGCCTATCATAGTCGAACTTAACTCTAAAAAGATAAAATACGAAATTTTGAGCAACGCAAAATTATTGAGACAATCGAAAATTTACATAGAAGAAGACTTCCCCCCGAAAACTTTGCAAGAGCGTAAAATATTGAAACCTTTCTTGATAAAAGCGAAGAAGGAAGGATACAAAGCTAATTTATATAGAGATACTTTGTTCATAAATGGTACAGCATACAAAAGTGCCGACTTCTCTGATAATAATGAAGACGCAACCAATAGCGAATTCTTGAACATCCCGCCAAGAAGGCGTTCCATTTCCATGAACGACCTAAGAAACCCTCAAGATCAAGAAGAAACTATAAACGGGAAATCGAGCATTGAAAACGAGGAATTAAATATAGCATCGACCGAGACTGACGAAAACGTTACCCAAGTATTTACTTACGATATACCATTTATTAAAAGCAAAAACACTCGCTCTACAACTACACCAAATACAAGTAAAAAGATAAAAATAACAGAACAATTAAAAATGAAGGGTCCCCTTGATAATCACATAATAACTAGAGCATCCTCAAAAGGGGCTGTGGCAAAAAACTATCAGACGCCAAACCCTGTAATAAAATAATGTTCTGGAACATACAAGGTTTTCAAAATATTTTTAATCTTACAGCAAACGAACAACGACTTTTACTTGATCATGAAATTATATGCTTATCCGAAACTTGCCTACAACAGAAGTTAAATGAAAATCCCAAATTTCTAACAAACTACACGAGCTACGAACAACCAGGCATTAAATTAGCCAGTACAGGCAGAGCAATAGGGGGGCTAATAGTCTTTGTTCAGGAAAATACTTTCAAAGTACTCATAATCGAACAAGAAATTCACTGGATTTTCTTACGCATCACAAATAATATAAAAAACTTCATCTTGTGTACAGTATACTTTTCACCTACATTTGACTATCCTACTCTCTTAGAACTCTTTTCTGAAAACCTAAACAGTATAATGGAAACATACCCAAACGACTCACTGATCCTTGGGGGCGATTTTAATGCTCGAATCGGCTTGCTAAACATCTGCGATAACTCAATCCTAAATAAATCAAATCTAAGTCAACAGAGATGTACTAACGATTTAAAGGTAAACAAGAAAGGAAAGGATCTTAACAATTTAATGGAAGAAAATAATTTAATTGTATTGAACGGAAGAACGCTAAGTGACACGCCAGCAAATATAACACACATCGGTCCACATGGGAAGTCCATAATTGATTACGTGTGGGTGGACATCAGTGCGATACAACTTAATCTAGATCTGCAAATTGAGGAATCAATAATATCACACCACATGATAGTATCTCTAAAAACAAAAAATCTATTACGACAAAGACTGCAACAGCGGACATCCGAAACCCAGTTCAAGTTCAAAACAAAATGGGATAATGTAAAAGCACTAAAATATACAAGTGAATTAAACTCCATTAGCTTACAAGAAAACATAGAAAACAAATACCGGTACATTACTGAAAATATTATAAATGCTTCTAGCAGCGCTGATTTAACTAGACTAATAAAAATTTCAAATGATAATCCCATCATTAAAACGCCATGGTACGATAAAACATGCGCCCAGCTTAAAAAAACTGCAAGAAAATATCAAAAATTGTGTCAAAAAAACAATCTTTGCGAAGAAAGCAAAGTTTTATATATACAGGCAAAAAAAGAGTACAAACAATATATTTCAAAACAAAAACAGAGTTTTAGATTGAAGCTAAAATACAATCTACAAGCTATAAAAAATCAAACAGAATTTTGGAGAACAATTAAATTTGATCCCAACGAACTACTCAGCCAATCCCATAAGCCTTGACTCTTGGACAAAATATTTCCAGGAATGGTATGGACCCAAACTAACTGATGAAAGCATTTTCTACGATGTATGTCACCCATTTCTGGATGCGCCAATAACTATTCACGATCTAAACCATGCCTTGAAAAATCTAAAAACTAATAAAAATCCAGGTAACGATGGGATTATCAATGAACAACTAAAACACCTACCTCAAAAATGGAAAGAATACCTTCTTGCGCTTTTAAATGAGTTTCTTGAAAATGAAAATATCCCCAAAGAACTTAAAATTACCAAACTAATTCTTCTTCAAAAAAAGGCAGCCGTTCAGATATGCAAAACTACCGAGGCATCGCTTTGATCAATACAATAACAAAACTATTTACATTCATTCTGAATTATAGAATCCAAACTTGGGTAGAAAGTTACAAAATTCTTCCAGAATCCCAGGCGGGATTTAGAAAAAAGCGATCTTGTATTGACAATATCTTCGTACTTAATGCAATAATCGAAACTGCACTGTCTAGAAGCAAAAAAGGAATATATTCTATTTTCATTGACTTCAGCAAGGCGTTTGACTCTATACCACATAATCTTTTATGGAGCAAAATATTTAAAATAGGAGTCAGTGGAAAAATGATAAGGATACTCAGAAACATCTATACCGAAGCGGTAATCCAAATTGATTTAAACAATGTAAGAAATTGAAGTCAATAAAGGCGTATTACAGGGAGAGTGCACAAGCCCTATTCTCTTTTGCCTGTATATTCACGATTTAGAAGATTTTCTGAGAAACAAAAACTTAGTAGGATTCTATATTAATCACATTATCGACATATTGTCCCTTGAATATGCTGACGATGCCGTAGTATTTGCAAATAGCCCGATAGACTTACATCATAAACTTTCTGCATTAACCGAGTACTGCAACCTGATGCAACTGAAGATAAATGCAAATAAATCAAAAATAATGCATTTTCACAAAGGCAGACCACCAACGAGACATATAACGTACAAATGCCAGAATCAAGAGATTCAGTTTGCAAACACATACACTTATCTAGGAGTTACGTTCAGTACATCAGGATCCTTTAATGCAAATACAAAAACATTAATTTCCAACGCAAACAAAGTCTCAGGGACTACGAAACAAATTTTGATGAGAGCAAAAATGCACTGTTGGGAAACAATCGAAAAATTATACACATCCACATTACTTCCTACAATCACATATGGTGCAGAAATCTGGGGACTCTCCCAAAGAAACAACATCGAAAAGGGTCATCTACAGTTTTTTAAGGGCTTAGAATCATGGCAGAAGACAACACCCGGTTATATAATACGCAGAGAAACTGGTCAAGCAAAAGTTGAAATACTTATCCTCAAGAAAGTTTTACTTTGGTGGTATAAAATTCTATTAATGGGAAATGATAGATATGTCAAAATCTGCTACGACAAATTGTCACAAATGTCTAACAACAACACAACAGACAAAACACTAAAGCCAAATTGGACTACCTCTCTTCAAGATGTGCTGAAAATATCAAATTTCCAATGGCTATGGGAGGTACAAAATATGATTGCGCTCAAAGCACAAATTAATAACATACTCACTGCGTACAATGAGACACTGTACCTCACGGATACTGTAAGAATCCAGCAATCCCAATACAACCCATATTATAAAACCTACAACTTTTCCCAGAATTACTTATCCTATAATATTCCTTATAAAATCCTAAAAACTTACAGTATCTACCAAGACACAGTCTGTCACAAATTCAGAAAAGAAGATATATGTTCTATCTGCAACCTCTACGAACCCGACGACATTCCCCATTTCCTATTAAATTGTCCCATTTTTTCCCCCATCAGAACCACATTCTTACAGAAGCACCTCCACACTTCGAGCCCAGACATCACAGCTTTACTAGCAGAGCCGACCATGGAAAAATTGTACGACATCCATAACTACGTAACCAATGCACTAAAGCTTCGCGCATTCGCTATGAATTTATAATATACATTATCCTCAATTACAACATATATTATACATACCTATAATTACAATATTTATTGTACATATGTTTGTTACCAATTCTTTGTAATGGAATATTTTTTCTATAGACAAATAAAAAAAAAAAAAAAAAATGTGTTAATTGAGCATGCGCGACTTGACATAGGCGGCGCAGCGTGGATGTGTTTGTGGGTTTAGGATGTATTTACGTATAGATATGTGTGTTTTGATATTATGGTAATGTGCAGCGTGCATGTTGGTGTGCAGCATACTAGTATATTAGTAATAAAAAGACATATAGTTGTAAGAAAATATCATGTTATTTAATTAAATTAAAAAAAAATAAAATATATAGGTTTGTCGTCACTGGGATTTGAACCCCAGATCTCAGACTTTGCTTAGCGAGTCGGAGCGCGCTAACCAACTAAGTCACTACTGCCCACATTCATTGTTCCTAGATAAAATATAAATAATCATATTTATTCTTTGTCATGGGCGCCGCGCCTGTAGGAGAATTTGTTGCTGTGATTTAGAATGTATTTTACGTAAATATGAGTATTCTGATATTATGTTAACGTGCATCGTGCATGTTGGTGTACCCCATACTAGCATATTAGTTAATATATAATCTTATGGTTTAAAGAAAAAATAATTTTATTCATTGTCCATATAGAAAATATAAAGATACGCTATTGCTACCAATGAATGTCTTAAGAAAATAAATACAAACGCTGAGATCAACTCATGGGTTGAGTGTAGGAATTATTAAATAAACAAAGTTTTGGTTGTAGCAAGCAGAGACGAACTGTTCACATTTCACTGTTTTGTATTATCTGTAACATATACTTTTATAACTCTATGTTTATTTTTCTATTTTATTATTGAACAATTTAATGTTTCTAACTTAATGATGTGTACTGTTTTTGTGTGTTTGGGCCTGTGTGTGGAATTAAAGCCAAAAGGAATACGAGAGGAGTTTTATCTGTATAAAGGTATGATTAATAAATTTAATTAGAATTAATACTTACGTAAAATATAATCGCTTTAATATTTGATTTGTTTATCTTCATATTACCTATAAAATATGTGAAAGGAAAAAATAAACTAAGGGTCTAAAAATAGTAATCTTGTTTTAAGTTTGAAAATTTTATATATAGCAGATTCATATGAAACAGATTCTAGTTTGAAATAAATAAAGATAGTGAGCAATACAATATATGTTGTTTCTTATTTTAAAGTGTAGATAAAAATAATGAGTGGCTTATATACAAAAACTGAAGATGCTGAAGATCTAGAATCAGCTATAAGTAATTTAAAAGAAATGTGTCATCAGTTGGTATGGGAATACAACCATGCAATAGTATATAAGAAGCGTGCGCGTTGGGATGAAGACTTTGAAATTTTTTTAAATGATTCTTAGAGAGAAAGTTCGGACCTCTATGAAGAAGGCGAAAAAATTTGTTTCAGTTATCTTAATAAAGAAATTAATATAATTCAGTTACTTGTAAAGTTCAAGAAAAATAAATTATTACTCGAACTTGAATACGAAGTTGTTAATTTCCTTGAAGACGACGTGAAAGATTTTTACAAGTTTTTAAAATCTCAGCTAAAGGCTGAAAAATTGTTAAAAATCAACAACTTTCAATTGGAGATTAAAAATAACTCGATAGAAAACAAGGTGAGATTAATGTAATATAAAATCAGTCATTAGGTATATTTGGTATTTGTTATTTTTTATACAGAATGGCCCAGCAAATGATAACCAGTCATGAATCTCGCCTGTTACTACAACAAGCCTACAATCTGTGCAGAAAGAATGAAAAAGTCCTGTATGTTGGCATTTATCCCATAAATATAGAAGTCGTTGTCAAGATTGTAGATTATAAATCGCAGAACAGTATAGTATTTAATATGTCAGACTGGAATGCTTTTGTAGAATATATTAAGAATGTTGTAAACATAAGCAGCAATAATAGTTAAGGGAATAATATTGAATTTCACAAACTAGAAATTAACTATTCAATAATTACAAAATGGATGCAAAATGAATTATTTTTGGATAAAACATCGTTAGAACACATATGTGAAATAAGTGATGTTTTGTTAGATACTTTAAATTATTTAAAATCTCTTCATTTTGAAGAATATTATAGGGACATTAATACTCAAGCCTATTTAATGCCCGGAAAATCTCTTGACAATATAAAAAAACTTATATCTAAAGAGAACAAAATTGTTTGTACAATATATAAAGAAATGTTGATTTTTTATCCAAACTTTATAGTAGATGATTTAAAATCAAATATGTATTATGTACCCAGTAAGTATAATAAATTTAAACACTTAATAAATGAAAATTGTAAATAAACTGTATAAAGATTTGAAAATATAATACAAAATAAATGTTTTTATGCGTATAATTACAAATCTTATACGTACCTTATTCTTTTTAATCCTTGACCAATATTTAGTTATATCATCTGAAAAAGTAATGAAGTAAGTATAGCGGTTAAGTATATGCATATGCAAATAATACAATGATGTTCTTTTTTTTTTAAAAAAATTATTTTACAACATATATACATACAAGTATAACATATATACATATAAGTACAATATTATTAACATTAATTTTGGTTATATTATTAACATATATGTTTAACAATATCAATAAAAGAAAATATAGCTATTATATGTATAAATTAGAGTAAATCATCCTCGTATTTTCTAGTCAACCACGCTTGAAGTGTAAATACATTCCGAAGGGCACAAGATGGCAAGGAATTTCTTCTTGTTGAAAGTGTTTTATGAGAAAAACATGTAATATTTGAAGTATATTTGTTCTCCATTAGTAGTGACGGTGGCATTTCATCATATTCATGAACATTTTCACCCAAATCAATTATAGTACACATATTATTATTTTCCAGTAACTTTTCAATGAATTTTCTTTTCGAATTTCCTTTCCAATATATCCTGCATTCACATGACAATATGTTCTTTATTATATTTTGAGCTGCATAGTAATCTATATATCTATCATTCCACGAAAGTCCGTGATAATTTCATTCAAGCCAACATATTTGTTTTCGGAATGAAAAACTGACGTCACTCCAAAAACAAGGCGGTCGTACGTATAAGTGTTGTAACTGCATATCATTTTTTGTTAAGATTGCCACTTCTTTCAAAATAAAGCGATCATTACTGAGTCCATATCCTTGGATATCAATAATAAACTCTTTCATTTTTATAACACTTTCTTAGTGATTAAATAAACAATATTTTTGTTTATAAGCAGTACGACGTGATGTGTAGTAGAGTTACTTGTGAACTGAGAATTATTTTCTTACAAAACTTGTTTAACAATATTCGTTAATGGGTTATATTCTACGAGACGGTCGTGCAATATTATGCAATATGCAGATGTGTTATTTGGAATTGGATTTTTTGATTCGAATTCCAATCGAATATCTACAGTTGCTGTTTTTATAGATTCGTTTTGTCTTGAACAGTCAATTACAAAAATTGGTGCTGTGTTTTTAAATTCTTGAACTCCAAATAATGGTTCACCGTAACCACTTCGACCGTAATACGATGACTGAAATCTTTTATACATGTCATACATTAAGGTATATTTATTGTTGTCAATATCTAAATTCCTATTGTCATAAGGAAAACATTCTGAATTTAAATACAGCTTTACATTAGTAATATTACAATGGTCAAACGAGGACGTATCTTTCTCCAATGAATTTTTTCTATCAGTTTGAAATACTAGTAACAAATAACGTGGCTTTTCCATTTGGGCACTTGTTTTTACAGTCCATGTATGCTTCGTAGTATTTGGTAGCATAGGAAACTCATACGTTGACCAACTCCGAAAATTTACGTGAACAGGTTTACCTTTTTCAACTATTTTCCACAAAGATAAACGTTCAGGATTGGCTACGTATACGTACGGTACTTGCCACTGGATTTTATTAAGTTTTACAGATATATTATTTACATTGTCTGCTTGTGTACACAGTAAAGCGTCATTATCAGACTTAGAACGCACCAGTATTAATTCTTGACGTGCATTCAAAATAATTTTGTTAAAATCTTCAGCGAATCCTAGTAACATTTTTAATGGTATACATACATTGAAATTTTCTTTGTAACTAATTGCATGATTATCATTTTTTGTGTTCCAACCCGCATTTTCCAAAGACAATACTTCATTTGGTGTGAATGACGTATATCCTCTTACAGTAGATGTTATGCCTAATGTTTTCGTGCGATCAATTTCGATTCCATTCAATTCGTAACGTATTTCTTCAAACAAGTAGACTATTCCATTGTTGATGAACTTAATTTCTGCCTGTGGTCCTTGCTGACCAGCTTCAATTTTGCCTTCTATGTAGAGAAAACTGTGTGATGGTAGTGTGTATATATCTTGCTGCTGAATTGGTATACGTATCTCGTCATTATTATTAAAAGTGGTTGTCACATATGGCTGGTGTGTATGCCACTCTATGCGGGTAATAGACTCGTCGAACGTAATATCTTCGTCCACTGATAACATATCATCAGTGATGTATGTTGTTGCACTGCTCGCCACTGGATTTTATTAAGTTTTACAGATATATTATTTACATTGTCTGCTTGTGTACACAGTAAAGCGTCATTATCAGACTTAGAACGCACCAGTATTAATTCTTGACGTGCATTCAAAATAATTTTGTTAAAATCTTCAGCGAATCCTAGTAACATTTTCAATGGTATACATACATTGAAATTTTCTTTGTAACTAATTGCATGATTATCATTTTTTGTGTTCCAACCCGCATTTTCCAAAGACAATACTTCATTTGGTGTGAATGACGTATATCCTCTTACAGTAGATGTTATGCCTAATGTTTTCGTGCGATCAATTTCGATTCCATTCAATTCGTAACGTATTTCTTCAAACAAGTAGACTATTCCATTGTTGATGAACTTAATTTCTGCCTGTGGACCTTGCTGACCAGCTTCAATTTTGCCTTCTATGTAGAGAAAACTGTGTGATGGTAGTGTGTATATATCTTGCTGCTGAATTGGTATACGTATCTCGTCATTATTATTAAAAGTGGTTGTCACATATGGCTGGTGTGTATGCCACTCTATGCGGGTAATAGACTCGTCGAACGTAATATCTTCGTCCACTGATAACATATCATCAGTGATGTATGTTGTTGCACTGCTCATGTTTTAACTTATAGCCAAGAGCTCTCAGGATGTTTTGACTATATGTTGTTAACTTCGGAACGGAAGAATCGGTTCTGATACTTTTTTGAGATGAGCATTTGTATTTATAAAAAATAGATTTTCCTCTTTTTCTTCTTTGTGAAATCACTAAAGGATAACCAACACGTAGTGAATTTTTATTTTGTTTCTTCTGTAATAACATGGTATTAAAGCTGTTTGATGTGTACTCTTACTGTGATGGCTTCTCCACGAAAATTGACCAAATTATTATCTTGGTCGAGTATTTTAAGTGTTATATTATCAATTGTATTTACTCGAAGTGGCAGATAGATTATATTGTTAGGATTTTCTATTATTTTATAACCAGGTGGTACCATTGGTGTAAATTCATGAATTGTATGCATTAATTTCTCATTTATATAAGATCCTGTTGTGATGTTACATTCTATGCGTATATTAGATACTTTAATAATTTGTACGGGTATATCCGCTTCATGCCATTTATTTGGTTCGAGAATTCGTTCTGTAAATCCCAAAAGAGATCCAAAACTATTTGGTTTATTAAAATAAATCCATTGACTGCACTTTATTTCACTCTTTAATGTATTATTATTGGCTCTCAGTTCAAAATTAATTTCATTAGGTAATTGTGATTTAACATATTCATTTATGTCTTTAATTTCATAAGATCCTTCTGGAAGATATATAGTAACAAGATGAAAAACGACAAGGCTTTTCATCTTGTTACGGCTTGTCATATTTTTTGAGGTCTATGACTCTGGTGTTCGTAGGTCAGAAAAATGCTGACTTTAGCACATAGCACCGGCCGTCTCTGCTGATTAAGCAGGCTATGATAATATCGGCCAGAACACGAGTCATAGATTCAGAAAAATGAATTTAATTATATCTTTACAGAAGATATAATTAAATCATTAAGGGGTGGTAATGTAACAATAATTGACAAATTATTCCAAACTATTACTGTTTGTTAGAATTCATAACATAAATTGCGCGTTAACAAAAATGCACCGTGGACAAGTAATATTTCGTAAAGTTTAATAACCTATTAACGTTTTGTAACTTATCCACGTGATGTGCGTAATAGTTACATTGCCAACCCTAGCACTTTTTAGGATATAAATTGGGTTTAATTTAGTAGAGTTAAGAGCAGTAGAGTCAGTATAGTAGAGTCGATAGTCGTAAGTAGAGTCTTAGGAGTTAGAGTCTAAGTGGTAAGTTGATGTCGCAATGTAGTCAACGATTCAGTAGCAGTCATCTGACATGGTTCAGACTGACTTTAGTCCAGAGTGACTAGCTCTGTAGTATTTGTTTTGGTTTTATTTTAGTGTTCTTATTATAAATAATGTAAATAAATTTAAAGTTAGTTAAAGCAAATATGTGTGTGCCATGTTGTCGTTATCCTGGTTCAATCGTCATCACCAGTTAGTATCATCTAGCATCATCATGTCCTCCTCGAAGTAAAAAATGACAACATTCATCGCCTTCATCGTCGTCAACCCCCACTGTTACAATATGTGTGAATCACCAATATATAATCTACTATTTTTTTCTTCTATATTTAATATAGAATTGTATGTTTGAAAAAGCACTAAACCCAATTCGTAATTTGTGTCTTTTTTTAATTCAATTGCCGGAAAAAAATTCGCATTTAATATAGAACTATTACTTTGTAACGTTAATGTTAAAGACATTATTATGTTCACGTTCCAAATAGTATCACTTAAATGATTTTCTTGTGTTACTGTCCACTAGTTTTATTTCATAAGAAATTTTAAACAAAGATGACCACATACTACTGTACTAGGCTCTTGTTCTTGATTGTAATTATAGAAAATTTTGCAATTACCGAGATACTTTATTATTTATTTTGGAGGTGGTAAGTTGCCTATGCTGTCAAAGTAAATTACATTATAGCCACGTTTTTTGTAAGCTATCCAATGTGTTCCGTTTCCATCTAAATCATCCAAATTAACTATAGCAGATTCATTCATTCTTGGTTTGTTTGGCAAATCATTACGCATATATACTCCTCGAAA
Organism: Stenolophus ochropezus; assembly: GCA_035578165.1. NCBI lineage: Eukaryota > Metazoa > Arthropoda > Insecta > Coleoptera > Carabidae > Stenolophus > Stenolophus ochropezus. Next base: position 15,605,350 of record JAQOWZ010000003.1, on the reverse strand, counting down.
GAATGGTATTTCGTAATGACGAGCATAGTTTTCTAAATCCACATTAGTTAGCGGTACTCTCGGTAATTTTAATGGTTTTTTGGAAACGGGGTTAGATATAATCCGAATCCTTTAGATGTAGGAGCTACTTGTATGCCTTTTTCTATAGCTATAGCTTCCATATTACGGTTATGACGCTTATTTTCCTCTAACTCATTTCTAGCATTCTTAGCAGAAATTATTGTTTTTGCTACCCCTGCTGCCCCACCAGTAAGAACTCCCAGTGCAGATAATCCAGCAAAAATAGGTATTAATGGAAGAATACCACCAGTCTTCGGTAATGGGATTATTATTTCTTTATTTATAGTAGGAATAGATGGTTTGTGATTACTAACTTCTCGTTTAGCTGCTTTCAATGCTGTTTTTATAATTACTTTTGCTGATAAATCATCCATAAGTTTGCTTGATTTTCCTTTCGATGTAATGGCTAACTTTGCTATTTTCTTTATTGTATTAAAAGTTGGTTTTTTATTTGCCCGTTTTTTAATTTTATTTTTTACACTCACCTTCATTGCCATTCCTAGTTTCCGTTTAACTTGCATGGTGTTGGCTATACTCCACGCTGTAGCTTTCTCTCCCAATGAAGAATCTGAGGCTAATACTCTTGACCAGGCTTTATCTTCTAATACTTTATCTGCCTCGTGACAGGCAGTCAAATTTTCTTTATTTCGAGAATATGCTATGTCGTGTTCCTTACACGCTTTGTCTAACTCATTTATTCCGGGGTCGCCCCGTTCTAAACGTTTCTGAAGTTTAGTACCGGGACCACAATACTGGTAACCAGGCACGTGCAGTTCGAATGGAAGACGATTGATTAATGAGTTCACTAAACCACTGCCTGTATGTATATAACGAGATCTGAACATGGCAACGACTTTTTATGTACTAATATTTTAAATAATATTATTGCATATTTATATCAACTGTAAATAATATATAAACTTAAATGCATGTGAAATTCGTCAGTATAAAAAATGAAGTTGATTAAGCAGCCCATGTCAATAACGATTCAAAATTTGGATAATATTACATCCGAATTTAATAAAACAGTCACCTAGACATAGTTCTTTGTTACCAAATACAATCAGATGTATTATAAGTGGTCCCAGCAACTGTGGCAAAACTAACTTAATGTTAAGTTTCATTATGGATCCAAATGGTTTAAAATTTGAAAATATTTACTTGTATACAAAAACTTCGAATCAACCTAAATATCAGTTACTTCAAAATATATTAAAACGCGTTCCAGATGTGCGATATTTTCTGTTCAATAGTACTGAAAATATTATAGAACCACACAATGCCAAAGCGAATTCTCTTTTCATATTCGATGACGTTATATGTGACAAACAAAAAACTATGAGTGAATATTTTAGTATGGGTCGCCACAATCTAGTTGACTGCTTTATTTGTGTCAGACCTATACTCACATACCGAAACATTTAATTCGAGACAATGCTAACTTACTAGTACTCTTTAAACAAGATGACATGAATTTAAATCATATTTATAAAGATCACGTTAACACAGATATGAATTTCGTACAATTTAAGGATTTATGTTCACTATGCTGGAATGAAAGCAAGTATGGTTTCTTGGTAATTGATAAGGATAAAGAATTAAATAATGGACGGTATCGTTCAGGTTTTGATTCATACATAAAGGTCGGTACGTAAATTTTTCAAGTAGTACATATTAAACTGTTGAACAAGTATGTCATTGTTATGTTCACAGATAATGAATAAAAAATATAAGCCGAAGAAGAAAGCACTGTCAAGTAATAATATTATTATTGACATTGAAAAAACAGCTGATAATATACGACGTAAATATAGAAGTATTGTAAACCGAGAGAGGAGTAGAAATTTTTTTTATGCGAAACAATATGATCCCATTTTAAAACCACTCACAAACGCACTTGATAAACTATCTATTCCGTTAATAACAGATATACATAAGAAACAAGACGAAAATATCAAACAGGAATCTAAAGAATTAATTGTAGATCAAATAGATTTTGATACATTACTTAAAACGGAAAAAGGAAGAAGTGTAATTGAAGAGTATCTTAAAACACATACAGGGCCAATAATACGAAAATATATTAAACAATTATTATTTCGTGATGGACAAAATAAGATTATAGATAAACAGTATGGTGTAAGACGCATAGGGAATGACTTTAAAATTGGAGATTCACACTTGTTTATGACAAGTGATGACAATATTATTATAAACAATAAACAGTATAAAGTAACACGAGGTCTGGCTCAGTTACTCTTTCTTAATTCTCCTAATAAAACAGAGTATACAGAGGAAGATTTATAAAACTATAAAGCTATTCTTCTCGATACAAACGCCCATAAGATAAATTACTTACCATTGGAACCGACTAAAAAGAATAATTCGTATAAATACAAAAATATTATAAAATATTTTGAATCTCAGCCAGTGACTGGAAAGGGTGGTACAAATTTAATACAAGTTTCTAAAAAACCAATTGATTTCACATATTGAAATGAATTAGTTCAACGACTTTATTTACTACATTCGTCACATGCGATCGGCCATAGTGGACTTGATTCGGAAATAGCATCGATAGAAGAAGAATTAAGAGAACGATTTACAAGTTGTACGAGACAGTGTAGCATTGCTTGTTAATAAACTAAATTAAGATACACAAAATATACAACATAATATTAGTCTCATTGAACAGACTCAAAATATTACACTTAAAGAAGAAATATCACGTATTCATGACTCAGTTAATGATTTAAACAAAGATTTACAAAGTGTAAAGAGTGTGGCTACAGACGTAGCAATTCTCAAGCAACAAATAAGTTATTTTATTCAACCCGAGGAAAAATAATAATGAGTAATATTAAGCGTTTACGAACATATGAACTGCATAAACCAGCTCGTCGGAATTTTATTAGACGCAAAGTTATATTGCAAGATTTCGATGACTTATGGCAAGCAGATTTGGTGGATATGTCAACGTATGCCAGTGACAATAATAATGTCAAGTTTATGCTTACTGTTATTGACACATACTCAAAGTTTGCATGGGCAATTCCAGTCGCCACAAAATCGGCAAAAAATGTAACGGCAGCTATGAAAATAATTCTTTCAAGTGGACGAATACCAAGAAACCTACAAACAGATGACGGCAAAGAGTTTTTTAACAAAGATTTTAAGAAACTAATGGAAGATTATCACATAAATCACTATTCTACGTTTTCGCATTTAAAAGCTAGCATAGTTGAACGCTGGAACCGGACCCTTAAAACCAAAATGTGAATAGAACTCAATTATAGGGGCTCCTATAAGTGGATAGATATTCTCAATAATTTGGTTGAAGAATATAATAACTCTAAACATCGTACAATACAAATGAAACCGGCAGAAGTGAAACAAGATACATACATTCAAGTCAATCGTAATAAAAGTCATCATTTGTTGAAACCATCGTTATTTCAAGTGGGTGATCATGTCAGAATTAGTAAGCATAAACATGTGTTTGAAAAAGGATATACTCCAAATTGGACGACAGAAGTGTTTAGAATAGCTGAAGTAAAACATACAATACCTGTCACATTTATATTAGAAGGGAATCGCATTAAAGGTGGATTTTATCAAGAAGAATTACAGAAGACAAAATATCCTGATACTTATTTAGTTGAAAAAATTTTACAAAGAAGAGGAAATAAATATTTTGTTAAGTGGTTAGGATTCGACAGTAAATATAATTCATGGATTTCAAAAGATAGTTTAGTGTAATTATTGTATAATATATATATATATATATATATACCGGGTGTCCCAGCTCGACCGACACATAGGAGTTTTACATGGGAAATCAGTTAATTATGAATAGTATCACCCCAGTACAAGATATTAACTTGAAATTTTGTATACTTATCGGAGAATATTAATTCTATGGATCACACTTATTTGAAATATGCAATTTCGTCTGCAGGGCGAGATTTATTAAATTTAAAATCTAATATTTTCGTTCAAAATCAGACAGCCATGGAAATAAAAGAAAATATTTATCTGACAGTTTAGTGAAGTATCACTGATTTTAATTCTTATTCCCTGTATTTTAATATTATTTAAGTTGAATTTAGTTTCTTTTTGTTAAATAAATACCAATATTACAAAAATATAAATATCTCCAATATGGCATGTCATTAACTGTCAGAACTGGCACATAGATATTTTCTTTTATTTCCATGGCTGTCTGATTTTGAACGAAAATATTAGATTTTAAATTTAATAAATCTCGCCCTGCAGACGAAATTGCATATTTCAAATAAGTGTTATCCATAGAATTAATATTCTCCGATAAGTATACAAAATTTCAAGGTAATATCTTGCACTGGGGAGATACTATTCATAATTAACTGATTTCCCATGTAAAACTCCCATGTGTCGGTCGAGCTGTGACACACGGTATATATATATATATATATATATATATATATATATATATATATATATATATATAATATGTAATGTAATGTAATAAAAATTATAAATAAATGTTATAAAATATATAATTATGGTTGTTTTATTCCTAGCTCCTTAAAGTTGCAATTTGTTTATTTAATAATTCCTACACTCAACCCATGAGTTGATCTCAGCGTTTGTATTTATTTTCTTAAGACATTCATTGGTAGCAAGAGCGTATCTTTATATTTTCTATATGGACAATGAATAAAATTATTTTTTCTTTAAACCATAAGATTATATATTAACTAATATGCTAGTATGGGGTACACCAACATGCACGATGCACGTTAACATAATATCAGAATACTCATATTTACGTAAAATACATTCTAAATCACAGCAACAAATTCTCCTACAGGCGCGGCGCCCATGACAAAGAATATATATGATTATTTATATTTTATCTAGGAACAATGAATGTGGGCAGTAGTGGCTTAGTTGCTTAGCGCGCTCCGACTCGCTAAGCAAAGTCTGAGATCTGGGGTTCAAATCCCAGTGACGACAAACCTATATATTTTATTTTTTTTAATTTAATTAAATAACATGATATTTTCTTACAACTATATGTCTTTCTATTACTAATATACTAGTATGCTGCACACCAACATGCACGTTGCACATTACCATAATATCAAAACACACATATCTATACGTAAATCCTAAACCCACAAACACATCCATGCTGCGCCGCCTATGTCAAGTCGCGCATGCTCAATTAACACTATACTCTAATTCGCTAAATTCAATCAGCTCATGCCAAAATTACAAACGCGATTCGTTCAAACTCTCGCAACCCATCTCTGTCGATTTTCATTCTACTCTTGCAGCTCTCTCGGACACCCAGAATGTCCATTTAGCCAGGATTACACGTCTTTGTCTTATACATTGAAAAGTCTCGCTCTAGCGCCGCTATTACTACTCACGGGACACCCCTGGAGGGACCACACCGCCGCAACTACCGACCGAGTTCACCACGGCTACGCCTGCGCTCTCGTTCCGCCGGTGTAGGGTACTGGCACCTCGTCCCGGAGGTGGAGTGATGTGGGTGACAGAGTACTCCACGAGAGCTCCCAAACGGCGTCAAAAGAACAAGAAGAAGCAGAGGGCAAGGAAAACTGCATAAACAAACAAAAAGAACCTTACGTTTCTTTTATTTCACTCCCGGAGTAAGGGGAGGGTGTGACGAAGTGTCACTAACCTGGTTTCCGTTTCGCAACCACGGGCACTCCCTATTACTCAACCACCACTGTTCCGTCATCTGGGTCATCCGATCATCATCATATCAAGCCTTCCAAACCACAGGGAAGCTGTTCATAACCGTTTTTTCACCAAGCACAAGGTCTAACCTAACTCCGAAACCACGTGCCCGGCCTAGTGACAGTTCCAGATTCACCTACAAAACCACGTTCATAAAACATCACCCTGTTACTAATAATCATACTCACATTAAACATCTCTGCGTAAAATGTATATTTTCACAGTTATACAACTTTACAGAAAGCTGTCAAAGACACCACCAAGACGCCACTGTGCAGATGCGGCAAATATCCGTACTTCCGACCGAAGCCGAGATTCAAATGTCCAAAGAAGTCAAATACAATTTGTGAAATATTCTAAAATAACAAAAAATGTAATATATTAATTTGTAAAACGCAGGGAAGTCAAACAACGACAATTAGAATAAAATTGAATTTTATTAAACAGAAATAACAATATCTTAGAACTCTCCATCTTTGTCGTACAATTTGTTTAAACGAGTTTAATTTGTAATCGGGGTATAAATACGGCCTCCGAGGCTGAGTTTGATCACTTGTTTACTAGCTTCTGATAGCGACATAAACTGAGTTTGCTAGCGACAATTGCGATTTATCTCCGACAGACACAAATCTACCGACCGACTTTTTGTAGTTAAGACCGTATTACCGTCCTGACCGCTAACCCCGACGAGTAGAACTTTAAGCTGGCGTTCAGTTTGGTGATACTCGTCGTCCTGACTCCGACCGTTGACCACCGCGACGATACCACCTAAAGCTGGCATCCAGTTTGGTAGTATTCCTCTTCCTGACACGACCGCGACATACACAGCGTTAGTATCGAGGACTGCGGCTAGAGAGGTGTAAACTAAATAACACTACAGTAGAGTGGCGCAACAACGACGCACGACAGTCGCGATGGTACCAGCGAGACGATATGCGAGCGCTTAGAAAATACGAAATTTTAACCTAGCAATTCCTACAAACTAAACGGGTTGTACTACGCCCTAGCCAGGTATCTAAAGCGCAATAATTACTGCGATAAAATAATGAATGAAGCACGTCGTGGGAACAGACCTTACAATATGTGAAACTACTAATAAATGTGAAACGAAGTACACTAATGTTGACTTGAGGTAGTAAACCATAAAAAACAACAAAACAAAACCTAACTGTATTAAATTTTAGGTAATAAATAATTTTCAAGGGCTTATATGCATAGAACGGCGAGCGGTGATCCAGCGGTTCCAAGCCGTCCGACAAAATTGAGTAAATCAGCTGGTTGGTTGGTGTCGAGTAGTTCCAACTTCCGACAACAGGTAGGACTCGAGCGGACAGTGGTGTCACACGAAAATTTCCAGCGAGTGGCGGGCGTCAAGAACTTCACCAGAATAAGCATGATGACTAATTTTCAAAAACTATTCTATAATAATCCTTTAAATCTAGTTTAATCATAAAATGTAATATTTCTGTAATAACCAGCGGTTTATTTAAAAAAAGTGCGATTTTAATTTCTAAGTTAAATTTTCGCGCCAAAACGGTTGGCTAGTGTCATGGCGTCTGCGTGACGTCACGTTCACATAAACAAATGAAGTTCTTTTTGCTTGCTAGTAGGAGTCTAGGTACTACATCGAATTTAAATATGAATTCTAAAGTTTATAAGTGCTGTGGGGTCCCTCAGTGCGATAGTTTATCACTTAAGCACCCGAATAAATTGTTTGTTCACGTGCCAAACAACAAAAAGATGAGATATAAGTGGTTTAATCTTGCCCGGCGAAATCCAAAAGATGTTGATCTACACTCTTATATTTACTTCTGTGAAGATCATTTTGAGGTAAGTTTTTACTTTATTTCGTATATATTTATGGTGTGTGGCTTCATTTAACTTTTAATATCTACAAACCATTTTTGAAGTTGACGTTATATTTGTGTCTGAAATAAAAACTTTAATCAAATCAAATGTGTATTGTGGAACACAGGTAGTTATAAAACAGTCTTGATTCACTGTGACCTGTCATTTATTGACATACAATAGTTTAACGGCCATAGCATCAATTAAAACCAGAAAATACATGCAAAATAAAACTTACTTAATACAAAATCTAATCATTTATTATTCATTTTCTAGTTACCAAATGATATGGACAACTTTATGGAGTATCATATTATGGGTTCCGTGGCGCAGGTTCGCATGAAACCAGGATGTATACCTTGAAAATGTCAACCAGACAGAAGAAAACGAATATCTGACATCCCAGAACGATATACTCAGAAAAAACAAAGAAGGACATTAATTGAGGAATGCATAAAAGAAAGCAGTATTACTACCAACCCTTTAGAGCTCGGAGAAACATCATCTGGAAGTGCAGCAGGTACCTATCTATTTGTTTAAGTGGATATCAACTAGGTTCATTATTAAACTTGTGGAAAAGTGGGGTACATTTAGTACTGATTAATAACAATATACTCCACCAATCCACTCTAAAGCAGTGTGGTGGAGTATGCTCTAATCATTCCCTCATCAAAGAGGAGGCCAATACTCAACTAGTCAGTGCTAACTAGTGGCTGTTAATACTAACAACATAATATGTGATGAACATGAGTTATTGTTTTTGAGTCATGGATATTCGTAGTAGTTACTAGCTGACCATGATAACTTAACAAAAGTTGATGTCCTTCCATATTGCTAAAGTAATAAAATCAGTACTTGCTTAATTTCGTTTTACCATGTTACTTACCTAAGCATTGGTTGGAAATTACTTGTTGTATAACAAGTGTAATCTTAATATTATTTTTTTATTTATTAATATATCTTTTTTTCCCCTATTTATGTTATTATTTAATCAATACTGTTGCTTTTCAGTTCTACATGGAGTTATAGAAAAAAAATACTCAAGAAAAACATAAAAAAACAGACAAATCAATCCAGGTTTACATGACACATAAGTTCAGAAGTAAAGCTATTCAAACAGAAATTAAAGTTACAAATCAGATATAATCACCAATGAAACCTGATCTCCAATCTGTTTCTACGTCACCATTCAAGATTATAAAAATCACTACCCATGTTAAGCCAACATCGACCAGGAAATTATTTGCAACAGAAGACAAATCCGATAGTGATATTTCTTATACACCGTCTATAATGAAAAGAGAATCATCACCTGCAACATCTTTTCAAATGACATCAACTTCAGATTGCAGCGAGTTGTTACAAGATGATAAAAAGCAAGAGGCATCTGAAATTTTGCATTGTACCTTATATAAAATTTGCAGAAATCCACGTTCTTACATTGGTGTCCCTAAAGACTGTTATTTTTTAATAGATATACTTGAAAAAATACAAATATACCTGCGACTCATATACTAATGTGTTTAAAAAAAATAATATTAAATAACTCATTCAGAGAACTTGATGATGATTTTTCTATAACTCCAAGTTATGCTAGCAAGATTTTTTTTAAACATATTCCTTTGTTAGCTAGCGCAATGCGTCCTTTTATTGTAAATCTAGATAAAGATAGCATTAAAAACGACTTACCCATGGCTTGTAGACATAAATATCATCATGTAAGTTGCATTATTGACTGCTTAGAAATTGAGATACAAAAGCCTTCCAAAGCATTGAATCAAAGTCTCTCTTGGTCAGAATATAAAAAAGCAAACACTATTAAGTATCTCGTATCATGTACACCAAATGGTTTAGTGAATTACATCTCACCAGGATATGAGGGCAGAATTACTGATACATGTTTGATAGAATCTTGTGATTTTATTAAGTGTTTACAACCAGGTATGCATGTAATGGCAGACAGAGGTTTTAAGCATGTAGAATCATATTTACTAAAACATGGAGTGAAACTAGTGCGACCTCCAAGTGTTACAACTGGGATTAAACTTTCAAAAAATGAGGCAAGAGAAACTAAACTGATTGCTAGTCTGAGAATTCACGTAGAGAGAGTGATTCGTCGTTTGAGAGAATTTAGTTTGTTAAAGCCCCATTCTTGTGTGAACCTTAATCTAGTTAAAGTACTTGATGATATAATATCTATTGCTCGTGGTTTAATAAACTTGCAGGATTCTTTGATTAAATAAAAATTATTAGTTTTTATTCTTATGTCTGTTTTATTTACATAACACTTTGGCATAACAAAGGGTAAACTTTGTCTTTCCATAAAGATACTAAAACTTCCATGAACTCTAAAACATATTTGTCATCAAAAGTAATACTTATCACTTCTACTTTTTTATTAATGCTGTAGGTCCAATCAGCAACACAGAAGTAGCCTTTGTGAAGGCCTGCCAAACTCATTTGAAGTTGCATCTGCCCATAGTATTTTAGAGCTGGTTTCCCGTTCAAAATATAGGTTTTATAAGTCTTAGCACTCATTGGACATTTAATTTCAATAATACTATCTCCACAGATTCCGTCAGGTGATCCTGCTATTACTGGATACTGTTTAGATAGAAATAAGCCACATTTTTTTATTTTCTTTCCGAGTTTGGTACTTACAGTTTTCCTTACTTCCTCCTCCAATAATCGGCCACGTTTCATGGCTGGTGTATCTGGGATTTTACCTCCCATTATCAAAGATATTAATGTTCCATCACTTTTCTTGCACCTGCTGAATTCATATGCTCGAAAAGCCGTCACCCTCCCATATCTGAGTTCGTGCCACAGGCTACTTTGATGCTGGTTAATTGTTTCTTTTTCAACTTTCATCACATCTTCATCAGTTAAAATAATTTTCTTCAAGAAATCGTCGCATGAGTTTCCCTTGTATTTCAAGATCAATTTGTGCATGGACAATGTATCTATTATATCACTCACATAATCGTTTTGAAATTTGATTAACTCACAGTTAGAAAGTTTCCGTTTCTTGCTTTCCTGCAGAAATTTTTCAAATACTTCAGTATTTGATGTCAAACAAGGCTTGCCATTAGATAAATCTTTAGCTGTTGTATATTTCAAGCTAGTTCCAACACGAGATAACTTAGATTTCATCCAGTAGCACTCAATATATGTAGCAGAAGGCTCCTCACTCCTACGATGGACCCACATGAGAAATGCTATGGCATGTTTGCAGCCTCCTTGTGATGCAACACAGTCTTGGCATTGTACTGATATGACTGCTTCATTCACTTCATCGACTACTAAGGTCACTCCATACAATTTTGCATGGACCTTGTGTTCTGGGCAGATTTTAGATTTCACAGTGCAGAGATTTCCATCCCGTTTTAACTGTACATAACTTACAGCGTCATCACCATAAGATGGTCTGGAAGATCTAAAACAAAGAAGTAGTTATGTAAGCATAAAATCGAATAACTATGACAAAGTCGCGAGGGAACCGCTAGTACATAATTACAAACAATAGCTTAATAACATAACCTCTAAACATCAAGTGGTTCTATTAAAAAAACATTGAGATTTTTAAATTGTTGTTTTATCGAATGTTAATTATTATTATACTTACATTGCAGTTTTAACATTTCGGAATTCTACCGAACAGAAATCTTTGTTGGATGCTAAGAACTCTCCCAACATTAATAAATCAACTCTAGGTAAATTAGAGCTGTTTGTCTTGGTGAATCCTTGTTCCATAATTTTATTTGTTCACACAACACAAAACTAATCAATTATCAACAATAATCAACATAAATAATCAGGTAAAAACAGTTTAAAAGCGCAGTGGTCGACGAAATTTCCAAAAATTCACAAGATTTTTAAGTGCCAGCGTAATGACATGTAATGTTTATATGATCGTGACGTAATCGACTGTGATTGGTGTTCAATTCGGCATGGCGGAATGATGTATTTTGTAGTTACATTTTATGAAATAATTAAATAATCTCGTGTTAGAAGTTAAAATAAATATATTTTTCAGAATATATTTCTTCTATTTTAGTAAATAAATATATTATTTTAGGGATTCTTGCTTACAGTCATCATGCCTATTTCCAAATAATCTTCCCTCGCAACTATTTTCACCTCGCGGAATGTTACAGGGTTATAAAACCCAATATAACAACGAATGTAAAATAAAAGCCTAAAAGTTTATTAAGAATTAGAAAACTCATTCAGCTCAGTGGCGTGCGCACCTGGTGTTGCAGTAAATTGTGAAAGATGGAAGATACAATAATTTAATTGCAGAAATAAAAATCTGATCAACGACAATTTATGCAACACTAAATTAGCATCGAACTGGGCCAGTAAAATGCATGCAAAAATTTAGATTACCTGTGATGGAGTGCGGCTTGTAAAGTTTTTCAAAACATTGGTCGTGGGCACAATAAATCCGGATAATTTCCGAGGAATACCTTCCCTTGTAGTCACGAAGTTTAACAAAATCCCATAAGTCATATATATCATATATCGCAATTCGCAAATTGACACACAAAATGCATCCAAAACTAAACACAAGTGACTCTGACCACGACCGTTTTAGAAAAGAAAGAATTTGCAATCCAAGACTGAATTTTGCACGCAAGAATTTGCTGGCCTGTGAATCATCTAGTAAAGAACTACGATAGATCGCACTAAGCGATTAGAATGCGCTGAAGACACCCAGGTTGCCTGGTTCCGTCCAATAAAAAAATATATAATCGAAAAGTGGAACGTAACATTCTATTATTTATAAGTTTATTATTTAAAATAAATAAATAACAGTGTTACTACATATTTCATTATTATTATTTACAAGTAATTAACCATCCATTTTTCCTAATTACAAAATATTTCAGATATGAATATTTGAAGTGAAAGTAAGTTATCGTTTTGTGCATTACATTAATTAGACAGGTATGTATGTACTATATGCATATAAATTTAAGAAAATTAACTGTTTGAATGTCATTGTGAATCTAGACGTTGTTGTATTTGCTTATTCCAGTCATTTTCATCTATGGCATCAGCAAATAAAATGTACGTAGTAGAGTCAACAGAAAATTGGGACAATGAGGATTATCCCACTTATAATCCGATGGCAGATAAGAAGATTATTTTGTTACCCATGGAATATCGAATGCCAAAGAAGGCGAAGAAAAATATCCGTATGGCCCAGAGAAATAGATGGAAGAATCTATCTACAAATCCAACTTCAACCACCGACGCCGAGACGACGCAAAGTGAACCATTCATAGAGGAGTGTAAAGAAAAAAAACAACAACAATAATTGTATTTTATCAATATATTTTGTATTTATTATATTTATGTGTATGTATTAAATAAAATTCTTATTAACAATTATTGACTTTTATTGAAATAATAATAAAACATATGCTTTACAAATTGATCATTTTCATGTTTATTGTAGTTGTTAAATAGTTTTATGAAATCATTATGGTTGTATACATTCATTCGAAATAAAAGATACATTAAGAAATAATAACCACAAACATCTGATGTATATTCCTGTAAAGTTAGCGTGTTGTATGTATACTTCCTTGTATTTCTCTTTAGAAAATCTCTATGCTGTTTTACATATGGCGGACGGCCATAACTATCAAAATATGTACCGTATCCGTCCCTGTCGATAAAAATGGCTACCCAATGAGTTCCGGGTAAAGTATCTGGATCCGTATTAACAATAAGGGCACATGGAAAGTTAACATTCTGAGGTAAATTATTTGCGGCAAATACTCCATATTCGCCTGTATTTTGGAAATATTTTCTAAATATATTGTGGCGAACACGCGACTGCGATTCATCAGTTAATATTGTTATAATTATTTCTATTATCAAGTTAGTTAGCGTAGACTTGTTTTAGGAGGTGATGTCAGAGAGTTGTCATTAAAAACTATTTAAGTATGTTTGTGTTTTTCAGTTACCTAAATAAATCGTTACAATTGGTGTCAGGTGTGGGGTATCTTTTGAGTGAAATTGAAAAACACGACATGACATCAAGAAAGGTATTACTCGAAGATTTGAAAGTGGCCGACTTGAGACACGAATTAGAGGAACGGGACCTAGAAATTACTGAAAAAAAGCGGTATTGCAGCAACGGCTTCGGGAGGCACTTGGCGAAGCTGGTGAAGACTCAAACACTTTTTATTCGACGTGTTTGACGGCGCAGTTGACCTTAGTGCAGTATTTAAAAAGTTAGAAGAACTAGCAGAAGTTTCTTTTACAATAAAACAAGAATTATTAGCAAAATTAGACGAGACAGTAAAAAAAAATGAGGATAGTTATAAAAGCCTAAAAGAAGAATTAACAATACAACTAAATGAGGTTGCTATAAAAAGTGAAGAAAACATAATTAATTTAGAAGCAAAAATAACGGAAGAGTGCGATATGAAACTGAAAGTGCTGGAAGATAAATTAGCTATTCTTCAACCTATGACAACCATTGAGAAAACAGAAGCGAAGAATGGCATACCCGAACCCGTTAGGAACAAAGAAAATGAAACATATTCACCGAGACTTAATATTAAAGCACCCACGTATGAAGGTAAGTCTTCGTGGATGAACTATTTAAAGCAATTGGAAGCAGCGGCGAATGTTAATTGTTTCTCTACGTGGTGAGGCTGTCGATATCCTCCAAACAATGTCTCCTAATGAACAACAGAGTTATCCTAAAATAGTCAAGCAACTTGAAATGCGATATGGAAGTACATTTATGAAAGGAGTATATTTCTCACAAATGAAAAATCGATATCAGAAATCAAAGGAGAGTCTGCAAGAATACGAAGCTGACGTTGCTCGATTGACTCGTCTTGCTTGTCCTGATGTCACAGAAGCAACTATGAACAATTGGTCTACCAGTATATTTATTGATGGCTTACGGGACGAAGAAACCCAGCTAGCACTCAAACTAGCGAAATCAAAAACCTTGGGCGATGCATTGGCTCAAGCTTTAGAATTTGAGGTCGCTAAACAGAGCTCCAAAGATCATATACGAGTCCGTGAGATACAGGAAGATGCCAATTCAAGCGATAATGAGTTGTTACGACAAATCAAGGAGCTAATCGATAAAAAGAAACAATTTCGTTGTTACAACTGTGGAGAGTTGGGTCATATCAGCCGCTATTGTAGGAAACCTCGGGATAAACAATTAGTAAACGAAGTTAAAGCGGAAAACTAGCATGGGTCGGTGTAAAGGGGCATACGTCGACTTCTACTAAAATAGCCCCAGATATCATGGTAAGTGTCAATTCATTACATACTCTTTCCGACAGTATCTTCGTAGACGGCTTTGTAAATGGGAAACCATGTTCTTTGCTGTTGGATACGGGTGCGACTAGGACAATTATTAGACCTGATATTTTAGGAAAAAGATCTAAATTATTATTTAGCAGATGTCGACTCCGCACAGCCACTGGTGAAGTAGCTAGTGTTCATGGCAAAGTTATTGTCCACATCTCCATCGGAAATGTAAAAATCGACCATTGCATCTTAGTGGCCGATATAGAGAACGAGTGCATCCTAGGTATGGACATTATGAAATTGCATGGTTTTGAGCTAAACTTGAAAAAGGGAATAATGAAAGTGAACGATGAAGAACTTGTCCTAAACCGCCAAGAAAATGTAGCAGTTAGAATGGTATTAACCGAAGAGGCCATAATTCCTAATCGAAGTGAAGCAATCATACAAGCAAGGTTAGAAGGAGAGTTTAGCTCGGGAAGTATTTTTATGGTGGAGCCATCAAATAACGAAGAAAAAATTGGTCGTGTAATACTCGTAGCTAAATCACTCATCACCGCTCAAGAAACAATACCCATACGACTGATGAATGTTAACCAATATTCAGTTAATATAAAAAAAGGAACGGTGCTAGGACACGGTTCAAAAATATCCACCATTTCTTCCAATCAAGAAAATCGAAAAACCTCATTGAAGAAGCTTCCAGAAAAACTGTCCAAACTTGTACTTACCGCTTGCAATGATCTACAAAAAAAGCAGAAACTACAAACTGAAAACCTTATTTATCAGTACCAAGATGTGTTACAAGTGGATGATAGTACAAAAGGAAAAACCAGTCTAGTGCAACATAAAATCGATACAGGTAATGCTAGACCTATACGTCAGGCACCAAGAAGACTACCCATCGCAAAACGTACAGAAGCCGTACAAATCATCCAAGACATGGAACAACAAGGTATTATCGAACCATCAAGAAGTCCATGGGCTTCGCCAGTAGTCTTGGTAAAGAAGAAAGATGGGTCAACATTTTTTTGTGTTGACTACCGACAGCTCAATAATGTTACTAAGAAAGATAGCTATCCACTGCCAAGAATTGACGATACCTTAGATACGCTAGCCGGATCACAAATGTTCTCGACACTTGATTTAAAAAGCGGATATTGGCAAGTGAAGTTAGCGACAGAAGATCGAGAGAAGACTGCATTTTCCATCGGAACAGGTTTATGGCAATTTACAGTAATGCCATTTGGACTCTGCAACGCTCCAGCTACCTTCGAACGATTGATGGAAAATATTTTGGCAGGTCTATCTTGGGAAACCTGTTTAGTATACCTTGATGACATTATAGTAGTGGGGAAAACGTTTAAAGATCATATAAAGAACTTAGAGGAAGTTTTCCTTCGACTTCGTTGTGCCAATGTAAAGTTAAATCCAAAAAAATGTCATCTATTTAGGAAAGAAGTTAATTACCTGGGCCATGTGGTTTCTGAGCGAGGAATAGCTGTAGATACAGAAAAAATAAAAACTGTAAAAGATTGGCCTATACCCAAAGATAAACATGAAGTACGGAGTTTCTTAGGCTTAAGTACCTATTATCGTCGTTATGTCTTTGGTTTTGCTGATATTGCGAAGCCATTAACTCGACTCACGGAAGAAGGACGACGATATAGCTGGGAACAAACCTGTCAAGAAGCATTTGAAAAATTAAAACATGCCCTTATCAACGCCCCGATATTGAGTTATCCTCTCCCAGAGGGACACTTTTTACTGGACACGGATGCCAGTAACTTCGGAATTGGGGGAGTGCTTTCTCAATTACAGAACGGGCATGAAAAGGTGATTGGATACTTTAGTAAAGTTTTATCTAAACCCGAACGTAATTATTGTGTCACCCGAAGAGAACTTTTGGCTGTAATAAAATCCATCGAACACTTCTACAAATACCTGTATGGAAGAAAATTTCTCTTGCGCACAGACCATGGAGCCTTAAAATGGCTCTTGCAGTTTAAAAATCCAGAAGGCCAAATCGCACGGTGGATTGAAAGATTGCAAGAGTACAATTTTACAATTGAACATCGAGCTGGAAATAATCATCGAAATGCGGATGCACTATCCAGAAGACCATGCCCATTGAATTGTCAATATTGTAGTCGTCTAGAGGAAAAAATTGCTTGGATACAGAGAACAGCTGTTATCGATGACTCATGGCAACCAAGTGAATTACAGAAGGCTCAGGCAAATGATCCCGATCTGAAAATAATTCTGGAATGAAAGACCACAGAAGAAAGGCCCATTTGGGAGGATGTAGCTTCTTTCTCACAGACAATAAAATCTTATTGGGCCCAATGGGATTCAATTACCCTAGAATCGCAGTTACTGGTTCCACATAGCAGAGTACCAGAAGTATTAAGGCACATTCACGATGGTGTTACAGGTGGACACCTAGCAGTAAAAAAAACATTAGAAAAAGTACGTGAACGATTTTATTGGGTGAATTGTCGACAGGATGTAAAGAACTGGTGTAGGAAGTGCAATGTCTGCGCCGCCTCCAATGGTCCCAATAAACGACGAAACGCACCCATGCGACAGTACAACGTGGGAAGTCTTTTTGAAAGAATCGCCATAGACGTAGCAGGCCCTTTTCCAAAAACTGATGAGGGGAACAAATACATTGTCGTCGTCATGGATTACTTTAGTAAATGGGTCGAAGCCTATGTGCTTCCAAATCAGAAAGCGATTAACATTGCTGAAGTAATTGTCAAAGAATGGATAAGCCGATTTGGAGTACCATTGGAGTTACATTCCGATCAAGGGAGAAACTTTGAATCAACTTTGTTCCAGAATGTGTGCAATCTTTTAGATATCCGAAAAACAAGAACAATAAGAATCAGACGGCATGGTAGAACGTATGAATCGAACAATGACCAGGTATCTATCAAAAGTCATTTCGAGCCATCAAAAAGACTGGGACCGATATATCCACTTGTTTTTACTTGCATATCGGTCAGCAATACATGAAACTACGGGGCAGACTCCAGCTAACGTAATTTTCGGTCGTGAACTAAGATTGCCTTGCGACCTTTAATTTGGATGTACACCAGGAGAAGATCTAGCAGGAGAAGATTATGTTGCCGATCTTCGAAAACGAATGAACGACATGCATTACCAAGTACGCCAAAACATACAGACAGCCAGTGATAGAATGAAGCAAATGTATGACGTGAGAGCAGAAAAAGAGGGATATCAACCCAAGGATCTAGTGTGGCTTTATAACCCCCAACGTCGCCGTGGTTTGTCACCGAAATTTCAAACTGTTTGGGGTGGGCCATATAAGATAATGAAAAGAATAAACGATGTGGTGTATCGAATCAAGAAACTCCCAAACGGGAAGTCGCGAGTGGTCCACATCAACCGTTTATCACCATACAGGGGTAATAACAATGAACAACAAGCTCATGTTCGAGAAACGCGAATTGAAGATAAAGAACCGTCTTTCTCAGAATTTATGGCAGAGTTCTCGAATGGTCGCAAGGCACGTTTTGGTGTGACAGAGGAAAAAACGCGAGACATATTTGAAGTACCAGAACAATATTCTTTGGCGCATTGTGTTGCTCAGGATTTGAGAATATCAAAAGGGATCGCGAAAATTTTCAAAAATAAATTCGGTCAGGTGAATGAATTAGCAAAACAAATGTCGCATGTTGGCAAAACTTTACACATACGTGATGCCATTGCAGAAAGAAAACGGTTTGTATACTGTTTGGTGACAAAAGAAATGTCGCATCACAAACCAACTTATCAGGCAATGTGGAGCGCACTCGTAAATTTAAGGTATCATTTATTACAAAATGATATATTCCAACTAGCTATACCCAGAATTGGATTCGGCTTAGATTGTTTAAATTGGAGGATTGTAAGAAATATGCTTGAAGTTTTGTTTCGATTTACAGGTATCGAGATATTAGTATGCTGCTTCAATCCCACAATTCCTAAGAAAACGGTTGACTGTTACTTCTTCGCATACTCAAGATGTAGAAGAGGACCTGCGTGCAAATTTCGTCATGATCCATCGAAGAAGAAAAACAATGTCTGTTCCGAGACGAAACAGTGCTAAAGAGGGGGGTAGTGTGGCGAACACGCGACTGCGATTCATCAGTTAATATTGTTATAATTATTTCTATTATCAAGTTAGTTAGCGTATACTTGTTTTAGGAGGTGATGTCAGAGAGTTGTCATTAAAAACTATTTAAGTATATTTGTGTTTTTCATTTACCTAAATAAATCGTTACAATATTTTGTATGAATGCAGTATTCATTTTTTTATTATTTAACAGTACGATTGCTTTCGTGTAACTAAATTTGATTTCAAATTTGTAGGAATATATAGGAGAGAATTGAAATAAAAACATTATATTTTAAAAAATGTACATAATTTATTCTATATTAATAAATACAACTATATTTTAACTATTAACTACCATAAAAAACAATTAATCGAAATTTCAGTCATACAGCATTTATTCCTACAAAACCAGGGTTGTTATAAAAGCCATTTTTTGTAATAAAAGCCAGACCAGTGGTTTAAATTGGTTTAAACCGGAAGAAATTGGTTTAAACCGGCTGAAAGTGGTTTAAATTCACTAAGGGTCGGTTTTATAAACAAATTTAATACCCTCTTAAATCTACTTGCACAGCAAATTTTCATCATCTAGTCCAAATGATAAATGAATGTATGATAAAATCATCATTTAATAAATTAAAACGATGTGTATTTGATGAAAAAAAAAAGAATTTACTGAACTAAATTTAAGTGGGTATTAAAATTTTTATATAAAACCGGCTCTAATACTAATATAAAAATAAGATAACTCAATTGGCAATTACTTCATTCTGTAATAACATAAAAACAAAAATATCTGAATACAAAAATGTTTAAATAGTTTTCAATATTCTGAATATATAGTTTATCTCTGCAGATTGATTGTACCTATAATTAATAATATAAATACATGTATAACTTTATATCTTATGAATGCAACACAATGCAGAACACACAAATCAAAAAGTGTATTTTTTACTATTATTTTTAATAAAAACCACTGGTTAAAACTATATAAAAACCACTCCGGTTTAAACCATAGTGGCTTTTTCTTAACAACCCTGATAACATCACACGAATATTTTGATAATTACATATTTCGTGGAGAAAATACTTTTTATATAAATATTAAAAAAATGATTTGTATTTATTAAAGGTGTAGAATATTGCTTATACGAGGTAGAAAAAAAAATGGGTTTCAACTCGTGAGTATGTAAGAAAGAAATAGAAAATTGTGCTTATTGATAAATTTGAAAATACAGAAATTTTGTTTTATAAAACTATTTACAAAATAATTATGTACCTATTTATTTCATCTAATTTGCTTTTATTATATAGATAATTTATAATTTTAGTATTTTTATATTCTAAAAATTATTTTATCATTCCAACAAAAATTTAATTTTGAGTATAAATCAGCAAATAAATTTAAAGGTCCACAATGCTCCAAGGTCGTAGAACTGACTAGGGTAAAATCAAAGGTACCGACACGAAGAGTCGCTTCTGTATATAACTATTCTATGCATGAACCATAAGTAATAGCTTCAGGTGTCTCCTCTCTAAAATAATTCATTAATGCTGCATCAATTGAGAATATTCATATTACCTTCTTCTAAATCTCGAGATACACATTTTAGCATATTCGGGCACTATGTATACCATTTCTCTTTCCGTAACATACACTGGGCACAAAAAAAAATATCCCACTTCTTTAAAAAATGCCCTGCTTCCACAATGACTACATTCCAAATCATTTCTTATATTATTATCGAAGTCCATTTTTCTGAAACGAATGCACAATTGTTTATTAAAGGACATGAAAACCCTGCTATGGTTTTGCCTTAGTGTGGGCCCTTAACACTGGTCGTTATCGTGAAACAAATTATTTCTTAACATTCCTAACTTTTCATATAAATCCTAGTATTAATTATTCCTCTTAAAAAATGGCATTAAAATATTTTATAATTTTTTTCACCAACACAAGTTGTACCCATATACATTATATGTATTTGTACACTTATATGCCTTAAGTTCATCAATCATATAAAAACTCTTCTTCAACACTAAGTATTGTTACATATCACCGTGTAATATAGATGGAAAATATTCCACTTGTAGTAAAAATGTAGACGTCAAGTTTATGAAATAACTATTTTGAAATATTTCATTGCCGATTCATCTTTCTCCTTAAATTTTTACCGTTGTTTCTGCCTATTCTCGACCATGACCAATGTTCAATTGCAGGTCCCAATTCAGTGTGAAACAATAGCAACGTTACTTTTAATTAGCTTTATTTACAATAGTTACTATTCGTTTAGCATAGATTTAAATTTAAAAAAATAAAGTATGCGCAAACGATAACCTCACTTTCAACTTGGAGGACAAACAAATATCTAAATTAAAGTATTACCATATGCGTAGTTAAACTTATTTTGAGCAAACTGCTAATTAGAATAAATAAATCATTTCAATAAAGAGCAGTAGGTAAAAATAAAATATATCCGGAATTACTAAAAGAATAGATTTATGGATAAAAACTCTGTGAAGAAAAAATTAACCTCAACAGAAAAGTATACCACATTAAATTCTGAACATTTAAAAATGATATGAAAATTGACATCTAAAATAAAATTATTTACTATTAAGCTTGGTTTGTTTTGATTTTGGTTAAACATGCGGTTAGTTGACTGCTGTTAACCAGGGTTGGTTATAATTAAGATATTTTATTAACACTTCAATTAATTAACCGTCGTGTATTCTTTGAGATTGGTAGTTATTTTTTGATATATTCATTGGTGTTTATCAATTTTACATGTATGTAATTGGCCATAGGATATTCTAAGCCTCCGGCTTTTAAAGAAATACTTATAAGATATTATATAATAAATTATAAGTAATTTTAAAGTGAATATAATGCTTATTCTTTTGATTTTTTTGCCCTAACATCAAAATGAAAGTTTCATGCATTTAAATCGAGTGCGTAAAATTCAGTATCAGCCATGTTTGTAACGGGACGGGCACTGGCAAATGTTATCGGGGTCCGTGAAGTTAGCGACCACTATAAAGCACAAACAAAAAATCATGTATCAAAGGTTTGTGCTTTGTTTGTGCCGATTTGTGACCTACAAAAAAACCCAGCGACCCTTCGCGTTAATAAGTTATTAACAATTTAAAAGTGGCCGCCCACTTCACGCCTAGCGACCCCATATAAAGCACAAACGACGAGTTATATGTCAAACGTTTGTGCTTCGTTTGTGCTATAAGAATATGTTAATAAAAAACCAGCGGTCCCAAGAATACAATAGTTATAAACAAATCAAAAGTGGCCGCCCACTGCACGCCTAGCGACCCCATATAAAGCACAAACGACGAGTTATATGTCAAAGGTTTGTGCTTCGTTTGTACTATAAGAATATGTTAATAAAAAACCAGCGGTCCCAAGAATACAATAGTTATAAACAAATCAAAAGTGGCCGCCCACTTCACGCCTAGCGACCCCATCTAAAGCACAAACGACGAGTTATATGTCAAACGTTTGTGCTTCGTTTGTGCTATAAGAATATGTTAATAAAAAACCAGCGGTCCCAAGAATACAATAGTTATAAACAAATCAAAAGTGGCCGCCCACTTCACGCCTAGCGACCCCATATAAAGCACAAACGACGAGTTATATGTCAAACGTTTGTGCTTCGTTTGTGCTATAAGAATATGTTAATAAAAAACCAGCGGTCCCAAGAATACAATAGTTATAAACAAATCAAAAGTGGCCGCCCACTTCACGACTAGAGACCGTTAGCGACCCTTTACAACAAGTTGCAAATAATTTACTGTTATTGTTTATCTAAACTAAATTGACAGGGAATTATAAACTATATGGTAATGGAATGAAACTAGTATATTAGCGAATGTTAATTGTAAATAGCATATTTCATGCGAGTGAAAAGTAGTAAACGAGCCTTGGCTAATGCAATAATTTCACGAGTAATGTTACTGCGTTAAAATTCCATTTATATATGTATATTCTGTGTGTCCCAAGATTGTTATAAGTATTTAACATGGAAAAACAGTTTTTTTTAAAGAAAGTAGTATCGCAATAGTAAAATAATTTATTCAAATCACTACAAATTCTCATGTTGCCAAGTTTATATATTGAAATTTGTAAATATATCTTTCAACATAAACACACTTTCCCGGAGAATAAAGATCTGCATTCCTTTAATACTAGATCAAAAAATCTGATCAGAAATCCCATTATTAAAACCAAACTAGCAGCAAATAGCTCAAGTGCAGCAGGTATAAAAATTTTTAATGCGCATCCTTGTACCTGAAGTGCGCAACGAAAGGTTAATTCTTTCAAAAAACAGCTAAAATTTTACTTGCTTGAAATAAATTTTTATAGTGTAATAGTATATTATTTAACAAGCATAATATGTAGCCATATTATACGAGTCAAATACTATACTTTATCTACAACTCTCAGGCATATAAAAAATCTGATATTATTTGTTAAATATTCAGTTAGGTTTGAGTAGATCATATATATCTTAACAGATGGCGCCACAGTAGCACTTAAATGTCAAAATAACTATACAAATTGTATTTATTATACTTTTATAATCATTTATATTGATATTTATAATAAAGAATATATTATTAATAAATTAACAGTTTATTAAAATGTTATGTGTTAAATTATATACTCTATTTATTACAGAAAAGTGTAGCGTGTAATATGAAACTTTCATATTACACTTGTGTAATATTAGTAGTATATTATATGTAGTATCACACGTATAATGTACCCATATTTCAATAGTTGTAGATAAAAGAATTTTTTTGATTCTTCTTTACGGCAGTCTAATATTTTTTAAGGATCCAGGTTCATATCCCTACGAAAAACCAATTCCTACTCGGTGGTTAAATTTATAATATTTTTGTAATTACAAAAATTGTAATTTATTATCTTATTTACTCTTGTTGACGCAGTTTATATACATATGCTTTGTATCTTATTATTATTATTATTATTGTTATTATTATTATTATTATTACTATTACTATGTCGTTACTTGGTGCAGCAGGTTAAAAACGCTAAGTTAAAGTGACAGATTCAACTGAATACTAAGACAGCTATAAGACATACGTTTTCAGAAATTTGCACCTACTGTTTAAATTGAAGTTTATTAAATAATATTATGTTTTTTTTTTGAGTGTGTATATTACATTAGAAGATAGATATAATATTACAGCTTAGTATTTATAAGGTTTAATAGTTAAGATTTGCATTTTATAACACTTTCAAGCAGTTTAAAGATAACATATTTTTATTCCCATAAGAATAACATGGGCGTATAAATCGGCAGAAGCGAGGTAGGGTTTCAGTTTGAATTTGGCGCCACAAATTGACCGTTACACTAATACAGTCTATTGCACAGGGCAATACTACTTGTTTTCCTACATTTACTTGAATACAGATTACTTCATTTTAAGGGCAAAATTCAACGATATTACTTGCAAAATGGCATCTGTCAAATCATGGTCATGGGATTAGAATAACGGCTTACAGATTAGAAGGTCATCAAGTCTATTCCAACTGTAGGGGTTATTTTTTAATATTTTTTCGAAATTGTTCACTTAATAAATACATTTATATTTCTTGATTTGGGATTTCCAATCGTGGGAGTTTTTTTATAATGCTTTCTGAATCTTTTGTGTTAATACATATTGACAGAGAGAAACTATTCATTAAACAAATTAATTAATAAATAACTTGTCAACAGGATTAATCAAAAAATATAAATGTATTTAATAAATGCACAGTTACAAAAAATACATTAAAAAGTAACTTCTACAATTCGAACCGAACAGAAGACCTGTAGCTCGTAATTCTACCCCCATGACCATGATATGACAGATGTCATATGAGAACACTTTCTTGGGACACAGTGTATATATATATATATATATATATATATATATATATATATATATATATATATATATATATATATTGTGACGTCGTTACGTCGTCAGTCCCTATCGTTCTCGAAAACGTGTGATGGACTACGGCGTTACCTTCGCGTCACACAATGTAAAATACGTCGTCACAGCCACAGCCTACAAAACAGAAACTCGTGCAAAAGCACCATAATTAGTCGACAGGCACGGTATAATAAAATATACAAACGCTCTATTCGTTGCCAAATTTCGGGCGCCACTCTACGTAACGGTAGAGACGTCTAACTCGCAGGCTTCCAGTGACGACGGCCACGGATATCTCAATGGAGAAAAATGTCCAAGGTTCGGATTCCAACATTGGTTGTGGTCGCTCGCTTGAACACATCACGGAGCGACTTTCCAAAAAGAGACAGTAAAAAGACGTAAATAAAAGCATAAATAAATTTAGAATAAAAATCTGATATTCTTACAACCTGCGTTGCTCGCTCACCCACGTGCACGCGATGCGAGGGTGAGGTAAAAACGAACGCAAAACCAAATTCAGCAGAACTATCCTTGATTAGTCCTGGCGGTGGCTGATGGACAAGCCGAATCCTGTTCCGCGACCCACGAAGCAAAATGACGGATTCGAGGATACTTTCTACGCCGAAATTCATCCAAAATTATCTCGATAGTGGTAGCGCAATCACTAGTTCTTCTCTGCCCCTAGTAACCGGAATTCACAAACTATCGCAACTTACGCACAACTCGTGCACGGGATGAAAAAGAACGATTTTCTCACACACACGTTTTGCTCACATAAGGGTGTGAAAAACGGCAAAACACTATTCCAATTTTCCCATAAATACTTCACTTCCACTTACCTTACGTTCACCAGTGGAAGGATAGGAAAACAAATGAAAATAATTCAAATAATAAACTCTGCTTCAGAACTTTTATTTTTTACGTCTTTATTTGGCCAAAAACTCACTAAAAAAAGCCCTTGAGTCGGTCAACGACCGCGCTTTTATCAAAAATGTTCACCCCTTTCCTCTCGTACCCATCATCAGAGGTGAACATAGTCACAAAACAATTACAAATATCATATATAAATATAAATAAATAACATTTAAATACAATACGATACAAACAGTAATAAAAACATTTACTATTGCCTTAAGTCACTAAACGAGTTAATTTTGCCGCATTTAATTAACCGAACGAGTAACTTGACTACAATCCAAACACATGTTCGATGGTAATGTTTTTTTCAAAACACCACTTTCACAAAAACCACTGCGATGTGTTTGGCACTACACTACGTAGAACATTATCTTGCATCTTATGGTGATCGAATCAAGAAAATCAGAGTAATGGTTTGTAGAACAACTTCACAAAAACACGATGTAAACAAATAAAACTCCATGTTGATCCGCCATTACTAGACATGCGCGCGCTGGCCTTGCGCGGTTGCTTGATTCGAATGCAAAGTCTAGGCAATAGTTTTTAAAATATTTGGAAGGTAGAGCTGCGGTAAATACTGTAAAATAAAACTGCATCGTGACGCTTCGTCACAATATATATATATATATATATATATATATATATATATATATATATATATATATATACTTTCAAAGACCTGAAGATGGCAAGTGAGACCTTGTCGAAACGTCGTCAAGTAAACGAAGGAGAAGAGAAGACCAGACCAACACGAGAAGAAACCCGGAAGAAAAATCCAAGTATCATCAACAACACTCGTGGAAATATCAAAATCAACATATATATATATATATATATATATATATATATATATATATATATATATTACATAATACCCATATAGTAATACCTTAGCAACAGCAACCGTAAATAAGCAGTTACTGTTCTGGCAAATTTAATATAATTAATTGAATAACTTACACATATGGTGGAAGAAAAAATATTGTTTTGTAATACTTTTAATAATTTGTATCCCATGGTTATTTAGAGGTTGATCTTCTAATAAATGGTTTAAATTAAATTCATTTAAAATATTGTGTGGCATCATGTTCATTAGTCGAATTAATAAAAATTCTAAAATATTTTTCTTTCTTAAACCTTGTGCTTCTTGTTGTCTGTAGCATTTTTCAGCTAATTTGCATAGTTTAATTACAAATGTGGACACAAAACCACGCGTACGGCACGCTCAAATGACATTTGTAAACAAAGAATGCAACAAGCAATACACCGTTGTAGGGGCATCACCCTCCCTCCCACTTCATCATGTTTGCTACAAAACAATGTCTACCCTAGGTGGCGTATACTGTCTCTAGTTAGTATATGCTCGAAGTTATGAACCAATTAAAATTGGATACTATTCTTGTTCCCTTCATCTATTTCAATCTCTGTAAACAAACTGTGTTTTTGGATCTTTAACTTTCATTGCTTTTTATTATTTTTGTATCATGAACCTGGCACTAAATTAATTAGTGGTTCGGATTCATAAAAAAAAATGGGTTTCGATATCGATTTAGCAACTTCAGATGAAAAACTGGTTAAGGAGCAAAATTTTTTTAGGTTCGGATTTAGGTTTAGGGATCAAAACGCATTTAAACCGTGATTTTATTGTAACATGAAATATGGGATTTGTTACATCGATGCTTATGAATTTGACAGCAATGTAAAAGAGCGTTCTTTTTAAAATGAAACATAGCTTGTCAAGTTCTCGTCATTGTTACCTGTTAATTGTTGCATTGTTTGACAATTATAATAAAAATGGTACGACTGAAGGAAAAAATCATTTTCCGATCGCCCAAATTTCAACACCGATTGCTGTAACTGTATCCTGTTTAACAGTTCGGAGTTGGCGAAAGACTGAGTCTCGGAAGTTATGCGAAATGTCTGATTTTAGACTCTTAACGATACCATTTTATACATGCATGACAACAGTTTTTGTTAAAAAATGTAAATCAAAATAATGTAACGCAGTTTTATAATACACATGTATATTAGCTGAAGATGGTCTGCTCCAGGCTCGAAACGTCCTAATAAAATTTTCAGAAATACGTGGACCACATAAGCCTTTATTTTATTTAACCTTAACAATAAATTGTTTAACCTCAATATTAAAATAAAATTCATTTGAAATAATCGTTGTTTTACATTGCTGTCACATTCGGATATAAAAAAATCCAATGTTTTATATTAAAATAAACACGAGGCATAGAAATTTATCTCTAATTTTTGCTTAGTTCACTCCTCCTTATTGCAGGTTTTTCGTCATAATAAATAATAATGATCATGTTGCCAAAAATATTCGGTATAATTCTAGTCAATAGTGATATCATATATGAAAACAACATGCTCGATTGCTATGGTATGCAATGCTATATATCAAATGTGTTGTTAAATTTTATCTTCCAATAGCAGAGTGGCAGTTTTTGAGGCAATTATTTTTATTGAATAAAAAATATAATAACATTTTTTTTCAAAAAACAACTCATTATATTATTATTATTATTATTATTATTATTATTATACAAATATAAAGGTGTTCCATTTAATTGTGCCACCATTGTTATCTCAAAAACTACAAGAGCTACGAGGTTGGTTAAATTAGCAAAGAACCACCATTTTAAAAGACTAACACAATGAGCAAAAAAAACAATTCATTTTCTTCTTAAAACTGACAGTTTAAGAAAATAAAATTTAACAAAAAATAATCAAACAATGTTAGACACAACATTATGTCTATGTTTTCTAACCATAGCACTCTTGTTTCAGCCAGATATAAATAAAATACATATAAATTTGACATGCATTTTTCTCAATTATTTTGTTATATTAGTATATGATATGTACATATCGCTCAATTCAGAAAAAAATACTCTATCGAATAACCTAAAAATAAACATATGTTCCCATTTAAAATAAGAAAGTTGTGTCCCGTATTTTGAGAACCACTGGCTGAAAAAAATTTTTTTTTTGCTCTTTGTATTAGCCTTGTAAAATTTCTTTGCTAATTTAACCACCCTCGTAGCTCTTAAGCTGAGATCGCAGTGCAAGTGGGTAGTGAGTAGAGTGGAGGTTAGAGGCTGGAGGTTTATGGGTAGCGGTTGGATATAGTGCGGCCGCATTGCGCTATGAAATAACCTTGGCTCCAGTATAGAACGAATTGTCAAATACCGAACAGATTAAAATGTCTAAATTTAAAAAATGTTTTTATTGACTAATACTCCTTATCTCAGGTATAATATGATGAATATACGTAATTGGGTACATAAGTACAATATAATGGGCCAATATTATAAACGATACTTATACATAAGTACGATTAAATATAATCTCTACTTATATTTAAAACGTCAACTACTTGTCAGAAGTCAAATTAAATTAAATACCTTAAAATTGTCTAAAATATAGTACTGGTGAATAAAATATTTTATGTTAATATTTTTTTAGTATAAATATTACAAATGATACTAACATTATTTTTAACGATAATTTACAGTTTTTAATTTAATTTGACATCTGACAAGTAGTTAACGTTTTGAATATAAGTACAGATTATATTTAATCTTTACTTATAAGTATCGTTTATAATATTGGCCCTTAATCTCATGGATATGAACTTAGACTAGGAATATTCCTAGTCTAAGGATATGAACATCAACATGTCAAAATTAAAAATCCTAACCTAACTTCGATAAAAAAGAGTTAAACATGTAGATATATGCTGTTTTATTAATATTAAATAATATAAAATTAACTATTACGAAGTTTTAAATGAATGTAACCTCTGTTTTTGATATTATATTTCAATACCCTCAAGTCCAACATCTTTTGCAACCTCCTCCCACAATGTCTTCAATATTTTTGAATTTTTCCGTAGCTCGTCTGCTGGGTCCCAAATAGCTTTACGTTTAAATACAGCTGCTATCAGTTGTTCCTCCATGTTTTAATACGTCGCGGGTAGAGGCAAATATCAAACTGAACCCATTCGATCGGTACACGCCTGGCGACATGCGAGGTGTACCGCGAGCCTCGAAGCGCGCTATGCGGCCAGTGCCACCTAAAAACATGTGATATATATATATATATATATATATATATATATATATATATATATATATATATGGGGTCGCGTGAAGTGGGCGGCCACTTTTGATTTGATTATAACTATTGTATTCTTGGGACCGCTGGTTTTTTATAAACATATTCTTATAGCACAAACGAAGCACAAACGTTTGACATATAACTCGTCGTTTGTGCTTTATATGGGGTCGCTAGACGTGAAGTGGGCGGCCACTTTTGATTTGTTTATAACTATTGTATTCTTGGGACCGCTGGTTTTTTATTAACATATTCTTATAGCACAAACGAAGCACAAACGTTTGACATATAACTCGTCGTTTGTGCTTTAGATGGGGTCGCTAGGCGTGAAGTGGGCGGCCACTTTTGATTTGTTTATAACTATTGTATTCTTGGGACCGCTGGTTTTTTATTAACATATTCTTATAGTACAAACGAAGCACAAACCTTTGACATATAACTCGTCGTTTGTGCTTTATATGGGGTCGCTAGGCGTGCAGTGGGCGGCCACTTTTGATTTGTTTATAACTATTGTATTCTTGGGACCGCTGGTTTTTTATTAACATATTCTTATAGCACAAACGAAGCACAAACGTTTGACATATAACTCGTCGTTTGTGCTTTATATGGGGTCGCTAGGCGTGAAGTGGGCGGCCACTTTTAAATTGTTAATAACTTATTAACGCGAAGGGTCGCTGGGTTTTTTTGTAGGTCACAAATCGGCACAAACAAAGCACAAACCTTTGATACATGATTTTTTGTTTGTGCTTTATAGTGGTCGCTAACTTCACGGACCCATGTTATCGGCTGTTGGCTCAGCGGTGCGGCTGACGTCACAGGTAATCAATTTGTAGAGTGCATTTTAATGAAACTTTAAGAATTTATTTCTATTTGGCGAAATAAAAGTACGGGTCTAATGTTTTTATGTACAGATTACTATATTAAAAAATGAAAAAAACTTAATATTTTTTGTAAACTTATTTATATTTTTAAACTTCGTTATATTTTAACATATTACGCACTAATCACAATCCAATTACACTGATCATTATCAATAGTGCTATTTACTGCATAGATTTCACGACTATATAGGATCTTTCAATAGTTTTAACTAGAATTTGTAATTTAAAGATGAAATAGCGTGACAAAAAGGCAAAATTTGACATTTGTTTTTATTCATGGCAACTGCTATTTTTCGGTAAAAGTATACAATATTAATGCCAACATAGGGATTTTATTATTTAACAAAAATATAACTTCAGACATATCATTGGATATGCAATTTTATGTAAATAATTTAATAATAATAATAACAATGTTTATCTTCTGTAGACACAAATACAGTGTATGAAAAGCCCCCAAAAAATCTGTTACAAAGCAAAAAACCTTTTCGAGTGTAAAAAGAATGTTGCTTCCAGAAAAATATTAAATACTTTTTAAAGATCACAAAATTTTTACTGTTTTTCAAATTAGTGGGCAGATAACTGTAAATTTGTAAACCCATTCAATATGGAGAATTTATCACAATATTTAATTTTAAATTAGGTACATCGTTTTTATTCATGGTGTTGTGGCTATGCCAGTCACTGATCACAGGAAAAGCTTTTTAATTCTTGTAAATTAAGACACAAGATTTATAAATGTAAGTAAGAGTGAGAATAAAATATTTTTTTATCCTACACATATTGAAAATAAGAAAGAAAAACAGTTCGTGTGTGGACTAACAGATGCAGGGTTGTTATAAAAGCCATTTTTTGTAATAAAAGCCAGACCAGTGGTTTAAATCACTTAAAAATAAATAAATACATATTAGTTAATATTTTGAGACAAATTCACTAAGGGCCGGTTTTATAAACAAATTTAATACCCACTTAAATCTACTTGCACAGCAAATTTTCATCATCTAGTCCAAATAATAAATGAATGTATGATAAAACCATCATTTAATAAATTAAAACGATGTGTATTTGATAAAAAAAAAATGCTGAACTAAATTTAAGTGGGTATTAAAATTTTTATATAAAACCGGCTCTACTACTAATATAAAAATAAGATAACTCAATTGGCAATTAATTCATTCTGTAATAACATAAAAAAAAATATCTTAATACAAAAATGTATAAATAGTTTTCAATATTCTGAATATATAGTTTGTCTCTGCACATTGATTGTACCTATTATTAATAATATAAATACATGCATAACTTTATAACTTATGAATGCAATACAATGCAGAACACAAATTAAAAAGTGTATTTTTTACTATTATTTTTAATAAAAAAAACTGGTTAAAACTATATAAAAACCACTCCGGTTTAAACCGTTGGTTTAAACCATAGTGGCTTTTTCTTAACAACCCTGTTAACAAAACCGACGTTTCGGTATACACTTATACCTTCATCAGGGTAAGTAGAATCTATAGATTACAATCATGTACACAGCATACATTCGTAGATTCATTCAGTATTACATACATCGTACAAATTTCATAAAAGCACATACGCATCTAAATTGTCTCACGAACGACAACCGAATAAATCAGAACACATCCAGACATATCCTATATTTATAGGTATATTCGTTTCTTACGTTCTACAATGTCCACAACTAAATCTGTTATATTTGAATTCGGAATTTGTTTATCATGAATTGAAACTACACCAGAATCACTCCATGTAACTGTCTTGTCTAGTTTTATATTTTGCAGTAATAGTCGAGCTTTTTCTTTTTGTGATTTAGGAATAATATTTAATATATATTTGAAATCGTCTTTCTTTTCTTATATTTTCAGATTTGACGACAAAATCTTTTAAATTTCCTATATCGTTTCTCTTCTCCAAAGATTGCTTTGAATCTGAACTAAATTCATGTTCTATAGGAAACTTTATAGGTTCTCTACTTTGTTTTTGAAAGTATAAATATCTTTGTAATATTTCTTGATACTCAACCCATTTCTCATATTCTGATATTTTTAGATTAAATATATTTTGCATGTCTTTATCCAGTCGACTAGTTACTGTTTCTTCATTAATATTGTTACTATTACGTAAACGGTTTAAATTTTCCGGAATTATTAAGACCATCTTTTTAGCATGTACCATTTTAATTTTTAAATAAGTTACTTAGAGGACCTGTTAAAAGCGGAGCTAATAAAAAAGGTAGAAATGCTCCGCCTGATTGAACTAAGACACGTTTTTTAGTTTTCCAGCTATCACCAGGTTTTACAAGTTTCCGTAGAACCTTTTTATGTCTTACAAGTGAACCCTTTTGTTTTAGACTAAGAGGAACTGTTCCATGCAGAATATTATGAACACATTCACATATACATTTAACAGAATTACAGTCGGCTTTTTTTAATAATGCCAATCTATCTTGCGATTTCAACTTATGAAGTGCTCGCAGATATTCAGCGTTGTTTATTACTGCTTTACTCATTGTTAAGAAACAATTGGAGGCATATATATGCTATTGTATTTATACTTATTTTTGGGTAAATAAACAGTACATCCATCATGTGACGTACGAAAACTCAACCAATCAGGTGTATTTTGTTTAAGATCAAAAATTAAATAGCCATGGGGAAGTGATGTTGCGTCACGATAGGCTTCTTGTATAAATTTGGAATTTTTCGGAAATACTTGTCTTGACAAATGCAATATTTGGGCTTTGTCTCGAGGATTTTTAAAATAAATAATGTAATTAGCATTCAGAGATATATCCCGTTGTCCCTTTCCCTGATGAAAAATATTTTGAGTAAGAAAAAATACTGACAAATTTTTATGATGAGACCATTTTGTGAATATATCTACAACTCTCTGATCTGCTTCAGACATAAGATCATCTATAATAATTAACTGTGGATATTTGCCATCTATGCTATCAATATCAGGCAAACCTTCAACAGATTCTACATTATTTATTGTAGTAAATAATTTTTGCCATGCGCCGTAATGCCAAGATATTTTCATAAAATTAGTATCGCACATTACATTAATATTCTTTAAGAAGTTTTTAATAAAGTACGATTTTCCACTGCCTAAGGGGCCAGCAATTATTGCTGAAAAAGGGTGTTGAAATTTGGAACATATGTTGTCTGCAAGGAAATAAAAATAATACTAAACTTTCATAAACTTTTACATTGACACCTTTTCAGATGCCACAATTCCTTTTGATTCAAATCACCATCCCCGTACAAAAACTGCTACTTTCCATAGTTTAGTTCATAGACTAATTAATATGCCCTTATCAAAAGAAAACTACAACAAAGAACTAAATATCAGTTACCATATTGCTAATGCCAATGGCTTCAATAATAGTTTTGTCAATAAAATTTTAAGAAACAAGTTAAAAATGGATTCCATGATATTAATTTATAATCAAACCAGTCCAAATTCAGAAGACAAAGTATTTAGAAAAATCCCATACATTGGAAAAACGAGTATAGACATAGGTAGGAAATTAAAAAAACATAACATTTACGCAGCATTTTCCAACAAGAATAATTTAAAATCACTGTTAGTAAATAATAAAATAATGAAAAACAATAAAATTAAGAAGAGTGGGGTATACAAAATTGCTTGTAATAATTGTGATTATTTTTATATAGGTAAGACTGGTAGGAATTTCGAAGTCAGATTCATGGAACATTTAAGAAATATTAAATATAAAAAAGTAGATAGTTCAAATGTAGCTAAACATATGGTTAAAAACAACCACGAATGTTCATTAGAAAATTTCCAAATTGTGCATACCGAGAACAGAGGATTAAGATTAGATATACTAGAGGCTTGGGAAATTCAAAAGGCGGTGCATAACAAGAAATTTTTAATGAATGAACAACTTGAATTATACAAATCCCCTCTAATGTATCCCTCTTAGTGTTTGTTGTCGGTATATATAATTCACTTGTACTTTCTTGTAAGATGATGCAATGTCGAAATGTACATTAATGGTTTAATATAATTTTTTGAAACTTAACCGAGTGTTTATTAAAAGTGTTTTCCTATTTTACATTGTATTTATTATCCAACATATGTATACAGTTATTGTTACTATTTATACATAATAATAATTAAAATATTATATTTCTACAAATTTTATTAATGTAGTCTGCTTTCCACAGGATACATACTGTTTATTTGTTTTAATATTGTGTTATAAAAATAATTGTTTGATAAGACATATTAATTTATATTATATATCCGTGTGCGGTAAATTCTATGGGTACACGGTTCTTTCAATATATGTTTCGAAATTTGTTTTTATTTGGAGACACATACGGCCTATTAAACTGTGCCAATTTTTTGTCTTACACCAATAACATGAAATTTATTTATTGCTATTTATTTATTTATTTAATTTACAACTACACAACAGGATACAAAGTATCCCAATTACTGGTAGTTGGATATGCTACATGATTAACACATATGAAATTTGAACATAACAATATACATAGAATCAGAAACAAGATTGTGGAAACAAGACTGTATGATAGAACAACATTACAATTTACAAGGACATCAGAAGTGTATATAAAACAGATTTTAGATGGATGTACGAATAACAAAGAATATCGGCATTTAATTCTAGTTCTAAACTATTAAAAATAGAACAAATTCTTGAAATAGGGGCTCTTAATTCATAATTTGTTTTGACAGGAAAGTTAGAGAATGTCGAATAGTATTTAGTTTGTCTAAAGGGCAAACGAGGCACACAAATTCTTATTTTACCCAAACTTAATACGTCATCAATTTTGTTATGCACTAATTTATGCAAATATAAGCAAGATATTAGCTTACGTCTACTTTCTAGTGATAACATGTTAAATTGTAATAATGTTCGGGAATAACTGTATGTTAAATGATCAAATGGATGACAGAATTTTCTAGCACAGTACCTGACAAATTTTCTTTGAATTTGTTCAATTTCTGATACATGAGTGGTGTAAAGTGGATTCCACACAACAAGACAATATTCCAGTTTAGATCTAATAAAGGTATAAAATAAAGATTTGAGAGTTGAAATATTTTTGAAGCAATGGGAGTTTCTGATTATAAACCCTAAGTTTTTATAAGAGCAGTTCACTATATAATTAATATGATTAATAAAAAGTAACTTAGGATCAAAGATAACACCCAAATCTTTTATTTCAGACACTCTCTCCAGATTTACACCATTCATACAATAAATGTAGTTAAATTTATCACGCTTTACAGAATATGTCATGGACTTACATTTACTTATATTGAACTGTAATTTTGAGGTAGAAGACCAAACAAGTAAGTTATTAATATCAGACTGAAGGTGTTCATAATCGGAGTAGGAATTTATTACTTTAAATATTTTTAAGTCATCAGCATATAATAATGAATGAGAGTGTTTCAAACAATCAGCAATGTCATTAATAAACAGAATAAAAAGTAATGGGCCTAGATTTGATCCTTGAGGGACACCAGAAGTAGGAATGTAGTATGCCGATTTAGTATTGTTGTAAAGCACATATTGTTTACGATTGTGAAGGTATGATTGAATAAGCTTAATTAAATTAGAAGAGAAATTAAATTGATGATGTAACTTGAAAAGCAAGATGTTATGATTTACTGTATCAAAAGCCTTGGCCAAATCGGTGTAGATGACATCGATTTGAGTATTTTTATTCATAGAATTTAAATTTGATCCGCTACAAGAATATCATTGAAGCTGTTAGCTTTAACATAGGCCATGTCGTGTTCTCTTGCTATCTCGTCGTCTTTGTCAATAGGTTTCTTACAATTCATTTTATTTCCGGGTACAAAATAAAATTGATTAGGAAAATTCATTTTAATATATTAACATATATTTATGTAACTATGTTGTTAATACTTGTCTGCAAGGAATTTAAAATAATAATACATTGTATTTATTATCAAACATATGTATACAGAGAATATTAGTTATTGTTTATATTTATAAATAATAATTATAGTATTACATTTCTACAAATTCTATTAATGTAGTCTGCTTTCCACAGGATCCATATTGTTTCATTCCAGTATATTTAATACTCCATTTGGTAACAGATTTCTTAAGCTGCGATATATCTTCGTCTGTTAAATTATAGAATCGTGCAGGT
Organism: Stenolophus ochropezus; assembly: GCA_035578165.1. NCBI lineage: Eukaryota > Metazoa > Arthropoda > Insecta > Coleoptera > Carabidae > Stenolophus > Stenolophus ochropezus. The sequence goes on along the minus strand of JAQOWZ010000003.1, from coordinate 15,568,178 downwards.
AGATATGTTATAAATTCTTCGCATTCAGCAATTATTTTTCTACCAAACGTGGTTTTAACAGCCTTTATGTCAATCAGTTTATACAACGTATCTTTTTCCAAGTCGGATATCTTCTTACGGGGGTTTAAGTCTGACAATCCACCTCTTTGGTTTAACTTGGAAAAGTCCATGTCTACACATGTACAAATAAATAAATAAATAAATAAATAATAGTAAAAATATAATAACTTAAATTTTCTTACCTAAATAATTTCAATGTGCTTCACAGCTCTTTTTAACTGGAATAAAGTGTATAAGAAATTTTTCTTTATTTATACGGTGTATATTTTGTTGATTTTCACTTTTATCCTTCAATTGAAATTCTTATTGAAATATTTTATAATATTTAAAATCATTTGAATTCCTCAAAATTTTTGAGCATTACTTTAAGGTCACATTACAGGTCATTACCTATAAATATGCATATTATTGAAATTACATTTTGTCATTAAATATGCACAATATTGAAATTACATTTCTTCAGAAAATATTAAAACCCATTTACTCAATATTCATAATCTTTAAAATACTTGTTAGTACTTATTAAGTATTACAGGTAATTATCGTTACCTAAATATGCACATTATTGAAATTACATTTCGTCACAAAATATTAAATCCCATTTACTCAATACTCATAATCTTTCAAATACTTCATTGTACACAATATTAAATCTCAATATCACATTCCAACATTCGCAAAATTAAACATACATACATAAACAATTTCCCCAATAAAAAAATTCAAATATATTTATCGCAAATTCCTATCAAAATTACATATCAAAAATTTCTATCAGACACTGGCGCCAGTTAATGAGTTTTTTAATTACCCTGGGTCGCGCGAAAGGTAGGATCACATACTACTCAGTGCTACTATCATATCAGTGCAATATTTTCAATTTTCATAATCAAAATTGTATTTATTATGTAGGAAAACTGGTACATGATTCGTTGTAAGTTTCACGTCATATTCAATTTTTGAGATGTTCTGTAATCTTTTTTTTAATTATAACGCAAGCATTAGAAAAAGAAAAAATAAGCAAAAAAATCAGTTACTTAAATTTTTTAAAACTAATACTAGTAGAACTGATGAACAAGCGGAAAACAAAAGTATACCAGAAAATAGAATAAATAAAGAAATTAGTGGAGATGAACAAGAAGCACTTCACAAAAAAATGAAAAAATGGAAAAAAAATCTACATATGATGAACAGCGTAATAATACTGACAAGACAGAAGATCTATTTAAAGATGAATTTGCAAATAATGAAGATAATGGTAATGAATTTACTACTAGTGATCCTGGGACTTGGCCACAAAATATAAGTAACAAACTTAGAAAAATTATAATAGAGCAAGGTCCTACTCAAATTAGAAATTATTGTTATCCAGTTAGTGACGATGGTAGTAAATTTAGCGATAACTATTATTTTAAAAAATTAAGTAACAATGAACTAGTTTTGCGTACTTGGCTTGTGTATTCAGTGAAACATAATGGTGTGTTTTGTTTCTGCTGCAAACTTTTTGCTCCCCTTACAATTACAAATACTCAAGTAATACATAATGGACTCTCAACCTGGCAAAATTTATCAAGAACACTTTCAATACATGAAATTAGTAACACATATTAAGAGCTTAAAAAATTGGTTAAATTTAAAACATAAATTGCAGACCCAAACTACTATTAACAAAAATATTGAGTCTTTATAAGAAATAGAAAAACGTCATTGGCGAGAAGTTTGTGAACGTATAATAGAAATTATTAAATATCTAGCTGGGCAATGTTTAGCACTGCGTGGGTCAACAGATAAGTTATTTCATAAAAATAATGGCAATTTCCTGAAACTAATCGAACTTTTTTCAAAATTTGACATTATTATGGCAAATCACCTGGAGAGATCGAAAAAAAACGCGCATTATTTAAGCAAAAGAATACAAAATGAAATAATAGATTTAATTTCAAAAAACATCATTCAGTTCATTATAAATATGATTAAAGAATGTAAATACTATTCCATAATATTATATTGAACACCCGATACTAGTCACGCGGAACTAATAGTACCTAAGGTTAGTATTTTTTGGGATTTCTTAATGTTTGTGACACAACCGGAGAAGGTTTAGCAAATTATTTGCTTAAAAAACTCTGTGATTTAAATTTAAATGTGAATGATATGAGAGGACAGGGCTACGATAATGGCGAAACAGGTAAAAATAAAGGAGTTCAATGGCATATTCAAAATTTAAATCCCAGGGCTTTCTTTATTGCATGCGCTGCGCATTCCTTGGATTTAGTTGTAAATGATGCCGCGAAAATGAATTTTGAAACAATTAATTTTTTTGGTGTCACAAGAATTTTATATATTTTTTAGTGCTTTTACTAAGATATGGGACGTTTTAAAAACATTAAAACCTTTATCTGCAACTAGATGGGAATCTAAAGTTGAGGCATTGCGACCATTGAGGCATGAAATAGGGGAAATATATGACTCAATAATAGAAATCTATGAAAATAATAATTACGACAACAGCAGTCAACATGATGCACAAAGTTTAGCTAAGAAAATTAAAAAAATTACATATCTTTGTTCTGTTACTTTATGGTACGAAGTATTAAGCAAAGTAAATGTGGTAAGTAAAACGTTACAAGCTATTAAGCATCATTTACAAAGTGCATTAGATGCAATGAAAAATTTAATATGTTTTATAAAAGAATTAAGATCAGATAAAGGTTTTAATGAAATATAATCTGCAAAAGAATTAGCTTCAGAGTTAGAGATTGAGCCAGAATTTATCTCGTCAATTAATGTACGACGATGTAATATAAAAAACAATTTAATTACGAGTCTGCCGATGAAACACCGATTAACCCTAAAGATAAATTTAATTATTTTTTTTCCAATGCTATTTTAGATACAATATTAAACTCTTTTGGGGAAAGATTTAGTCAACTTAAAAATCACAATGATTATTTTCAAATTTTTTACGATATCAAAGAAATAAAAAATATGGAAAAAGAAATTTTAAGAAAACATTGTAACGACATTGAAAATATGCTTAAGCATGGCATGAAAAGGAAACATGGCTCACCGGCAGTGTTTACAACGCCGAACTTGGTTCAGACTCGTTCAGAGTGTACAGGTGCGACCGAGATTTCACTGCATGCCGTCTTACTAGGGGAGAAGGTGTTCTTTTACTGATCAAAAATCATCTTTCATCCTCTGCAGTTGATCTCACTGATTATACTGACATTTTACCCGTTAACGTTGACATTGTCTGTGCAAAAATACCAACTGTTAATTCTAATCTTTATATATTTACTGTATATATGCCACCAGCTTCACCTGTGAGTTCATATATTGCGGTTAACGATTTTTTTGAACATCTCCCATTCTTAAATAACAGCAATTTCTTAATTTGTGGTGACTTTAATATCCCTGAATTAACATTAAATTCAGATTCTCCCAAAGTTAATGAACTAAATTTGTTACTTGAATTTTTTAATGCAAGTCAGATCAACAATGTAAGAAACGCTAATAATAGGTTATTAGATTTAGTTATTTGTAACAGTCAGTGTAATATCTCACGGGCTACTGATCTGGTGTTTGATATAGGCTATCCCCTTCATCACCCTGCACTCACTATCACTCTAGATCTCAACTTTGCACATTACCCGAATCCTAAGACTTTACCATCTGTTAAATATGATTTTAAAAAAGCAAATTTTGTAAAACTGTATGAACTTATTGGTAATTATAATTGGAATTGTCTTGAGGAATTTTCTGACGTTAATCTTGCCTGTGAGTTTTTATATTCTAAATTATATTCTTTTATAGACTTATGTGTTCCCATTAAAATTACCAATGGTAGCAACTACCCACCCTGGTTTAATAAGACTATCATTCGGAAACTCAAGGCTAAGATTCGCGTCAGAAAGTTATTGAATCGGTTTCCACATAATCAGTTGTATATTACTAAATTTAAATTATTAAGATCTGAAGTAAAATCTCTCATAAAAAAATCATACGCTGACTATGTGAAATCCAGTGAAAACGCAATTAAGTCGGATCCTAAAAAATTTTGGAATTATGTCAACTCTAAGAAAAAAATATCTAGCTACTCTAACTCTTTCGTCTATAACAACACCATTTCATCTAAACCTAATGATATATCTAATGCTTTTGCTTCCTTTTTTCAATATACTTATCTTCTTTCCTCTTCCCCTACTACTACTTCTTCAACTTCATTGTCATCCTCAACTCTGTCATACCCTCCCATCTGTCTTGATCATATAAGCATTCATGAAATTGAATCGTCCATTAAGTCTCTTAAATCTTCTCTCTCTTGTGGCCCTGACCTCATTCCCAGCCTGTTGATCAAAGACTGTGCTCATCCTCTTTCCAAAGCTCTTTACTTCATCTTCAACCTATCCCTCAAAACGAATACTTTCCCCAATATCTGGAAAATGACTCATATAACTCCCATCCTTAAATCTGGTGACGCTTCGGCAGTATGTAATTACCGTCCTATAGCCATACTGTCCAGTTTTAGCAAAGTTTTTGAGAAGGTGATATATAACAATATTTATCCCGCAGTAAGACATCTCATCTCGCCTTGTCAACATGGCTTCATTGGTAAGCGTTCCACAATCACTAATCTGATGTTTTTCACGCAGAAAGTTTCCTCCATTCTTGATTCCTGTGGTCAAGTAGATTGTATATACACCGACTTCTCTAAAGCCTTTGACAGACTGGATCACAACATCTTAACCAGTAAACTTGAATCTTTTTTTTTTCCTTCTCCTTAATTAAACTAATATCTTCCTACCTTCATGGACGTGAGTTATTTGTCAACTTTCATGGTTCCAACTCTCTCAGTTATTTTGCCACCTCTGGCGTCCCCCAAGGCTCACATCTCGGTCCTTTACTTTTCCTTCTTTTCATAAATGACATCTCAAATTCCTTACATTGTCTTAAATTACTCTTTGCGGATGATCTCAAAATTTTCCATTCCACCTCGACGATTAGAGATTGCCTTCTTCTTCAACAAGACTTGGACAAATTATCATCTTGGTGCACTAATAATAAACTTCATCTTAACCTAAGTAAATGTTCAGTTATGTCCTTTTGTAGGAAAATGTCGCCAATTAAATTCGAATATACAATTAATGATGTTACTCTGTCCCGCCCTAAAACTATCATGGATCTTGGTGTGAAATTTGATCCTAAACTTACCTTCACGGACCACATTCCTGATATCCGTAACTCTGCAGCTCGTATGTTGGGTTTCGTGATTAGAAGCACTAAGGATTTTCATAATATTTCAGCAATTTTAGTTCTCTATTATGCCTATGTCCGCTCTAAACTAGAGTATTGCAACATTATCTGGAACTCAATCTATGAAGTACACCAAAATCTTCTGGAATCTCTTCAAAAAAAAATTCTCAAATATTTATATTTCAAACTTCATCTTATCTACCCCAACCGAAATCTTCCTTATCCTAATCTATGCCATATGTTTAATATTAAAAGCTTCTTCCAACGCCGTGAGAACTTCGCCATTATTCACTTCTATAACCTTATTAACAATCGCATTGATGACCCCAATTGCCTGTCTTTCCTTAATTTTCATGCCCGTGCTATCTCCACTCGATCATCATTCGTTTTCTATATTCCACTCTGTCGCACCAATCTTCTCATCTCATCTCCTTTATATCGCATGTGTGCCTTATATAATTCTAAATTTTCTAGCATAGATATTTTCTTCTTGAATTTTAAGTCACTTTTAAAATTACTCAACAAGACTTAATTGTTTTTCTATTCTTTATCTTTTCTCTGTCAGTTTAATATTTTTTTGTATATTTGCTATGTGCTAATGTTCCTATTGCTATCCTCTATTGGGCTTGTCCTGTCAGGATAGTTGTAAATTAAATAAAAAAAAAATAAATATAAGTGCATTAGAATTATTTGAAGAGTCGAAGGTTATAGGTGTTTTTGTAGATCTTACTACTTATACAGATACGATTGATATATTAAATGTTATTTGTGTCAACAATTTGGAATGTATATTTGGAAATATAACCATTGTGTTATGAATTTTTTTAACTTTACCTGTTACAATAGCGTCTGCTGAAAGATCTTTTTCGAGACTAAAAGTAATAAAAAATTACTTAGATCGTCTATGTCCCAAGATCGTCTATGTCCCAATATCGTATAGGGAGCTTATTAATAATTGCAATAGAGCATGATATTGCTACTATGCTAAATAATTCAGATATTGTTGATGAATTTGCTAGTATAAAAGAGAGAAAAGCAACATTTTAAATTTATTTATATTTTCTTATAAACTTATTTTTGTAAAGAATGTAAAAAAAAATAAATAGGAATATATTTTGTTTTCTTTATTTACATAAGGTAGTTATTATTTAATGTTTTTGTAACTAATTATATATTGCATACCAAGTTATTGTATAAAATTTTAAAAACAACCACTATACTAAACTATTAGAATCACTATATATCTATCTATCTATAGATTCATCACAAGCATCGAGTAACATTTGTAAAGGCCTACAGCCTGAACCATGCTAGTGATTATTATAATTATTTTTTTTTTTTTAATATTTGAGGTCTAATGAGATCTTGTGCCTTTTGGGTGTCTCATATTTTTACTGCTAGTAGTTTTCTTGTAAAAAATTAAAACTGTGCAGAATTTGCTTTTTGCAAAATGTTGTCAGAAAAATGTTGTGTTTGTGTATTTTCGTATTACATAAGTCAATGTTGCCAAATTTGTAATGAAGTAACTAAACAAAGAACAAATATGCCCAAATGAACTTTACTGAAGACAGTGGATGTTATATTAGGCTAGGTCTCGATGAGGGTTAGCATGTAAAATGATCAAAAATGTTCCATATCGAACGGCTTTTGTTTTTTAGAAAAAGTTGTGAGAAGTATGTGGTGTTTGTTATCAAACGAAAGGGCTCGATAAGGACTGGCGTGTAGAATTAACAAAAATGGTCAATGTTGATCGGCTTTCGTTTTTTGCAAAACTTTCTCAAAGATATGTCGAGTTTGGTCTTAAACGAAAGGTCTCGTTGAGGGCTAGCGCACAGAATTGACATAAATGTTCAATTCCGATCGGCTTTTGTTTTCTGCAAAAAGTTCTCAAAGGTATGTCGAGTTTGGTCTCAAATGAAACGTCTGGTTGAGGGCTATCGTGCAGAATTGACCAAAATGTTCCATGCCGATCTGCTTTTGTTTTTTACAATAAGTTGTCAGAAGTGTATAGTGTTGTTATCAAATGAAAGGTCTCGGTGAGGGTTGGGGTACATAAATGACAAAAATGTTTTATGTCGACCGGCTTTTGTTTTTTGCAAAAAAATATTAGAAGTATATCGTGTTTGCAATCTAATGAATGGTCTCGGTGAGGACTGACGTGCAAATATGAAATAATTGTTTCATATCGATCGGCATTTGTATTTTGCACTGGCAACGGAGCTTTAGGGTGCTCGGCTTTTGTTTTTTTTTTTAAATTGTTAGACATATGTCATGTATAGTATCAAATGAAAGGTCTTGTTGTGAGCTAGCGTGCAGAAATGACAAAAATGTTCCATGTCGACCGACATTTGTTTTATGCAAAATGATCAGAAGTATGTCGCGTATGGTATCAAATGTAAGGGCTCGGAGAGGGCTGGTGTGCATAAATGATAAAAATGTTTCATGTCGACCGGTTTTTGTTTTTTGCAGAAAGTTATTAGAAGTATATCGTATTTGGAATCTAATGAAAAGTCTCAATAAGGGCTGATAGGCAGATATGAAAAAAAAATTTAATGTCAATCGGCATTTGTTTTTTGTATGACAGCGGAGCTCTAAGGAATGCTCGGCGTAGCGTAGGTGAAGTGTAAAATTGATTAAAGAACTAATATTTATATAACTATGTTTAATATAAATTTAATATAATATGAATTATAAAGAATAATAAAAAATAAGTAACACTATGCATAAACAAATATAAACACTAATTTAAGACTAATAATTATTAATAAAGACTTAAACACTAAGATAATTAATTTAAACAATTAAAACTACGCAATATTTATATCCACAACATTTATATCACTCTTATTTATTTATATCACCATCTGTTCACTAAACGTATACATATAAGACTGTCTTGCTCGGGGTATTTAAGGTAAAACACTTCATTCTGGAATATTCACCGCCCCTTCTGGAAATCAGAACCGAAGCGTGCCACGCCACCTAATCCTACAATTCCTAAATCCCACAAGACCTATATGTTATGCCGCCTCAATGCCACCAGGCCTAAACAATGGCCGCCGCCCAGTCGCCCAGTTCAATCGTGCTCAGTCCCACAAGGCCTAATAATGTAATTTCACAGTCGCCCTGTCTAGTCGTGCTCAGTGCCACAAGGCCTAATGTGGGTTGAAATGGGATAGGACACAATATTAACCCAAGTTTCAAACCAATATTACAGATATATCTACATTTATGTTTTATTGTAGTTTCTGGTAGATCACCAGATGTCTGTACTATATACAGTATAATTACTTAACAACAAATTAAATACATGCAACTTTAAGTAATATTGTTTATCCAGAAGCACGATTATCCAGAAACAATATTTTTGCAGCAATTTTTTTATAACAGCACTTCTGAAATAATGCAATAATAAATTCAAGATCACGCATAAACAATGGGAGTAATGAAAAATCGTTTGTCTTCTATTAGAAAAATATTTATTTATTTGTAACAGGCAATTGTCTATCCTGAATATATAAAATATTGTATATTTTGTTTTACATTATTAAGCAGAGAGAAATCGATTCAGTAATTATGTATATTTCTGAATTAAACTTGTTTGACAAGTGGTTAAATTAATTTCAGATAAAAATCATAATGAAATCTGCATTTTATTTCCCATTTTGTTATACATCGAATATTAGTTTCTTTCATCGTAATGTTTATACTTATATTTTTTACAGTAACTAATTAAGTAGTATACCATTAGCCCATTAACGTGAAACAATTGCTGCTATGTTAGTACCATTGCCATATTTCAACAGTTTTAAAAAATCAGATGCCCAAAATGTAACCTATATAGTACAATAAATTTCTCGCTTCTACCTGTATAAACTAATTTATTATCCATAATCTTCTTATATGGTGTCAATTGTTTGTGTTATATTTAATGTTTCTAGTAAATGACTCTGACTCAAACTTTGCTGTATTCATGCACACATATATCCAGACCGACGGATCGACAGACATGCTAAAAATAAATAAAACCATGGAATATGCTCGTATGCTTCAACAGTGAATAAATCATTCATATATCAATATAACTTATTCATTCAATAAACTAAAACGAAATTCACTATCACAATTTAAGAATTCCATTACTAGGGAGAGATTTATTCATAGAATATGTAATTATTGTGAAAAGTAGGTTGTAAATAATGTCTTATTGAAAGATAATGACTACAAAATAATGAAAACTAATTTAGAATTTGGATGTTTAATGTCAAGGTACCAAAGCAATTCAAAACTTAAAATGAATATATTATACATTAAATAGAATATAATATTTTTAACAAGTTGCATATACATATAAAATTATTATAAAATGAATATAATATACATATAATAACTTTTATATACGATTATTATAGAATAATGCCATTCTTATATAATTTTCAATTATTATGGAATGTTTATATTCTGTAAAACTGTGCGGTATTATTTTTTAACTAGTAATGGAATAGCCACATGTCGCATCTGTTACCGGTAAAAAAATATCTTAAGAAACACTTATAACAATAAACAATTATTATAATTCATGCAGAAGATTTTATAATTTTTGTATAAATATAGAAATCGTATGTTTTGGAATTATATGAGTTTTAAAATATTACAATTCAATGAAAAACAATTATTACAGTGACACCTATTGTGAAATTTATGCAACGCTTAACCTCAAAACAAAATTTGTGATTGTTTTTGTTGTCTGTTTTTGACATTTTGACGCTAATACCCATAAATTAAGGAAATATATTTGTATACCTAATATAAATATTATTTAAAATGAGTGAATCCTGAAAAGAAATTGTGCAAGCTGCTACAGCTACAATTGGTAATTTAACCTAGAGATACATACGAACAGTGTTATCATCAGTTTATTCATTCAACGAAAATGTCATTGTAGCTTATTTTTGCGAAATTTGAAACAAAATGAAGTCATCCACTTTATGGAAGATTACTCTATGTTGAGAACAACCCTTAGTGTGAAACACGATGTTGATTTGGCAAATTATGCTAAGCTGCAAGCATTTTTAAAAAGGAAATCGACCGGTTAGGTATCAAAAAAATTTAAACATTGAAAGCAGAAGAAATTAAAAAATTATAAACAAAGCACCAGATAACATATATCTTGCCACGAAGGTAGAATCAAAATGAAATATAAAATAAATATACAAAATAAATTATGATAATTTTACACCAGAGTGATTCTAGCGGCCACTTCCCGAGAGTAGTACATTGCGAAGAAACATGGTCGTGTGTATGACCAAGGCCAAGTAGATAAATCAAGTAGTATGCAACAAAATAATAGAAATTATCAGACGCAGGTAAGTGATACATTTATTTATTTTAATGGTTGTAACACTAACCTATCATTCTTTTGTAGGTTATGTTAGGAATAAATTTATATATATCCTCTATAACTTAGAGTGACGCTTCCCAATTATTATAAATAAATTATATACATTATAACAAATATTTTCATGTATAACATATATTAGCGTCACCTGTTGGGGTACGTAAAAAAAATAAAGATTGTCTGCTTTATCCTGCCTATATATTCTTATTTATTTCCCAAACTAATTCGAGTGACGCTTTGGAAAAATTATAAATAAATAGTACACATAATAACAAATGTTCTCATGTATAAAGAACACTAACGTCACCCGTAGGAGGGGGTGAAAAAAATCATAAAATTCCACACATGACATATTCTGCATTTAATCTTATTTATTTCCCAAACTGATTCGAGTGACGCCTTGGAAATATTATAAATAAATAGTACACATAATAACAAATGTTCCCATGTATAACAAACAATAGCGGAACCCGTAGGAGGGAGTGAAAAAATATCAAGAATGTTTCAAACAAGACATTTTCTGCACTTAATCTTATTTATTTATCAAAATGATTCGAGTGACGCCTTGAAAATATTATAAATAAATAGTACACATAATAACAAATGTTCCTATATATAACAAACAATAGTTCAAGTGACGCGAGTGAGAGCTCAGTACATTGTTCCGGGGCCCATGGAGCTGTAAGGAACCCATGAATGGGATTTTTTTTATTTACAAAATCATATTTTGTAAAAGAAAAATAATGCAAGTACAATTATGACATTATTGTTTTATGTGTCTATTTATGCACGTGATGTTCCAGCATTCTAAAATCCTCTTGGCGACACTGCACTTGTTAACGTGTGGAACACACATAGAGTTTCCATTTCTAGTTACATGGTGGGCAATATTGTATTGATAACACAGAATTAGTTTGATTGTTTATATCTTTGTTACATAAACTTCAATAAGATTTTATAACATTAGAAGTTTTTGACATCGCGTTACATGCGGCATGCGGTACACTCTCATATGCTCTCTTCTTCTTCCGGTCGTATACTGACCATGCGCATTTATTTTCAGTTGCGTTCAGTCATGCCACAATACTCATACATTTTTTTTAACATACATTATTGCTTACTACAAAATTTGATATTATAGTAATTTCTTGAATAGTATTGTAATAGAAAAAGAACACCTAAGCAAATTAAGTTTTGCGAACTTTTCTGATATTACTATTACAGTCTTCGTCCGTAAACATTACATTTGTTCGATAAAGAGGATTCATTCAGTTGTCCATGATTTAGGTGCTCATGCCTAATATCCCACGATAGCAGCGAGAAAGACAGAGATTGAACAAAAAGGAAAATAATTAACTTCATGTTTATGAATCACTGTTAGTAGTTCTTGACTAATCAGTCTGTTCCTCGTGTTTGCGAAGAAAATAGTATTTTGTTATCAACATTTGTTCTTAACTTTTCATCAGCTTTGCTTGTGTTCTTATAGAAATATTAGTATTTATTGTTTATACTCCATATACTTCTCAAATTATTTTACTTTTTACAATTTATTCTACTTTTTAACATCTTCTTCACTGACTTATTTGTTTTCAAACAATGGAGCGTTTATTTATGTTGTTAGCCGACGATATCAGGATGTAACCTATTTAGTATGCAAAAATCGGGAAACTTGTTCCGCCCGCTTAACTTTAAGGAATCAAATTCCAATGATTACACAGCATCATAGCCATGAAGCGGATCTTGCTGAAATACAACTCTATCGGCTGAAGACATCGCTGAGAAGACGTGCTCAACAAGAAAATACTGAACTGGAGGTAATTTTTAGAGGAGAGGAAAGACGGTATCCTGAAGGAGCAGCTTTGCTAGGTGGATATGAAAGTATCCGCTCTACTTTGTATCGCAGCAGAAGACTTGGAACTCCAAGAATTCCAGATACCATAGTCGAGTACTCGACCATAATACGTCAAAGGCAGTATGTTGAAATAAAAATTATTTATAATAAAATCTTAAGATAAAAAATTTCAGATGGTTTACACGATATGGACGCGACTTGCATCCAGCCGAAAATGATTTTTTTAGAGGCCACGTAACTAGTACAGACAATAGTGTCTCAGCAATATTTATGTCTGAAACTATACTAGCTTTTATTCGACAGCAGGCTGGCGTCCATCTCCACATGGACGCTACTTTTAAAGTAGTACCTTGCGCTGGAGGGGCACTACAGCTTTTTGGTATTCACCTTTTATATGACGACATGGTAATTGAAATTATATATTTTTATAACAATTTTTTACCGGATAGCGATAACACTTCTGATTAGTATACTGTCCGATACGAACGGAACGGTGTATAAAATCTGTCATTCAGAAAACATAAAAGCTGCAGATCCCATGTAGAGATTGATGGTTGACAAACTGATACCAAATAGTAATTTTAAATTAAGTTTAAATAGAACTATCAAACAAGTTGTATTGACACATTTTGAACACAACTTGAAATCTTAGTATAAGGTTTTGGTTATATTTTTTTTTTTCGTTTTTTTAGTCTTTTCCTCTGTTATTTGCATTGATGGAAAGAAAAAGTAGATCTGCTTATGAAGCAGTTTTAAACTACTTGTCGAGGATCATGGGGAACACTCTAGTCGAAAGTGTAATGGCCGACTATGAAACGGCGTTAAGAATTGCGGTAGTACGGGTTTTAGGCGGCAACACAAGACTGAAGGGTTGTTGGTTCCATTTCTCTAGGGCTGTCTTCAAGAAAGCCCAAGAACTTGGACTGTTGCGTGCGGGTAATAGGAATCTTTCTAGAGTAGTAAGACGTGCTGCCATGGTTTTACCCCTATTACCAAGTACGTTTTTGGTGGAGGGTGTGCACCAAATTGAACTCCTGGCACAGGAGCGGAACGTAGATGCCGCTCCTTTTATTAACTATTTAAGGAGGCAGTGGTTACCACTGCGAATAAGTGTCCATGGCGAATACCATCGCACAAACAATTCGGTGGAAGCCTTCCATCGACAACTCTATCGGTAAGTAGTTTTTTAAATATGTTCTTAATTATTGTAACACAGTATATTAGTTACTGAAATGCCCTACCTCAGAATATACTTGATTGCATCCAAACATCTGGTCCTTTACATCCCAACTAATAGCAATGGAACACACAAAATCAGTAGATTTTACAAGACTCCGTAGTGGAGTAATGTTACCTCACCAACGTCGCCGAAGGTATGTCCATTTAGACCAAAGGATAAGGAGAGCCGAAGAGCGGCTGGTGGCCGATGACGATGTACGCCGTTTTTTACTATATATGAGTTACGGTGTCGGCCGTCTTGAAGCCGTACTAAATGGAATGCCAGGTAATTTTTACATAGAAAAAACATTTTATTTCATGAGAGATGGGATATTTCTTGGCTAGGTGTTGATATTAAAAACGAAGATGGTTACTGGAAATCAGCCACTCTTTATTGTATTCAACCTCTACAGTTTCGACCCCACATGGGTCTTCTTCAGGAGCTGTATAACAAAATTACAATTCTATTTAATATCTAAAAGCTTTACAAATATGTGTATCTGTGTTTAGTATAATTTTAACTTACATGAATTTAAATATTTGTGGTTTTATGTTTGTAATAAATTGATATTTTTCCAACATGAAAATAGTCAAAAATCGAAGTGAAATAAATATAAATTGTTTTGTTAAACATTAAAATTAACAAATGTCCATCTAATTTTAATTAGAAATATAAAAATATATATAAAATGAAAAAATGAAAAAACGGTTTATCACACCCTAATGGACAACTTATACTAAGTATCATGTGTCCTTGCAAGTTTAATTAAAGTGAAGGTTGAGTCATCTTTTAAGAAGGTATAAAAAGTTTATTTTAAATTTTTAAATTTTAAATTTTTAAATTTTTAACGCGCCTATTATTTTGAGCTGAAGTTAGTTATTGTTTTATCAAATATTTAATACCCTAGTTTGTTATGTAGTGTTATTTTATTTTATTTTAGAATTATTTTTGTAGAATTTTAAAATATTGTTATAAATTTTGCTTATATACATTGTATCTGTTTTTAAATTGACATTGTTATGGTCATTATTTATGTGTAACATTTCAAGTGTAAGTCTTTTATGTAAATTTTGTTCATTGTCTACTATTGTTGTTTTTTCAAAGTCAAATGTATGATTTTGTGATTGTGCATGTTGCACAAGAGCACATTTGTTATTATTACTTTTATCTTTGTTACAATTCCTCTTATGTTCTTCTAACCTTATTTTTAAATATCTTTTTGTCTGTCCTGTGTATTGCGCAGTACAATCCTGACATGGTATTTTATAAATAACATTTGAGAGATTATTTTTATGTATTTTAGCTTTAAGGTTGCTAAATAATGTTTGAACTGTTTTTATTTGTTTAAATGCAATTCTCATGTTTAAGTGATTTGTGAAGCATTTCTTTAATTTTGTTGCTATGCCATCTATATGTATTAATGAATAAAAACGTTTTGTTGTATCCTCTTTATTTTTATTATCTGTTGTTATTACATTTGTTATTCCGTTGTTAGTGGGGTTATTATTCTGGTTTTGTTTAATTTTAATTTTATTTTTACTCTCATTTTTCAAAGAATTAATGATGTTAGTAGGGTAGCTGTTTAGTTTTAATAGATGCGAAACATAGTTGCAAATTTCCTCATGATATGTTTGTGTGGTTAATTTTAGTGCTCGGTGAAACAAATTTTTAGCATTATTTATACGGTGTCATATCACCAATAATTTCAAATGTCTCACTAGTATGTTAATAAAAAATAATCCATATAAAAATCATATAAATAAAATAATTGACAATTTCAAAAACCAAACCTTAAATTTAGAAATAAAAATAGCATGTTGGCGCATAAATTATTTAGAGAAAAGATACTATCATCATTATGAATGCATTAAACAAAACATTAGTTACATTCACTGGCATGGAATACAAATATTACTAAACAAAAAATTCAATTATTATAATACAAAATTTAAAAATACACAGATAAAAAAACTCAACACACTAAGATACAAACAAATCACAAACAATAATAGCAACAATGTAGAGAAAGATTGGTTCTTAAACCTCACAAACACAGAATTTCCTCCTGAAATAACAGAAATTCTATCACTTGGACCAAAATTTAGCTTACCATTAGAACCACACGAAGTTCCAATATTTTATCTTATTACAGAGGTAGAATATATAATAACACACACAAATGACATAGACACAACAAATACCATTAGAGCTGAATTCACGAACATAGTCACTAATTTTTGTAATAAAAATTAAAATCATAAAAAACAAAATATAATCAATAAAAATTACAATAAAACTAAAATTTTTTTAAAAGAACACAAGGAGATTATAATTATAAAAGCTGATAAATCAAACAAAACGGTTGCCATAAACAAACAAGATTACAAAGACAAAATGGAAAATCTACTGTCAGATGCGAAAACATACAAACGTTTAAAAGAAGACAACACAAAGAAATTACAAAATAAAACAAATAAATTAGTTAAAAAATTACATGAAAAAGGCTCAATAGATACAGAAACAAAAAAGAAATTGACAATAGAAAATGCTATAACACCCCGAATATACGGACTCATCAAAGTACACAAAAAAGATCTTCCCTTAAGACCTATTGTATCAGGAATAAATTCCCCAACATACAATCTAGCTGAATATCTGGCCAACATATTAAAAGGACTTCAAGAAGACAAATTTGAGGTGCGAAACTCCTTTGAATTCCAAGAATTCATAAGCAATACCAACTTGCCAGAAGGATACAGCTTGATCTCACTTGATGTAGTATCACTATACACCAATATACCCAAAGACTTAGTCATAGCGGCCGTAATAAAAAATTGGCATATTATATCTTATATATATATTATCGATAAATCCTTTTCTACCCAGAGGGTGTAAAGGCTACTACAAAATTTTTATTTAATACATTAAGTTAATAATACAATTACAGAAATGAAAAGTTAAGTCATTATCTTCTATTTATTCTTGTCCGTGTATGAAGTTGGTCCATATCTTCTTGTTTTTCGCCATTCCTTGTGCGTTACTCCATGTTATACCCTTATTTGTTAATATTTCTGCAACAGTGTTGTTCCACGTTTTCCTTGGTCTCCCTCTTGTTCTTTTAATTTGCGTGCTGGCTTCCCATATGTTTTTTACTTGCCTTATATTGGGCATCCTTATTATGTGTCCCAGCCATTGTAGTTGTTTTCTTTCTACTATTTTCTCTAATGCTTCAATTTCTAGTTCCTGTCTTATTACTTGGTTCTTTAATTTGTCTTTTTTTGTCACATTTAATACTCTTCTTAGATACTTCATTTCCATGGCTTGTAGTTGACTTTTTTGCTTCTTTGTGAGAACCCAGGATTCACTACCGAAGATTAGGGATTGTAAATATATGGTTTTGTATATTGTTATTTTAGTTCTTCTTGATATTTCCTTTTTGTTTATGAATGACTGGTTTATGGCATAATAAAGTTTTGCTGTCTTCTCGATTCTTTTGTTTATTTCTTTTTCTTGCTTGCCTTTATTATCAATTATGACGCCCAAATATGTAAATTCATCCACTTGTTCTAGTTTATGATTGTCTATTTTTACGGTTATTGTTTCTTCCCTGCTTCCTATAGCCATGACTTTCGTTTTTGCGAAATTAATTTTCATATTAAATTTTGTTAACGTTTCGTTCCAAGTCTCCATGTTGTGTTGTAGTGCTTCCGGGCTAGGCGCGATGATTGCTACATCATCCGCGAAAGCGCATTCTGAGATATATATTCTCTGTAGATTTTTATGTCCTATATAGAGTTTAATTACCATTTCTCTACAAGTTTTGATTATATCGTCCATTAACACAATAAAAAGTAAAGGGCTCAATACTCCACCTTGTCTCAGACCGTCTTGTGTAATGAATTCATCAGAGTGCGCATACTTTGTTCTGACGTAATTTCTGTTCTGTTTGTATAAGCTTTTGATTGCTATAATTAATTTTTTATTATATATATATACATATATATATATATATATATATATATATATATATTGTAACGTTTTATTTATTTAGGTGAAGTGTAAAATTGATTAAAACACGAGAATTTATATAACTAGGTTTAATTAAAGAAATATGAATTATAAAGAATAAATAAAAATAACTAACACTAAGAATTAACAAATATAAACACTAATTTAAGAACTAATTATTATTACTAAATACTTAAACACTAAGATAATTTATTTAAACAATTAAAACAACGCAATATTTATTTCAACACTATTTATATCACTGTCTATTTATTTATATCACCGTCTGTTCACTACGCGTATTAACACAAGACTGTCCTCGCGATCTTTTGGTCGGGGTATTTATATTAAAATACATCATTCTAGAAGATTCTTTGATTCCTTGAAAATCAGAACAATGGGGAACGGACGGACGTGTTGTGATCTGTTCGCTAGCTCCCGCCGCCCGCACCGCAACCCTGGGTTTGCTACATTGCCCCCTCCTTAAGACTGTTTCGTCCCGGAACAGTTCGTTATGACGAAATCTGCATGCATCACCCTTGGTGCATCTGGAAGTCTTGAAGAAGTAACAGTCGATGGTCCGTTTGAGCTCTTCTTGCCCGGTAGAGTTGAAGCTGCAGACTAGAATTTCCACTCCGGTAAAGCGGAAGATTGTTTCTAACATGCTTCTAACAATCCTCCAATCCAAACCATCTAGTCCACAGCCTATCTTCGGTACTGCCAGCTTCATGATGTCGTTTTCCAACAGATGGTCCTTCATGTCGCACAGCGAGTCCCATAAATTGCGGTATGACGGCTTCTGATGTGAGTATTGTTTCGTAACGAGATAGTAAATGTACCGCTTGTGTTCTACGTTATCATCCTTCAGTTGTAGCGTTTTCCCGACAGTTGGACGTTGGTTGGCCAGTTCTTGTACTCGTCCAAATTTTCCTTTAAAAACTGAAGCGATGCCGCGGGACATTTTAATGTCTTTCGCTACACAGTGAGCGAGGGAATATTCTGGGGACACGGTGAACAGATCTCGTTGTTCTTCTCGTGTCACGCCATACCGTGCTTTGTGACCAGTGGAATGGCTTTCCATAAAGTCATCAAATGTGGGTTCCTCAGCTATAACCCGGCGAACCGTCGCTCCACGATGATCGTCAAAGTTATCACCAGCGAAAGGGGCTAACCGATTGAAGTGGACTACTCTCGGCTTTCCATTAGGTGTTTTCCTAATTCTGTAGACCACATCATTTATTCTCTTTACGATCTCGTAGGGACCTTCCCAATTCTTTTGCAGCTTCGGTGATAAGCCGCGACGTCTTTGTGGATTGTAAAGCCACACCAAATTCCCAGGTTGATAACCACCTTTTTCAGCCTTGACATCGTACTGGTCTTTCATCCGATCGCTGGCACCTTGAATATTTGTACGGACTTGTTCATGGATGTCATTCATTCTTCTCCGTAAGTCCGTTACATAGTCCTCCCCGGCTAGGTCTTCACCGGGTTTACTGCCAAATACCAGGTCGCATGGTAAGCGTAACTCCCGCCCAAATAAGATGTTAGCTGGTGTCTGCCCTGTTGTCTCATGCACGGATGAACGGTAAGCCAACAAGAACAGATGAAGATGTCGGTCCCAGTCTCGTTGATGGTTAGAGACTACCTTTGACAAATACCGATTTATTGTTCTATTCATCCGTTCAACCATGCCATCAGACTGTGGGTGTAATGCAGTAGTTCTGGTTTTCTTTATTCCTAATATCTTACAGATGTTTTGGAACAGAGCAGACTCGAAATTCCTTCCTTGGTCGGAATGTATCTCTCGCGGTACTCCAAATCGGCAGATGCATTCTTTTACCAAGACTTCAGCGACCGTTACGGCTTCCTGGTTGGGTAATGGGTAGGCCTCAACCCACTTAGTGAAGTAGTCCATTACTACCACTATGTATTTATTTTCCTCATCAGTTTCTGGGAATGGTCCGGCCACGTCAATCGCAATGCGTTCGAAGGGACTTCCAACATTATATTGGCGCATTGGAGCTCTTCTTTTCCTATGTGGCCCGTTACTTCCCGCGCAGACCACACATTTCTTGCACCACTCTTTAGCATCTTCTTTGCAATTTACCCAGTAAAATCGTTGGCGCAATCTTTCGAGGGTTTTATTTACTCCAAAATGTCCAGATCCGTCATGGATCTCTTGCAATACTTCCGGTACTCTATTTCTAGGGACTATCAGCTGGGTCCTACTCTCAGTACCTTCAGTATTCTCTATGACACGTTTCAGGAGGCCCTCTTCAACCACAATAGAATCCCACTGCGCCCAATACGATTTTACACCTTGTGAGTGTCGTGCAACATCTTCCCAAACTGGTCTGCTATCGCCACGTTTCCAATCCAGTATGATTTTCAAGTCAGAGTCATTCTCTTGGTCCTTGCGAAGGTCTTCCGTTTGCCAACTATCATTCACTACTGTTGTTCTAGCGATGGTAGAGAGTTTTTCCTCTAAACGACTGCAATGCTTGCATTCGTCTTGACAAGGTCTTCTTGATAATGCGTCAGCATTACGATGGCTTGTACCTGCTCGATGCTCAATAACAAAGTTATATTCTTGCAGTCTTTCAATCCATCTAGCTGCCTGACCTTCAGGATTCTTAAATTGTAGCAGCCATTTGAGAGCAGCGTGGTCAGTTCTTATAAGAAATCTTCTACCGTACAAATATTTGTAGAAGTGCTCCACGGATTTCACGACAGCCAAAAGTTCTTTTCTGGTGACGCAATAATTCCTCTCTGGTTTTGACAAGGTCTTACTAAAATAGGCAATAACCTTCTCTTGTCCGTCTTGTATCTGGGAAAGAACGCCACCAATTCCAACGTTGCTGGCATCTGTATCAAGAACAAATTCTCCATCTGGTAAAGGATAACTTAGGACAGGTGCGCTTGTCAGGGAATATTTAAGTTGTTTGAATGCAGCTTGACAGTCCATCTCCCAGATAAATCTTCTACCTTCTGCAGTAAGCCTTGTCAATGGCTTCGCTATGTTGGCAAATCCAGGTACATAACGTCGGTAGTATGTACAGAGACCAAGGAAACTTCTCAATTCATGTTTATCCCTCGGTACTGGCCAGTCACTCACAGCCCTTATTTTCTCCGGGTCAACTGCAATACCCTTACCAGAAACTACGTGTCCAAGATAATGAACTTCTTTTTGAAATAAGTGACACTTCTTTGGACTGAGTTTCAGGTTAGCCTTCCTCAATCTTTGGAAAACCTCTTCCAAGTTCTTCATGTGGTCCTCGAACGTTTTTCCTACCACAATAATGTCGTCGAGATAGACCAAACATGTTTTCCACGATAGTCCAGCCAACACGGTTTCCATAAGCCGTTCAAACGTTGCAGGGGCACCCCTTCTTTGGGCGATATTAGTAAACATTCTTCTGCTACTCCTCAACAACAATGGATATCACTCTATTGGATATGCAGAAATTATAATAAAACTCGTAGGTTTATTGTTTTTAAAAAGATTTATTTTGCCTAATACAATGAAATTACTTATATCTTATACAAGACAGAGTGAGGAGTGACGAATGACCACGAATAATAAATAACATGAGTATTTATACTCTATAACAGGAAGGGGTCTGGTTCCATATGATAAAGCGAAGTCAAAACAGAATTTGATACACATAACAATTTATGATATTCATAACTCCTCCACCGTTAAAATGCAGCTTCTATATTGTTCATTTCAAAACTTTTTTGTTTAGAAATGTCTCTTTTTCTTATCTTTAAATACTTAATTACTATTACAATAATTATCATAAAAATACATATTAAAACTATAACAATAGAGTTGATAATAGAATGATTGTTTTCTTGTATATTTGTAGTTTGAATTTTTGGTATTTCTTTTACGAATATTTCTTGTTTATTAACTTGTTTTAATTCTAAAGTTTTATTACTCAATTGTTTATTTTCTAAATTAAAATTTATGTTTTCAAATATTATCTCTCTATTATAATGAGCAATGTTTTCCAAAGTATAATCATTTATGGCACAGTTTTTATTTGTTATAAATTTATATACGCCAATAATATTCTTGTGTTTTTGATAATTTTGACAAAATATGTTTAAGGTTTGTTCTTTGCTTGCTGCTATAATTACAATATTAGAATTTTCTATTTTTATTACAGCAAATGAATTATAAACTTTGTGATACATACAGTCTTGATTTTTCTGAAATTTTATTATGTTACACAAACATTGATTTATTTCTAAATAATTAGTTTTACAAAAATATTTATTTGTGAGTCTAATACAATCGTTTGCTACTATTAATTTATTTTCTTTGTCTATTATCAATTCTTTACTATTATCTAACATAAACATGTCCTTATTTATAAGTGTAGGAATTGGAGTTATCCGTAGTAATTTATTATTAAGGTTGTTTTCATACAGTGGTATTTCTAATAAATATTCTATCATATTATTCTTCATTTGACAATGACTTGTTATTTGCATTGAAATGTCCCAAAAATCTAGGTCTGAAATTTGATTAGTTACTTTTTTCAAATCTTCTAAGTTTATTATCGATGAATGAATTTTGTTGAGATTACAAAATGTTAGGCTTGTTTCTATTTCGGAGGTTATTTCGATAAGATTCACAGTTAATAATATTAATTGATTTAGTATGTCTTTGATCATAAATGTGTTTTCCGTATTAATTTTTTCTTTAACTATTCCTTCTATTTGCATAATTCTGGATTTTAGAACAATTTCATTATGTTTTATGTTTTCTAATTGTGAATTAAATTTTGAAATCATTTCTTTGTTTAATCTAATTGTTTCTAAATTTTGGTGTTCGAGTATTTCCTGGTGTTTATTAATTTTGTTAAAAATTTCTTCATAACGTTGACTGTCAGAAGAATCTAAGTTTCCAGTAATGGCTTTTATTATTGTTCCTAGACCGTTGAACAAGCCTCTTTTAACACATTTTTTATTGAATATTGTTTTCAGTTTATCTTCTAATCTGTTACAATTAAATTCTAAAATGTTAATGTAGGTTTCCAATTCCTTTAAATATATACTGCTTTTATTTATTTGTTTAAATAGATCGTCCCTATGTATTTTAATTTTATCATATTCTAAGATTATATTAGTTAAGTTATATCTATAATAATTATATTGGGAATTAATATATATATATATATATATATATATATATATATATATATATATATATATATATATATATATATAGACATTCCCTAAGTCTAGAATGTTTATACCGGGATTGTTGTTTATTTCTTCCAGTTCTTCTATTCCGTTTGCGCATCTGAAACGAAGAGTCGGGGTTTTTTAATTTTATCAATTTAATGTTTTTTATTTTTATCAACTTTAATTAATCCTAGTTTAGAGTTATATTTTTCGATTTTATGGATTTTAAAAAGGGGTTTCTTAATTTTCTGGATGCGTCTTTTTCCTTCTTTAATTAATACGTGTTTAGGAATTTTTACTGGTTTATTATTTTGTGGTTTATAACGTTTATATTTTTCGGTTAATATATTTTCTTTTACTCTATTATAAATTATTTTTAATTTATCTTTATGTTCGTTTAAATAGTCTTCATTAGTGGATTTCATGTCAAAAGGGTTTTTTAGATTATCTTTTCCAAAAATTATTTCTACGGGTGTAAATTTTGTTGTTTGGTTAATTGAATTATTGTAAGCTATTAATGCGAAATTGATTTTATTTTGAGGTGTTTCATTTTTAAATTCGTTTCTCTGATATATAATACGTAAATGTTCTATAATTGTTGAATGAAATCTTTCGACACATCCATTGCTTTTTGGGTTGTCGACACACGTCATATGAATTTTGATTTTATACAATTTTAATAATTTTTTTACTAAGTTGTTATTGAATTCAGTACCGGGATCATGAATTATTTTGTCAGGAATTTTGTAATCGTTGAAATATTTTATTAACGTGTCTACTATTGTTGTGGCAGTCAGATTTTTTAAATAATATATTTTTGAAAATTTTGAGAATTGATCTATTATAGTTAAATATTTTTCTTTTTCAAGAGTTAAAGTATTTATGTTAATGATTTGAAATGGTTTTTCTGGAGTGTTTGTTAAATTGTCGTTAATTTGGTAAGGGTTTCGTTCATATTTATTCATTTGACAAATCTCACAATTGTTTATGAATTTTTGGATATCTTGATACATATTTGGCCAATAATATTTCTGTTTCAATTTTTGAAATGTTTCTAAAATTCCTCGGTGATTTGTTTTTCCTAAATGGTAATTTGATATTGTTTCCAATTGATTTTCGATAATTTCGATATCTTCTAACAGATATTCGCATTTAATTAGTTTATATGAATTTTTTACAAAATTTTGTGAAAGTATTTCGTTAAATTTTAAATGTATGTCTTTTTCAAATAAGCAATAATATTTACAATTTGGTGCTAAATAACTTTTTATAAAATCATAAATTTCTAAATTTAAATTTTGTTTATTCAGTTGAACTACTAATCTTTGTTTTTGATTATTAAATAATTTTTGTATAGTAATTTTTGTTTCGTTATCGTGAGTGGATATAATTAATTGATTTTTTCCTATATTTATTGCAGATTCTTTATATGTTATTCCGTTAATTTCATTCTCTTGGTCGGAATGTACGGTTTCTAAATCGGATTCGTCGAACTGAGGTAAAATACTATCGTTATCGTTTATGTATATTTCGTCTGGTAATATGTGTACAAAAATTTGTAAATGGGTTTGTTCAAAGATTTCGTTAAGTAAATTTTTTATTTCTTCGAAATTTTGTCTGTCTAGACCGCAACAAATTTTGGGCATGTGTAACTCTACTATGTCATTTTGGATGCAATAGTCTTTTAATTTGATTAAACATTTTTTGATATCTGGAATTATTGGTTCTTCCAAATAATATTGTTTAGTTATCAAATGGAATAAGAATTTGTTTTTATAAATTGGTTGTATGAAATTTCTCCTGTGTGTTTGTTTTTATTTTCAAAATTTTTTTTACTATGAAATTTATTTTCAATTTGTTTTGCAAATCCTTTACCTAATCTTTTATCATATGAAATGCAATGTACTAAATTATGGTGTTTTTCAAAGATATCGTCATTTGTTTCTGTAATTTTGAATTTTGGTTTTATTCTGGAAAGAGCATCAGCGTTGCTGTTTGAACGTCCAGTTTTATATTCTATTTTATAATTATATTCGTCTAGTTTAATTTTCCAACGCATTAATTTAGAATTTGGATCTTTTAAATTGAGAAGCCAAGTAAGAGGTTGATGATCGGTTCTAATTATAAATTTGACGCCATACAAATAGGGTCTAAAGTATTTTGTTGCCCACACAATGGCTAACATTTCTTTTTCTGGGGTTGAATAGTTAATTTCGTGTTGGTTCAAGGTACGTGAAGCGTATGAAATTGGCAGGTCTTTACCGTCGCAATTTTGTGATAATACTGCACCTATGGCGTATTTACTAGCGTCTGTTGTCAGTATAAAAGTTTTTGTAAAGTCCGGGTATTGTAAAATGGGTGAATTTATTAATAATTTTTTATTTTCCTCAAAACTTTCTATATAATTTTTATTTTTCATGTCAATTTTACTATTTTTCTTTAGACATTGGGTTAGAGATTTAGTTAATTTTGCGAAGTTTGGTATAAATTTCCTATAATAGCCTAAAAGTCCTAAATATGATTTAATTTCTTTTTGAGTTTTGGGTATTGGGTATTCCTTGACTGCTTTGATTTTGTCAGGATTGGGTTTTACTCCTTGTTCCGAAACTATGTGTCCAAGATAAGCGACTTCTTTTTGTAAAAATTCAGATTTGTCTAGTTGGATTTTTAAGTTATATTCTCGTAATTTTTGAAATACTTTTCTAATATTTTCTAAATGTTCTTGCAAACTTGTTCCTAAAATTATAATGTCGTCCAAATATACTAAACAGATTTTATTTATATAGTCACGTAAAACGTAATTTATTAGTCTTTGAAAGGTAGCTGGTGCGTTCTTAAGTCCAAAGGGCATTCTTGTGAATTCGTAATGTCCTTGATCTGTGTTAAAAGCTGTTTTTTGAATACTGTTCTCTGCCATTTGAATTTGGTGAAATCCGGATTGTAAGTCTAATGTCGTGTAATAAACGTTTCTGCCTAATTTGTCCAGTACGTCGGTAATATTAGGGATTGGAAATTTGTCGTCAATAGTTTTTGAATTCAATTTTCGGTAATCTATCACCATTCTAAATTTTCGTTTTCCGGAAGCATCCATTTTTTTGGGGACCATCCAAACGGGTGAACTCCAAGGGGAATAACTTTCTTGTATAATATTATCTTTTAAAAGATTGTTAACTTGTGTCTTTATTTCTTCGCGATAACATTCGGGATAGCGATAAGATTTGGAATAGACTGGTGTTTCGTTTGTTGTTTTTATTTCATGTTTTATTGTCGTAGTATGAGTCAATGGTTGGTTATCTTTTAAAAATAAGTCATTATATTCTTTTATTATTAGGGAAGAAAAAGGTGACGTGGTAGAGTGAAGAGTTAGTGTAGTGGCTAAATAGTTTTGTCAATCTTTAAGGAGCAAAATTAAACAAAAATAAGTGATTCTTGTATCTTCGCAGTAGTTACAAGTTGTGGATGTTGTGATATTGTGGAGGCAAGGTTCTTAGAAACGATAAACAGGATATTAAGATAAAAGTAAGTTCATACAACTTGTAGGTTATCTAGGTGTCATATTACATGTCATATCAAATCCTAGCGAAGCAGCGACCTAGTAGCGACATCTAGCGTCTAATAGTAACATTTAGCCAGCGGTTTTTACAGGTGACTGTTTGAATTAAGTAGGACAGTCACAATAACTGAATTACCGACGCTAAGCTACTATTTAGAACGCACAGATAGAGCTAGTAGCACAACATGGAAACAAAAATATTAGAAGCGATAGCAGATTTAAAAACTGACATAGCAATTATAAATAAGACAATGCAAGACAGGTTTATAATGACAGCAGACGCCCTTGATGATCATAAGAAAATATTAATCGACCACGAAGAACGGTGGGCAGAACTAGAGCGCAGTAAAAGACAAAAAAATATTGTTATATTCGGATTATTGGAAAGAGAGACAAGTAGACATGAACTCGAGAAGGAATGCCTAGATTTAATTACCCAAAAATTAAAAGTAGATGTATCTATCTTTGAGATAGACAACATATATAGAATTGGAGTTAAAAAGGACCGCAAGAATAGACCAGTTTTAATAAGATTCACGTCAAGAAGGAAGGTAATAGATATTTTAACAAATACAAAGTTATTGAAAGGAACAAACATAGTAATATCAGAAGACTTCCCAAAAGAAGTAGCAGAAGAAAGGAAGCGGTTATTACCAGTAATGAAAGAGATGCGTAAAGAGGGCAAACACGCAATAATAAAATACAACAAGCTGTATGTTGACGGTAAACCAATTAAAAAAGAAGAGGCAATAAGAACGTTGCACGAAAAAAACGAAAAGAAAAGACAACTATCAGAAGAAAAAGTTGAAGAAGAAACAAAGGAAAGAGGACCTCAAAAAAATGCATCATGCAATGAAAGACAAGAAATGAAGAGACAGAAACCAATAACCCCATATGTAACACATACTCCTGATTATAGGGACCGTCAAAGGTCAAGCAGCTATAGTAGATATGATGAAAGACCAATTAAAGGCAGCGCAACAGGATCCACTTACAGAGAAACGGCGCCAACGGCACCACCAAAAGAGGAAGATCCAAAAAACTACTCAAAATAAGCGCGCTGAATAACACAGATCGAACTAAAATAGGATTTTGGAACATCGCCGGCTTAAAGAATAAGGACAACGATTTTTGGAATTTTATAGAAAAATTTGATTTTATCGGGCTAGTAGAAACATGGATAGAAGAGAAAGACTGGACGAAATGGGAAACCAAACTTCCGAATAAATTTAAATGGAAATGCGTATATGCAAATAGAGAACATAAAAAGGGAAGAGCTAAAGGAGGAATAATAACTGGGGTCAGAAACACATTAGAGGAACTACCAGAGGGAAGAAGTATGGACCAAATGCAAGAACGAACATTACTAATAGAAGGAGAAAAATGGAAAATAATAACAACATACAGCAAAGGAGAAATAAAACTCATACAAGAGCAAATAGAAGAAACAGAGGACAGACATGAATACAATTTATTATTAGGAGGAGACTTCAACGCCAGAATAGGGGAAGAAGGAAAAATTATTGATACTAGAGATGGATCTGAAAAAAACAGGTCATCAAAAGACAAAATAATTAACAGCGAAGGAGAAAAACTCCTAGAATTCGTGGAAGAAAATGGACTGAAAATATTGAATGGACATACGACAGGAGACGAAAAAGGGGAATTTACTTATATTGGCCCAAACGGAGAATCAGTTATAGACTACGGCATTGCAAATGAAGAAGCAATGGATAAAATAATATCTTTCACAGTAACAGATAGAATAGAATCTGATCACCAGCCACTTGTCATAGAATTAGAAAACCTTAGTGAAAAAACAAAAACAGAAGAAAAAATAAGAATAGATTGGTCTGAGGAAGGCAAGAAAAAGTATCAAGAAAAATTAAAAGAAAAAATATTTGAAGAAGACGACTGTAACAAAGCTCTAGACGAACTGATAGAAAATATACACAGCTCATTAACAAAGAAAATTTGGAAGAAAAAAGATAATACCAGAAAAAGTAATTGGTGGGACTGCGAATGTAGAACCAAAAGAAATTTAGTTCGAAACTTACAGAAGAACTGGAGAAAAGGCACGGGAAGGAAAGAAGACTTTCTAAAGGAGCGAAAAGAATATAGAGAATTATGCAAAACAAAGCAGAAACTAGAACAAAAAAGAGAAGAGGAAAAAATAAGAAATATATCAAATGAAACAGATATCTGGCAATATATTAATTCAGAAAGAAAAAACCATATCACAGTCAGCAAAAACATACCAATGAGCACTTGGAGAAAATACTTTATGACTCAGTTAAACGGAACTAATGAAAAATATACTATATCATTAGAAACACAAGCCACACATAGTATAAACACAGATATAACAGAAAGTGATGTAAGACGACAAATACAGAAACTAAGAAAACGAAAAGCCGCAGGCGAAGACGGAATACAGAACGAGGCTTGGATATACGGAACAAACGAAGCAGTCGATAGACTTACAAAAATAATAAATAATGTTTGGAAAGGAAAAGGCTTTCCACAAAGGTGGAGAAAAGGTATTATTAGTCCAATACACAAAAACGGAGACAGAGAAGAAACTAAAAACTACAGAGGCATAACACTGCTAGACACGGCATACAAAATATACGCCATGATCTTAGAGGAGAAGTTAAGTAAAGAAGCAGAAGAGAGAAATATACTACAAGATAACCAAGCAGGCTTTAGAAAAGGAAGAAGTACAATTGATAACATCTATATATTAAATTATGCAATACAGAAGGAAATAAGCAAAAAAAAGGGAAAATTATATGTACTATTTGCAGATTTGAAGGCAGCATTCGATATTGTAAATAGGAAAAAGATGATTGACATATTGACGAAATCTGGCATCGAAGAAAACCTAGTAGAAAGAATAGCAGAAATATACTCTGAAACCATAAGTTCGGTGAAAATAGACGGAGAAGAAGGAGATGATTTTTGGACAACGTGCGGAGTTAGGCAAGGGTGCCCATTAAGCCCTATTCTTTTCTCAATTTACATGTCAGACATTGAAGCTCACTTTACTAAAGGACAGACAGGAGGCATAGTAATTGGGAGCAAAAAGTTTTGGACATTATCGTATGCCGACGACCTGGCAATAGTTGCGAAAACAAAACAAGAAATGGATTCCATAATGAAGAGACTAATGATATACTTAAAGAAAAAAGACATGGTGTTAAACACAGAAAAAACCAAGATTGTTGTTTTCAATAAAGGAAGAGGTAGGGAAACAAAAGAAACGTGGACATGGGAAGGAAAAGAAATAGAAAAAGTAAAAACTTTCAAATACTTGGGGTATACATTTCACAAGAATGGTGAAGAGAATGAACATATAAAGCAAACAACAAAAAAAGCAAACATAGCTCTTCCACAAATCTGGGGCATAGGGCAAAGAAAATTCAAAAACAACTTTAAATTAAGAATGTTACTGTTTGATAAATTGATAGCGAGCATTATAATGTATGGAGCCGAAATTTGGGGTTGGAAAGAACAAAACGAAATAGAAAAAATTCAAACAAAATATATACGATGGATACTCGGACTAGATAAACAAACACCGGTATATATAATAGAGGAAGAAACAAAACGGTTTAAAATGAAGACTGAAGCAGGAAGGAGAGCAATGAAGTATGAAGAGAAATTAAGAGGGACACCATGGAAAAGTCTTGCATTTGATTGTTGGGTAGAAATAACAAAAAAAGAAGAAAGAAAACAAGAAAAGAACCAATGGGAAGCAAAACGGGCAAAATTCTATGAAAGCAACGGACATTCAACAACAGACATAGAAAGACGAAGAAATACAGGCCAAAACATGGTAGATGAAATTACACGGACGGAACAAGATATACAAGCTCAGATAAGAAGAGAAAAGATATACAAATCAACTTATAACCCAGGATATAAATACTTACTGACTATAAGCAAACCTCTATACTTGACAACAGAAAACAAAAATTTAAAAATAATCGCAAGATTTAGAACGGGAAACGAAGAAAAAAGGAATAAATACTGGATAGGAGACGAAGACAGACAATGCAGAATATGTGGGAGAGACTTTGAGACAATAAATCACTTAAGAAGAGACTGCAGCGAAAACCTGAGAAATGACAAATCTACACAACAGATACTTCACGACGAAAACCCAGACACAGATTGGATGAAGAAAGTATATATAAGTAGATTAAATAGTAAGTTATAATAATGTAAATACCACATGAAATGTAAAATATAGATAATGTAGAAATTTGAACACCGAAAGGTAACAAATAAAATATTTACTACTTTACTACTATATTCTTTTATTACATTAAATAAGGTAATTTAGTTTTTTCTTCTGGGTTTAGATGATTAGCGCGAATTTTTATTTCGTTAATCTCGGTCATATTTATTTCGTTATTATTAAAATATTGTAATTTAAATAATTTATTTTTTTATTTTAACGGAATTATTAGTAAAGTCTATTTTTATTTCTAGTTGTTTTAGAGCTGGCGTTCCTAATAAAATATTAAATTCTTTATGAAAATTAAATAGAAAACATTTTATTTCAACATTTTCAATTTTTAGTATTATATATTGATTACCGGTTGTTTTACCTAATGCTGTCGAAAAAGAAAAGGATTCATTATAAATTTTGAATTTATCCTTATTATTATTAACATAATTTTCACTAATTAAATTGATAGAAGATCCTGTATCTAATAAAATAGTATAATCTCTTACTTTTAGAAAAGGTAATTTACTATTACAATTTATGTTTAGGATTTCTCCTGAATTTCGAGGCTCTTCATTTCTAAAAAAGAATTTTCATTTTCTGATTCGTTTTGTTCTAGGCCATTTTCGTCATATTCTTGATTTTCATCCATTTCTGGGTTATAAATTGTCTGACAATCATCATTGTGGAATAATTCTTCTGCAGCGTAATTTGGAGAATTACGAGT
Organism: Stenolophus ochropezus; assembly: GCA_035578165.1. Lineage (NCBI taxonomy): Eukaryota > Metazoa > Arthropoda > Insecta > Coleoptera > Carabidae > Stenolophus > Stenolophus ochropezus. The sequence continues at coordinate 15,536,675 of JAQOWZ010000003.1, read as the reverse complement.
TTGGGGCTGGAAGTAATTATTGTTTTGTCTTGGTTGGTAGGTATTTCTTGTTTGTATTGACATGGGGGTTGGTTTAATACCTTGGGCATTTTTAACTTGTTGCCGGGGTGTAAATGGTCTTGAAGTTGAGGGTTGTGTGTGTAAGTTTACAGGGCCAGTTGGAAATTGTGAGAAGGATGGTTTATTAGAGATATTAATTTCTGATTGATTATGATTCTGAACAGGAGGTTTTTGTTGAAATTGGAATTTGTTTCCTGGTCGTAAATACTGGAAATCATTTGTTAATAACTGTTCAATCGTTATTAAATTTGTTGGATTTCTTGTAGCCAAATTATTACGATAAGGATCGTGGCAATTACTAATAAATTGAGTTGTAATAATAGTTTCTTGAAATTGGATTAAACATGCCTTGTTTTCTGGTGTTAGTTCTAAAAGAGCTACTTTTGCTTTGAATAATTCAAATTTTTCTTTCACTAATTTCAAATATTGGAATATGTCTTTACTTGGTTTCAAATTCATGATATCTATAATAATGGTAGCAGGATTTTGCTTGTCCTCAAAATTACTAATAAGATGTGTTTTTAAGGCATTCCAGTTTTCGAATGTTGCATTTTTTAAAGTTTCAGCTGCTTTGTTTGTTATTTTGGCTTTAATATATTGCAGTGTTATGACTTTTTGAAAGTCGGTTAAGGGTGGTTGTAAGGTGGTAAGTAATCTTTGTACTATTTCCACTGAATTTATGAAATGTGATAATGTTTTTGGGTTACCATCGTAGTTTGATACTGTTTCTAATGCAAATTTAATATTTGCAGTATTTGCTTCTGCCATATTGTTAATGTGATAGAATATTCACAATTATATATAATAAAATAAGTATTTACTTACAATAAAATACATGTAGTAATAATGAATAGTGTTTTCATTAGAAAATTGGATTGGCACCTGGTGATGACCTGATGACCGGGGGATGATGTTCTCAGTGAACTGGGACTGGGAACTCGTAGAGACGGCCTGGTTGTCCTGGGGGTTGATGTTCGCGATGAACTGCTACGGACTGGTGGCTCGTGGTGACGGCCTGGTTGTCCGGGAAATGGAATGTTGTTCTCGATGAACTGGTACGGGCTGGTGGCTCGTAAAGATGGACTGGTTGTCCTGGAGATGACGATCACTGGCTCTACCGTTGGTGGCTCTGTGCGACCGGGTCACTCGTCGTAATTTCTTAGGCGATACGCGAATTAACGTTGAAACGACTGAAGATTAATTTTAACGAATTAATCACTTTTCTCGTGATTTCGATTAATACTTCGTTTCGCGTATCCTACCGACTGCGCCAATTATAATAAAACTCGTAGGTTTATTGTTTTTAAAAAGATTTATTTTGCCTAATACAATGAAATTACTTATATCTTATACAAGACAGAGTGAGGAGTGACGAATAACCACGAATAATAAATAACATGAGTATTTATACTCTATAACAGGAAGGGGTCTGGTTCCATATGATAAAGCGAAGTCAAAACAGAATTTGATACACATAACAAATTATGATATTCATAACTCAGACGACATCACTGTCCTGCTAAACAGGAAATTTGAGAACATCCTTGCAAATCTAGCAAGCGCTACTCTTAAAGTTCAAAACTGGTGCAAAGACCACTCTCTTTCGGTAAATCCTGCCAAAACTGAAATGGTTCTTTTCACAAGAAAGCGGAAAATTGGCACTCTCACAATGCCAAAAATATTCAATCAGTCTCTAAGTCCAGTAACGTCAAATATCTGGCTGTCATAATTGACAGCAAACTTAACTGGAGTCTACATTTAAACTACAAAGTTGAAAAAGCCTGCATAGCATTCTGGCAGTGTCGACGGATCTTAGGTAAAACCTGGGGTCTAACTCCAAAACTCGCTTTATGGTTATACGTATCCAGAATCAGGCCAATGATCACCTACGGAGCTCTTGTCTGGTGGCCCAGAATCAAACAATCCGTAGCAATATCAAAACTAGAACATGTACAAAGATTGGCATGTCTAGCCATAACCGGTGCAATGCGCACCACACCAACAGCGGCAATGGAAGTCCTTCTATGCCTTCCTCCTCTAAACCTTCACATAGAGGAAGTCGCGCTGAAAGCAGTCCTACGCCTCTCACAATTAGGCCACTGGCCCAAAATAGGACCAAGTTGCAGGCATTGTTCTATTTTCAAAGAAGCAGCTCAAAGTGCTCCTCTTCTGCAAATGAACACTGACTGCATTGCTCCAAAATTATACTTTGATAAACCCTATCGGATTATACTAGACTGTCAGATATCATCAAATCCCGACATTCTAATTTCCACTGACGGCTCCAAAAATGGGAAAGGCTCAGATTCAGGCATTTTCTCTGAACAAATGAACCTGGACGTCAGTATTCCACTAGGCAAATATGCTACTGTCTTCCAAGCAGAAATGCTGGGGATCCTGCATAGTGCATTGCTGATTAAAGAACACAACGTTCTAAATAAGCATATAAGGATAGCATCTGACAGTAGAGCAGCTCTTCAAAGCCTGAATGGTTTTAAATTTACCTCAGGTTCAACTGAACTCTGTCACACCGCCCTGTCAAACGTATGCCAAGATAATACTCTTGAACTCATATGGGTAAAAGGACATAGTGACAATGAAAGTAACATTCGTGCCGACTATTTAGCAAAGCAAGGCTCATCTATCCCACCTTGTGGGCCCGAGCCCATCTTGCCGCTAAGTAAATCGACTCTTCATAACATCATTCGAACCATTACTTTCGACAAATTTTCAGCTAGTTGGAACACTAGATCTAACTGCAAACAGACGAAATCTTTTATCTTTAAGCCGACTTTCAAGCTGGCTAATTACCTAATAAGGCTTTCGAGGAACAATCTCAAACTCCTTATTGAAGTATTTACAGGGCATGGTCGTTTCAACAAGCACATGCATCGTATAAAAATCTCAAACACCTCACTTTGCAGAGGATGTGATATGGATGATGAAACAGTGGAGCACATTCTTCAGGAATGCCCCACTTTATCATTAAAAAGAGGTTCCATGCTTGGGGATATGTGGCCTTCCGAGGTAACACTCAGCACAACCCCACCTGCCAACTTGCTAGCCTTCTTCCGTAGCGTAGAATGGCTTCAAGATAGCTAGGGAGCTGTGCACCTGGAGGCAGTACAATGGGCCCATATGTGAGGCCTCAGTGCACGTGGAGTTTATCCACCCTCCACCTCAAATCTAAAATCTAAAAATCTAAATGTAAAACAAAATATTCAATATTTTATATATTCAGGATAGACAATTGCCTGTTACAAATAAATAAATATTTTTCTAATAGAAGACAAACGATTTTTCATTACTCCCATTGTTTATGTGATCTTGAATTTATTATTGCACTATTTCAGAAGTGCTGTTATATAAACCTGAAATTATAAAAAAATTGCTGCAATAATATTGTTTCTGGATAATCGTGCTTCTGGATAAACAATATTACTTAAAGTTGCATGTATTTAATTTGTTGTTAAGTAATTATACTGTATATAGTACAGACATCTGGTGATCTACCAGAAACTACAATAAAACATAAATGTAGATATATCTGTAATATTGGTTTGAAACCTGGGTTAATATTGTTTCCTATCCCATTTCAACCCACATTAGGCCTTGTGGCACTGAGCACGACTAGACAGGGCGACTGTGAAATTACATTATTAGGCCTTGTGGGACTGAGCACGATTGAACTGGGCGACTGGGCGGCGGCCATTGTTTAGGCCTGGTGGCATTGAGGCGGCATAACATATAGGTCTTGTGGGATTTAAGAATTGTAGGATTAGGCGGCATGCTACGCACTCATCAGAACAATGGGGAGCGGACGGACTTGTTGTAACCTGTCCGTTATCTGCCGCCGCCCGCGCCGCGACCCTGGGATCGCTACATTGCCCCTCCTTAAGACTGTTTCGTCCCGGAACAGTTCGTTATAACGAAATCTGCGCGCATCACCCTTGCTGCATCTGGAAGTCTTGAAGAAGTAACAGTCGACGGTCCGTTTGAGCTTTTCTTGCCCGGTAGAGTTGAAGCTGCAGACTAGAATTTCCATTCCGTTAAAGCGGAAGATTGTCTCTAACATGCTTCTAATAATCCTTCGATCCAAACCATCTAGTCCACAGCCTATCTTCAGTACAGCTAGCTTCATGATGTCGTTCTCCAACAGATGGTTCTTCATGTCACACAGCGAGTCCCATAAACTGCGGTATGACGGCTTATGATTTGAGTATTGTTTCGTAACCAGATAGTAAATGTACCGCTTGTGTTCTACGTTATTGTCCTTCAGATGTAGCGTTTTTCCGATGGATGGACGTTGGTTGGCCAGTTCTTGTACTCGCCCAAATTTTCTTTTAAAACTGAAGCGATGCCGCCGGACATTTTAATGTCTACACAATGAACGAGGGAATACTCTGGAGACACGGTGAACAGATCTCGTTGTTTTTCTTGTGTCACGCCATACCGTGCCTTATGACCAGTAGAATGGCTTTCCATGAAGTCTTCAAATCTTGGTTCCTCAAGTACAACTCGGCGAACTGTCGCTCCAGGATGATCATCATAGTTATCACCAGTGAAAGTGGCTAACCGATTGAAGTGGACTACTCTCGGCTTTCCATTAGGTGTTTTCCTGATCCTGTAGACCACATCATTTATCCTCTTTACGATCTCGTAGGGACCTTCCCAATTCTTTTGCAGCTTCGGTGATAAGCCACGACGTCTTTGTGGATTGTAAAGCCACACCAAATTCCCAGGTTGATAACCAACTTTTTCAGCCTTGACGTCATACTGGTCTTTCATCCGATCGCTGGCACCTTGAATGTTTGTACGGATTTGTTCATGGATGTCGTTCATTCTTCTTCGTAAGTCCGTTACGTAGTCCTCCCCGCCTAGATCTTTACCGGGTTTACTGCCAAATACCAGTTTGCATGGTAAGCGCAACTCCCGCCCGAATAAGATGTTAGCTGGTGTCTGCCCTGTTGTCTCATGCACGGATGAACGGTAAGCCAACAAGAACAGATGAAGATGTCGGCCCCAGTCTCGTTGATGGTTAGAGACTACCTTCGACAAATACCGATTTATTGTTCTATTCATCCGTTCAACCATGCCATCAGACTGCGGGTGTAATGCAGTAGTTCTGGTTTTCTTTATTCCTAATATCTTACAGATATTTTGGAACAGAGTAGACTCGAAATTCCTTCCTTAATCGGAATGTATCTCTCGCGGTACTCCAAATCGGCGGATGCATTCTTTTACCAAAACTTCAGCGACCGTAATGGCTTCCTGGTTCGGTAATGGGTAGGCTTCAACCCACTTAGTGAAGTAGTCCATTACTACCACTATGTATTTATTTCCCTCGTCAGGTCCTGGGAATGGTCCGGCCACGTCAATCGCTATGCGTTCAAAAGGACTTCTAACTTTATATTGGCGCATTGGAGCTCTTCTTTTCCTATGTGGCCCGTTACTTCCCGCGCAGACCACACATTTCTTGCACCACTCTTTAACATCTTCTTTGCTATTTACCCAGTAAAATCGTTGGCGCACTTTCTCGAGGGTTTTATTCATTCCAAAATGTCCTCCACTAGATCCGTCGTGGATCTCTTCCAATACTTCCGGTACTCTTTTCCTAGGAATTATCAACTGGGTCCTACTCTCATTACCTTTAGTATTCTCTATGATACGTTTCAGGAGGCCCTCTTCAACCACAATAGTTCGGTATCAACCACAATAGAATCCCACTGCGCCCAATACGATTTTACACCTTGTGAGTGTCGTGCATCATCTTCCCAGAGTGGTCTGCTATCGCCATGCTTCCAATCTAGTATGATTTTTAAGTCCGGATCATTCTCTTGGTCCTTCCGTAAGTCTTCAGGTTGCCATCCCTCGTCTACTACTGTTGTCCTTTTGACGATGGAGAGTTTTTCTTCTAGATGACCGCAATGCTTGCATTCGTCTTGGCAAGGTCTTGATAATGCATCAGCATTACGATGGCTTGTACCTGCCCGATGCTCGATAACAAAGTTATATTCTTGTTATCTTTCAATCCATCTACCTGTCTGACCTTCAGGATTCTTAACACGTTAACTGCCATGAGGTACATCTTATGTGCCTCACTAAAATATCCTCGTAGGCTCTGAGATACATCGTTTGTGCCTCAGTGTTTGAATACACATTATGCTTCGTCTAACGTTTGTACCTCGCAACGCATATCTATGAACGTACTTTAATTCTCGGTGGCCTGGCAGACCAAAACCTATTCTTAGCGCATGATTTTTTTATTTTTTAGTCTCTGAAATGATAAAATACTTTAAATTTTGTGCGTCAATAAAATTCTTCAAATTTTAGAGCAACATTAAAAAAAATGAATTCTGTTATCATACATGTATTTTCTAATATGAAAACACCCTAAATCTGTAAAAAAGAAAAAATGGCCCCAGGGACCCAACTTTTTTTTTTAATGGTGGCAGTTAACGTGTTAAATTGTAGCAGCCATTTGAGACAGTCCATCTCCCAGATAAATCTTCTACCTTCTTCAGTAAGCTTTGTCAATGGCTTCGCTATGTTGGCAAATCCAGGTACATAACGTCGGTAGTATGTACAGAGACCAAGGAAACTTCTCACTTCGTGTTTATCTCTCGGTACTGGCCAGTCACTCACAGCCCTTATTTTCTCCGGGTCAACTGCAATACCCTTACCAGAAAATACGTGTCCAAGATAATGAACTTCTTTTTGAAATAAGTGACAGTTCTTTGGACTGAGTTCCAGGTTAGCCTTCCTCAATCTTTGGAGAACCTCTTCTAAGTTCTTCATGTGGTCCTCGAACGTTTTTCCTACCACAATAATATCGTCGAGGTAAACCAAACATGTTTTCCACGACAGTCCAGCCAACGCGGTTTCCATAAGTCGTTCAAACGTTGCTGGGGCATTGCAGAGCCTAAATGGCATAACAGTAAATTGCCATAGACCGGTACCGATGGTAAAGGCTGTCTTTTCTTTGTCTTTTGGATCTAAATCCACTTGCCAGTATCCCCTCTTTAGAGTAGAGAAGATCTTTGATCCTGCCAATGTGTCCAGTGTATCGCCTGTTCGGGGTAGCGGGTAGCATACTCGCATGGCATTGTCGTCTCGTGGATTTAATACTAGTTCTTCATCATTGACTATTATCACATCATTCTTCAGGTCAAGTTTAAATTTATGCTTTTTCATTATGTCCATGCCGAAAATGAATTCACCTTCTACGTCAGCTACCAGCACACGATGTTTAATGCACGTTTTTCCAACAGCGATGCTCAAATCTATTTCTCCAGAGGCGGAAGCTTGTTCTCCTATGGCTGTGCGTATTTGCCACATTGTTGGAAGTAGATGTTTTCTGCACAGTTTTCTTGCTAAATCGGGCCTGATTATTGTTTTTGTCGCACCCGTATCCAGCAACATTTTAAGCGGCCTTCTGTCGATAGAACCGTCTACATAGATGCTATTAGCTTGATGATGTAGGAATGCGACATAACTAATGGATTCTGGGGCTACTGGATTACGGGTCGACGATTGCTCCTTCGCATCAACCCGACTTAGTTTCTCGACTCCTTTTCATCCTTTCTTGGTTCTGCTTTCTGTTGTTTTCTGCAGAGCCTTTGCGGGTGACCTAATTCACCGCAGTTCCAACAGCGGAGTTTCTTTCTTCCAGCGGCATGAATTTCCGACGTAATTCGTCTTGTCTTGTCATCTAGATCCTCAGTGTCTTCAATCGTCTCAGCATCGATATTACGCACTCGCGATTGGTTACGTGAAGTTTGTTTAGCTGCTTTATGATCTAAAGCATATGAAAGTGCGTCAACCAGAGTCTTTGGTCGAGCCAATCGCAGTGCTTGTTGAGTTTTATTGTCACGGACCCCATAGATAAATGACTGAGTGGCCAGACATTCCAAAACATTGTCAGGAGCTGTGGGATGTGCGAGATGAACCAAACGTGCTATATCCGCTTCAAATTATTGAAGGTTCTCTTTTGAACTCTAATATCGGTTCCTCAGTTGCGTCTGGTAAACCTGCTCCAGATGCACATTGCCATATCGCAAATCCAATCGCTTAACAAGTTGTTCGTAGTCTTCCTGCTCATCCTCTTTTAGCGTCTGTAGGATATCAATGGCTTCTCCACGCAGTGAAACTGTTAGCGCTGTAGCCTTCTCCTTGGAAGTCCAGCCATTTGCTTTGGCAGCGGCTTCAAATAGTTTTATATAATTTGGCCACGATGTCTTGCCGTCAAATTCTGGTGTTTTTATATGCAATCTAGAACTATTTTCTTTTTCTGGCTTCTTTTCCTGAATTTTATCCGTCTTAGCTATATCAGAATTTGAAACCGCGGGTGACGTAATTTTTGAGACATTTTTCTGTAATTCTGCAATCCTCATATAGTATTCATCTTTCAAATTTTCCGATTTATCTTCTAAATTTCTAGAACTTTCTTTCAGTTTCCCATATTCTAGAATTTTCTATTAATTCTTCTTTTAAAGTTCTAGAATTTTCATTTAATTTTTGTTCTAAATTTTCTATCAGTTCTGCTTTTAATGCTCTAGAATTTTCTTCGGATTTTCTAGAATTTTCCTCTGATTTTTGTTCTAATGTTCTAGAAGTTTCTTCAGATTTTCTAGAACTTTCCTCTAATTTTTGTTCTAGTTTCTGTTCGAAAGTTCTAGAAGTCTCCTCCAATTTTTGTTCTAATGTTCTAGAACTTTTTCATTTGTTCTAAAGTTCTAGAATTTTCTTTAAGAATTTTACCAAAATCATCAATTTCAAATAAAAAGTCATCAGGATTTTTACCAGCTTCTATTAGAGCTTGCCGTAGACGATGTTGTAGAACAGACTTGGTTCCCGATGTCTCCAACTCTCCTTCTTCCAGCTCCCTATTGAGATCGGCCACTTTTAATTCAATTAATTTTACTTGTTTAGTAGCCATTTTATTTATTTTAATTTACACTTCACAGTTTTTTTAACCCTCGTACCTGACACAATTGTAACGTTTTATTTATTTAGGTGAAGTGTAAAATTGATTAAAGCACTAATATTTATATAACCATGAAAAATTTCTTAGTTAAGAGGATAAAGTTAGATCCTGGCTAATTGTATCATCTGAATTATTCGATATTACGAATAAAAAATATATCTAGTTAAGAAACACAATCTGCCGACTATCAACATGAACATGAAACCTACTTGTAGAGATAACGTACATTATAAAACAGCCTGTACATGTTATGTATCTTGTCTTTTGTACTTCTAACACGAATAAAGAACGTAGATTAGACCCGTTGTAATTTTAATTCTTTTTAAAAACTCACTTTCCCGGAGAACAAACAAAATTGGCGCAGTCGGTAGGATACTCGAAATTATTCGTATCGAACGAGTAATTTCTGTCTCAACAGTTAATCGAGTATCACATTTCGGTACGGGAGTGAAAATCGAGCGCATATCGGTTTACCACGAGCCCAGCAGCCGAAATCGGGAGACGAGTCTTGGAAAAAAGAAAATACAACGCCCTGGTGGAGGACAGCATCGCCAAAGCCAGACCTGGTGAAGGACAGCATCGCCGTAGCCAGACCTTAGACTAGGAAGACCTGGGAGAGGAACAAAAATCGTCCAAACCTATAGGCATTAGGTTAAGAAGAATGAAAATAGAAATATTTATGTAAGTACAAACAAAGCTCATATCCTATACAAAACTATTCCCACATACCTTAGCAACAGTTTCAACTAGAATAAAAATAATTTAAAATAAGCCACAATCGAAATATTTATGTCTAATAACGACATCCTAAACTTATCTGAAATACTAACTCAATTTAATTTGGGAGACACAGATACAGAAATGTCACCACCACCTACCCAAGTTCAACCCCAAATAACAGCCCCAGTCAATTACCAACTCTTAAGATTGTATGTAGACTCGATTCCACACTATGAAGGCAATCCCCACACATTAAATATATTTCTTGATTCTTGTCAAAATTTAATAAATACTTTTGGAACTCATACAAATATAACATTAAATAATTTCCTTGTAAGAGCCATATTAGGAAAATTAACAGGCAGAGCTCTTATTTTAATTGGATCCCGTACAGAACTCAGTACATGGGAGGAAGTAAAAAATGCTCTAAGATTAAGTTTTGGAGATCAAAGAAACATTGATTGTCTAGTTCAGGATTTGATATCGCTTCGTCCAAATAAAAATGAACCACCCTATAATTTTGGTATGAGATGTCAAGATTCACGTAGCTTAATTATGTCTAAATTAAATAGTTTCGAAATTACTGCTGAAGAAAGAAAGATAAAACAAGAAAATTATAATGATTTAGCATTAAAAACATTTATTCGCGGCTTACCACCTAACATACAAACAAACATCAGATTACGGAACCCTGACAGTTTAGAGAAAGCGATGAGTTTAGTTATTGAAGAAGAAAATTTCCTCTATTCTACACAGAGGCAAAGTTCAATAAATTTGCAATCAAATTTTAAACCTGATCATAGAATTTTACCAGCCAGACAACAAATATTGTCCAATTATAGCCAAAATTACCAATACCGACCAAATCCAATTCCTACAACAAATTACCAAATCCCTCAACAACGTCCTACATTACATTTACCTCCAAAAATGAATCCTTTCCAAAATACTACTCAACCCAATTATAGACCCGTGCATTATGCACAAAGACAACCACAAATCCAAATGCGTCCACCTACATTTCAACATATCCAGAGACCAGTAAATTTCCCACAAAATTTCTCACGCCCAAATATACAACAAAATACCTTCCGTCCTAATTTCCAACAAAATTTTACACGTCCAAATCAACCCCAACCATTTAAACCCGAACCGATGGACACCTCATCAATCCATTCCAGAAGAAGTAACCCCCAAAAAACATTCACATCAACCCAATTATTTAATCAGAATATCCAGTCTGACACCGAACAATCACCCCAAACTTCCCAAGACATATCCTATAACACCGAATATGAAACCTATGAGAACAATCCCGTAGACTATGAATATGACACGTATTATGACTATTCACACACTTTAACTTACGACGATTCCTATTACAACAATGATGATAACATCACGTATGAAGAACCTGTTATCAACAACGCTGAATCAAATGTAAATTTTCCTATGACCAACAATGCCAACAATCAGACGTAGTACAATTAAATACAATAAAAGCAAATTTGCCCCACATATATATCCCCGAATTAAATGCCAATTTTTTGATAGATACTGGTAGCACTAAAAGTTTAATAAATCCGGAATTAGCATACACATTTTATCCAAATTACATTTATAATCAAAATTTTAATATTCAAACAGCACATAATGTATCATACCACAATGAAGTTGCAGAAATCCCTATTTTCGAAATTTTTAATATTCCCGAAACTCATAAATTCTATTTGTTTAAATTCAGTAACAAATACGATGGCCTCATCGGTGTTGATCTTTTAAGACAATTAAACGCAAATGTAAACGTCACAAACAAACAACTAACAACACCATATGCCGTTATACCCATAATTTTCAATCCCGACAACGAAACAAAAGTCCATAATAATTCAGCCCTTTTACATTCCATTATTGTACCACCTCGAACATCATTTGTAGTAAAATTACCTGTTAAAATGAGAAACGGTATAGGAATTTTAAATCATACAAATTTTGAAAATGGCGTACAAATGCCAAAAGCAGTTGTAAATGTTTCACACAATTTTGCTATAACTACATTAACAAATATTAACGAAAACCCTGTTCAGATAAACATATTGGAACCATTAGAAATTGAACCTTTAGAGCCTATCGAAATTAATTTTGTTGAAAAAATGGAAATTGATGAAGAACCCGATATAGAATACGATAATCTTTTAAAACAAAATTTAAAAAATATTAGAATAGATCATTGTAATAAAGAAGAAAAAGAATCAATTAGAAAATTATGTTTTGAATATAGAGATATATTTTATTGCGAGAAAACTCCTTTGAGTTTTTCGAACGAAATAACACACAAAATTAAATTGAAAGACGATACACCAATTCATGTAAAATCATATCGATTCCCCGAAATTCATAAAAACGAAGTCAAGTCTCAAATTAATAAAATGCTTGAGCAAGGCATAATACAAGACAGTGTATCCCCTTGGTCCAGTCCTATCTGGATAGTGCCGAAGAAACTCGACGCTTCTGGTAAAAAGAAGTGGCGCGTAGTTATAGACTACCGAAAATTGAACGAACAAACCATTGACGACAAGTACCCATTACCAAACATTTCTGACATACTAGACAAACTTGGCAAAGCAACCTACTTTTCGACTTTAGACCTAGCTATTGGCTTCCATCAGATAGAAGTAGATCCTAATGATATTCAAAAAACTGCATTTTCTGTAGAAGGCGGGCATTATGAATTTAAACGCATGCCATTCGGTTTAAAAAACGCCCCATCAACCTTTCAACGAGTTATGGACAATGTTCTTCGCGGCCTTCAGCACGAGACATGTTTAGTATATCTCGATGATATCATTATTTTTAGTTCATCCCTTCAGGAACATATTGAAAGACTAAAATCAGTATTTAATCGTTTACGAAACAGTAACTTCAAAATTCAACTTGACAAAAGCGAATTTCTTCAAAAAACCGTTCAATATTTAGGACATGTAATTACCTCAGATGGTGTAAAACCTAACCCAGATAAAATTTCGGCAATCAAAAATTTCCCCATACCTCGTACACCAAAAGAAATTAAAAGCTTTTTAGGATTACTAGGTTACTATAGACGTTTCATCAAAGACTTTGCAAAAATAACGAAACCCATGACCAAATGTTTGAAAAAAGACGCCAAAATTATTCACAACAAAGAATTTATAGACAGTTTCAATACATGTAAAGAACTACTTACAAACGACCCCATATTACAGTACCCTGATTTTGACAAACCTTTTGTACTAACGACAGACGCCAGCGATTTCGCGATAGGTGCCGTTCTTTCGCAAGGCGAAATTTCACGTGACAAACCTATAGCTTATGCATCTAGAACTTTGAATGATACTGAGACACGCTACTCCGCTATCGAAAAAGAACTATTAGCGATAGTTTGGGCTTGTAAGCATTTCCGTCCGTATCTTTATGGTAGAAAGTTCACAATAATGACTGACCACCGTCCTCTTACTTGGCTATTTAATATTAAAGAACCAAATTCCAAACTTGTTAGATGGCGATTAAAATTAGAAGAATACGACTATGACATACAATACAAAAAAGGAAAATTTAACACCAACGCAGACTGTCTTTCTAGAATAAAATTAAATGCTATTGAAACAGAATCCATAATTAATAATCCCGGCGAAATTAATAACGACATTATCGAATATTTTAGAAATCTTGCTGAAAATTTTACACCTGACAAAAATGAATTGCACCCCCAACCTTCCACTAGTAAGCCGACTAAACCAAAAATCAAAATCTTATCCAACATCCAAATTAAACCCCCAAACACTACATATACTAATTCCCAACAAAACATTGATAACGAAGACATAGGCGTAGACACAGACTCTGAATCTATTACACAACACTCCACTGAGAATGACAATACAAACACCGGCATAACAATATTAGACGAAATTATAAACAATAAAACAAATCAGATTCACGTTTTTCCTCATATATATAACAAACCTTCAATTACACATAACAATTATGAACATCAAAAAATTATTAAAATCAAATTACCGGAACAAAATAATCACCAATTTATATTTGAATTCTTAAGAGACTATACTGACTCAAAAAATATTTATCATCTTTATTTTCACACTGACAAACTTTTCCGCGATTTTTCAAAAGTCTATTTAGATAAATTTTCAATGAAAGGTCCGAAATTAATTAAATGCACTAAAATTATTAACACCGTAACTGACAAAGAAGAACAAATTTCGCTTATAAAAAATCATCACGAAGGTAGTAGTAACCATAGAGGCATTAATGAAACTTTCGAATATCTTAAAAGAAATTATTATTGGAAACATATGAAAACAACAATAACAAATTTTATAAACGCATGTGAAATTTGTCAAAGAGCGAAATATGCTAGGAAAAAACCATATGTCCCGCTCATGCTTACTGAAACAGCCTCACGACCTTTTCAGATAATACACGTAGGTATCTTTATGTTTGATAATAAAAATTATCTCACTCTTGTAGATGCCTTTACAAAATTCGCACAAGCTATTTTCATAGAAGGAAAAACTGCTATTCATACTAGTAATGCTTTAATAAAATATTTTGCTTCATTTGGCATACCCGAAAATTTAATTTTGGATAACGGTAAAGAGTTCAATAACAACACAACCAAAGAACTTTTAAAATTGCATAAAATTAATGTCCATTTTACCACCCCTTTACATCACGAATCAAATTCCATTGTAGAACGATTTCATTCAACAATAATTGAACATCTAAGAATTCTAAAAGAAATGTATCCGGACGATAACACTGATCAAATGCAATACGCAATAATTGGTTACAATAACTCTATTCACAGCGCTACAAATTACACCCCCTTTGAATTAGCATTCGGACACACTAATTCCAGAAATCCAAACGAAATATTCCTTCCCAATTCCTTTTACAACGATTACATTCAGAATCATAAAGACAAATTAAAACATGTTTATCAAGAAGTCTCTGATAAACTACATTCCGATAAAAAGAAGATAGTAACGAAACATAACACCCATGGTGATACAAATTACGCTTTTAAAATAGGACAAACCGTTTATAAACAAAATCCTTTAAATAGAAGTAAAAAGTCATTGAAATTTTTAGGACCATTTAAAATAACTAAACTTTTGGACAAAAATAAAGTTGAAATTTGCAATGAAAAGAAAAAGAATAAGGTAGAAATTATACATATAAAAGAACTGAGACAACCACCTGTTTCAGATCCCTTATCCTCATCATCACCACCGCAACTCTCGAAATCCCAAAATTCCACAACCTGAACACCAACCCCGGACTGTTACCATTAAAACTTGGACATGCTCAGATTAAAACAGATCAATGGACTTTCGTACAAATTTACGATATTACAGATATCATAAGTGAGTATAATAACTTACGTAATTCCTTCTCAAAAATAAAACGTGAAATTCAAACCTCAAAACAAAATAAAGAAAATTATCAAATTACAACAATTTTGGAAGATAAAGTGTCACTACAAATTCAACAACTAAACCCATTATCGCACAGAAAAACGAGAGGTATAATCGATGGCCTCGGATCCGTAATAAAAACCATAACTGGCAATCTCGATCAAAACGATGCTGAAAAATACGATAAAGCTATATCAAGGCTGACAAACAATCAGAATAAATTTAAAACTATAATGGATGATCAAATAACTATTTTACAAACCTCAATAACAAAATTTGACAACAATGTAAAAATTCTTTCAAAAAATCAACAATCCCTTAATTCCAAAATTAACGAATTAGAAAAATTCATAAATAGTACATACATAAAAAGAGTTGAAACAGCTAATTGCTTTTTCCTCCAAACCGTCCTTACTCAATACATAGCAAGCCTACAAATTATTTACGATTTATTAGAAAAAATTGAAGTGGCTATTTCCTTTTCGAAACTTAACACCTTTCATAATTCAATCATTGAACCAAAGGATTTACTATCTGAAATTATCCAAATAAATAAACTTTTAAACGACAATAAATTCCCATTTGAACCATCTTTAGAAAACCTTCTTCTATTCGAAAAAATTATTGAAATCAAAAGTTTTAGTAAAAATAATCAAATCACATTTTTAATCGAAATTCCAATAGTCGAAACTGAAAGCTTCACCTACTATCATCTATATCCTTTACCAACCCCACATCAGAATATATTTAAAACCATTATACCCCGAAATAAATTCCTTGCTTCCAATGAGCATGCTTACGCATTCTTCGAGACCAAATGCCAGGAAATTACCCCAGAAGAGTTCCTGTGTTATGAGGCGCATACAGCAACAATAAATGCCGACACCCCATGCGAAGTTCAACTATTGAATTACATAAAAAATTCCACTAACTGCAAACAAATAGCCGTCAATATTCCAAACACCACCATCCGAAAAATCGAAGGACATCAATGGATCATCATCGCCCCGAACAGCATCGTAGCCACCCAAAGATGCGGCAAAAACGTCGACAACATCACTCTATTTGGCAGCTACCTCCTTGAACTAAATAGTGAATGTGAAGTGAAAGTGAAAGATTCCGTGCTCAAAACATATCAGTCCCAAAAAACAAATTTCAAAAACATTAATTTACCCAATATACCCCTTTCGAACAATTTTAGTAATAAAGACATTTTTAATTTTAAAACATTTAAGTTAGATTCTGTAAACCTAGATGACACAGATCACATATTGTCCCTTATTAGTAGACATAAGAATAATTTAAAAGAAATAAATAATGAACCCATTTATTATGATAGAATAAATATTTTTACCATTGTTTTGTATTGTTTCATAATTATTTGTTTTGTATGTATAATACTATATTTTGTTAATAAAAGAAGGAAGTCCAGAATACTACAGCCAAGGAACATCGAGGCTTCAACGTCCGCACCCCCAAATATGTCATTTTCATCGAACTTTGTGGCTAAAACCCCATAGTTCTCATCTAAGGCCGGAGGAGTTAAGAAACACAATCTGCCGACTATCAACATGAACATGAAACCTACTTGTAGAGATAACGTACATTATAAAACAGCCTGTACATGTTATGTATCTTGTCTTTTGTACTTCTAACACGAATAAAGAACGTAGATTAGACCCGTTGTAATTTTAATTCTTTTTAAAAACTCACTTTCCCGGAGAACAAACAAAATTATCTAAGAGATTCCCAAGAATTGAAACAAACACTAGTTCTGAAATAAAATACTGAAGTACGTAAATTAATAAATTATTATTTTCTGCCGACATTATTACGTTATTAATTAGCGATCAAACTTCTAAAATTTAATATGAAGAAATACATAAATGTATTCATGTTGTAGGGTATATAAAAATTAAAAAATAATAATAATGCTAATGGTGTCAGAACCACCAAAATAGTTTAAAACTAGATGTAAACAAAAATACAGGAAAAACGTAAAATACAAGCAAAATATAATAGTGAAAATGATATTGACTGGAAATAAAGCTGAAAACTTAAAGGATTTCAGAACTAAATAAAAAGAAAATGAGAATGTGGAAAGAAATATAGAACACTAAAAGAAAAAATGTAAACACCGAATAATAAATACCCAGAATTAAATTATGACCCGAAGCGGCTCAGATAATATAGGTGTCCTGCAAATCGGACACCTTGTGTCGGGGCTATCATCTCCGTGAAACAACCGTACTCTAAAATGTGTTACACAGTCTGCACACATACATAGTCGTCAAACAGACTAAACAATACGGTATCTGAGGAGGTAAGTCTGGCAAATTGGCGGCAACAAGTGGAACAGTAACTGGAGGGGGAGCGGCGATTACAGCGGCAGCGGCAACTGCAGCTAGAGCGGGGACTGCAGCTGGAGCGGGTACTGCAGCTAGAGCGGGGACTGCAGCTGGAGCGGGGACTGCAGATGAAGCGGGGACTGCAGCTGGAGCGGGGACTGCAGCTGGAGCGGAGACTGCAGCTGGAGCGCGGATTGCAGCTGGAGCGGGCACTGCAGCTAAAACGGGGACTGCAACTGGAGCGGGGACTGCAGCTAAAACGGGGACTGCAACTGGAGCGGGGACTGCAGCAGGAATAACAACTGCAGCTGGAGCGGCAACTATAGCTGGACCGGCGGCTTCAGCTAGAGCGGGGACTGCAGGAGGATGGATAACAGCAGCAGGAAGAGCGTCTATAGATTTTTTTAACATTATCAGCAATACCACAGTGTTCGCATAAAAATATGTACTTAATGGAATTTTCTGTTCATAATCCTTTCTAGACGTGTAAGACCAAAACTAGTGTATAAAAGAAACCGTTCCACATTTCCATCTGCGGCCAATCTCGTTTCCCCTTGTCGTATACGGGAATCTAATAAACGGTACTGCTGACGTCTTCTATTTGCCATCATTGCACCATTCAGAAGCTTTTGCAAATCAGTGGATTTTGCATGTTCCATTTGCTTCAGTTTTTCAGTAAATACCGAAATATTTGAGTGCGGCCGGTCCATAAGTCTAAATTATAATTGAAGCAATTGTAAAAATATCAATAGTATATAATAAGTACATCCAAATTACCTATACAATTGGCGATGGAAATCTTCTACCGAATTGTTTGTACGGTGATAGTCCCCGCGCGCACTAAATTGTAGTGGCAACCACTGACGCCGCAAATATAATACAAATGGAGCCACATTTATGTTAGCTCGGACTTCCAGTGCTTCCACTACATTAACTCCGTCTATTAACATATTTTGCGGAAGCAGAGGCAATGCCATCGCTACACGGACAATTCTTCTACTTTGTTGTCCTAATCCAGGTCGCTGCAATACAAGTTCTTTGGACTTTTTAAAAACAGCCCGAGCAAAATGGAACCAACAGCCTTTAAAAGAGGTTCCAGGGAATATCTGGACTACAGCCATTCTCATGGCTGATTCATAATCAGCCATTATGTTTGCGACAATGGTATTTCCCAATACCCGCCGAAGTTCAACCAATATAGCTACATATGCCGCTCGTGATTTTCTTTCCATTAAAGAATAGAGTAGTGGGAAAGTCTTAAAAAAATATAAATTTTCGTAAAAAAAAAACGGAAAAGTTTGACAATTTAATTATATATAACCATGTCATCATATACAATATGGACACTAAATAATTGTATTACCCCAACAGGTCTGGGCACTACTTTAAATGTAGCATTCATATGTAGCCTTATATGAATAGACTACCTGGCATGCTGAAGTATTTCTTCGGATATAAAAAGGGCAGCCGCACTACCATCTTGCGCAATAATATGTCCTCTGAAGAAAGCGTTTTCTGTAGGACTTAAATCAAAGCCGTAAAGTTGATACAATCTACCACAAATATAAATACTAAAAATTTTTTTTACCATCGAGCATAACAAAGATTTATTTATTGGGTTTCCAAGATAGTATAGGTTGCTTTTGCTGGTCGCTACTCTAAAAAGACTGTATTATTACATACTGTTCGGTAAACGTTAAGTGCACAGAAATTATTTATAAATTAATTTATTGCTATTAAAATTTAAAGTACAGTTGCTAATATTACAATTATTAATAAATATGGTACCTTGCAAATAATTTTCGCAGTTATTTCTTACACAAAAATACAATCACAAATGACAGAATTTTGATTTATTGCAAAATGAAACGAATGAATTTTAATACACCTCATTTTGGATACTTTTTCTAGTAAATTAAACGCATAAAATCAAAATACACTGTATGTAAAATATAAATGGTAGAGAAGCAGGGGGCATAGATATTTTGTTTATAAAAGTGCTAAATATAAAATATAAACATGCTTACTGAGGTTGGTTAATGGTCTCAGAGTATTGTCTTATGTTTGCTGGCATGCGTGGAGTTCCTTCTAGGCGACATCGAGCCATTGTGGATTTAAAACTATTTAATTCACCTAGAAGCCTAGCTCCGTCGGGGTACCGCCGCTCTTCTTCCCGAAAGATTGTGTTGAACGAAGTTTTCTTCAGCCGAGCACGAGTGCGTAACATAGTCTTGAAACGAAATAGCTCAATTTCTGCAAGATCAACCTCGTGGTTGTGCTCCTGAGTAACATCAGGTACTCCGTTACGCATGATTGCACGTCCCTGGCAGTCCCGATGGTAACGGCAAATAAAATACGTTGTACCTTCACGATATCTATTTCCATTAAAAATAAATAAACTTGAATTGGCTCTACATCCATCAACACGTTCCATTTTGAAGGACAAATAAAAACCAAAAAATCGAAAGTAAATACTAACGGTATCAAAATCAACAAAAATACCACAAAAACACACAACGTTTCCACCACAATGTTAAAAAAATAAAATAGTGAAAAATAATAGTAAACACAAATAAATGCTAAAAGTCCAAAGAATTTCAAAAACCACATAAAAATAAAATAGGTAAGAATGTGAAACAAATAGAAAACAGTAAAAGAAAAATTATAAACACCAAGATATTTGATTAATATCTGAAATACTCAATACTATTTGTAAAATTACTACAAAAAACTAATTCAAAATTATTGACTGCCAACTCAGAACAAGTACGATACGACATGTTGTTACGCCGCAAAGTAACTCCCGCTAGGGTTTAACCAGGGAGGTATTACTGTCCTAGGTTGGAAGGTACAGGCCGCCAGCCTTTAAACAGTGGAGAAAGGGTTGGGTCGACTTCTTTTATAACAAGTGATATTTCGGGCGCCACGCATTTAAAGAAGAGAGATAAACGCATCAGGTTAAATGCGAACCCTGAGCGTTGAGGGAAATTGAAGTAACACACAATATTTAAATTATTACAACAAAAGTTGCCGTATATTGAAAATTAATTTAAAGTAATTTTACAGAGGGTAAAATATAGTTTACGCGGCTTCGATATGTTGTTGGCACAAGTAGCCTGGTTTATGGTTATGATATAAAAATAATGAACGGGATAGACCGAGTGACGAAGCGAATTTCCGCAAATAGCCTACCCGTACGTAAACCAAAATATGAACAATAAAAAAGAAAACCAATCGCATCGAAGGCGCGAGATACAGTAATTAGTACACTCCGTACAACACATACAAAAATATTAGTGAGATACATTACGTCGATACAATTCATAAATATCAATGGCAAGATTAACAATGTCTCGTAAGAGAAAATAAATAAATTAACTTGCGGTTTGGAACTTCTCTCCTTGGCGGCTCCGCAAGCTTCTCCGTTCCACAATCCTTTGTATAGGCTCCCAAGATAGCACGTATAGTATCCCCAGATCCTTAGGGTTAATAGGCGTCCAATATAGACACCGCCGGGAGGCAGGACGACGTAGAATATCCCCAATAAGCGACGAAAGATAACGTAAAAAGTTATACGATGAGAAGTTCAAAACAGGAATGAAGACAAAAAAAAAGAAAAGGGATGGAAAAAAAGAGGCTGAAATTCGAAAATATAAATTAATTTAGAGCAAAATAATTATGTAAATTTGCTTACGTCAACTATAGACCCTCTTTCTGATATTGAGACGGTGTAAAACAAAATAGTAACATTTAAAGTCAACAAAAGAGGCTGAAATACGAAGATATAAATTAATTTAGAAAAGATAACTATGTAAAATAGCTTACGTAAAGTTTCGACCCTCTTTTCCATATTGCAAAGGTGTTTGATTTTTCTCCAAATCCGCAAAATGCGTTTGATCCAATTATTGGGACGTTGGCAGAAAGGTATCTCCGCTTTAAGCGTTTGTAATAACGAAAAATCTTTCAAATAACGAAAAATCGAACATTTTAATCTTCCGCAACGATATAAAAATCAACTCCAACCTCCCGTATACCAACGCACGTGCGAAAAGAGCGCGAAAAACAACCAACGTGCTTCTGCAATGCTAACAACCCTAGCGCCAGCTATCAAACAGGTATGGGATCTAAACTCTAATGTACGGCTACCTACATTTCAAGGGTGATAGATTGGTGTACGATTCATTGGCGCAACGAAAAACTTAAATTTAACGTGACAATGTAATTGTAAAACTCAACAATATATTATTGACACGTTTCACACACTGAAATGCTCTGATTAAAATGTTGTTGTATTAATTATATTACGAGGGGAGGTTGGAAAATTTCTGGCCAACGGTATTTCTCATTAGCTAATTTGATGTGCGATAAATCACTAGACCCATTTTCTGAGTATAGTAATACCTCGAAGTTACTTGATAGGTAAGTCCTACGAAAATAGCTTAAGTTGGATTCGCATAATTCGGGAAACAATATATTGCTCATTTTCGATAACGTAGTGCACCTTATGAATCCCCTACTAGGGTTTTAAGCCAATGTCTACCAATGTAGTGCATTTTCCTACTCTGCACACTTTTAGACTGATACCTGATATTAGGATGACCTAGTGCACCCTACTAATCCGCTGCGGAGGGCTTTCAGGCCTATACCATCGCAGTGTATTCTCCTACTTATTAGAACCATCTCTACACTATTTCTAGACCGATATCTGACATTAGGATGACCTAGTACACCCTACTAATCCGCTGCGGAGGGCTTTCTAGCTTATACCATCGCTGTGGATTCTCCTACCTACTGGAACCGTCTCTACACTATTTCTAGACCAATATCTGACATTAGGATGACCTAGTGCACCCTACTAATCTGCTGCGGAAGGCTTTCAGGCCGATACCATCGCAGTGGATTCTCCTACCTACTGGAACCGTCTCTATACTATTTCTAGACCCATATCTGACAATAGGATGACCTAGTGCACCCTACTAATCCGCTGTGTAGGGCTTTCAGGCCTATATCATCGCACTAGATTCTCCTACCTACTGGAACCGTCTCTACTCTATTTCTAGACCGATATATGACATTAGGATGACCTAGTGCATTCTACTAATCCGCTGCGGAGGGCTTCCAGGCCTATACCATCGCAGTGGATTCTCCTACATACTGAAACCGTCTCTACACTATTTCTAGACCGATATCTGACATTAGGATGACCTATAGCTCGTCCAAAATAGAAATGAACCTGCGCGAAAGTCGAATTTTCGATCATATTTTGAGCAACCAATGGAAGAAGGTACCCCCCATTGCGTTTTTTACCAGTGGCGTACTTAGTTTGTAGTTCATATGGGGAAACTCTATTAGGAAATTATTATATAATATTTAGGAAATTCGAAATTAAGATTTAAAGAACATATAACTGCAATAAACAGAAAACAGCACAGAATTTGCCGACGATTATATTACCAGGTAATAATCATTTATGGAAAGGGTGATTGGTAATCTTGTATGTAGCAGAAAAAGGATTAACAATAATTTGGCTTAAAAATCTAGAGATTAATGAAGCTGTTATTTCAAAGAAAAATATAGACAATGACCAAACCGATGTAATCCATTCATGTCTACATTTTAATCTAGAGATTAAAGAAGCTGTTATTTCAAAGAAAAATATTGATAATGACCAAACCGATATAAACCATTCTTCTCTACTTAATTAGAAAAATAGTATATATACTGTTAATTTGTACATCAATGCACAGTCAGACGGTATCCGAGAAGACGTTGATGATGTTCATAAATATTTTTGTTTTAAAATATAACTATTTACAAAAATTCCGTTTGTATTAAAATAAACCCACGCCACTGGTAGATTGCTTTCCCATTTATGGTTTACCAACTTTATTGGATCAGTGCAGTTTTGAACTTCGTTTATATGGTGTAGGTATAGCTACTATAACCCAGTACTGCACAGGGCAACTGGTAGGCCAGGCATGGTTCTACGATGCGTATAGTATGTACTGTGCGGCACATTGAACACCATTAGAAAAAAACTATATTTATGTTGCCGTCTCCTTCAACTTGTTTGTTGCATTATATGCGCGAGAATGATTGACAGGTCCTTTTCTATTTTGGATGAGCTATAGTGCACCCTACTAATCCGCTGCGGAAGGCCTTTCAGGCTGATACCATCGCTGTGGATTCTCTTACTCACTGGAACCGTCTCTGTGCACTTTTAGACTGATATCTTACATTAAGATGACTAAGTGAAGTAGGCGTATTGATTTTATTTTGTTTTTAAAAATTGAAGGTGATGGAGACAAAAGCAGAAAAATTGTAACATTAAAGGTACATTCACAAATGAAAATTAGCTTTAAATTAACATTACAATTTAGGTTTAAGTTTACACAGGCATTCACAAACGAAAGTTTTATTTCGTTTAGTATGTGGTGACATCTGTGAAATATTTTAAGTATTGACGAATAGATTGGTAATGTACTGCGCTGTTTGATTGGTTGAGTATGCCAAAAACTGTCAATTATTTTTTTTTAATTTACTTAAACCTTACAAGAGACCAATCGACATATTGAGGTAAACTTACAACATTTTGTATAATACATATATAGGTTTAATACGTGATAGTTTCGCACGTGCCGAAGTTAGTGCACATATGTTCACAAGAAGTACCTTATTAGCTACAAACAATCCTTATGTTTCTGTGTATTAAAATGTGTCATTATAAATATTTCTACAAAATTATAGATGAACGCTGAAGATATTTTTATTGGCAAAGTTCAGGCTTATCCTTTTCTGTATAACAAAAAGCACCAAGATTATAAGAATGAAAAATTAAAACAAAATGCATGGAAAATGATAGGAAATGTTTTCAAAATTACAGGTGAGTTTTATTTCGTGGGAAGAAATAAATATGTCACACGTAGTTTCATTTTAGATGAAGAAGAACAAAAAAAATTGTTCTATTGCGTCAAAGATATGTTAAAGAAAAACATATTCTGACAAAAAAGAGTGGATCTGCTCTATCATCTCATACAAAATGGCATTTGTAGGACCCAATGACATTTTTAGATGAATGTATAGAATTTAGACAGTAAGTTTACCTATATGTAGTTTTTTGACGAAAAGTCATATGGAATACTTTTTTATTATGAGAGATTAAAAAGTATGTCTGATGCCGGACTTTCGTCAAACATCCTGTGCACAGAATTATTTAAATTTGAAAAATTACAAATTAAATTGTTTATAGATCTCATTCAAATTTACTTTTGTCAGAACCACCGGTACAGCCTCTAGTAATAGATAATATAGTTTACAGAGACAGTATGAGAACTCCCGATCTGGATTTAGAATATTCTTTGGAAGTAGAAACTCAACCCCCGTCTTAATCATTACTTAACATTCCGCATCCAGAGAAAGAAAATGTATTTGGGATAGAATCCGTACCCACTCATCCCCGTATCAGTCATTACTCAAGATTCCCCACAAAGAAAATTTCAATGAGATAGAATACGAACCCACTCAGCCAATACTCAAGTTGAATGAAAGGAAAAAGAGAAAAATAGCCGATAATACGAAACCTAAAATTTTAGAAGTTTTAGATAAGACTAATAAACGGCCAAAAATTCAATATTTTTGTAAAACTTTAGAAATTCAAATCAATAGACTTCCCATACATGACGCCAATGATGTAATTTTCCAAATTAACAACATAATTCATGAAAAACTAAGAAAGATAATTTAAAAATTTGTTTATGTTCAGTTATCTAAATAGTCCAGGAGGAATCGGCGCATGAGTGCCGAAAACTATTCGGAAGGAATTTTTTTATCAAAATCCTTTGAAAATAAGCCAAATATTATATAAATGCAGTTTACCATGGGGCAATGCGGTTTAAACAAAATAGGACCACTTTGCCCAATGGCAAACTGCATTTATATATTATTTGGGATATTTTTAAAAGATTCTGACAAAAATATTGCTTGCGAATAGTTTTTGATGTTCATGCGCCGATTCCTCCCAGATTAGAACTGATAAGTGTAATATTACTGTCCTGATGTGAATACACGTTTAATTTAAAACAATGAGGATTTTTGTTACTTGTGCAGAATGCACATTTATTTTTTTATAATAATACAGTATTTTGTTTTGAAGACAATAAAGTATAAAATTATTCATAATGACTTTTTATTATAAAAATATATGTTAAATAATCGATGCTTAACTAGAAAAGATATCGGATTCATGTTAATAAGTAAAGTTCATATTATGAAATCAATACATGTCTAGTGTAATATTTTCTTTTTTAATTTACTATAATATCTTGCCAGGGTACTGCACCGATAGTATTTACATACTCTTTATAAATAATTCTTAGGTTTACAACTTCCTGAGCTGAGTTTCGGCTACCTATACGCCTTCTTAAGGTCACATTTTGAAATTTGCTGTTATTTGTCAATCTCCAATCTCCTGGTATAACATTACCAAAAGCATCAGTTCGGTCAATACAAGTATTTGTAAAATATCTTCTGTTTGCAACAGGCGTTTGACTTTCAGAAGATTTTATAAAGTTATGTAGGCATACACACGATTTTATTATTAAATCTAAATTTTCTCGTTGCGCATTTATTACTCAATGAAATATTTGAAATCGTGCTGCCATTACACCAAAAGTATTCTCAATGCACCTCCTTGCTCGGGAAAGTTCTATAGTTATAAACTTGTTGCTCTTTTGACAAATGTTTACCACCATATGGTCGCATAAGATTTTCGTGGAGCGGAAATGCTTCATCCCCTACTATGAAGTATGGATATTTATTTTTCGTTCCAGGTAATTCCTTTGGTTCAGGGACATCTAGTCTATTAAAAAAAAATAATTTACCTAGACTAGACTCCCTCAGAATGCCTCCATCACTACTTGAACCATATGCTCCAATATCGACGTAGGTAAAATAATAGTTAGCATCGCAGAGCGCAAAAAGAACAATACTAAAGTTATGTTTGTAAGTATAAAATTGTGTACCAGAATGAGACGGTGCTCTAAATTCGACATGTTTACCATTTAGAGCCCCGATACAGTTGGGCAAGTTCCATTTATTTTCAAATTCATTTGCTATTTCAATCCATTTTTGTTGTGTAGGAAATGCCAAATATTTAGGTGACAAGGCATTCCATATTACCAGACAAGTCTCATGCAAAATGGTACATATTGTTGATTTGCCGATACGGTAAGCGAAAGCCAATGATGGAACAGAGTCGCCTGTGGCTAGATGTCTAAAATAATAAAACAGAAAGACTTGAGCATAATAAAATAAAAATAAATATTAATACATACCTCAAAGTTATCATCAATCTGGCTCCTTCATTGATTGGCAGCCTTCGTAACTGATTCTTTTTTATTAACCCTACTAGGGATAATAATAAATCAAATTGTACAATACTTAGCCGAGTATATGAAAAAAACATGTCACTGTCCCAGAATCTCATTTTTTGAATTAGATTTTGCCAATCACCCTGTTCTTCCCTCATCTGATTCAGTGGTCGAACCCACCACCTCCTTTTATTTTTTTTCATTCTTATTAAATAATATAGGAGTAAAGTTCCTACAATTACTTTTTTCCTATTATTCATATTTTTATTTATATTATATCAATAACCTATAAATGGAACCTTTCAGACATTTTGTTGGTAGACAGAGGCAGATATATCTTTTACATCGTTTTAGAACGATGTTCATTGGTTATGTTTGTGACGTCACGTAAACATTAAACCAAAATAAAGAAGATTACAATGTTTAGCTTTAAGTTTTGACTGGCGTAAACTAAAACTATGAAGTGTGAATGGTGTCATTTGTTTAATGGAAACAAGGTCTCTTAAACTTAAACAAAAACCATAAACCCAAACCAAATGTTCATTTGTGAATGAGCCTTAAAAGAGCAAAATAATTTTAACTATTAATAATATTAAATTTTCTACTGTGAATAAGCAAACGTGATGTTTCATTTGTATTCATTTTACTTAGTTAAGAACAATAGAAGGAGATGCGCTCAATATTATGACAATATAACACAAAATAAGCAAAAAATTATAATTATATAGACATTGTTGTTTATTAAATTGTAACTTCACATTTTCATGTGTAATTATTTACACTATTTATTTGGTCCAATGTACATCAAAGCCATTTCATTTGAAATAAACTGGCGGGAAACACACCGAGGCCTGCGGGAACTTTTAATATCAAATGAACTACAAGGTGGGGGTATTTTTATATTGAATAGAATTATATTGAATGGACCAAGTTTATGTTGTGTACATTTATGGCGAACGGAACTAAAGTGGCGGTATTTTTATATTGAATGGGATTATACCGAACGGCACAGGCTTTTATATTGAGTGGTTTTATATTGAATGGGATGCTACGATTTCTTACAGCGGCTGCCACAGCGCTAGTAGCGTAAACTAACCACGATTTCTTTACGCAGCCTATACCTATCCTTGTGTAGTATTGTCATTGTGTCGTCAAAATGGCGAATGCAAACGTGTATGAAGTGGAGTACACTTTTGAAAACAATATTGTACGAGTTTCTGATACAGAAGCAAGCCACAATCGTTTGGTAACAGGTATAATGTTCATATTTATATTTGCCAATAAAATGATACAATTTTATTTATTCTTAGATACGGAATACGCGGGAAATTTTTTTAGAAGGGTGTTGGGCCATTCTGAAAGTAAGTAAATTGAATTTGTCCTGTACATATGTATTAAAATATTTGATTTTTTTTTACTTTAGCACAAAGGAATTCATCAGACAAAATAGACCCATCAGGAACTGCGGCAGGTATGTGTACTTATAAAATTTCTGTACATTTAGATTTTAGATTATGATGAGTAAAATGCTTTCGTTACAAATAAATAGCATAAAATGATCAACTTTTTATAAATAACACGATTTCTCAAATTCTAACATAAAAGCTTGGATAATTATATTTGAAACACGTTGGATTGTTTACGATGTATCCTATTGCCCGATCATTCATTTCTTTATTGAAGTTCATAGTTTCATTATCAATATCTGACAGTTTTTCAAACAAAATAACTTAGTCTGTGTTTGTAAACTTTGAAATTTCGTATTCTTTAATATAAACAACAGTCTCCTTTAAATTTAAACTTTTGTAAACATCTTATTCACAACTTAAAATGTAAAATGTTAACCTTAATCCTGAGTCTTTCCAAAATCCGCATTTTTTTCAGAATTTCAGTGGGATGATTCAAATACCAAATTGCTCATTAATTTATATCATCGAAATATAAATAGATTTCGCGACCCAAAAAAAAATGTATTTGGGAAGAAATAAAAATGAAAATGAGAGAAGCGGGATATATTTGTACCGCAGAAAGTTTAGACAAAAAAAATGAGAAACTTAAAGGGCACTTATAATAATAATACAGCTCTGCAGACCTTAAAGGTCCAAGGCTTTGTTACATATATTTCGCCATTCTAATCTGTTTGCAGCTTGCACTTCCCAGTTTCTTATCTTTAATTTATTTAAGTCTTTACGCACAGAGTCCCACCACTTCTCCCTTGGCCGCCCTACTCCCTTTTTGATACCAGTCCTTCCTTTAAACACTTTTTTTACGTTTCTGTCTTTTGTTAGTCTCGCTATGTGACCCAGCCACCGTAGTCTTTGCGCTTTAATCGTTCCTATTATAGAAAAATCCCTATATAAACACATCACTTCCGCATTAGTCCTTTGTCTTATTACGTCTCCTTCCCGAACTCCTCCAAAAATTTTTCTTAACACCTTTCTTTCCCACACTTCTAGTTTTAGCCTATCACTCTCTTTTAGAATCCATAGCTCACACCCATATAAGACTGTAGGTCTTATCACTGTTTTATAAATACTCAGTTTTGATGCCCACGATATACTTTTCGATTTTAACAGCCCATGTAATGCCCCCACACACTTACTTCCCTTTGTAACTCTAGCATTTATTTCCGCACTTTCGTCACAGTTATTTGTCAGCACTACCCCCAAATACACGAAACTATTCACCTCTTCAAACTTGTAAGTTTTTCCATCTACATTGTTAATTATTGCTAGTTCTCTCGGTTGTACATGTTCTGTTTCTATACACATTAATTTTGTTTTCTCTTCATTTATTCTTAAACCCGCTTCCGATGCTGCTTCTTCTATTCTTCTGAACATCATCTTCAATTCTTCTTTCGTCCTGGTCATGATAGCGATATCATCTGCATACGCTAATATTTGGTGTTTTTTTCCATACAGATTCCCTTTAGTATGTATATTCGCTTTTCTTATTACCCATTCCAAGACTAGATTAAACAGCATCGGTGACATCGGATCTCCTTGCGTCAAGCCCCTTTTTATGGAGAAGCTGTTAGATACATCTCCATCCACTGTTACTTTCCCTTTGCTGTCTTTTTGGGTTATTTGTATCAGCCGGATTAATTTTTCGGGTACTTGAAATTCTCTCATTATCTCCCACAATTTGACTTGTCTGATGGTGTCATAAGCCTCTTTAAAATCCACAAATAAAATCTGCATTGGCAACTTATGTTCATAACTATCTTGCATCGTTTGTTTCAGTGAAAATATTTGATCTATTGTGGATCTATTTTTCCTGAATCCCGCTTGATACTCCCCTAGCTGATCTTCCACTGTTTTTTATACTCTGTCTCTAACACAGATTGCGAAGATTTTGTACGCAGTATCTAAAAGAGCTATTCCTCTGTAATTCTCGCAGATCGTGCGATCACCTTTCTTAAATAAGGGTAGAATTGTTGCTACTGTCCAAAAAATTTTGTAAACACAACTTAAAATGTAAAATCTTAACCTTAATCCTGAGTCTTTCCAAAATCCGCATTTTTTTCAGAATTTCAGTGGGATGATTCAAATACCAAATTGCTCATTAATTTATATCATCGAAATATAAATAGATTTCGCGACCCAAAAAAAAAAATGTATTTGGGAAGAAATAAAAATGAAAATGAGAGAAGCGGGATATATTTATACCGCAGAAAGTTTAGACAAAAAAAATGAGAAACTTAAAGGGCACTTATAAAAATATTAAAAATAATAAAAAAGTACCGGAAAAGAAGCTGTGTCATGGAAATATTTTTCTTTATTTAAGGAACTGTTTTTGGAAGACAGAACAATTAATCGCTATGTAATCTAATAATTCTTTGCTCTAGATCTTAGAAGCAAATACAATCAACGCCACAACCGAACCTAATCCATCCTCCACCTCCTGTAACGACTCCAGATCCCAAACATTGAAACGAAAAAAGAAAAATTTAAATGCTTTTAGAAGAGAAGCATTGAATTTAGAAAGAGAAAAATTGGAAGAAATAAAAAAAATTAGAATGCAGTTAGAAATAGCCAACGTAATTAAACAAGAAAAAATAAATTTATTAAGGCCCGGTCTTATAAACGTGAAACTAATCTTCAGTTAACTACGTTATAAGTAAATTTAATTGATTGTTAAATATAAATTGAGTATTATAAAACTAATTTATGTATTAATTAACTAACTGAAGATTTAACTATTCTATTATTTATTTTTCTTGTGTGTTGCTGGCTTTTGTAGTGGTTGCTAACTCCTCATATATTATTGCCAGCAGTCAGCTGTCACTTTAACTATATGTAAGGTTATAAATAAAAACCGAGAAAGAGGTAAAAATTACACAGAAACCGAAATATATACTTTATTAGATAAAATAGAAGAATACTTGCATATTATTGAAAATAAAAAAAACAGACGATAAACATGCGAAGGACAAAAAAGAAACGTGGAATTTAATTGCAAAGAAATTCAATGCAATTCAGCAAACAGGGCTTAGAACTGGAACTCAACTGAAACTTTTATATGAAAATATAAAACAAAAAGCCAAAAAAGATAAAGCTTCACAAAAAGTAAAAATAAATTATTATTGGTATACCGAAGTATAACGGAAAATATTTCTTTGATTGTATATCGTAAAATATTGATAATTTCATTAAAATTTAGATTGAATTATACAAAACAGGCGGCGGTTCTTCTAGCAACAAACTGGATGGAATAAGTGAGAAATTTCTTCAGATAAATGAAGCTGCATTATTCGAAATGCCAAATATGTATGATAGTTCAGCAATATTAGGTATATTTTTCACTACAATTATTTTAATTAAAGTTATCTCTTATTAGATTAAAAAATCTTTGTTGCTATTTCAGATGATAACGCTCCTGTACTTTTAGTGGATACTATAAATGTAAGTTGGTATATATTAATAATGAATTAACTTAGAAATAATAGTAACATTAAGGGCTTTGATCTTTGATTCATAATACTGAATACACTATTCCACCGAATAATATTTGATTCATTGATTTTATCAACATTAATTTTTAAATTAAAGCTAATGTACTTTTAATGATATACTACAAATTTCATTTTACAGGATGTACATTCACAATATTTTTTAAATGAATCTAATGAAAATCATTCAAATATATATATCTAATCAATGAAATAGTTCCTTCATCGCGTTGTACTCAGTCAACATTTTCAGTTATAGAAGAGCCATCACCAGCAGTACGTACAATTACGGGATCAACACCAAAAAAATATTTAAATAAAAGTAAAAATGCAATATTATATAAAAGAAAGAGAGAAAAATCTGAAGGAAAGTCAAATGAAAATGAAGATATTAAATTAAAAATTTTGAAAATACGATTAGAGAAAAAAATCATAGAAAAAGATATTTTACTTTTAAAAAAGAAGAAAAAATTCTAGAGATTAAAGAGAAGGAAATCAGTATAAAGATACTAGCTAGAAAAGAAGGTCTTACTATATCTGCAGATGATTGAAATAGTATTAATTTTGTGGTGATAACTATTCCTAGTTTTTTATAAAATAAGTTTGTATATATTTGATAAAAAATGTTTGTTATAGAAAAATACATATTTTTATTAGTAGTTATTACAGAATGTACTTATTTTCATATATAGATACACATTATAGAAACAATTATCCTGAAAATATTTCATTTATTACCGCATTTCTTACAGAATAATTTTCCCCTTAAATATTTCTATTTACTTGTTCTTGATCTTCATCTGCATCTTCAGCCACTTCATTAATGTCAAAATCAGCAAAATTTTCATTCATATCCAAACATATGTTATGTAAAACACAAACCGCTACTATCACTGCAAATGATTTTTTAATTCTATTCTTAATTCGTTTAACAAGCATGGAAATCTTCGGTTAAGAACACCGAACGTTCTTTCAATTGTATTTCGTGTTCTGATATGTGCACTGTTGTACCTATTTTCCGCTGGAGTGTTTGGATTTAACAACGGCGTTAAAATATATCTTTTGCAAGGATATCCACTATCCCCTAGAAAGTAGCAATTTCCAAATTCATTATTTTCAAATTTTGCTCGCAATACTGAATTATCAAATATCCTGGAATCATGTGTACTACCAGGCCAACGTGCTACTAGATCAATTATATGAAGTTTAGCATCACAAACAGCTTGAACATTTATTTAGAAATATCCTTTTCGATTTCTAAATATTTCAGCGTTGTTTCCTCCTGGTGACTGAATTTTTACATGCGTACAGTCTATCGCGCCACATACATTCAGAAACTGACTTATGCCGTAAAATTCATGACATATTTTATTTCGTTTTACAATTGTGTCTGGCATTTTTATAAATGTAGCTGCCAATAATGCTATGTGATAAGTTACATGATGAATAATTGTAGACACTGTAGCTTTAGTAACATTAAAATGATCACCAATCACTATTTGGAATGATCCTGTGCCATAAAAACGTAAAGTAGTTAAGAGCTGGTTCACAGGTGATATAGGCTTAATTCTTAAAGTTAGTGGCTTCAAATGTTCTTCAATTTGTTCTAATACGTTCAGTACACATTGTTTGGATAGTCGAAATCTGGTTTTAAATTCATTTTCACTATACAAATCAAAGGGATTGGTTCTGTCTCTAAATATTCGTGGCAATCTTCCTCTTTGGGTTCATCTTCAGATTCTTCCGTTGAAGTATCAGACACAGATGATACGGAATATATAGATGATGCCGATGATATGGATGATACAGATGACATTTTTATAATTTGAAAATAAATTAAATTTCAATTTATAACCTACAAAAAATAATATGTAATAATAATTTACATTACAATAGATATCATTTTATTTACATGTTTTACAAGTACATACCTATTTATTTCTTAAATTTTGCCATTTTGTTGTATTTTTAAAAGAATGATAATCAATATAATCCGTAGAATAATGTTCACAAGCTTCCATTAAATTTTAATATCACGATTTTCTTCAGTTATTTTAGTTGTCAGATTTACTTGCGTATTTAATTTAAATAGTCTTTATAAGACTGAAATCTCCAGTTAAATTAGTATAATTGTCAAGTAAAATCTAATCGCAGAATATTTTAAATTGCAATTTAAAATACCTTTATAATACTGAAATCTTCAGTTAAGTCAATTTACTTGTTAAGTAAATTTTAATCTTTGATTAAATAGTTTTATAAGACCGGGCCTAAGAAAGGCTTTTGAATTAAAAAAAAGAAAATAATTAAATAATATTATAATTAACATGTTTGTTTTATTAAAAATAAATAAATTTTAATTTAATTGTTCTGCTATATAATTTCGTTTAGCTTCTGCTTCATGGTGATTTACTTCTACATCATTATTTTCATTTTCAGGGTTAATCAACTGCAGTATGTTTTCTTCATCTTCGACTACATCTTCATGGGTTAAAATAAAATTATGTAAAACACACGCCGCAGTTATAACTATTGGAATCATATCTTCACGGCTCATGTCTAAATATTTTAATCGTCGAAATTTTCCTTTCAACTGACCAAATGACCGTTCAATTACTGCTCTTGCTACGCTTAAAATATTATTAAAACGTAATTGCGTTTCAGTTAGGTGACCATTGTCTCTATATGGTTTCGAAAGAATGAAAGAAACATGGATAATGGGTAAGCAGTATCCCCAATTAAGTGCTCGTTAACTGGAAGCAATGGATTATCATCATTCTTTAATCTATCATATATAGGACTTATGGAAAATGCACGAGCATCATGCATTCGCCCTGTAAAATAATCTATTATATAATAGATTTCTGTATATTGTTTTCTTATTTTTCAGAATAAATACGAAACCTGGCCAACCAACAAATATATCTGTTAATTTCATTCTATAATCACAGATTCCTTGTAATATCACAGAATGATAATTATTGCAATTGTAGAAATCAACAGAATTATTAATGGGGCATTTTATTTCTATATGGCATCCATCAATAGATCTAATTATTCCAGAAATACCTACAGTTACGGCATTTATATTTATATTATATGATGTGACGTCGTTACGTCGTCCGTCCGTATCATTCTCGAAAACGTGTGACGGACTACGGCGTTACCTACGCGTCACACAATATAAAATACGTCGTCACAGCCTACAAAACATTAACTCGTGCAAAAGCACAATAATTAGTCGACAGGCACGGTATAATAAAATATACAAACGCTGTCGCACTACTCGTTTACAAATCTCGGGCGCCACTCTACGTAACGGTAGAGACGTCTAACTCGCAGGCTTCCAGTGACGACGGCTACGGGTATCTCAGTGGAGAAAAAATGTCCAAGGTTCGGATTCCAACATTGGTTGTGGTCGCTCGCTTGAACACAACATCACGGAGCGACTTTCCAAAAAAAGACAGTAAAAGACGTAAATAAAAACATAAATAATTTCGAATAAAAATCGGTTATTCTTACAACCTGCGTTGCTCGCTCACCCACGTGCACGCGATGCGAGGGTGAGGTAAAAACGAACGCAGAACCAAATTCAGCAGAACTATCCTTGATTAGTCCTGGCGGTGGCCGATGGACAAGCCGAATCCTGTTCCGCGACTCACGAAGCAAAATGACGGATTCGAGGATTCTTTCCACGCCGAAATTCATCCAAAATTATCTCGATAGTGGTAGCGCAATCACTAGTTCTTCTCTGCCCCTAGTAATCGGAATTCTCAAACTATCGCAACTTACGCACAACTCGTGCACGGGATGAAAATGAACGATTTTCTCAAACACGTTTTGCTCACATAAGGGTGTGAAAAACGGCAAAACACTATTCCAATTTTCCTCTAAATACTTCACTTCCACTTACCTTATGTTCACTAGTGGAAGGATAGGAAAACAACTGAAAATAATTCAAATAAAAAACTCTGCTTCACAACTTTTATTTTTTACGTCTTTATTCGGCCAAAAACTTACTCAAAAAAGCCATGAGTCGGTCATTGACCGAGCTTTTATACTGTTCCCCTCCGCCCCTCCATCCCGGAGGGTGAACATAGTCACAGATCAAAAAAATATCACATATAAATAAATATAAATAAATAACATTTAACATACAATATAACAATAATAAAAACAATACACTTACTATTGCCTTAAGTTACAAAACGAGTTAATTTCGCCGCATGAAATTAACTGAACGAGTAACTTGACTACAAACCAAACACATGTTCGATGGTTATGTTTTTCAAAACACCACTTTCACAAAAACCACTGCGATATGTTTGGCACTACACTACGTAGAACATTATCTTGCATCTTATGGTGTTCGAATCAAGAAAATCAGAGTAATGGTTTGTAGAACAACTTCACAAAAACACGATGTAAACAAATAAACCTCCATGTTGATCCGCCATTACTAGACATGCGCGCGCTGGCCTTGCGCGGTTGCTTGATTCGAATGCAAAGTCTAGGCAATAGTTTTTAAAATATTTGGAAGGTAGAGCTGCGGTAAATTTGACTTCAAATTTACGTTCAAAAATACTGTTAAATAAAACTGCATCGTGACGCTTCGTCACACATCCCCTTTTCTTCACAAAAAAAAACAGTAAAAAAATGCGTCTACCTTCCCACGCAAAACCGTAAAAAAACTCAATAAGAAAAAACGGTAATACTTAATCGGTCTTCTTTTTGTCCGCCTGGTGAGCCATCAGCGCTTGAGCGAGAGTAGCCGACGAATTCGCTCCTGGATTCGTAATCGTCGCCCAGCGTAGGAAAGTATATCCGAACGCGAACTTTTCCGCTGGTGCAGTGACACCAGGTCCTACGCGTTCTCCGGTATCCAGTCGGTGATGTAGTCGAATTTGCCATAGGTGGTCCTGCATGACGATCAGCGGTGCGTGTCGCCACTTCTGCAGCAGTGTTGACGGCACCTCCTGTCGCTGCGTTACTCCCGGCGCCCTCGTCTCTCGATGTTCCATTCCTTGAATCCCTGGGTCGCGTTCCCAGGTACTGACTGGCTGGCACTATTCCTACAGTCCATTACTATGAAACACACAAAAATTTAATCAACTTTTGCCATCAGTTTCGATCACGTTGGCTGTATACTTACGCTCTGGTTTAGCAAACAAACCGTAACAAAAAAATAAAAAGAAATAAAACCAGGTTACGATATACAGCGTATGGACTCAATGTGCACCGATACGGACCGTCTTTGGCCGTTCATCGGGTGTAAAACTCACCAATCATAGTACACAAACACAGATCGACAAACTCAATGGGACGTAAAAACGTGTGTTTGTTTGATACCATGTGCGGACTCTAAAATAAAAGAAGTTATCATTAGACGAGCTTCATTACTGCCAATCCTCTCCAACGAGCCAATCTTCCTCCATCTGAGGTTACCGAACTGTCTACAGATGACTACCTTCTGGATGTTATTCGCCCCAGCAGCTCCAACGCTCTTCGTCGTGCTCGATACCCGACTAACTCAGGGCACCAGTCGAGCCACGCAAGAGGTATCCAGCTAGCTGCTGTCCGGGGAAATGGCCCTAAAAAAAAAACTCGACACACCTGTGTCCCATGGCTCCCATGATCCTCGGCATCACTCTCGCTACAGTAGCCCTGTGACCCTTCCTCGTGCTCGACATCCAGACGAACCCAATGCGTCGTCGAGCCACGCGAGGAAGCCCTTGGCCACCTACTGTACGGGGTAACGGCCCGACACAACCCGTGTCCCAGGGGCCCCCATGATCCTCGGCATCACTTTCGCTACAGCAGCTCCGATCCCCACCACTCCAGTGGGGTAGCTGCTGTACGGGGTTACGGCCCTACAAAAAAAATACCTCGACACTACCTGTGTCCCACGGCCTTCTGATCCTTGTCATCTGTATTCTTCCGGTAATCCCTAGCGCTGGCTCGTGCCAGTAACAGCTGGTATAACTACGCTCGTACTGGCGATGTCTCGAGACATATTTGGCCAGTAGAACAGTAGCCATTACCCTGACTATGGTCCTCACGATACCCAAATGGTCAGCTTCTGTATAGGCTGGATTGGCACTCATCACTTCTTCCTGCATGACCGATGGAACGTACTGCTTCCATGCACGATGCTTCTTTTTTTTCAGTAAGTTTTTAATTCAATCTCGACTGGTTGGAACACGCACGTCCCTGCTCGGGCGCCAAAAATTATGTGACGTCGTTACGTCGTCAGTCCCTATCGTCCTCGAAAACGTGTGACGGACTACGGCGTTACCTTCGCGTCACACAATGTAAAATACGTCGTCACAGCCTACAAAACAATAACTCGTGCAAAAGCACAATAATTAGTCGACAGGCACGGTATAATAAAATATACAAACGCTGTCGCACTACTCGTTTCCAAATCTCGGGCGCCACTCTACGTAACGGTAGAGACGTCTAACTCGCAGGCTTCCAGTGACGACGGCCACGGATATCTCAATGGAGAAAAATGTCCAAGGTTCGGATTCCAACATTGGTTGTGGTCGCTCGCTTGAACACAACATCACGGAGCGACTTTCCAAAAAAGACAGTAAAAAGACGTAAATAAAAGCATAAATAAATTTAGAATAAAAATCGGTTATTCTTACAACCTGCGTTGCTCGCTCACCCACGTTCACGCGATGCGAGGGTGAGGTAAAAACGAACGCAAAACCAAATTCAGCAGAACTATCCTTGATTAGTCCTGGCGGTGGCCGATGGACAAGCCGAATCCTGTTCCGCGGCTCACGAAGCAAAATGACGGTTTCGAGGATTCTTTCTACGCCGAAATTCATCCAAAATTATCTCGATAGTGGTAGCGCAATCACTAGTTCTTCTCTGCCCCTAGTAATCGGATTTCACAAACTATCGCAACTTACGCACAACTCGTGCACGGGATGAAAATGAACGATTTTTTTCACCAACACGTTTTGCTCACATAAGAGTGTGAAAAACGGCTAAACACTATTCCAATTTTCCTCTAAATACTTCACTTCCACTTACCTTACGTTCACTAGTGGAAGGATAGGAAAACAACTGAAAATAATTGAAATAATAAACTCTGCTTCACAACTTTTATTTTTTACGTCTTTATTCGGCCAAAAACTTACTCAAAAAAGCCATGAGTCGGTCATTGACCGAGCTTTTATACTGTTCCCCTCCGCCCCTCCATCCCGGAGGGTGAACATAGTCACAGATCAAAAAAATATCACATATAAATAAATATAAATAAATAACATTTAACATACAATATAACAATAATAAAAACAATACACTTACTATTGCCTTAAGTTACAAAACGAGTTAATTTTGCCGCATGAAATTAACTGAACGAGTAACTTGACTACAAACCAAACACATGTTCGATGGTTATGTTTTTCAAAACACCACTTTCACAAAAACCACTGCGATGTGTTTGGCACTACACTACGTAGAACATTATCTTGCATCTTATGGTGTTCGAATCAAGAAAATCAGAGTAATGGTTTGTAGAACAACTTCACAAAAACACGATGTAAACAAATAAACCTCCATGTTGATCCGCCATTACTAGACATGCGCGCGCTGGCCTTGCGCGGTTGCTTGATTCGAATGCAAAGTCTAGGCAATAGTTTTTAAAATATTTGGAAGGTAGAGCTGCGGTAAATTTGACTTCAAA
This sequence comes from Stenolophus ochropezus, assembly GCA_035578165.1. Lineage (NCBI taxonomy): Eukaryota > Metazoa > Arthropoda > Insecta > Coleoptera > Carabidae > Stenolophus > Stenolophus ochropezus. Next base: position 15,497,069 of record JAQOWZ010000003.1, on the reverse strand, counting down.
TTTACGTTCAAAAATACTGTTAAATAAAACTGCATCGTGACGCTTCGTCACACATCCCCTTTTCTTCACAAAAAAAAACAGTAAAAAAATGCGTCTACCTTCCCACGCAAAACCGTAAAAAAACTCAATAAGAAAAAACGGTAATACTTAATCGGTCTTCTTTTTGTCCGCCTGGTGAGCCATCAGCGCTTGAGCGAGAGTAGCCGACGAATTCGCTCCTGGATTCGTAATCGTCGCCCAGCGTAGGAAAGTATATCCGAACGCGAACTTTTCCGCTGGTGCAGTGACACCAGGTCCTACGCGTTCTCCGGTATCCAGTCGGTGATGTAGTCGAATTTGCCATAGGTGGTCCTGCATGACGATCAGCGGTGCGTGTCGCCACTTCTGCAGCAGTGTTGACGGCACCTCCTGTCGCTGCGTTACTCCCGGCGCCCTCGTCTCTCGATGTTCCATTCCTTGAATCCCTGGGTCGCGTTCCCAGGTACTGACTGGCTGGCACTATTCCTACAGTCCATTACTATGAAACACACAAAAATTTAATCAACTTTTGCCATCAGTTTCGATCACGTTGGCTGTATACTTACGCTCTGGTTTAGCAAACAAACCGTAACAAAAAAATAAAAAGAAATAAAACCAGGTTACGATATACAGCGTATGGACTCAATGTGCACCGATACGGACCGTCTTTGGCCGTTCATCGGGTGTAAAACTCACCAATCATAGTACACAAACACAGATCGACAAACTCAATGGGACGTAAAAACGTGTGTTTGTTTGATACCATGTGCGGACTCTAAAATAAAAGAAGTTATCATTAGACGAGCTTCATTACTGCCAATCCTCTCCAACGAGCCAATCTTCCTCCATCTGAGGTTACCGAACTGTCTACAGATGACTACCTTCTGGATGTTATTCGCCCCAGCAGCTCCAACGCTCTTCGTCGTGCTCGATACCCGACTAACTCAGGGCACCAGTCGAGCCACGCAAGAGGTATCCAGCTAGCTGCTGTCCGGGGAAATGGCCCTAAAAAAAAAACTCGACACACCTGTGTCCCATGGCTCCCATGATCCTCGGCATCACTCTCGCTACAGTAGCCCTGTGACCCTTCCTCGTGCTCGACATCCAGACGAACCCAATGCGTCGTCGAGCCACGCGAGGAAGCCCTTGGCCACCTACTGTACGGGGTAACGGCCCGACACAACCCGTGTCCCAGGGGCCCCCATGATCCTCGGCATCACTTTCGCTACAGCAGCTCCGATCCCCACCACTCCAGTGGGGTAGCTGCTGTACGGGGTTACGGCCCTACAAAAAAAATACCTCGACACTACCTGTGTCCCACGGCCTTCTGATCCTTGTCATCTGTATTCTTCCGGTAATCCCTAGCGCTGGCTCGTGCCAGTAACAGCTGGTATAACTACGCTCGTACTGGCGATGTCTCGAGACATATTTGGCCAGTAGAACAGTAGCCATTACCCTGACTATGGTCCTCACGATACCCAAATGGTCAGCTTCTGTATAGGCTGGATTGGCACTCATCACTTCTTCCTGCATGACCGATGGAACGTACTGCTTCCATGCACGATGCTTCTTTTTTTTCAGTAAGTTTTTAATTCAATCTCGACTGGTTGGAACACGCACGTCCCTGCTCGGGCGCCAAAAATTATGTGACGTCGTTACGTCGTCAGTCCCTATCGTCCTCGAAAACGTGTGACGGACTACGGCGTTACCTTCGCGTCACACAATGTAAAATACGTCGTCACAGCCTACAAAACAATAACTCGTGCAAAAGCACAATAATTAGTCGACAGGCACGGTATAATAAAATATACAAACGCTGTCGCACTACTCGTTTCCAAATCTCGGGCGCCACTCTACGTAACGGTAGAGACGTCTAACTCGCAGGCTTCCAGTGACGACGGCCACGGATATCTCAATGGAGAAAAATGTCCAAGGTTCGGATTCCAACATTGGTTGTGGTCGCTCGCTTGAACACAACATCACGGAGCGACTTTCCAAAAAAGACAGTAAAAAGACGTAAATAAAAGCATAAATAAATTTAGAATAAAAATCGGTTATTCTTACAACCTGCGTTGCTCGCTCACCCACGTTCACGCGATGCGAGGGTGAGGTAAAAACGAACGCAAAACCAAATTCAGCAGAACTATCCTTGATTAGTCCTGGCGGTGGCCGATGGACAAGCCGAATCCTGTTCCGCGGCTCACGAAGCAAAATGACGGTTTCGAGGATTCTTTCTACGCCGAAATTCATCCAAAATTATCTCGATAGTGGTAGCGCAATCACTAGTTCTTCTCTGCCCCTAGTAATCGGATTTCACAAACTATCGCAACTTACGCACAACTCGTGCACGGGATGAAAATGAACGATTTTTTTCACCAACACGTTTTGCTCACATAAGAGTGTGAAAAACGGCTAAACACTATTCCAATTTTCCTCTAAATACTTCACTTCCACTTACCTTACGTTCACTAGTGGAAGGATAGGAAAACAACTGAAAATAATTGAAATAATAAACTCTGCTTCACAACTTTTATTTTTTACGTCTTTATTCGGCCAAAAACTTACTCAAAAAAGCCATGAGTCGGTCATTGACCGAGCTTTTATACTGTTCCCCTCCGCCCCTCCATCCCGGAGGGTGAACATAGTCACAGATCAAAAAAATATCACATATAAATAAATATAAATAAATAACATTTAACATACAATATAACAATAATAAAAACAATACACTTACTATTGCCTTAAGTTACAAAACGAGTTAATTTTGCCGCATGAAATTAACTGAACGAGTAACTTGACTACAAACCAAACACATGTTCGATGGTTATGTTTTTCAAAACACCACTTTCACAAAAACCACTGCGATGTGTTTGGCACTACACTACGTAGAACATTATCTTGCATCTTATGGTGTTCGAATCAAGAAAATCAGAGTAATGGTTTGTAGAACAACTTCACAAAAACACGATGTAAACAAATAAACCTCCATGTTGATCCGCCATTACTAGACATGCGCGCGCTGGCCTTGCGCGGTTGCTTGATTCGAATGCAAAGTCTAGGCAATAGTTTTTAAAATATTTGGAAGGTAGAGCTGCGGTAAATTTGACTTCAAATTTACGTTCAAAAATACTGTTAAATAAAACTGCATCGTGACGCTTCGTCACAATACATATTTGATTTTAGTTCCTACCACATTTTCTTTCAAATTCTCTTGAAATGATATTTTTCTCGTTATTATCAGGCCATTTTATATATAGTAACTTTAAATTACAAATTATTCGACTTATTTCAAAAAAATTTTCATGTGCGATGTGTACGTGCGTATTCTTGTTTGTCGCCAAAGGAGCCGCGCCGAATTTTTCTTGGAATGTCCAATTTTTATTCTTATATTGTTGTATTGCTCTAGTGTTGTTCTTTCGTGTATTGTTGTATTAGTTTGTTATTACTTAAGCCGATTTAGCGTCTAAGTTTTATAGTACGTCCAATTTGAAATATTTGCCGTTCCGGGAATTTCTACATTTCTGGAATCTTTGAAGTTCAGGTACCAGGCGGATGTCTTGTCCTTGAGCACTTCACTTGGATTGGTGCCCCCCTCTAGAGGGTGATTTTAATTTTCACAATGATGGTTTCTTCATAGTTAAAAACCAGAGTCTTCATTTAGCTTTGCTAGACATAACATCAAGCCTGTCGTATCAGTTCAGTTGATGTTGAATTCATTTTGTACTTGTGATTGTATATAGCTGTAAATAAATGTGTAAATAGCCATCAGTGTTATATTTTTTAATACACACAACAAAAACAGTCACACAAAGTTAAGTCGGCGTGTGACGGTGTGAACCTATTCATCTGGGAACTTCAACAAGTCGACCACCGGAGGTAGGTGATCACCAATTCAAAACACGGTGCTTTTAGGAAAGTTAAAACGGTCTCCAATTGATAAAAAAATTCCTGTTTTGACAGGGTCCACAAAAAGCATAACATTTTTTTTCTAATAGAATGATATCTACATTAAGTTGCCTACGTGCTTAGATATTTTCTAAGAGTATCTATGCAAGAAAAATGTCTTTTTGTATTGTATTTTGTTTGAATTTCCAATAAAGTATTACATAAAAAGTTTCTCTCGTCATTCTAAAATGTTCACGAAACTCGGTGAAAGAATAATTAGGAATTATTTCTTCATAATAATGCTCATTTCTTATGCCAACATTTCTATCATTATATACTTCATTTAAATTATTATTTTCATTTAACACTTCTACTATTGGTGCAATCATATTTTGAATGGGATTTCTTTGTAATAAATTGTTTATAATGTCGTCTAAATCCATATTAAACTAAATTGTACTCTTTTGCCCGGTATTATAAACGAAAAATAAATCTACACATAAGTACTAGTTTAGTAAATTTATTAGGCCAGTAAATTATACTGTTAAAAATTTTGCGTACCACAAAACAAATCATTCTATTAAATAACTACTTGTTTAGTAAATAAATTTAATTCTTTATTTCTGCATTTTGGCAGTATTTTCACACGTCAAATGAGTTTTTTTACTTTTGAGGTTATCCATCTGTCAAATTGTATTATTGTCAAATTCTAAGCCTTTTGTGCTCCTTCCCTTGTCAATGACAAACTACAATACTGTTGACCTGCAAAATCCTTATCATAGTTCCGCGGAACTTGTTGAGTTTTTTTTATATTGCATAATTCCTAAGCAACAATACAATGGTACATCATAAATATTTCATTTTTCATATATACTTAACATATTTTGTTTAGATGTTTTACTGGTGTCAGATATTGTCGATATTTCTAATCCTAACACAAACATAGAAATTGAAATAATCAATATTGAGCAGAACGCGAATGTAAATATTATACAATTACTTGTCATTCTTTACAATATGTATATAAATAATGCTAAATGTTAATTACAGAATTTAAATCAGGAAGAGAATAATATAACGACTGTTGAAAACAATGCGACACCAAAAATTTTGAAAAGTGGATCTAGTTATTTTAGTAAACACAAAAAAATAAAACTTGACAAAAATGATATTTCTGAAAAAGAAAGTATTAAATTGGAGATTCTAAAAATTAGAAAAGAGAAGGAAGAAATTGAGAGAGATATTATGATGCTTCAGAAAAAAAAGTTGGAATTAGAAATAGAAGAGTTAAAAAAGAAATATAATTAATATTTTTTTATAGAATTTTAATAGTAATTATTATTAAATATTTTGTACAAGTATTATCTTTTTTGTATACATGTAAACATATTTATACATACAGTTAAATATATATCGTATTAATTACTGCATTTCTTACTGATTCATTATTTTGAAGGTGCACGTCTTCAAATAAGTCTTCAAAATTTTCGGTTTCTTCAAGATTATTGTCTTCATCTACATCTAAGTCATTGAATTTGATAGCAATATTGTGTAGTACACAAGTTGAGACAATTATAGGTAACACTCTCATTAACGATACTCTTAATCCCAGAGAAAGGCAAGGAAATCTTCTCTTAAGAACTCCGAAAGTTCTCTTAATTACATTACGGGTTTTAATGTGGGCTTGATTATTTCTTTGTTTTGCTGCAGTTTCAGGATTATTAAGAGGTGTCAAAAGGAAACTCCTAGAAGGATAGCCGCTATCGCCTAATAGATATGTTTCTCCAAATTCACGGTTCTCTAATTTAGCTCGAATCAATGAGTTATCAAAAATATGGCTACCGTCACTGTTCGTGTCCGAGGATAAACTTATATCCGAAACAGAACTAATATCAGAAACAGAGCTCACTGATGATACAGATGACATTATTTAACTAAAAATTAAAATTGATTGATGCCTTTGAGATGAGAGTCACAAATGTAGGGCAGAATTGCATAACTAAAATATATTTTTTTATATATTTACCTTTCGAAAACGAAAAAGTAGTAGATTATGTTGCTTTTTAAGTGTCAACTAAATTTTACTAGCTAGAAAAAGTACCAAGTAAATAACTTCTCTGATTTAATAGTTCACTTAATTTATTTAGCTTTTGTGGTACACAAATCTTCCAAGTATAGTAATTTACTAAACTATTTAATTTTAGTAGCATAGTAAATAACTTATTTCGCGTTTATAATACCGGGCATTTATTATGTAAATAAAGAAACTTTTTTGACAATTTAATTGATTTGATTGTTTTCCACTTGACAGTTAAAAATGCGCGGGAAATGCGTTCAGCGGACTTGCAGCGGCTATCAGCCAGCGGCGGTGTGACGTCACGCAGCGCTCTTACAGCCGCTGTGCAGCCGCTGCGGCCCGCCGAACGCGCCCCTTGTATTACATGATGGAGGCGAAAAAAAATAGAGATGTGGGTAAAAATAATACGTTTTGCTCAGTATTTTGGTGCAATTCTCTAGCTAGACGAAGCCCAGAATTATCATTTCACTTTTTTCCGCCAGCTGGTAAAATTAAAATTTCCATTTCAAATAATTTCGGTACGTAAGAGATGTGTAATCTGCAGCAGGTGTGGATAAATAAAGTGTTGATGGGTAAAAAGCCCTCAAGACATATGCGTATTTACTCTCTTCACTTCACAAAGGAGGACTTTTATCCAAAAAGTATGTGTTTTGTTTTCATTTCTTTAGATTTCATTTATATATGTGTATAAAATACGATTGTTCGTATACTTTAATATTAGAAAATCACAGTCAGTAGAATGTTCTTAAAAAATGCGCAATTCCCACCCAAAATTTGCCTCAAAAAAGCATCAGACCAACCAAAGTAAAATCATCACTGGACTGAAAGGCTGGAGAACAGAAATTTAATGAAATCAAATCATCCACTTCCGAAATTATATCTAGTTTTTATTTCAGTTAAAGAAGTTCTTTATTCATTCAGCTTTTATTTCACAGGATCTTGTAACAATTTCGCAAGCAAATACAAATATTTCTACAGAAATGGGATATACTCAAGCTGAAATTGAGGTTGCAAATACTTCAATTGAATTAATGAATAACAATGCAACCAAAAACTATGTCTGATAATATTAAGAGTGAGAAAGATTTAAATTCCATGACTGGTTTATGTAGTTTTAAAATGTTAGATTTCATACTAGAAATGACAAAAAATGTTTACAAAGAGAAGTTCTGTACTCGTTTATACCTTAAAGATAAAATTATATTAACGTTTATAAAATTAAAATTAGATTTGCCCTATGTTATATTGTGAATGTCATTTTGTATAACATCGTAATCTGCAAAAAATATATTTACTTCAATGTTACGAATACTGACCGTAGCATTAAGGCCCGCAATATATTTTCCAGGCAAGGAAGAATGCATAAAAAATATGCCAACATGTTTTGTTGACTTTCAAAATGTAGTTTTAGATTGCACGAAAATAGCTGTACAAACTCCAAAAAATTTAGCTCATAAAATTCAATTTTATTCTCATTATAAATCATGCCATACTATCAAATTTATGACAGGAGTTAGCACAGGTTGGATTATTACATTCATAAGTGAAGCGTACGGAGGACGGGTGTCTGATAAAGCAATATTTGAGCAAAGTGATCTTATTAATAAATTAGATATGCATATAGATGCAATAATGGTAGATAAGGGATTTTTAATTGATGATATATACCAAAATCATGGTATTAAATTAATTAGACCCCTATTTTTACGCAAAAAAGATCAATTGAGCACAGCAGAATCTCTGCTAAATGCTAAAATTGCTTCCGCAAGAGTGCATATAGAAAGGAGTAATCAAAGACTCAAAATTTTTAAAATTTTATGTAATAAAGTATCATGGAATATAATTTCTTTCATAAATGATATACATTTTTTTTCATTATTTGTGCAATAATAAATTTGTCAGCTCCTATTCTACACGATAATAAGTTTTTATAAATAAAAAAATGAATAATAAATATGTAATAAATTCGCAGGTGGGGAATGTTTGTTTTCTTGTAAATAAATTAAATATATAATATTTTTTTCGTATCAATTTAATTTTTATTTGTTTATTTTATTATACTTTTACAGTTTCAAGCTGCAAATTTATAAATGAAGTAAATCTATACAATAAAAAAATATAATATTAATAACGATTACTAAAAAAAAAACTTTTTAACATTTACTTTCATTGTCGCAGATTTTATGTATCATTTGAAAAAAATATATTTTTTTTCAATCGTGATAACATTTCAGACGAATATTCTTCATCAAATGGAACATTAATTACTAAAATACTTTCATCATAACTGCAAAATATAACAAAATCACAATCTTTTAAATTTAGTACTGCCATTCCGAACTGTATTTGGGCGTAATATTCATGCTTCTTTTTTAACTAAAGAACACTGTCCACAATACTAATATATATTTACAATATTTCACTACGTCTTTTGCAGAATATTCTTTACCTAAAATCGAAATAACAATAATATATAATCAGTATTATATTCTATACATATTTTACCCTTAATTGGGCATTTTATTTCTAATAATTTATATAACTTATCATCCTGAAATACCACTCCATCTGGAGAATATCCTACAAATAAATTAGACGGACTTATTATAAGGCCTGTTTCAACAAATTTGAGGCCTGTGCACGTGGCATAGGTTTTGCGTGCAACGGCCTCAAATTTGTTATCGTGCTCGAAATTTCTATGCGTATAACTTTTTTTAGGCCAAAAATAATTTGCTATTTTTTCATCCCAATTTTGTTTGTTATATGTTGTTAGAAATAATACATATTTCGCGAGTCTCAAGACGGGTATCGCCATCTCTGATACACATCACACACTACATACATAGCACATGCAAAAGACACATGGAATAGTAGTTGTCAAAATATTCTTCATTCTGTGTAAAGTTTGGTGCAATATATTTCACTCATATACCTATTAGTAATATACCGCTGATCCTCCGCGATCCATACGTTCAACAAAGCGTAATAGAGATATATCTTGCATCGCACACAGTCGTTACAGTGCACTTGGTGCGCATGCTCAACACGCAAGAAAATAGTGTTTCAAAGTCACATTTAATATTGAAATTAAAATAAATAAATACAGAAATTTGAAGAAAGTAATGAATTATTGAACATAATACTCTAATAATCATTTAATATTGATTATTGATAATACAGAAATTTGAAGAAAGTAATGAATTATTGAACATAATACTCTAATAATCATTTAATATTGATTATTGATAATAAAATTACTACATCGCGAAATTTAAAATGTTTTAAGCTACGTTTTGTATACTATGCATCGTGCATAGTATACAAAACGTAGCTTAAAATATTTAAATTTCGCGCTGTAGTAATTTTATTATCAATAAACAATATTAAATTATTATCACAGTATTATGTACAATAATTCATTACTTTCTTCAAATTTCTATATTTATTTATTTTATTTTAAATATTAAATGTGACTTTGAAACACTATCTCCTTGCGTGATGAGCATGCGCACCAAGTGCCCTGTAACAGCTGTGTGCGATGCAAGATATGTCTCTATTACGCTTTCTTGAACGTATGGCAATTACATTGGGATGATAGGGGATTAGCGGTATATTACTAATAGGTATATGATTTCACTGTATTTTGTTCGGTGTTTTTACATTGTTCGTTGTCCCATTCCTGTTCCCTCACATATGTATATAAATTATAACATCTTGACCCCGTTATTCGGTACTGCCGAGCCACCATCCACTTTATTTTTGAATTTTTTTGTTTTAAAATACAAATCTTCTATAAGCGATGCCAGCCAAGCGCTCTCTATCTGGCGGCGAAATTTGGAACCTTAATGCCGGGTATTGCTGTCATGTTACATTGGTCTTTTTGTGAAGGTTTACTGTATTTTATTGGTGTTTAAAATATTTTGTATAATATTGTGCTAGCTTTGAACAACTATATGTATAAATTTTAATATAACCATGAGTAATAAGTATTGTTGCGTGCCGGGATGTATTTCTTGGAGAAAAAAGCATCCAGATCTCATGTTTCATGAATTCCCTGAATCAGAAAAAAAATTGTAACAATAATAAATCGATTGGGAGTAGAGGAAAAGGTCGACCAACATTTAGCGTGGGTCTTAAAATTACGTATTGGTAAGAAAGTTCGCACCAAGCATTCTTACGTGTGTTTAAAACATTTTGATGAAAATGATTACTTTCCCAGAGCAGGTAAGAAATTCTATTAATTTTAGTTCTTGTTGAATCATCTCAACAATATTTTTTTCTACTTTTTAAATCCCCAAGAACAAAAAAAAAAGTTAAAACGATATGCTGTCCCCTCGAAAAACCTACCTTCTAGTGTAGTATCTTCATCTTCAGAAAAAGAAAAATGCCTTGCAAGAAGCGAGAGACAAAGGAAGAGAGAAGTTAAAAAGTTATTGGATAATAATGTTCCTTCTACTAGTGCTGCAAACCAAGAATATTCTTGTGAAAATGAAAACGTTACTGAAGATAACGTGGAAGAAGATATGGAAGCAGCCAATATTTTAATTGATCTCTTAAAATCACAACCAAACTATTCTGGACCAAATGACATTAAAGAAATGAGTAGAGATTTTGGTGTACAAGTAAATACACCAGAAAAATTTACTATATCCAAGCTAATTACATCAACCTATGTAATGCAACTGCCGAATTTGGTAAAGCATTTGTATATTTGTTTAAAATTTCATAATCTGGAGTTTTCAGTTCCGGAGTTGGCACAAATTTCTTTACCAAACATGGCATATCTTTTATTGGAACAGCTTTATAGCCCTCTCGTGCTGTTGATTTTTGTGAACTCCACATACGAGTACATTTTATATCGGTTTTTGATAATAGATCTAATTCATTAATATTTTTTCTGAAACAAACAAACAGAAAGCAGAAAACGGAAAAAAAAAACATGCGAAAAAATCGAATAAAATTGCATTCTGCTTTTAAAAACTGATTGTCGAAATACACCTGGTACAATATATTAATACTGCTGAAACGTGTTTGCATTTTCCACTCTTACCCGCTTTGCAAGAACAGACCATTGACTTAATGGTAATACTACTGTTATTTATACAAAACACGCCTTTTACTTCATGTGGGTCAGAGGTAATGGCACTTGTTTGTAGGCAAAGTGCGAATATGTTTATATCTGCGTCACTGTCACTAGCCATTCTTCTGCATAAAATTATGTGGCGAGCATCGTACACGCCTTCTCCTTCCGAAACACATCTTGAATTTTCTCCGGCATTCAAATATTTCAAATATTCGAGTAACCCAAGCTTTATATTTTCTGAAATAACAACATATTTATTACATTGATTACTGAAGTATACAACGTTATAAAACATACTTTTTATTTATGGTAAGTCAAAATACAACTTTATTAAACTTACTTATATTTGTCTGTCATTATTTTTACTTATAATATTGTCTTAAAGTAATAATAATATATAATAAAAAAAGCAGTAAATTACCGTATACAGCCATGTCACAAATGTAACCTATACCCGGCATTAGAGTTCCAATATTAGCCGTATGTAGCGCTGACATCTACGATGGCATCGCCTATATCATCTGTTAACTTTTCTTTAAATATATTTTGGCAACAGGGTAACAAATCTTTTTCATTCGGCATAATAATACTTAATTCCATCGTCATTACTGATTGAACGGCGTTGTCTAAAATTATTCTAACATAAAAATTTTCATTGTCAGTTGAAGAGTGATTTAAAATTTTGTAAACATCACGACGACCGAATCTAAAAACTTACTTAAATAGAGAAATTGCTGGCATATATAATACATCATTTACTTATGTTTTACTATGGCAGACTGCGGCAGTGTATTTTTTAAAACTTCGTAGAATATTTTCTGATGCTCATCAGAAGTTTCTAATTGTTTAGAAAATTCTATGGACTCTATTTTTGATATGGGTTTTGCCTCATATTTTGTTCTATAATTTTCTTTTTTTTATTCCACATACATTTCATATCCGTTTGTGAAATTTTCTCTAATTCTATTAATTTGATCCTAAAAAAAAAACAAGGGCCAGTAAACGAAAACATAATAACGGGAAGGAAAATTAATTGTTGAAGATAATTGATAACAAGCAATTTATTTATAAATGTTTTATTTGAATTTTAATTTAGTTTATAAGGCTGAAATTAATGACTTTACTCATACCTATAAAATAAAATGGTTTTTAAATTGTAACAGTAAATAGAGTCTAACGTACTTGTAAAATATTATATCAAGAAAATCGATTCCTGCACATGCAAGATTAAATTAAATTTGAAGTCACAAACTCTGTCTCATCGAAAGAATGACCTGCAGTGGGGTGAAAGACGTCGTAGGGAGTTTAGGTTCACCGAAAGTTGATTTGGAGTGGTGCTGTCCGTGAGGATGATTGAGAAATCTCAGCTAGACACTCCTGTTATGATTAAATTCTTGTCATTGTATTTTAATAGCCTAAAGATCTAGCAAATACGTTTTAGTTTCCAGTGAAGAAAAGTATGCACAAGTAAAATTGAAACCATAATAGGGTTGGTGGCATATATCTCAGTCTCTGAACACTTTCTCCAGCGTGAGACTCCTCCAAAAAGCCACCTAAAACACACAAACAAAATCCAGCGGGCCAAAAAAAATTTTTTAATAAAAAAATATTAATGCATGTGAAATGTAAAACAGTACCCAAAACAAAGAAGAATGGATCATCTTTATACGAATTATAAATGTCACTATTTTCAAAATTATTAGCAGTTATATATTTCTGTTCAATTTGTACCCAATAAATATCATTTTGTAGCAAATATTTTAACATTTCTATGATTGGGACGTACTGATAACTATCTGTTACTTCTTGCAACTGATATTTGTTGTCAGAACATATTTTTTTGTCTCTTCTCTGACCAAGGGGAATACTTACAGCTTCAATAAAATTGTAGTTCTGAGATAATGCTTACATTTGCAAATATTCTGTGTTTAAATTTTTAAATGGTTCAATATTTAAACATAAATTTAGGATTTCATTATAATTGGGAAAATGAGAATTGTTATATTTTATAGCTTCTTAAAATTTTCTTATAATAATAGTCTTCGACGAATCAAAAAGAGCTTCACATTCCTCAATCATACAAGATAATGCATGTTGTGTTAAGTTACATCTTGATTTTAATATAAGTATCATTTGTAAAGTTTATTTATAAATATCTGGTACAAATTCATCCTCATATGTTGAAACATTTTCTACATTGCCGTAGTTTTCAATCCTGATTGAAATATTTGTAGATCTACTTGAAATAGGAATGTCTCCAGTAATTTCATTATTTTGGTTCCAAGCTGGTTCAGGTTCTACATATTTATGATAATTTTTTAAATGGTTATAAAATGTTAGAAAGTATGAAAATGTTTTAAAACATCCATCCTGTGAGCAGACAAAATGATTTTTCCCTGAATACATTGAGCCATGAATAATTCTTAAATGTTTTTTTAAACAAATTAAGGTTACATTTTGAATTGGAATTTTACAAATAAAACATACCAGGTGTTCAAAACTTGAAGCATTACCTGTGGCACTACCTAGTAACATTTTCTTTACTTTATATTATAAAGAAGATATGCATTTCGCATTTATTATCACAATTTTTAATTTTTGTAAAATTATTAGGTCATGTATGTGTACTTTGTAAAACAAGTGAATGTATATGTTTCCTGCGTAATATTATATAAAATATTATAGCTTACCTTCTATTTTCTTTGCCGTGTCCTCGTCCAGTCCATTTTCTATAATATTTTTTTTCATTCGTCGCTGTTCATTTTGTTCACTTCGCAACACAACTTGAACCAGTAGCAACTGGCAAGTATCACATGGGATGCTGGGAATCCCAGTTGCCGCCTAAATGTGCCAATAGCGCATGTGCAAAGAATGAAAATACTCCAAATCGAGAACATTTGAATTTTGTGGAGTTGTTTTTACCTTTGTAAAGTTAATTTTAACTAGTTATAAGATTAATATACTAGAAGTTATCACATTAGAATACAATTTGCTATTTCTAATGTAACATTTACTTTTCTGAAGAGTGAATAATGTTGAAGAAAATAGTACATTTTAATCGAAGTTAGGATGAAAAAAAATATACTCTAATAGACAAAAAAAAATACACTTAAAGACAAAAATATTTTAATCTTCGTTTGAGTACTTATATTTTAATCAACTCGATTGAAATTTAAACAAATAGACCAAAAGATGCTCAAATTTGACTAAAAAGGTTTTTACTCCGTAGAAGACAATAATTTTCGCTCTTCTGTTCTGAGAGTGTAGCACTTGGGCGAGTATTCAGAGGTGCTTTAGATGAAAGAACGGACACATTTGTAGCGTCTAAAGAAATGTTCGTAATAGAGCTCGGTACATAAAAATTTTGTGAGGGATATCACTCGTCGAAGGGAACAGAGTCAATGATAATTGGTTCATTAGAAATAGGTAAATCATTTGTCAAATTTTGTGTAGAATTTAAATTTGAAGGAATTCCTATCTCCTTTATTGTTGTGTTTCCTTCGACAGCTGTTCGGCCCATTAAATTAATCAATCTCTCTTCATACGGTGTTATAATTTTCGTTGAAATTGGTCCTCCGCCTGTTTTGGTTTTGTATTGGCCAAGTTTACAAACTTTCAATTTAGTTTTAGATTTCCAATCAGTGAGAGACTGCACGTAGAATAGAATATAAGTAAAGTTAAGCCTTATTATTAATACATTACAAAAGTCACCTTCTTCCAATCTTCTACAGATTTTGTGACCAATTCCAACCATAACGATTTACTCTCCTCCCGGCCGTTTATTGCACCGGAAAATTTATTAGTGATAATTTGCGGGTGCTGTTCGCAAAAATCGAGCAACAAAATCCAATAATCCGCTGTAACTCTCATGTCTAAGATAAACGTAAATAATTCAAAACTAATAGATTGCCTGTCGGTTCACGTTGAAACATATTTAAAAATTAGTTCAAAAAGAAAAAACACTCGGTAAGTTTCAAAAATTAAATGTTTATTACAATACGTATTTCGGTCTGTTAAACCATCATCAGGTAATACATGAATGAATTTGTACAAAATTTTTACATTTATATATCCTAAAGGTAGAGACAAGAATAACGGTAAACAGTAAAGTAAAAGCAATAAAGGGATTAAAGAGGACTAATTAGTGGGGTGTTATAAAGATCTGTTTAATCATTCATAAGAACTTTATGTTCATTCAAGGCTTTCTGAATTTCCAAGGATTCTAGAAAGTCCATTCTTAATCCCTTTTTACAGAAATGTTTCACATTCAAATTTGTAATTTCTATTTTATGATTATTTTCCAAACAGTGTTTAGCAACATTTGAATTTGATTTTCCATTAATTAATGCTCTATGGTGCTCTAAAAATCTTAAGTTAAAATTGCGACCTGTTTGACCTATATAAATGGTTGCTTTTTTATTTAATTTGTTGTTGACCAGGCTCTTTTCTAAAGTATATGGATTATAAAAGGCTGATTTAATGTTTTCTGATTGTAATATATTTTTTACTTTGTAACTCGTGTTTCCTATGAAAGGCAGTCTTTTATAAACAAAGGTATCTACTTCTTTAATATCTTCTGTATTAAATAATAATTTACGGATTATATTTTGGTTGTGATGTTTCAGTATCCGGTCTATCATAGAAACTGGGTAGCCATTATTAATTGCTATGTTTTTTTTTATGGTATTAAGTTCGTTTTTAAAGTTTTGTGGAGAGAGGGGAATATGTAATAATCGGTGTATGAAACTATGAAAAGTTGACATTTTTATATTAACGGGATGTTGAGAATCTTCGGGATCACTGTATCGGTATAAGTTTGTTCGCGGTAAATTTCGAATTCAGCATTATGTTCTGCTTGAGAAATAGTGATGTCCAGAAAATTTAGGCTTTTATTGATTTCTTTTTCGACTGTAAATTGAATATTGGTGTTTATTCCATTTAAAAAAGTTAAAAACAATTCTAATTGTCTGTCTGAAGCGGTCCATTTACAAAAAACATCATCGACATACCTATACCAACAGAAAATTTCTTTAATTAACGGTTTATTAGAATCGAATAAAAAAGTTTCGAACGAATTCATAAATATGTCTGCCAAAAGAGGAGAAAGTGGAGAGCCCATCGGAAGACCATCGTTTTGTTTATAAAAAACCCCATTAAACTGGAAATAATTTTGATCCAAACAAACATTTACTAAATTGTACTATTCGGTTGCAAATTTACAATCAGATCTAATAAGAAGATTATAAATAATTTTCTTTAAAGGATCAATAGGTATTGAAGTGAATAAGTTTACTGACGATCATCCGTTGCCTTGCTGAAATCTACGCAGAAAAATTAAATCTGAATTTGTGGGCTGAAGCATAAATTATTCAGTATTTACAATAAATCAAACTGGAACAAGCTCAGTAAAAGGGAAAAGTCCAGAAGATCTATGGTTTGGTCGTCGCGTAAGCATAAAATCAATGAAACCATTTGGTTGTGAATGTTATGTACTGACTCCAGAATGTGAACGTCAAAAATTAGACAAAAGGAGCAAGAAAGGTATATTTGTAGGCTATGATATAGAAGAAAAGGGATATAGAGTTTACGTACCTGAAAAGAGAAAAGTTGAAGTTTCGTGCAATGTATTATTCAGAGAAAAATTTAATTTTGAAGAAAACACTACTGAAGTTAATTTCAAGCTAAATGAAAACGAAGCTGATACATCTTTGAAGAAAGAAGACGATATACGACAGGAGGAGATTAATACTGACACTGAAAATGAAAATTATAAAAGTTTAGAAGAAGAAAACTTAAATGAAGAGACATCAAATGACAAAAAGGAATCTGACAGAAAATTAAGAGACAGACGTAAAATCAAACCTCTTTCAAAATATTGTCAATATAGTTTCATTGGAGAAGTAGAAGATGTAAGTGTTAGAGATGCATTAAATGACCCAAAATGGAAACATGCAATGATTGAAGAAGTTAACAGTTTAAAAGGAATGAAAACCTGGGAACTTACTGAACTACCATCAGATAGAAAACCTTTAACATGCAAGTGGATATTACGAAGAAAAGGAAATGGTCGTCTAAAAGCCAGATTGGTGGCAAGAGGATATGATCAACAGTATGGAATAGACTATTTTGACACATTTGCACCGGTAGCATGTCATGCTAGTATTAGATTACTATTAAGTTATGCTGCAAGTTAAAGGTATCTTATTAAAACTTTTGATGTGGAAACAGCCTTTTTAAATGTAGATCTACGAGAAGAAATATATATGACTCAGCCGGAAGGATTTGAACATGGATCACAGAAAGTATGTAAACTGTTAAAAAGCATCTATGGTCTTAAACAAGCTCCAAAATCTTGGAATTTAAAGTTATGCAGCTATTTGAAAGAGTTTGATTTTGAGGCAACCGATGATGACCCATGTTTATTTTACAACAAATCAAGAACAGTAATTATGACAGTATTTGTAGATGACGGTCTAGTTATTGGTGAAAATGAGAAAGAAATTGAAGAATCAATATCAAAATTGGCAACAAAAGTTGAACTAATGTCAGAATGGCCAAAGCAAGGAAAATGTCAATATCTTGGATTGGAAATCGGACTACTAAGAAATGGCATTTTTGTAAGCCAATATAAATATACCAAGAAAATATTGGAAAAATTTGGATTTTCTGAAGCATATGAAGTCTGTACACCCATAGAACCTGGAATGATCACAAGAAAAAATGAAAATGAAAAAGAACTGAAAGGTAAACCTTATCGTGAAGCTATAGGTAGTCTTTTATATCTATCAATGATGACACGTCCAGATATAAGTTATGCAATAAATTACTTAAGTCGTCAAATCAGCAATACAAAAACACATCATTGGAAAATGATCGAAAGAGTATTTCGTTATCTAAAGGGAACTGAAAACTTCGGAATATTCTTTGATGGCAAGTACAAACTTCAAGTTTATACAGACTCAAATTACGGAGGTGAAGATGAAGACATGTGCTCAACTAGTGGCGTACTAGTAGACAATGGAGGTCCTGTGACATGGTTCGCCCGGAAGCAAAAAGTAACTGCAATTTCGTCAGCTAAAGCAGAATATAGAGCAGCTGTATTAGGTATACAAGAAATAAGTTGGATTCGTCGTTTGTCAAAAGAACTAAATTTGCAAGATGTGTCTAATCCTTCTGACATATTAATAGATAATAAAGCAGCTTTACACATGCTTGAAAATATTGAAGAAGGTAAAATTACAAAAGGCAAAAAGCATATCGAAATTAAAAGAAAATTTATAAATCAACATATTGGCAAAACAGTACGTCCAATATACGTGAAATCGAAGGAGCAAATAGCGGACATCTTTACTAAACCTTTGAGCAAAGGACCATTTTTATATCTAACAAAACTACTCAAGGAGGAGTGTTGGAAATGACAAAGGATTTAGCAGGCTGTGAGTAGTTTCCAGTCATAAAGAAGAAATCAAGGAAGTAATGAAAAAACAAGTATTGTATAAGTTATCTGTCTGTCATATGTGTTTTATGTAATTTTGACAATAAAAATATAATATCGTTCTATATATAAAATATAACTGTATTAAAGCCTATGTATATTTTTACTTAAATACGCATTATATAACCACTGAAAGTACAACAATAACAAGAAATTTGGTGTCATTTGTGTAGTTTGTTTCTATACAGCTCGTATTAAATATAATTGTTTTGGTGTTTGCGGGCAAAAGAATGTTTGGACAAAAATTTATGGAAAGATAAACTGATGATTTGTAGGAAATGTGAATATGTTCATAATAATACTTTAAATTGCAGTTGGAGGAAGACGTAGAGAATTGGATGTTTTATAAAACAATAGGAAAGAAACTCCAAATTAAAAAGCATGTTGTACCACACAAAAATTAAAAAAAAACTGATGTTGAAAATACAATTCAATCTCAAATTTTATCGTCGCAAAAAAAAAACGAAAAATGTTGAACATATCACATTTAAACTATGAGGGAGCGGTACGAAGAAAATTATTTCCAGAACCTCAACCAAGCTCTTTAGGGATTTGTCAACAAATAACTCTAGGCTCACCGGAAAAACTACCTCACGTTCAACATTCTGTACAGAGTCCCTCTGGATTATTTTCCGTAGAGTTAATATATAAAAAGGTCCAAACTTCATTTCCATTTAAGAAAGACATTGCAACAAATACAGTGCTAAAAGTTATAAAAAATCCCGTTATGTTCTCCAGCCCTTCAAGTTCTGGAAGTGATATAATTTCAAGCAGTGAATATTCACTTTCAGTTGTGCCTTCTTCGTCAACCAGTTTAAGTACCGATGGGAACACCGTATTTGACACAAAGATTCGGAATGAAGGACGAAAGATCGATACTATTAATAAAATTGAAACAAATAGTAGATTCTACTTAGGATTACCAGAGAGTGAATATTTTTTAATAAAAGTGATACTAGAACACGTTGATATAAGGCGAATTGATTTATTAATACTTTTGAAGAAAATTAGATTAAATGATCCCTTTGTAAGACTAGGAATAGATTTTGGATTGCATCGAACTGCAGCTACGAAATCTTTTCAAAAATCATTACCTCTTGTAGCCGAAAAATTCAAACAATTAATATATTGGCCACCTTCAGACAAAATTAAAAAAATGTTACCCGTAGCACTCAGATTGCGTAACAGTAATGTCCAATCCATCATAGACTGTTGCGAAATACAGATTCAAACTCCTACAAATGCTACACACCAAACTATGACGTGGAGCAACTATAAAAAGTGCAACACTGCAAAATATTTAGTATCATGCACTCCAAATGGCTTAATTAATTTTGTTTCATGTGGGTACTGCCGAAGATCAACAGATCGTGAAATAGTAGAAGATTCAGGGTACCTTAATGTTCTTCCACAAAACTCGTGGGTAATGGCAGATCGTGGTTTTAAAAATACCGAAGGACTTTTACAAACAAAAAATTGTTCATTAATTCGACCACCATCGGTTAGTGTAGACGAAAAAAAATCTAGAGAAGAAGTAATGGAGTGTAAGAGGATTGCGGCTTTAAGAATACACATAGAACGTGTTATTCGACGAATACGAGAATTTTCTATTTTAGAACCACATGCCACTGTTAATACAAAATTTTTAAATAATTTAGACAACATTGTATTTATTGTATGTGGTCTTGTAAACATGCAAGGAACATTAATTAAATAAATAGTATGTAATATCGTTGTAAATTATGTGAAGTAAATTTTATTATCCCAGTTACAAAAGAATATATAAATTTATTTTTATTTACATTACATAAAAAATATAATACATTATTGCATTTAAAACAAATTATTTAATTTTGGGAAAATTGCATTTCTCCAGAATGTTTCTGCAGCACATATCATAGAATCTCAAAATTCATCGTCTATACTAATTTCTAAAATATTAACTGATTTATCAGATTCGAATGTTGGTGAAACAACAACAAACAATCCTTTTTTCTTTTTTGATAAAAACATTTGCAGCTGTAGTTGAGAATATGGCTTTTTACAAATTTTTCCATCCACCAAATAATTGGAGGTAGTTTTGTCTTTAGAAGGTGATTTTATATCTATACAATATTCTTCACTGAGGCCGTCAGGAGAAGCTCCAAAAATAAGAAAATTCTTATTAATTATGAACCCAGGTTGTGTAATATTTATATTGTATTTATTTTTTATAATTTTTAAAACATCGGATTCCAATTGCAGTCCTCTTAGCATGGGTTCAGTTTGTGGAACTTTGTAAGCTCCAAGAATGGATTCCACAAGAACTCCATCAAATGTTTTACATTTTGTAGCTTCATAAATTTTGGATGCTGTTATTCGTCCATATCGTGCTTCAAACCATTTATTGGTTTTTGATTGTAATCGTGTAGCAAGCTCGACTGCAGTACAATCATTTTCGTCCATACTATTTTTACAAAAATTAATAAAATCACTTGCTTCTGAATCTGCTTGTGAAACAGACTGTTTGTAATTAATTAATAAACCATGTAAAGAATATTAGCTTTCACGATACATATTTGATTTTCTCGTTTCAGCTGAACAAATCCCACAGCTTCATCCGAGTAATTTTCTCTGCTAGATCTGAAATATGTTATTATTAAATTTATAATAATTAACAAAAGTTTTACAAAGAAATAGGTTTATAATATTGTACCTTTGTGTCTTCACATTTTTCACTTCGGCGCTAATAAAATTGGGATTGTTTCGGTACTATTTGTCAATCATAACGTAATCAAGAAGTGGAAGATTACCGGAATCTGCTTTTATAAATCCTGGCTTCATAATGTGGTTGCAGTTTGTTTATCTAAAATTTGAAAGTTTCTGTTATTGTTATAATTATAGAATATAGTACATATTTTACCAATATGCACATATTCTAAAAATAATAACATACTTACAATAATGAAAAAGTTTTCTTGTTCTTCACGATCCACGATCTTTTAAACAAATAACGAAGTATAATCAACGAGGTCTGGTCTGATGCGTTGTTTTTACAAAACTATTTGACAACTGTCAGTGTATGAAAACAAGACCGCGTGGTTTATTGCCACACCTTCAAATTTTAACCAATCAGCGTGCAAACTTAGTGAACGTCATAGTAATGGACGCTGTTTCTATTTAATGCAAATTACTAAACAATTGCTGAAAAATATTTAACTTTTTTAATGTCAACGTTCATAAATAAATGTACTTTCTCTAATTCAATAGCTTTTTCATTAAAATTCTACCTTGGTCACCTACCCCATTCATTCTTTTCTTAAATAACTTGTTTGATTTTCTCAATAGCAAATCGCGTTTTAGTTCAAATCCTGTCAATTCCGGACTTTCTGATAATATTGTTAAAAAGACAATTACAGAAGCAATTGATAAATTAGAATCTTTAAATAAAGTAGATCACAAAACCCAAAAACTGAGTAAACGACCTTGTTTCGCAGGATTAATACAATCAATAGCTGGTATTTTACAATTATCTAAAGAAGAGAAAACTAATTTAAATATCAAATTTATTTTAACTAATAGATTGAACCAAGATGCTCTAAAAAAATTATTTTCTATATACAGACAAAAAGGTGGATTTAACCGCAACTCTAATGCAAGAATATTCAGAACAATATTCCGTAGTAATACAATTAATACTCTTATGAAATCAACTGAATTTACAAATTGTGAAGTTGATTCAGATATTCTTTTAAATTTAAGTTCTACTCTTAGTGATAATACAAGTACAAATCCTAAAGGTGGCTTTACACGATCAAAGAATTTGAAGTATTTTATGTCATATTTTTACATCATATTCTTTGATCAAATGGCTCGGCTTTACACGTTCAAAATTTTTTAACTATTTTCCCTTATAAAGTAGGGGTATCAATAAAGAAAAGAAAAATATAGGTTGATCACTATGATATATGATTTCACATTTGTTTATTTTTCACTTTTGATATTTGATAACAACATAATCCCTAGAATTAACTAAAATTTGAAGTAAACGACCTTGAAATTTAGGACATGCTCTAAGTGAGAATTTCTATGTCATAGCATATGAACTATGAACAGTCAAATTTCTTTGAACGTGTAAAGTGTCAGAATCACATTGAACAATACGAAGTTGTAGAAATTGATGTAAACTTATGATCGTCTAAAACGCCCTTAATATAGAGGTTAATATTTCAAAAGAGGTTTTAACAACAAATGAAGCAAGTAATGCAGCATCCGTATGTTCCTCTTTATTAAGTTCTTCCAAATGCACTTCTGTAAAAGAAAATCTCGAAGAATGTTCTGTGACATATTTTGCGGGCTATTTAGGAAAAAAATCTGATGTGTCCAACACAATACCTCCCGCAATTGTAGTAATACATATGTATATTCTATATAAGTTATTCAATACATTTAATTTGTAGTTTTAAAATTAGTTTGTTATTGCAGTTCAGAATATTTTTAATTCATTTCATACTTAAAATTTCCTTCATAAAATTTGTATGACCAATATGACAGCTATTTTTGACGTTACTAAAACCGGAACCGAACTTACTTTGATTTACGCAGGCAAATACATTCCTAATATATTTCTTCCATCTTTTTCAATTTTACAATAAAATTACTTCATTTTTACTTATTTTATCTTTTACAGTTACTTACATCAAATTTGACATAATATGTCAAATTTTGTGAACATATGAATAACTCATCTGTTTTATCGAAATTTCTCAGCCTAAACGATATGTAAAATTATTATAATTTATATATTTTTTGCTATTTAGCTAAAAATTATGTATAAACGTAATTATGCAGATCGGTAGAAACTTTAAAAATCTTTTTATTTAATAATAACGTAATTTGTGAAAAAATGGCATTTAGTGGTGTTTTTTTGGAAAAACTATTTAAAGCTTCAAGTAAAGTACTACTTCCGATTAACCAATTGTAGTCAAAATCTAATCAGTTCATCATATTTGAATAAAAGTCTTAAATACCATATATTATATTTTTTACATGTATCATATTGGAATTATCGTGGACGAAAAATCGTCACAGACACACACACACACACACGGACATACAGACATCACGATAAAAATAGCAAAATCGTATTCTAGAGACCCTAATTCATGTTCATATGTTGAAAACTCACACTCGAGAAATCTGACCAAAAACAGAACTTCCCTTACCTATAGGGGAAAGTAGCCTAATTTGGACCAATTTTATAAAATTCACTATATAAAAGCACAGAAGAAGTGTCAATAAAAATTAAGTAGTAGAAAAGAAACTCACTAAGTGTACCTTCAAAATAAAACTATTTATTAAATTTTAAATACCATTTATAATAGTAAAAAATAAATTCAAAAAAATCTTGTCATCGGTCCAATATAGGAAACCGGTTTCCTTATTTGGACCGCTAGCTTCCTAAATTGGACCATTAGCTTTCTTAACGAAAATTACAACAATTGAACCAGCACACTGAGAATGAATCCAAGTGCGACATTTCATATATTGTATCATATTTTCTTCCTTGGTTTTTTCACACAATATACAAAACCATGAATCACCATTTTCTTTTTTATATTTCGCATTTTGTCAGAGAGATGGGGAAAGGCAACAAATTTAAAGGGCTCATTGTTTAAAATTGGATAGTTTCGTCACATCTTAGGGAGAGATAGGAGAAGTCAACAAATTTAAAGGTCTACACAATGCTCCAAGGTCATAGAACTGAATAGGGTAACTTGAAAGGTACCGACATGTCGACGTGTCGCTTCTGTATGTACTATTCTGTGCCGTAATCACAATTTTTGTCGGTCCAATTTGGGCAACTGTTTTCGGTCCAACTTGGGCAACTTGAATATTTTATACTTAAAATTATATAAAAATGTCAAAGTAACATAAACTCATAAAATTATAATAGGAAATTATAGCTAGATAAGTAAGCTTTGTGATGATATAAGAGGACCTGTAATTACTTACGTTTGGGCGAACTAACGGCTTTCACTCTTACATCAAAATAACAAATTTTCTTCGTAGTCAAACAAATAACCCTTCTCTTAATGTAACCATGAGACATTTTTTTCACAAACACGATTACATTAATCTGGTCTACCTCTACGTATAACAAATAGTCTATCTAAAATCGCACAGATTTTATCAATCTTTGGATACCACAGCGGTCCAAATTAGGCTACGGTCCAAATTTCGCTACTCTCCCCTATATTGATACGCGGGAGGTAAAAATGCATTGACAAATTTAGCTGTGAAAATTGTATCAAAAATTTCTTAGGTACATCGGATTTAAGTGATGCAAATGAAATATTAATTTTCAATAAATCTTATAAAAATGTCAAAATTCAAGAAGGTGAAGGTTTAAAGGTGCCTTCAAAACAATTTAAAAGAATAATATATAAAATTTTAGAAAAATTTGAAAATCAGTTTCAAAATATTTATTTTGAAAATAATTTAAAGAAAATTCTATTAAAAACTCTATTGGAAGAAAATGATATATCTTTGTGGTTAGAAGACTGTAAAGAACATCGATTATTTATTGTAGATAAACTATTAAATGCGAAAATTTATTTTAAGAATAATGAAAATTCAAAGAAAGTCTATGTTCATACACAAAATCCAAAATTAAGAATATTAAAACATCAATAAGTAGGTAGTACAATAGTATAGTTTGTCACACGAGAAATCGCAGGATCGGCATGAAACGATTAACCGCCCCGATACTACAAAACTACAAAAGGACAGTTTAGTGCACCACAAATTGCTATGGGTGTCTTCGAGTACCTGCAGTTTCCAGGGTTGAACTAAAGGGAAAATTAAAACTTCTTATGAAATACGACAATGCTCTTATGTAATATGGATTAAAAAAGTAACCAAAGATCCAAGAATATTTATTACAAAAATAAGAAATTAACTAATTATTATTGTATTAGTAAAAAACTGAAGAATGTTTTAGATTTAATAATGATCAAACATTTGTAATAAATGTAACTAACGATGATTCAAGTACAGAATCAGATAATTAATTATATTATCCATTAAAATTATGTACATAGGTATATAATATATTATATTACTGATGTAAATAACTCTAAATATATATTGTGAAAACTATATAATTTTTTAAATGTGTGCATTATATACCTTATATAATAACTTAATGTTTAAATCTAGTTAATATCTTTCGTTTCATTGCAGGCAAATATAACCACAATATATCCATAATATTTAAACTTTATATTTATTATAATAAAAATTTGTGTAAATCTGTGAATGCTGTGCAATATTTTTGTGAGGAATAAGTCCAACTCTTTGCAAAACAGTGCCAGTGTGCCCAGTCCTATTTATGACGGCTATAAATTTAGGTTTCTTTGTGAGCTTAAGTGAGGGGCGGTTAATCGTTTTTTGCCGATACTGCGATGTCTCGTGAGACAAACTATACTCGATATTTTGTTATCATTATTGTTAACCTATAAGAATATATATTTTTTGTTACTTTTTTTGTTATTGTAATGTTTATTTTGTTTTTTTTTTAATAGGTATGTATATGTAATAAAAATATTTATTTGAGTTGATTATCCCAAAAGTATATGATTTTCGTTTCGATGTCCATCCCTAGACCCTCGCCACCATATATTACAACAAATTTTAAGAAAATTAAGCAAAAATGTCTTTTAATTGCATTATTTTTAAATTTACACCTTTTGAAATATTACGACGTTATGTTGAATTAAACAGTATTATAATTAAGTATTATAAAAGTCGTGTATAAAATTTATAGGGTAATAATAGTTCTAGATATTCTACCAATAATAACATTGAGAGATATTTTCAATGATAAATTGTTCTATTTTTATTTATGGCAAATAATTCTAAATTTTGCTGATTTCAAACAAAAAATTAGAACGCCAGCTGATCAAAAATATCTTAAATTATCAATACTAAAATCAAAATTACTATACAGAATAAATAAAATGTTTAGAAAAATGAGTTGTACTGCATTGTATACTGCAAAATTGGCTTTTTCTGTATTAAGTTTTATATTTTCAACTATATATTTAATACAATCATTGTGTGTTTATAGATATATTAAATACTTTCAAAATACATATAGATATATTTTCCTGCAAAAATCATAAGAGTATTCCAAGTAACATCCGAGATGTAACAAGTTAAAGTTAAAAAATTTGAATTCCAAGAAAATATGTAGGTATTCATTTAGGAAAAAATGTAGATTTTTGAATGTTCGGAATAAGATGAAATGTGGCTCCCACAACCTTAAGATCCCTTGGAAAATTTCCTAAATAACAATGTAAAAATTATTTGTACGGGGAAAAGGCCGGATGAGTACGATACACAAGCTCGGAACTCAAACTAGGAGATCCAACAGTCGCGTAAACTGTAAGGTGTGTGCAGTCAACCGAATCGATGTTCAGACCTCCAATATTAGTATATGCGTGACATCTATTACACAGAAACAGAACCAAACGAACGGTTTCCAGTTGTGCCATTAGAAGTGTCGATCTGTATACGCTAGTATTGTCACGATTTGTAACGACTGAGATACTTACTGGCGTGACGTCGGTAGTGTCTATTTATTCGGGCGCCAATCTGTTCACACTACCTTTGTTAATTTGCCCTAGAATAGCTAGCCGGGAAGTCCAAGGAAAAATTTGCAAGAATAACTTTAACAAAGTTTTATTGTCAAAAAAATGTATAAACCTGTTTCGGTACAGACTAAAATCATACAAGATAACAAAAGATACTGTGTGAACTGTTAAGTTACAAAGGACTGGATAACACGAAAAACAGGTAAAATAACAAGCACAAAAGCAAAACCTACTGTGGAAGTGGAAACACTAGCATGTTCGCAATTGAACTAGTTACGGACGGAACGAAAACGGACAAGTAAAACGAAATGACACGGGTGAAATGACAGTTGTCTCGCAACAGATCAAAAGCAAAACCTACTGTGGAAACACTAGCAGGTTCGCATACGCAATTGAACTAATTACGAAACCAGAACACCGAACAAATACAAAACAAAATACTAAGGTTGAATCACCGACTCGAGAACTGTAGAAGATTGTTCGAACTCACGATACAAAGTTTGGTACTAAATTTAGTTTTAAATTTTAATATAAAATATAATGGATCGTGTATGATCATAAATGTATGAAAAATTGTACGAAGTCTCTTTGTATTAAATTTTTGTACGAAATATTTAGGACAGGTTCTAATTTCTTGTACTGAATCTGCGCAGAAAGTAGCGAAAGTAGAAGAAGTGTGCGCATGTTTACTGTGCAGATGCAAACTGCAAAATTGGGTTAGGTTATTTTAGAGATATTGTAACATTAGAGTGAGAATTGTTTAAAATGTCGTGGACACAACAAGTAGAAATTTTAATTGAAGGCTATCGAAAACACGAATGCCTTTATGTTGTTAAATCCAAACTTTATAAAAATAAACACGCTCGAGCAAAAGCATTGGAAGATATTTTACTCAGTTTAAGGCCACTGAAGTCACAGGTAACAATCGGTGACATAAAAAGCAAGTGGAATGGTCTTCGTACCAATTTTTTGTCTGAGTGGCGGAAATATAAAAACTCGTGCAAAAGTGGTGCAGGTGAAGATGAGGTAAATATATAATGAAATGCTTGGATTTAACTTTTACAAATAAGTTCTTATTAAAATTTACAGATATATAAACCAACACTATTTTATTATGAAAAGATGGCATTTATATTGGACCACTGTGATGTCAGAAAATCACAAGACACAATTACAATGGACGAACAAATTGACGATGCGTTGGAAATTGATTTAGAAAATATTCCGATTGATTATTACGAGGTATGACTATATATCGTTTATTTACCTGGCGTTTTACCAGCGGACTATGAAATAGTATATTTCATTAGGAGACGAAAAACAAGTCTCGTGTTTTACGCTCGCTAGAGGAAAACCTTGTTTCTCGCGTCATAGGGTGGATTGCATGAAAAAGAGTTAACCCTCGAAATACGCGAACCCAGGGTTATGTAAACAAACACTGAGTTACTTGTTTCTTTCAGAAAAATTTCAACTAAGAATTTTTTTATTACAACAAAGAAATCTTTTGTCTATAGTAATGGAATTCTTATTTACTATAAGGAAATAAGAATTTATTATTGTAATCAAGATTTTTTTTGTTATAATCAATAATTTCTTCAGAGTAAATAAGAATTTCGTTATTGTAATAAAAAAATTATTTGTTTGTTCAACAATTTAATTTTTCTGAAAAAAAGGCAGTAACTCTGTGTTTATGTACATAACCCTGGGATAGCGTTTTTTGAGGGTTAACTCTCTTTCATGCAATACACCCATAATGAAATAAACTATTCCCGAGCATTGCACCAAAAACCAACAGAAAACATGTATTTTCAGAGAGTATAACGGAAAATTAATTTTTAAATTTTCTTTGTAGAATGAAAATATAGAAGTAGAAGAAAGTCAGCGTACTCATGATGAAAATATTGAAGTCCATAATCATGTAGTGGAAGTAGATCAAAGGCCTTCCAGTTCTGCATCCTCTGTCACCCCATCCTCTAAATCAGAGTTAATAAAAAGAAAAAGGATGTCCAAAAAAATATATGAAAATATATTGTTGCAAGAGTCGACCAGCACACTTAAAAAAATTGCAGACTCCATTGCAACTGATAAGCCAGATGTTAACCCAGGAAACGTATTTGGGAACTATGTCGAAAGTCGCCTTAATTTAATTTTAGATGACGAAATTAGGGAAAATTCAGAAGAAGAAATAACTTCTGTGCTATTTCGAGCCCTTAAAAAATTTCGTGCCATGAATAAAAACAAATAGATACTCTAATCACTTTTTTATTTAATAACAATGTAAGGTTTCTATATAAATTTATAATAAAGTTAATTATAAAAAATATATACATGTTATTAAATCACATATTATTTCTTAAAATGGCAGTTTCCTGCCAAGGTACAGATCTTGCGGAGGAAGAAAAAAAAATTCTTCGCGAATTAAAAGTGCTGAACTTGTGCACCTATTTCCAGGTTGTCTGTTGATCTTTTTAAGTGAATTTTGAATAATTTCCTCTGCTGTTATGTCTGTATAAGAAACATGATTATGCGTAGCCAAAAAATTGTGTAATATTGCACACGCCAAAGTAATTGTTTCAGTTTTTTGAGCAGATAAAGAAATTGGATTGAGTAGTATCCTAAATCTGTTAGCAAGGATGCCAAAAGTGTTTTCTATTATTCTCCGTGCCCGTGATAATCTGTAATTAAAAATTCTCATTTTATGTGTTAGACCTCGTTGAGGATAGGGCTTTATATGTCGGTTTGACAATGGAAATGCGTCATCTGCTACGAATAAGTAAGGTACATTTAAAATTCGGCCAGGTAGAGGATTTGCTGGAGGAAAGTTTAATCGATTGTCATTGATTGCTTTCGATAATCCACTTGCACGAAATACACCACCATCACTGATTCGACCATTGCATCCAATATTTACATATAAAAATTTATATGTAGCATCTGCTACTGCTAATAAAACAATGGAATGGGAATTTTTATAATTATAATAATAAGATCCATCCGATCTTGGAGCTCTGAAGTTTATATGCCTTCCGTCTAGGGCACCAAGACAGTGAGGAAATTGCCATAATTCATTGAAATTTTCAGATATTCCAAACCATTCATCAACTGAATTAGGAGTCTGAAAATAAAAATCCATATAAATAAAATTCGAAGTTATTTGGACATAAGGTATCATTAAAATATCAGTTATAATATTTACTTTCAAGTATTCAGATCTTAAATGGCTACAAATAGCTTCACATGCTTCTGGCACAAATTTACAAATGGTAGTTTCATGAACGCGTGTCGAGTACATTAACGATCTATATGATTCACCAGTAGCCAAGAAACGTAAGGTAATTTCCAGTCTAAAAAAGAATAATTAATTTAAATTATTCTAAAATATTTCAAAAATAATATGTATTTAGGTACCTGCTCCTAGCAGAAATACTTTCTCGCATATTGGTGTCTTCTTTTTTTATGTATGGTTCTAATTTACTTAAAAGTAGATTAAACTGTTCACTAGTCAGCCTTAGAAAATTTCTGTAAGCTGTTGGATCTTCAATTTTCAGTTCTTCGTTTAGTAAATTAAGTATTCCACGTCCCTCTGTTCTTCTCAACAACCATTTTCGCGAAAATATTTTATTTTTCTTCGCTTTCTTCTTTTTAATAGCAATGTTTTGAATTATTGCTACTACAGCAGCAGTTGTTGCAAGTAATACTCGCCTTCTGCTTCTTGTACCAATATTCATTTTCACTTTAATAATATTCAGCTCATAAAATCTTCTGGACGTAAAAGGTTATGAATAAGAAGCCATACATCACACATCAGATGTCACATTGAATTCTCTAATGTACGCATGCGCATATATAAAAAATACATACTAAAACTTAGTACTTAGTATAAATTTCCATAATAAGTTTTATTACAATATTCTGTATTAAATTTTAAAACTAAATTTAGTACTAAACTTTGTATCGTGTCAGACAGGCTTTAGAATACTGTCAGGACAGGACAGACTGTAACAGTTCAGTATTCAACACACTTCCAGACGGTTAAAACAGGCAAAAATATCTTGAATACTTGATAGTGACACCTGAGTCGTCACAGTATATATTAGCTGTGCCGTAAGTATGTGTTTATTGTTAAGTCTATCGCAGGTCAGGGGTTACAACCACTTGAAAAAACGATATTCTTTAGTCTGCGTACGGGTGAAATGTTTGCAAATCAGTGTCTTTGTGAAAGGACTAAGACAAAGAAGTGATCATGTGTCCAAGTGAAATGGAATATTAAAAACATTCCAGAAGCTTCCACGATCACGTGTTCGGATCGAGTACCCCCAAACCACCAAAAATCTGTACTCGGGGAATCGAATCTAGGACTCCACGTATGCTTCGCTTGTCCATGGTATGTTTTCCTGGTCTCCTTGACTTCAATTCTCTTCATCCCTAATCCTCCCCACAGAGACCGTCTATGAGTAGGACGAGCCTGATGTTTGGCACCTAGACGATCTAGTGGATACTCTGAATCCGCTGTCGTGAGTAGCACGAAGCTGATATCTGGCACCTCGATGGATAATCCTTCCCGCTAAGACCGTCTATGAGTAACACAAGGCCGATGTCTGGCATCTAAACGACCTAGTGGACCCTCTGAATTCGCTGTCGTGAGTAGCATAAGGCCGATGTCTGGCACCTCGACGGATAATCCGCCCCACTGGGACCGTCTATGAGTAGCACGAGGCTGATGTCTGGTACCGTCTCCGAATTTATTGCTAAAGCCTATTAAATTCCCACAAACTTCGGCGTGGCTCGGACAAGCTAAATATGTGTTTACTACATATTTTTTATACAAATGTTGTTTTATGGCTGGCACAATGATATCACGTCTCAATTGGATATTATTAATCTGATATTGACTGACTAACAATTGTAAATCTGGTGTTTAGCACAAATCAAACTATCAATAATTATTTCTGATCGCTTTGACTGTGAGCCCGCCGTGGCCGGTTCGATTCTTTCTTTTGGAGTAAATATCATTCTTTTATTTTATCAAATACCTGTCGAGATTTTAAAAGCTACACTTTATTACGACGATGAAGGGTTACTTATTTATATAAATACAACGTAGGGTAAGTTAAACCTACTAGATGATCTTTGGCTAAAATATGTTAATACGTACGAATGAGAGGGGGTACGTACGTTTCATTGGTGCCGTGATCAGGATACAGAGTCTTAAAAACTGATAATTGGGGTGAGAGGGCAGAATATTTGATAATAGCGTGATATTTATTAACAAATATATGGGGTGCGTTATATAAAATTTTAAATTTCGGTGTCAATTCGGCACGCTTGTATGGTGTTTTTCGTGGTTCTCGAATTGTAATATAATAACCAGATGTTTAGAAGTAAATTGCAAATCATGTAATAAATCAAAATAATTAAATAATAATAATTAAAAAATAAATAAATTGTACCTGTAGCGTTTCATCATATACAATTTATTCTTTTTTTTTCATTGCAAATTTCAACTTTATTTTTGTCTAAAAGTTTATTTATTTTAATTGGTCCTAAAAATTTCAAAGACTTTTCACTCATATTTAAAGGGTTTTGTTTATAAACGGTTTGTCCTACTTTGAAAGAGTAATATGTATCACTTTGGGTATTATTATAATTAAATTTTTTCTATACATGACGGACGTCTGTTTCTTGCTCTGTATACAACTTGGTTTTCTATGGTTTATTGTTACTCTAATTTTTCAAATTTGATATCTGGTTGTTGGTGTTATCTTCAACATTGTGATCATCTATTTTGTTTTGTGATCCAGTTAAAGTGGGGTGAGTTATCTTCATTTGTTTTTTTATATATCAATTTTTACGGAGGTGTGACTGTAAATTTTGTTCACTCCTGTTCGTGGAAGTTCATTCACCTTATCTGTCACTGGCTTTATTGTTGAACTCATATTAAGTACACACTCTGTGTCCATTTTATTTATTATTTTGCTTTTCTAATCTCAACAATATGGTTAACAATACATGTACTTGCTGCAATAAAAATACTGAGGCTCACAGACTAGTTATTTGTTCAGTATGTAATAATAATTACAATATTGACTGTGTTGATCTTTCTGCTGTTGAAGCGTGTCGCATCAACAGTGCGAAATCTGGGTTAAAATGGAATTGTATTCGCTGTCAATCCCTTGGCAATGATATTGATAGTTTGAAATTAATTATTCTCAAAATGCAAGCCGATTTTACTGAATTCAAAAAATCAAATGATAAGTTTATGAATTCAGAACTAACACTCGCCATGACTGAAACTATCATATCTGAAATAGTTGATCGTGAAAGGCGATCTCGTAATATTTTAATTTTCAATTCTAAGGAAGATAGTTCACTCTCCAAGCAACTTCAAACGGAATATGCTTCAAGTCTAGTAACGCGTCTTCTAACTGAGACTGGCCTCACCTCTAAACCAATCAGAGTCACTCATTTGGGCAGATTTGACTCCACCTCTACTTCAGACTTTTGGGCGAGCATGTCTGTCTCTAGCGACCGCACGAATAGTCAAATAAACTATTATAAAACATTAAAAATGGAGCTTGCCGAACGTCAATCGAAGGGTGAAAACAACCTAATTATTAAATATGTCAATGGTTCACCGAAGATAGTGAAGTCGGAAAACTAATTTTGCCCAACAGTTCTGTGTCTGTTCTAAATGTGTATTATCAAAATACCAGGGGTCTCAATACTAAATGTAATATGTTTTATGTTAATTGTTGTGCTGCGTGCTACGACATTATTATCTTAACTGAAACTTGGCTATCTGATTCAGTATATAATTCAGAATTAATACCGCTGAATTATAATGTAGAACGTTGTGATAGAGATAGGTCTCGTACTGGACGTTCTACGGGTGGTGGTGTTTTAATAGCGCTAGCCAATAACATCTCGTACACTACTTTTGATGTTTCTAATTTACGATTACTTAATCCATTAATTGATGTCATTATTTGCAAGTGTATGATTTCAAATAAATTCTGTTTTATTTGTGCTCTATATATACCACCGGATATAAGCATTGTTGATTTCGAAAATTACATGAAAGAACTTGAACATATGTTTATAAATAAAAATGCAATAATTATTGGTGACTTTAATACACCCCAGTTTCAATCCCCTTCTACTCATTGTGGTAAATCTTTATCTCTGCTTCAACTGTGTAATACACTAGATTTAAAACAGTATAATGGTATACTTAATATTAATAAGAATAAATTAGATCTTGTCTTCTCTAACATCTGTAATGTTATGACTGTTAATAAAGTAGATTCACCACTTGTTCCGGAAGATAATTACCATCCAGCACTTTCAGTATCTATTGAATCTACTTCTCCAATACACACAAATTTTCCAGTCTCTGATACTCTATTTTATAATTTCAGGAGAGCTAATTTTATACAACTTTATGATCATATTTCGTCCCTTGATTGGTGTTCTTTATATAATTACAAAAACGTTAATGACGCAGTGGGTTTCTTTTATAATAAATTGTATACCTCCTTGAATCTATTTGTTCCCAAACAGAGAAATATTAGAAGTAAATTTCCACATTGGTATACTCCTGAAATTAAACTTAACATCAAAACTAAGGAAGCCTACAGGAGAAAATGGAATACGTTCAAGAATGAATACTATCACAGGGAATTTAAACGTCTTAGAATATTAGTAAAAAATCAAATAAATATCGCTTACAATAATTATATTCAATCAGTGGAAACTAATATTCAAACCAATCCATCTGGCCTATGGAAATTTACAAATCTAAAAAAAGGTAAATCACGCATACCTGGCAAACTTACTGATGATTATAAAGAATATACGACACCACAGGAAATAGTAGATGCCTTTGCTACTCTTTTTTCAGATTTCTTTGTAATGAATACACCTAAGGCACCTACTGTAACTCAGTCGAATGATCAGACATTTATGCTTCGTTCAGTGTCAAGTGATGATATTATTAGAATTATGTCTAAACTTTCTAATAAATTTACATCTGGTGTGGACCAAATACCCAGTTTCTTACTGAAAGACCTGAGATTCACTCTTGCTGAACCACTCAAATTTATAATCAATCTGGCATTAAACTCCAACACTTTTCCTGACATGTGGAAAACTTCACGTATAACTCCAGTTCTGAAAAAAGGTGATGCTTCAGTAATAATTACAGGCCTATATCCATAATAAACAATCTGGGTAAAATATTTGAAATGTTAATCTTTGAATCACTGTACAATAATGTTAAATCCTTAATATCATCTCATCAGCACGGCTTCATGGAAGGACGATCCACTACCACAAACTTAGCTTGTTTCTCACAGTATACATCTCAAGTTATTGATTCTCGTGGTCAAGTTGATACCATCTACACTGACATGTCACGCGCATTCGATTCTGTTAATCATAGTGCACTTTTAAATAAACTAAATTCCTTTGGCGCAAGTACTTCTCTTATCAAACTCATAGACTCTTATCTGCAAAATCGTGTGTGTTATGTATATCACAACGGTTTCAGTTCCTTCAAATTTACACCTACATCAGGCGTTCCCCAAGGTTCTAATCTTGGTCCCCTCTTATTCATCATATTTATTAATGATCTTATAGAATCATTCTCCTGTCCTGTTCTTGCGTATGCTGATGATGTCAAGCTTTACTTTAACATATCTACTCATGATGATTCTCTACATCTGCAAACTAATTTTAAGAATTTTGCTGACTGGTGTATTAACAATGACCTAAATTTAAATATTAATAAGTGCTGCTTTGTTAGGTATACGCGTAAGACTAATTGTATTCAATATCAGTATTGTATTAAAGACGCACCACTTGAACAAAAAAATATTTCACTGATCTTGGTGTAACTTTTAGTTATAATTTCAGTTTCTCTGAACATACGCATAATATTTGTGCGGCTGCTAATAAAATGTTAGGTTTCATTATCCGCACCACAAAAGTGTTTTCAAATCTAAAAGCAATCAAGTCACTTTATTTCGCATATGTCCTCAGTAAATTAGAATATGCGATCCTTATTTGGTATCCTACCTACACTTACCAATCTTTGGCTCTCGACCGTGTGCACAAAAGGTTTCTGAAATATCTAAGCTACAAACAAGATGGAGTGTATCCCGATAGAGGCATCAATATCAACATTCTACTGAATCATCATCATATGCCCTCTCTCATAGAAAGAAGAGAAATATCGTCTGCTAAATTTTTAAAAAAACTTTTATGTAATAAAATCGATTGTTCTTTTCTTTTCTCTTGCATTCCCTTTCATGTTCCCAGATTTGATTCTAGATTCTCCAGAGTTTTCTACCTACCCACTCCAAGAACTGATGTTCTCCACAGATCTCCAGTCCATATCATGTGTCGGAATGCAGAAGCCCATTATGAAATTTTATTTCAATAATAATTGTTTATATTTTTTAATTACTTTTGTACATTTGTATACTTTAGTATTGTTAATTTATGTATTTGTATGTCATGTAAACTTGTTATGTTTTTGTCCTGTAATTGGTTTAAACTGTTGGGCAAATAAACATTATTATTATTATTATTATTATTGTTTCTAAGGTTCTAAATATAATTATTGTAAAAGAATTAGGAAGAATATTTCGTTCAGAATTCTGAAATTTGTGTGTCCAAATACTAGATCAAAGACGGTGTAATTTCTAGTGTTGTGGATAGAGTTATTGGAACTAATTATTGCATATTGCATTCTTAGATGTTCAATTATTGTTGAATAAAATCGTTTTACAATTTGATTCGTGATGTGCAGAGGTGGTAAAACGGACACAATTTTATGCAAGTTCTTTAAATGTGTTGTTAGTAAACTCTTTGTCGATATCCAAAATTAAATTTTCTGGTATGCCAAATGATGCAAAATATTTTTTTAACGCGTTACTAGCAGGAGTTGTAGTTTTTTACTTTCCTGAAAATAGCTTGTGTAAGATTAGAAACGGTATCTACTAGTGTAAGATAATTTTTGTTATCGAACAAAAATATATCTACGTGTACTATCTGAAAAGGTGGTGAGGCTGTTTCAGTAAGCATGAGAAAGGTATACGGTTTGTTTCTAGCATATATTACTTTGTGACAAATGACAAAATTTATAAAATTTGTTATTGTTGTTTTTATATGTTTTTATGTTATGACCTTTATTGAAAGATGAAGGGAATTCCTACTTGATCAGAATAAAACAATACTTGACAAATAACAAAATTTAATATAAAGCAAATTGAACGCAATACAAATGTTAAACCAACTGGAATACCATCGTTTAAGTTGAAGATATGAATTAAAGATGAAGCAAGTAGAACTAAACGATAATATTTTTAAATTATTGCGAGCTCTCAATAAATGAAGAATAAATTAAAATTAAATTACAAAATGTTATAAGGTATAACGTATCTACAGTAGACTAGTATTGGCAGCAAGACGTTTGACGAAGATCTCTGGCACTCATATTGGCAGCAAGACACAGGAAGATCTTTCTTGTTTAGGATCGACTATCAACGTAACTCTTTATGGAGCACACAGCACAGCACAATAAAATAGATACACTGTTGCACTATATTTATAAATAAGAAATATACGTGAGTGATGAAAACACTATAATAACGATAAATAAAATAAATACTGCCTACCTAAGGTGCGTTCGGTAAAAAATCTGGTGCGGTCTAATGTAGTGTGCAGTTCATAGTCAAGTGACTTCGGTGCAAATAGTGCACCAAACGAATATCCGAACGCTTTGGACTTAAAAGTGAAAGAAAGTTGTCATTTACCCACGCTTGGCGTGTTTGTCACAAATAATTGTGTACAAAAACTAAAAAATAATGGATATTCAAAAGTTAGCTGTAGTAGTAAATATAAGGCGTGAGATATTTTTTGATGATACGGAAATTGAGAATGTTTTGGAAAAAGTAGATAATTTTGAATTTATGCATTCTTCTGAGGATGGCAGAACAGCCGAAATTTTAATAAAGATTCATCTTTAATATTTGTGAAACAATAGCGGGTGGTTTTATTTATTTATCTATTCAATATGTATCACCGAAAACCAACAGCTTCTTCTGAATATACATAATATAATGATTTAGATTTGGTGTTTAATTAACTTGGAGAGTTTTCAGTAATTTTTTTTAAAAACAGTATCAATATCGTTCAAAAATACTAATATATTTGCTATATGCTTCTGGAATTGTTTTAAAAATTTTGTTTTTACGCGCCAAAAGTATCGTGCACGTAAAATCTAAGAATCGTAATGATTTTTGATAAGTTAATTTGTTTTTGTTTGTCAGTTACAGTGTTAATAATTTTAGTGCATTTAATTAATTTTGGACCTTTCAATGAAAATTTATCTATATATGCCTTTGAGAAATCGCGGAAATATTTATCAGTGAATAACGATGATATACATTTTTGTTAGTCTGTTAAAAATTCAAATGCAATTTGGTAATTATTTTCTTCGAGTTGTTTGATTTTAATAATTTTTTGATATTCATTAGTTATAAGTTGTAACAAAAGATTTATGATGTATATGAGAAGAAACGTCGACCTGAATCATTTTGTTATTTATAATTACGAAAATATATTAACAGTCATAAAACTACTACAAGTTACACGAAATCCAGGTCCTGATAAATTTCTAATCTGCTTCATAAAAGCCTGCAGTCATTTGGTTCTTCAACAGTTAAAATATTTGTTTAAGTTATCATTAAAAATAGTAAAATTTCTTCTCTTCTTATATCAACCATTATACAACCAATACACAAGTCTGGTGAGAGATCTGATATCTCTAACTATCGTCCTATTGCTATTCTCTCCAATATCTCCAAAATTTTCGAGTCGATTTTGTATAAACTTATTTATATCAATGTGCAGCATTATATTTCTTCACGGCAGCATGGATTCGTCAAAGACAAATCGACAGCAACTAATCTCATTAATTTTACAGACAATATATTAAATGCATTTCATGATAACTGTCAAGCAGATGGCATTTATACTGATTTTAAAAAAGCGTTCGGTACGGTTGATCACTATGTTCTTCTTCATAAATTATTAATAATTTTAACTTTTCTTCTAATCTTATTTCCTTTTTGAAGTCTTACTTAGAAAATCGTGAACTTAAAGTTAAAAAGAGAAAAATCTCAACCTTACTTTGCCACATCAGGTGCCTCAAAAGGTTCCAATTTAGGCCCTTTACTATTTATATTATTCATAAATGACATTAAGAAGGTAGTTAAGACTTCCGAAGTATAACTTTACACTGATGATTTAAAACTTTACAAAACTATAAATTCTTTAGAAGACTGTGAACTTTTGCAAGATGATATAAATAGTGTGATAACTTGGGGTCAGGAGTCTAAATTCTGTTTTAATTTTAGCAAATGCAAACTAATGAGATACCTTGTAAAAATTGTTTACTCCTATTCATATGTTATGGGTAGAACTCTTTTTGAAAGAGTGTATCAATTTACAGATCTTCGTATTATATTTAATGATAGGTTATCATTTGGTTAGTATATTGACTACATTGTTAAATCCACTTCAAGAGTACTAGGTTTTATTATGCGCACATGAAGGTCATATTTTAAAATAACTATGTCACAACGTTTCTTTTGTTAACTGACTAGATCAAAACTGGAATACTGTTGTCAAATATGGAATCTTATTTACTACAAATATGATTTTGCAATTGAATCGATACAAAAACGATTCTTAAAATTTTGTTATTTTAAAAAAAAATCCACCTTTATCGTTTAATGCAAGTAATAGTAATGAAGGGAAAAGATTCTGCTCGACTGGATGATGGAATAAAAATAAAGAAGTTCTTGGAAAATTCAGTCAATTTAATAATTTGATTACACACCAACGTTTCGACTTCAATTAAGTCTTCTTCAGGGTGCTAAGTCAAACATACTAAAAAACACATTAATAAAAAGACAAATATACAATAATCAGGTGCACCTTACATAATTTTTAATTTAAAATAAAAAAACGATAGTGTACTTATGTTAATGAAGACATTAGATTTTCACTGGCACTACACATATGTTTCGGACAGCGCTTTTAGTGATACCATTTTCTGTGCGGATGCTAACTACTCGGATCACACCGTCGGCATCTGGATGTAGTTTTACGATTCGGCCGTATTTCCATGCAAGTAGTGGGACGTTGATTTTTCGGAGTATAATCAGGGTTCCAGGTTGGATGTTGACTGTGATCGTATTGTTGCTTCTGGGTCTGGGTTGAAGTTGAGATAAATATTCTGAGACCCATCGTTTCCAGAAGTGCTGGCGAAGTTGTTCTAGCACGATAAACGATTTTGATGGAGATTTATTATTGATGGTTCGGGGGTTGACTTCATTAGGCGTCCAATTAAAAAATGACATGGTGTCAGGGCTGACAGATCATTTGGGTCATTCGATAGCGGCAATAAGGGTCGTGAATTTAGGCAGGCTTCAATGCACGCCAAAATTGTGCACATTTCTTCAAACGTGAGCATTGCATTACCCAATACGCGTCTTAAATAATGTGTAACAGGTACGGTCGCCTATGACGAAATCTAGTACCTGACATACAAGGGTTTTAATTTATGAAATTTACTTGCCTCAAAAATAATCCACGAATTATATTAATGAACAACTTTTACACGAGACCAGGGTAACGATAGTCGCTGCCACCACTATCACTTTATTTATTAGTCTCCCGTGATAGAAACAGACAAGGGAATGATAATAATTATAACAGACGCGGTTTATTATATGGTCAAGTTGGTGCAGGGTAGTAATATTAGAACAATAGAGTTTTGCCTACGCGTTGTGCTACCACCTCACAAAGACAGGGGTTGGAATAGGATGGGCTGAATCAAACACGATATTCCAACAATAACAAAATTATATAAACTTTAATAATCAACCGCGATAAAAAACATTTATATAATTCAAACAAACTACAACGCGTAACTTGATTCTATATAAACTCTAAATTCTTACTTTTCTAATTTAC
This sequence comes from Stenolophus ochropezus, assembly GCA_035578165.1. Lineage (NCBI taxonomy): Eukaryota > Metazoa > Arthropoda > Insecta > Coleoptera > Carabidae > Stenolophus > Stenolophus ochropezus. The sequence goes on along the minus strand of JAQOWZ010000003.1, from coordinate 15,455,829 downwards.
AAACAATTTTGAAATTTTTTTTACATTGATCTACAAATCAATATTAATCCACACAGAATTTAATAAAAATTACTTACAAATTTACTCAACGATGAGAGAGCCTTTACACACAGTAAAACAACTAATTGGTTATTTCACTAAGAAATACCAAGGTATATCTGACGATTAGTCGATGATTACAACAAGAGAGAGAGAGATTTCAAACTTTGGAGCCCATTTAATGGTAAAAATCCAGAAGTTCTCAACCTATGTTTATCCGGCTCTTCTCATCCCCTACGTATGAACTATGCTAAAAATAACCCAACTATTGATGTCCACTGAGGGCATTACGTACCGGACACGGACAGTTATTTCTTTGAAACAAGCTTGAAGGTGCAAAATGTGCGTCTGTCACCATAAATTTGTCCATTTCGTAACATTTGGAGTATTGCACTATCAAAATTTTACAAAAATACACAGACGCCCAGCGACCGTGTTACAGATGTTTAACTTTTTTTACCAGTCAGCTAAAATAAATCGTTTTATCGCATTTAAGAAGTGATGTTTGTAACCAGTTCGAAATGCATTACTTTAGTAGTAAAACAAATATATGCTTTAATTTTACGTTTTTTCCGTTCTTTAATCAAAATTGGTCCCGCATAGTCTACTCCATAATTAATAAATGGAAACGAATAATCGCATCTTGATGCGGGTAGATCACCCATTGCAGGAATTATGATTGATGGTTTTACTCGAAAACAAGGAATGCACTTACGTAAGGTTTTACGTACTTGATTTCTGCCAGATAATGGCCAATATTTCTCGCGAATTGCAGCTAATGTACCTGAATTGCCAACATGTAATAAATTTTCATGTGTATGTTTAATAATTAATTCAGTTCTTTTGTAGCCAGTCAGGTCCGTGAAACCAAAGCACATTATTTACAAATTGATTTGGGAAAATACCACGTGTTATTATATCTGCAGGATTATCATGTGTCTTAACGTGACGCCAATTATTTACAGATGTAAATACTTGTATTTGAGCAATCCTGTTGGCTACGAATGTTTTAAAATTACTTGGATCTGTGTTTAACCAAGCCAGAACAATCGTCGAATCAGTCCAATAAAATATTTTTCCTGAAATCGGCCAGTAATCTATCAAATGGCTGCCGCAAAATAGGTAGGGAAATCCAATTTCCCTGCCTAGGCAGTGGTAAAATGCAATATTGCGAACTCTATTTTGACAAGTAGGTATATTTATATTTCAATACGAAACACTGTTTACGTGACCAATAATAAATAAAATAAAAAATAAAATTCAAATGTTTATAACATGTAGTATTTATACTAAATAAACTAATTTAGAAGATCAATACATTTAACAAATTATAATAAAAAAATTTAATTTCTTAATTTGTGATCTGGCAACCATGAGCTTGCCCTGCGTGCCATGTGCTAGCTAAACAAACAACAGAGCGGGTTGACATATAACCTCAGTAGCCTAGTATGTAAGTATTAGTTCAGTTCGAAATATTAAATTTTATATTTTTAATAATTAATTTTAGTTGAAAAGCCAGCAATAAATAATAACATGGAGAGTGAAAACGAGAATACTCTCAGGAGACATATCATCAACGTCCACATCGGATATAGTGTTAACCAGTAAACAGGCACCGATCAATATCAGTAACAATAAAGATTGTAAAATATTTATTAATATTAGTAAAACTAATTAATTAAAACTAAAATAAATTATGTTCAAAATTCAATTGTTTTTAATGACAGTTACTCGTAAAATACATATAGGTTATGTATAAATACATATATTATTCGTTGATTTGTTTATTTATTTATTTATTTATAATGAATCAATCCAACAGGACATAAGTCCCAATTACAGGATGATGTGTACATGAAATAATACATACAAGTACATAACGTTGTAAATACGCAACAAAATTAAATACATAAACGAATTTGAAAAAATAAACAAAATAACTAAACTTAAGTAATAAACAAACAATTATAAAATAACATTATTATCAACAGATAAATAATAATTTATCAAAGAACTTTTAAACAAACTGTAAGGGTCTGCAAAAACGGCAATATTCCAGGGAATGGAATTGTAAATAGTGCACATGTGTCTAATAGGCGACTTACTTTCATAATTTGTCCTGACTTTACTGCAGCGAAAAGTGAATTTGTTCCTAGAGGTGATACGTGGAACTCTAAGAGGAAGGTGGGCGAGAATATAACAATCAGTAACAATATTGTTTAAAACTTTGTATAAAAACAAGCAAGATTGCATTTCCCTACGATATTTTAATGAGAACAAATTCACTTCAAGCAAAAGTTTATTATAGTTAATGTCAAAATTAGGATACTCATTATATTTTTTAAAATAACAATATTTAACAAAACGTTTTTGAACTGATTCTATAATGGAAATGTATTTGTTGTAAATCGGGTTCCAAATTTGGAAACAATACTCTAATTTTGACCTAACCAACGAACAATATAAGTTTTTTAAAGTTGACAGACTATGAAAAGGTTTACATGTACGAATAATAAATCCTAACATTCGAATAGATGACTTAGTAATATTGTCAATGTGCAAATTAAAAGTCAATTTATCATTAAAGATCACTCCGAGGTCTTTAAATTGGTGTACACGTTCAAGACAGAAATTCTCCATAGCGTAAGAATAGGTGTAAACAAATTTTTTACCAGATAACTCAGTATTTTACATTTACTATAATTAAAGACTAATTTAGAGTTCTGAGACCAAGCTAGAATACTATCTATATCATCTTGCAAAAGTTTACAGTCATCTATGGAATTTATGGTTCTAAAAACTTTCAAATCATCAGCGTAGATCAAAACTTCTGAATTCTTGACCGCATCAGCAATGTCATTAATGAATAAAATGAACAACAGGGGTCCTAAATTCGAACCTTGTGGCACACCAGAAGTGGCAACAAATGGAGCAGAGCTAACATTATTAATTTGAACTGATAGTTTACGATTTTCTAGATAGGATTTAATAAAAGATAGTAAATTTGGAGAGAAATTGAAATTAGAATTTAGTTTGCGGAGAAGAATATAGTGATCGACAGTATCAAAGGCTTTTTTAAAATCGGTATAGATGACGTCTACTTGTGAGTTATCATGAAGGGAGTTAAGAGTATATTCCGTAAAGTTGATAAGATTGGTAGATGTAGATTTGCCATTTACAAATCCATGCTGTTGAGTAGATATAAGATTCTGAACATTACCGTAAATATGCTTGTAGAGAATAGATTCATAGATTTTTGAAATATTTCAAAGGATAGCAATAGGACGATAGTTGGAAATATCAGTTACATCAGATTTAAAAATTGGACAAATGGTACAAGATTTGAGAATAGAAGGGAAAGTGTTATTTTTTAAAGATAGATTAAACAAATATGATAGAGGTTCAAGAAAAATATGACTGCATGCTTTAATGATGTAAGATGGAAGATTATCTGGACCTGGATTTCTAGTTACTTTCAGACGTTTAATTGCAGTAAAAATATCATCATCTGAAATATAAGAGATATTGACAACGTTTGACAGGCAATTATTATTGTGAATGAGAGTAGTAGAGTGATCGGAGCTATCTGAAGGAATGTAAACGCTAGCAAAGAATTCTGAGAAACCGTGCACTATATCAGGAGTAGTGGTAAATTCTTGATTGTTAAAATGCATATGCCCTGGGATGCGAGAAGTACGTTTTTTACTATTTATATAGGACCAAAATTTATTTGGATCAGCACTCAAAGTATCCTCGACGTTATTTAAATATACTTTATGGGCAATTTTAATTTCTTTTTTATTAAGTGCACGGAAACGTTTGAATTCAGACTGATAATATTCGGTTTTATGGATTTTAAATAAATTATTGAATCTGTTTTTAAGTTTTATTAATTTGATGATATGAGAATTAAACCAAGGTGGATATTTAGATGGTCGTTTTAACAGGAATACATATATCAAATATATTATAGATAATAGTGTAAAAGATATTAAAGGCAAAGTCAACATCATCATAATTTTTCAGTAAGTCCCAATTAATATCTGAAAGTAAGTTATAAAGTAGATTATAATCTGCAGAACGAAAATTGTAAGAACAATAGTTTTGATTAAAGGAAGAGTTAGGAATATTAGGGTTAGAGTCAAATTTAAATGATATTGAAAGAGCTGGATGGTGCGGATTTTCATCAACAACTGGATCATTGTTTGCAAGAACAGAACAGGATAGATTAGAAACAACTACATCCAACAACCTACCATAGAAATTTCTTATCTGGTTAAATTGTGTTGCATTTATAAAAGCAGCAAAATTCTCAAAATTAGACGTAAAATTATCAGTGCGAAAACTTTGATAACTGTCAATTAGTTTCGCTATATTAAAGTCACCAACAATTATGAAGTTACAATCAGCAATGGATATGAAGGATTCAAGAGATTCAAAAATATAATTCTGTTGATCAAGGGAAATGGGTGGAGGAAGATAGACAACAATGATATAGACAAAAATAGTGGATGTTAGAAACAGTTTGGTGCAGACAAGATCAGAATGAGAGGAAGGATGTAAATCAATGTTGATAGGCAAAAATTTGTATTTGTTATTATTGACAGCACATAGGACACCACCACCACGAGATTTACCACTACTGAGTGTGTCCCTGTCACATCTATAAACATCGTAATGAGGCAAAAACAATTCGGAAGTGTGAACACTGTTGTTAAGCCATGTTTCCGTTAGGCAAATTATATCAAGATCTAAAGAGGCAAGATTATTGTAGAAAGTATTTACTTTAGTACACAGACCCCTAACGTTTTGGTAGTAAATATGAGTGACTGACATTACAATTTGAAAAAAATAAGAAGAGAGATAAAAGTATATAAATAAAAATAAACAGATGTGGAATTTAATAAATTCGGTTGATGACCTAAGATGATAGAGTGACTAATATTAGTAAAAATAGAGAGAAACAAATCAATGCAAAATAACAAGAACTTAAGTTTTTATTAATATATGTATAGATTTAAAATATGATTGTATGTAAATAATTTGGTGTTTTTTTTATTTACAATAAAATAAGTTAAAATTAAGTAAAAGGGTAGACCTTTAATTTCTTGTAAGATCTTGCGCAGAAGTATTGAGATGTACAAAAATAAATGTATTCACAGATGATAACAGTTTAAGGAAATTTACGCTCAAAACTAAACAATATAACCACAAATAGGAAAGAAATAAAGAATAACAATTTCAAAATGATGGCTTTTAACAGCTCCAAGCATTAACAAAATAACATACATCGTTATCGGTGTCTAATGTAAGTCATTTAAATTATTTATTTTTTTGATAGAGTTGTTGACTTAGGCATAAATATAACCATCTCTAGACCAAACGTTCTTAAAGCCATACTTAGCAGATGAACTTGTAAGTAAATGTAGTCTCTTTTTAGTTAGATCTTCTTTAATGGACATTTTCGTGCCTTTTAGTTTTTTGCGTTGGTTCATTACAAGTTCACGCGATTTGTAAGAGACAAATTTAACAATAATGGGTCGTATTTTAGTGCCGGAAGGGTTTTTCTGCCAATTCTGTGACACCGATCAATGAGGCCAGGTACTACACTCACACCACAGATATTATTAAACACTTCACTCACGGTTGATTCGGTGTTTTCGCTGGGAGTTTCTGGAACGCCAAAGACGCGGATGCAGTTGCGCCGTGAGTACTGCTCCTGCTGGTCCAGCTTCTCTTCCAGGACGCGGTTGTCGTCGGTCAACTTCGAAATGATGCCCTCATAATACACTCGCTGTTCCTCGAGCTTTTCATCTAGTCGAGCAATAACTCTGCTAACTAGACTGCTGAGGAAGGTATCATTGCTCAAGAGTGTATCGATCGTTTCTTTGATTGCCGATGTCGTCTGGCTACGAGTAGATCCACCCATTGTATATCAAAAAGCAAAATTTGGGCCACAGAAAGGAATAATTTGAAGACGTGAGTAGTATTTTACGACACTTTACTTAAGTTAAGACGGAGCTGCGCAAAACACGTCTACTCGCGACTACACATGAAAAATAATTTACAAATTTTTGATTTTAAAATTTTGTACGATTTCAGAAAAAATATAATACATATCTCGTCAGGGAGGTACCTTTTCATGACTCATTCATTCAATCTCCATATTCGTCATGAAAAGATTAACCTCCCTATCATGATATGTAAATAACTATGATTTATACTTATTTTCAATGTTCTTGTGTTACTTTCATTAGTTTTGATAGAAGAAAAGCACCACAAAGTTGGAACCGTTTGTACCTTTAGAGGTGCAACGCGTGATTTAGCACAAAGTAAATTAGCGGATACCTGTCCTTTTTGTTAATAGCTCGTAAATAGATACATGCGCCATATGCCTTTTCAGAAGCATATGCAAAGCCGTGCAATTCAATCAATTCTGTAGGATAAAATTCTATAACTTTTCGAGTTATTTTTATGTTTTCAATTTCAGTGATTTGACTTATAATTTCTAACCATTCTTTATTAAGGTTTTATGGTATTGGTTGATCCCAGTTATGATTCAACTGCCACAATTTTTGAATGAATAATTTTGTTTTTATTGTAACTGGACATAAAAGACCTAATGGATCGAAAATTTGTGATATTTTGGATAAAATTGAACGTTTAGTGTTTATAATGTTTGTCTGTGTAATTTGATTATTATTAGATAACTTAATTTATCATTTTTGTAATTCCACCATAATCCTAACAATTTGGTATTACCATCTTTTTCGAAGTTGATCATATGAGAATCATGTTCATGTTCGTTTAATATTGGTAATAAAGTTGGTTCGTTTGATGCCCATTTTCTTAGATCAAATCCACCGCGTGCTAATAATAATTGGATATCTTCTCTTAATTTCTGTGCATCATTAATGGTATTTGCACCTGTTAAGAGATCGTCCATATAGAATTCTCTTTCAAGAACTTCTGATGCTCTAGGAAAATCGTGTTTTTCATCTTCTGCTAATTGAATTAAACACTGAACTGCAAGGTATGGTGCACTTGCTGTACCATATGTCACAGTGTTTAACTGATAGATGCATAATAAATTAGCACGATTATACCGCCAAACTATTTTGGCGATATCAGCAGACAAAACAAATTGATACGTCCTAAATCTAAGTACAATGGCAAACAAATCATCCTGTATTTTTGGGCCAATTATAAGTGTATCGTTTAAACTTAAACCAGATGTTGTTTTATCTGAAGCATTGAAAACTACTCGAACTTTTGTTGTTGAACTTGATTCTTTTACTACTGCATGATGTGGTAAATAGTAACAATTTAATTTTGAACTATAGTTATTACAATTAATTATTTGCATGTGTTTTAAGCCTTCATATTCTTGCATGAATTTGTTATACTCGATTTGTAATTGGGTATCTTGATTAAGTATTCGTTCTAAATCGTGTAACCGTTTGCTTGCTATATGTTTTGAATATCCTAACTTAAAAATATTATTTTTAAATGGTAACTGTACAATAAAACGCCCTTCTGAATTTCTTTTATGTGTGTTTTTAAAATGTTCTATGCAATCTAATTCTTCCTGCGAATACTTTATTGTTTTAATGCTTAGACACTCTTCAATCGCCCAAAATTTTAATATCTGCTGTTCCAATGTATTCAGAAAACAAGATGCGCATTTTTGAGAACAATTTGAATTTATAATATTACCTCCTATAATCCATCCTACTGCAGTTTCTTGTATGTGTGGGTTGTGTTGTGTTTCTGGTATTTGACCTGCTCGTAATAATGACCAGAAAATTCCTGCCCCTAACAAAATATCTATTTTATCACTAGCATTGAATTTTGGATCCGCTAATTGTAAATTTGTAGATATTTGAAATTGTTTTGATGAAAAAGACAAAGACGGTAACTCATCAGTTATTTTGGTCAGAACTAAGCATTTTAAGTTATAAATAGTTTCTTGATATATAGACTTAAACTCTATGTCTACAATTTGTTTAATAATACTTGATAAATTTTTTATTCCATATACTGGAATATTTATATCAATTGCCGAAAGTTGTAATTTATTTAATGCATTTTCAGCTATAAAGTTGGATTGTAAACCTACATCGAAAAGTGCTCTTAGTTTGATCTACATACCAGACTTGTTTTTGACTGAAATTTGCGCAGTACTTAGTAATACTTGACTGAACATTTGATTGTGTATATGTGCTGTTACGGATGATATAAGTTTTGAGTTTGTATTATTAATATGTAGTGACGTATTATGTTTTTGATTACATGTTTTCCATGAACTTAATTTGCAGTTTATAACGTTATGATTTTTCCGAAAGCAATTGATACACAATTGTAGCTTGTTTACCTTTTTAATTCTTTCATCAACTGTTAATTCCAAAAACATTTTACATTGATATAACATGTGGCTATTGTTGCATAATGGACATAAAGGTGTTTTAGTTATTCGACAATTAAGTATTCAAAATTTAGATTTATTGTTTTGATTACTAGGTTTTGAATTTGTTTGATTAATTTTAAACTGATTTTGTATATTACTTGAAGCGTGAATTGATTCCAGTAGTAAGCATTTCTTTTCTAAGAGCTGAATTATGTTGTTTAACGTTGGTAATTCAGAATTTAGCATAATCTCCCAATCATTTTTTGTTTGCCAATCGAATTTTTGTGCAATAATAGAAAGTAGTAATGCGCTCCAACTATCTACGGGTTGATTTAATGCTTTTAATTCAGCAATGTTACTTGTGACATCGTTTACTAATTGACGTAAAGTTACATGTGAAGCCTTCGGAATAACTGGTGAATTTAAGATTGCAAATACATGTTCTTGAATAATTATTTATGTTTTATCTAGAGTAATTGTAATATGCCTCGGCTCTTTTTAAGGAATAAATTAACGTTTCATTGCAAAGCTGTGTGGACAAATTATGAAAAAAAGATCACCGATATGGAAAATGTGCAATATATTTAATGAAATAACTTGCACTATGGATGTTTTTGTTGACTCGTTCAGAATAGAGAATAGAGAGATTTGATAAATTTCTATGTTTCTTTAACAAATAATAATACTATTGTATAAACATTTTGTAATTACCTTTAACTTTTGTCTTATGTTTTTCTCAATGTACAAACTGGGCTTTATATTTCATATGTATTTGTTAAAATAATGTAATATCATTCTGTAATTTGAACTTTTGATCGGTTACAAATAAATATAATATTGTTATACCGGTGTTTGCATTGTCATTCTCTGTAGAGTGTTGGGTAATTAAATTAGAGTCTGTGTCTTCGCCTATGTCTTCGTTATTAACATTTTGTTGGGAATACGTATTTGAAGTATTTGGAAGTTTAATTTGGATGTTTGATAGGATTTTGATTTTTGGTGTAGTTGATATACTACGGAATGGTTGGAGATTATTAATTGTGGATTCTGTTTCAATGGCATTTAATTTATTCTACAAAGGCAATCTGCGCTGGTATTAAATTCTTCTTTTTTCGTATTTTATTTCATAATCGTATTCTTCTATTTTCAATCAACTTCTAACAAGTTTGGAATCTGATTCTTATATTTGAAGAGCCAAGTAAGAGGACAGTGGTCAGTCATTATTTTAACTATTCTACCATATACCAGATACAGAGTGAAATGCTTACAAGCTCAAACTATCGTCAATAGTTCCTTTTTGATAGCAGAGTAGCGTGTCTTTGTATCATTTAAAGTTATAGATTCATAAGATACATGTTTGTCGCGTAAAATTTTACCTTGCGAAAGAACGGCACTAATTGCGAAATCGCAGACGTTTGTCGTTAGTATAAAAAGTTTATCAAAATCTGGATATTGTAGTATGGTAGTATGGTATCGTATTAATTATTTGCCGTGAATGATTTTGGCGTTTTTTTTTCAAACATTTGGTCATGGGTTTAGGTATTTTTGCAAAGTCTTTGATGAACCGTTTGTAGTAACCTAGTACTCCTAAAAGGTATTAATTGCTTGTGATGTTCGAGATAAGGGGAAACTTTTATTACCGAAATTTTATCTGGGATAGCTCTTACACCATTTGGAGTAATTTTATGTCCTAATTATTGAACAGTTTTTTGAAGAAATTCGCTTCTGTCAAGTTGAATTTTGAAGTTATTAATTCGTAAATGATTAAATACTGATTTTGGTCTTTCAATGTGCTCCTGAATGAATGAACTATAAATAATGATATCTTCGAGATACACTAAACATGTCTTGTGTTGAATCCGCGAATAACATTGTTCGTGACTCGTTGAACTGATGATGGGACGTTTTTTAATTCGAATAGCATGCGTTTAAATTCATAATGCCCCCCTTCTACACATAAAGTCAAAAAGTAAGTTACTTCTTGCGGTGCGACATTATAAATCCAGCTTTACTCGTAAGAACTACAAATAGTAATTGTACTTGTTATTACATCAACTACAAACGTCAAACATTATATGTCACCACGGCGGAAATTAAAATTGACAATGAATTTAAGACATTCTCACAAAAGTGGGATGTTTTTTATATATGTAGGTACATATCAAACACAAATAATGATGGCTGTTATAGAATTGGAAGTTCACTTTGTAGTTGATACTTACAATTGATATCAAAACAAGTCCAAATGATAGCAACCAAAGTTATAGAATCCCACCCCAGGATTCTCGTTAAGACCCAAATTTTTCCGTCCTGCTATCCGGGCTGTTGGCGCCCGAGCAACTTCGCCAATCTTCCTGAGACGTGTTTACGCGTTACATACATGAATTAAACACTCAGATCGAAATTGCCGTTTCTCACGAATACATAAGGCCTGGGTCTGACGTCTGAAGTTCTCTATGGCTTGTACGCTCATTTTTTCCTAATCACAAATGATTGCCATCACGTTGAACTTCGCCAACACCGCAGTACTAGCACCTTTTTAATGCAATGAATTATGAATGAGTGTCAGTGCCAGTGTGCTAGCAAACATGAACGCATAGGATAGCATGCAACGTGGAGTACAGAGTCCGCAAAGCATAAACACCAAAGTATGCTCCGCAAAACCATAGGCCTATGTATCGCACCAAAATTTTTAAAACTCCGAATTGTACCATCTCCATGTCATAAGTCAAGTGCAGTTTAATCGCTACTTCGTCGAACAAAAGCACGCAAGTTCTTTTTAAGGGCTCTTTACACATTACCTCTTTCTTGTGGTCTTCTAATACCAATTTATGCTCGGTTTATATAAAATCTTCTGGAGCACTTTCACCAAAGTGCTCTTACTTAGCAAGATAAAATATTCTCCATGTACCTACCAGTATTTTCTGTTTTTTAAAAATAATGATGGCATTGGTAGTACTTACATAAAATCTGGGGAAAATATATAGAAACTTTTAGTTTTTATTTCTATTTTGATTTGTTTTATATTTAAAATAAAGTAAATTAGGCAAACAATTTACAACAAATATAATATAATTGTCAACAATAACATTAAAATTATATTGAATTGAACAAAAATCACTACAAAAGTTAAGAGTTAGTAATGCAGTCACCATAAGTAATATCGAAAATATTTTATCTAAGGGTGTGGGACAAAAACTTGCACAAAACTTATTGTAAAATAACTTCATACAAAAAGAGTTTATCAATTTTGAAAAACTTGCGAATTTTGGTAAGACTCAGCATTGAGGAATAAAGTCAAGATTTTACACTTTAAGTTTTGAATAAATAGATGTTTACAAAAGTGTAAATTTAAAGGATACTGTTGATTATATTTAAGAATAAGTAAGTTTAAACTTTACAAACGCTATTTTGTTTGGAAAACTGTCGGATATTGATAATGAAACTATGAACTTCAATGAAGAAATGAAAAACCAGGCAATAGTATACATCGTAAACAATCCAACGTGTTTCAAATATAATTATCCAAGCTTCTATGTTAGAATTCCAGAAATCGTGTTAATTTATAAAAATATGAACATTTTGTGCTATTTTTTTGTAACGAAAGCATTTTACTTATAATCTAAATATACATAAATTTTATAAGTACACATATCTGCCATAGTTCCTGGGTATATGTGGTCTGATGTACCCGTTTGTGCTAAAGTAAAAAAATTTAAATATTTTAATACATATGTACAAGACAAATTAAATTTACTTACTTTCTGAATGGCCCAATACCCTACTAAACAAAATTTCCCGCGTATTTCGTATCTAAAAATAAATAAAATTGTTTAATTTAATTTACAAATATATATATATATATATATATATATATATATATATATATATATATATATATACGAATATTATACCTGTTAAGCTTGATTCACAACCACTTTGAAAAATTTCAATTTGGAAAATTTGAATTTGAAAAATTTGATAGCATTCGCAATACAAAATTTTAGCAGTATTCGCATTCACTTTCAATTAAAGAATTAAGAGGAAGTTTGGTTATATGTCAATGTCAATGTGCAACAATAGATACGGAAACAGACGAACAGGTAAATGCACAAATTTTATAGGTATTACATATAATTACTATTATTAATATTCTAATTTTAGTTACTATTTTTTAGCAGGACTAGTTGCAGAATGTATAGGGCTCCATTACCTTTTATTAAAAATTGAGCAAAAAAGATGAGAAGGCCTCGTAGGTAGTGCGTTCGCCTTATAAATAGAAAAAGAATAAATCAAGGGACATACGAAAATTTGATATAAGAAATGAGGTTGGGAGATAAGGAATTATTTTTTAACTATACTAGAATATTTTTAGAATGTTTTGATCAATTATTAACATATGTTGAACCGCATATTAAAAAAAACAGTCGTCGTCAGCCAATTTCAGAAGGCCTACGTCTTATAGAAACTATTCGGTAAATATAAATAAGGGTATAAATTTCTGCGGTTTATAAATACTTTCATTTTAGATTTTTAGTTACAGGAGATTCATACAAATCTTTAGCATATTCTTATACAATTGGAATATCAACAATTAGAGAAACTTGTCAAATTATATGGAATGTATTATGTCCTGTATTTTTAAAGCCTCACACTGAACAACAATGGGCACATATAGCTACAGAATTGAAAAAATTATGGAATTTACCCAATTGTGTGGGAAGTATAGACAGCAAACATGTTCGTATTCAAGCTCCAGCACATTCTGGATCAATGAGTTATAATTATAAAAAAAGAATACAGCGATGCTCAATATATTTTTACATAGATATCGGAGCGTATGAATCCCAAAGTGATGGAGGTATTTTAAGAGAATCATCTTTTAGGAAGAAACTTCTTAAACATGAACTTGATTTACCATCTGACAGGCCAATAGGTGAAACGAATATATCACTTCTATACTATTTCGTGGAAGATGAGGCGTTTCCACTTTAAAAAAAAATAATGAGATCTTATAATGGTACAAATCATGATAGCAAAAGAAAAATATTTAATTACAAATTATGGAGAGCTCGACGGTGCATTGAGAACACATTTTGCATATTAGTTAGTCGTTGGAGGATTTTTTTTTGCCACTGAGCACTTGCATGTAATAAAATGTAAAAATAAATTTTACAGGTCTGAAGATGACCTTTTTACCATTGACGAAATTATTAGTACCTATGAGGTTTATGGACGTCGCAGTATATCAAGAAATATAAATTGAATCGGAATAATTCCACCAGTTGAACCTGGGGATGATGACACCGATGAAGACTCTGATTTGTCAGACAATGAAGTATGAGGAAATTTAGATCATTTACCTGGAACAACATTGAGGTCTGTAGCACAAGTTGAAATAGTGGAATCAAAAGAACAACATTCTGAAGATAGTATAAGCTTTTTCTGATAGGTTAATAAAACGTTATTTAGATAAAAAATTTATAAAATTTTTAAAAAATCAGTACACTCCACGTCCAAGCGACTAACAAAAGCAAGGGTAACCAAAAAATCTTTCAGTACCAAAAAAATTTGGTCAAAAAATTTAAATAATACTTGGACTTTACCCGATGTAGAACCTTTACATAACCATCTACATTTGACTTTCTAAAAAATACTGTCAACACTGCTTTAGAATCCTTCAAGTGTTTCTTAACAACAGAACTTATGGAACACATTGCTGAGCAGACAAATTTGTACGCTGGTCAGAAAGGAAATCATAATATGAAATTGACATATGAAGAATTCAATACATTCTTCGGTATATTACTTTTATCGGGTTATCATTCTTTGCCAAGTAAATGGATGTTTTGGCAAGAAGATCCGGACTGCAAAATTAATATTGTATCAAACGCAATGTGCAGATGGAGGTTTTAGGAAATTTTACGATTTGTTCACTTGAACGACAATTCCAAAATAGATGACGATTCTTTATATAAACTTCGCCCACTTTTAGAATATATTAACAAATCTTTTAAAATTTTGCCGCCAAATAAAACATTATCAATAGACTGTTGGTTTTCTTGGAACAGTTATGTAATAAAGAATTTTAAGAAAATGGACCGAGGCACTACTGCTGTCGTAAGCAATGGAAATATGACTGCTATACGTTGGAACGATAATGCTGTAGTTACAGTGTTATCAAATTATGAATCAGCTGAACCTTTCAAGACTGCACAGCGGTTTAGTAGAGCTCAGAGAAAAAATATTGCAGTTAAAATGCCATACTCAATATCTGAGTACAATGCAAACATGGGGGTGTAGATCTCAATGATCAGTTTACGTCCCAATATAGATGTGGTATAAGAAACAAAAATGGTGGTGGTCTCTTTTCGCATGGTCTGTTGATGCACGTTGTGATCAAGGCTGTTTGTTGTTCAGGAAATTGGGACTTGACGTTTCATTGTTACAATATCGAAGACATATTGCGTTGAATTTATTTAGCACATATAGTATACCGAAAGCAAGACCTGGACCTACAATATCGTCATTGACATCAATAGATGACATTCGCTTGCATAGGATGGACCATATAATAGTAATAATCACTGTTCCACACATAAATAAAATATAGTATATTACTTCAAAAACTCTTGATTTATTCTTTGTCATAATATTTACATTATGTCCCATAATATAAATTATGCACATAAGTGCTCATTGGCAACTCAAGTTGCCACTCATTTTTGGAAAAAGTAAGAATAATATATTTTTTGCCATTTTTTTCTGATTTACTGACAGGTCAATAAAACGTTATTTAAATAAAAATTTAAAAAAATAGTTCTGAGCACTAATACTGTTGATAATATTATAAAAGCAACAGTTTGTTTACAAAACTACATTAAAGTAAAAGAAGATACAGGAGTGGAAGAAAGGAAATGATGTCTATCACAATATGCGGACATTGATTTAAATGAATCACATAATAATTCTGCTATTTCTTCTGTGTCTTAACGACTTGGATCGCGAAATGCATCTTTTAATGCCACTAAAATAAGAGATGCTCTTCGAGACTATGTTAATAGTCCTACTGTTGCTGTACCGTGGCAAAATAATATTTTAAGTATTTAAATTCTGTTCTACACAATTTTTTAAATATCGTATTAAAACAGTTTTTGTATTTAGTTTTTATTTTTGAAAAAAAAAATTATATGTAATTAGTTTGTAATTTTATTTTTATAAGAAAAATATAATACCAAAATACATGTCTTTCGTTTCATTGTACTTCCAGTATCATTACAGGTTTTAATTATTTATAAATAAAACCATCATCAGTCTTATACGGGTAACCAAAATAGTAATAGCTAAACAGTGCTATTGCCAAAATCAAATTTTATTTCTTTTTTAGGTCTGTTAGCAACTATGTCCATTATTTTTTTTTTATTACTAAAATTTGACATCGTTGAAAATTCCTGTTCATCAAAAATTCCAATTTATATTATTCACTTTCATCTGGTTCCGTATATTCAGTTAGTATATTACATATATTTATATTTGACGACGTTCTATTAAATTTAAATAAAAGTAATTTAAACTTGTGGTATATATTTACTTCCTTGGAGCGTAACAGTCGTCTAGAAATCTTAGATTTTCCATCATGTACCATTGATCTCTATCTGAAGATGGAGCCCCACTTTTTGTTTCAGCTTCAATCTTCTGTTTCTCCTTTCTGTATTCCTCTCTCAAACTTTTAAAAATGTTTTTTGCTAATTCATCTTCAAATAAATAGATTATTTATCTACATACAAGTAGGTACATAAAATAATTAAATATATAGGTATACATACTTGTGATTTTTAATTGAAAGACAAGTGATTTCCATCACAATTCTTTTTTATTTTTAATGCGGTTGTCCACTAATCTTTTATCCCACAAGTAATTATATTTTGTGGAAATTAAACAGTTTATGTAAAACCAAGACCAACTAGCTTAAACAAGGACTGATATAGTAATTTCATTTTCAAGTTTGAAGCTTGCAAACATGAAAATTTACTCATTCAAATTGATTGTGAATGCTTGTACAGATATCCCATATACAAACTTGAAATTTTCGAAAGTGAAAGTGGTTGTGAATGATACAAGGTGGCGCAAAAGTAATCACCCTATTGAAACATGCTATAATTTTTGCAAATAGCGGCAAATGTCAAATCTGCTTTGACATTTGTGAAGTAAACAAATGCAAAATACATGTCCATAAAACATGAATCGCTATATTCCTCAAAAACGCGGTTTAATTACTTCGATTTTTTCACAGAATAATTCGTCGTTCGTGTTGGCGCAGCGTGAATTTACGCGCAGATTTCTCGGTCGCCTGCCACCGACTGGGCAAACACTGCGGCGTTCAGTCGCTCGCCTAGAAGAATATGGTACAACACGAGATGCTGCCAGGTCTGGCCGGCCCCGGAGGAGCCGTTCTGCTCAGAATATCGCGGCTGTGGCTGAAGACGACTACTGTGGACGGCGAGCGCTACAGAGCCATGCTCAACGACTTTCTTCTTCCTCAATTGCATGAATTTGAACTGGAGAACATGTGGTTCTAACAGGATGGAGCAACGGCGCATACTGCACGAGCCACAACGGAAATTCTGAGGGCTACATTTCCGGGTCGCCTAATCTCTCGTTTTGGTGATTTGCACTGGCCGCCAAGGTCGTCCGATTTAACCGTTCCAAACTTCTTTTTGTGGGGTTTCTTTAAGTCACGAGTCTATGTCAACAAGCCTGAGACTTTTCAAGCCCTCAAAGAGAATTTCCGTCAAGAATGCGAGAACCTATCGCCGGAAGTACTGGCAAGAGTAATGGAAAATGCTATAAATCGGGCCCGTATGATCATCCATTCTGGCGGCGGCCAATTGGCCGATATCATTTTCTCGACTTAATAGGAAAAAAATTAAGACATCAACTAAACATAATCAAAAAAGCAGAACCAAAGTTTTTCATTCATTAAAAATATTGCAGCCAAAGAACATCGGGTGACAACTTTTGCGCCATCCAGTACTTCACTAAACGATTGTGGCCTGCTTCTGTGTCGGAGACTAACTCGTATAATATTCTTATTATAAGTGTATTCAATTTCGTACACATTCGCCATGTTGAAGTCACAATGACAATTCTGTACAAGGATTGATATCCGCGAGAGCCACATCCAAGAGATGGCAGCACTACGAATTGACTTATAGGGAAAACGTTGTATTTTGCATTAGTGCTAATGTTATTTTGTCGCTTTCGTTTGAGGGTATTTTGTTATTTTTAATTAAGTACGAATATGTTTATTTTAATATCTGACATATATATTTATTTAAATGGTGCTGTGCGGCCGATGATCGAGGGAGAAGCTGTATATAAAGGCAAAATAAGATTTAAATTTGAGGTTATCTGCAAGGAAACAACGTATTTAATTATTTCTAGCTGGACATATTATCCTATTTGGCTATAAGACGGATAAAGAAAATAATATAGAAATAAATGAGCTGTGTATGCAAACATCTAATTTAAAAGGAGCACCACACACAATTGCTATTTTATTAAACACAAATGTCAATTTATGGAAATGTGTGTGCAGTTGTAAAGCAGGTCAGGGAGAGAAATGCAAACATATCGTTGCTTTATTATTGTATTTAGAAAGCTTATTGTATATTGCTTTATTGAAGACAACTACATGTATTATTTTTTCCTTCAGACATGACATAGAAGAATTGAGCTGTACTGATACGGAACAACTTTGGGGTGGTGTAACTCAAAAATCAGTACCTAATTATTCGAAACCAACGAAAGCCAATGATTTTTGTCATCCGCAAAATAAAAAGAAACGTCAAATTAATGAACCTGAAAGTAATGAAATAAAAAAAAAATGTTTTGAATACCCTAATAACGCGTAAGTATAAAAGAAAGTAGTTATATATACAAAATATTGATTTATAACCAGATTCTTTATATTTTTTTATATATTGAACTGTTTTAATTCATAAATCATTGGAATAAATGTGTAATTGAAGTATGGTGTGTTTATTATTATAATTGTGCATGGTAAGCAATTTCAAAATAACATTTGCAAATTTAGAATTTATTATATATAGTATGTTCCATAAATATTGCTGTGGTGAAAGCCTGAAGAATATGTAAGTTAAGAAACTATTTTATTTAGTTATACTATTTATTCGTTTACTTTCGTTATTTACTAAAACTATAGAATAATTATTTTATAAGCACTAACACAATTTTTAACATCAACCAATTGCTTCTGTAGGTCAAAAGGTTGCATCCTTATATTTATAATAACAATTTCTTGACTTGTTTATCTATTACTGCAGGGCTTCCGGATTCAAAATAAAATTGACATCGCTGAAACTGGAATTGAAAATTATCAGATAGATAATAACTATTTATCAATTGATGAATTAAATAGCCATTTAATAACTTTTAACAGTATTTTATTCCATGTCGAATCATCTGTTACAAATTTAGAAAAAAACTGAATTTTATTTAAATAATGTTCAGGTGAATTTAGCAGAAGCCAATATAATTTATTCCAAAACTTTAAAATAAGAATGTCAGGAATGGAAATTAGCCCGAAAAATTCGAATTGCAGGATCCATTTGCTATTCTCTGTTTACGTATGCATTTAATAAAATGCCCAATTGGGATAAAAAAAATTAATTCAATATATAATTCCACATTTACTGGAAATTTTAATACTCGGTACGGTTGTATAACCGAATCTTTTGCAAGAGCCTGCTACGAAAGCACCACCTCTAATAAAATTAAATTATGCGGTTTTTGCATAAACCCATCTGTTCCTTGGCTGGGATATAGTCCGGACGGAATTGTGGAAGATAATAGAAATAAAATTTCCTGTATTAGGGAAGGAAAATACCATTACAGATGTTTTACCAACTTAAAATTATTTAAAATTTCATGGTGGATATGTTGAATTGAAAGAAAGGCACCATTATTATGCTCAAATTCAATTAAAAATGTGCATTTTGAATTTAAAACAGTGTTTTTTTTGTTTTATATTCTTCCTTTGACGATACTTGTTTTGTAATAAATGTAGACTTTAATCACACGTATACACATGAATGAATTTTTTCTTTGAAGGCTATTTATTTTAACCAAATATTTCCTAGATTGGTAGAATGTTTCACTTTACTTTTACAGTTTTTTCTTTTTATTATTTTATATCAAAGTGATATTTGTTTTGTTGCAGAATGCATATTTTTTTTTTATATATATTATGTATTTATTTTATTGTTTTCGTGTCATGGTGATACTTGTTTTGTTATAAAATATATGTATATATCTGATATTTATTTATTATATAAATATACAAAATGAAAATTATAATATATTATATTTATTTATACCTAAATTCCTTAACTTAACAAACTTAAAATTTACTATCCGACAAAATAGGTGACGATAAATTTACAATCCCACAAATTATAGTCATAATGTCGTCAATATACGGTACCAAAGAAAATTCTAACTTATTGTTAAAGATTTTAAATTTTTTTATTCGTTGTATTGCACGCTCTACGTGCACCCTTGCGCGTGCAATGTCTGCTGTAAGGGTCGCTTCCAATTTTGAAAATTGTTTTTTGTTTCTTAGAAATGGTGGATGAATTAATTTAATGTCATATTTTAAGCATTCTTGCTCAATTAAAATTCCTTTATCCACCATAACAGCATCTCTATAAGCTTCTAAATTCTCCAAAAAAATTTCATTTGCGACAAAGGCTTTATCTGACACTCTACCGCCATAGGCAGAGCTTTTAAAACAAATCATTCCTGCGGGTGTAACACCTATTAAAAATTTTAAAGTGTGTCTTTTTTTATAATGAGAATATTTTTTTATTCGGCAAGTTAAACAATTTGATCTTTGAATATCTATTTCTGTGTAATCTAAAATAACTAACATTTTTAAAATTTTCAAAACATTTTGGTATATTAACCATATGTTGTTCTCTGTCTGGTAAAATAATTACGTTTAAAATTTAAAATAAATGCTAATGATTCTACAGTTTTATAAAAATATCTATGGACATTAGTATTGGGTATATTAAAGATGGTGGCTATTACTTTAAACAAAGCATCAATTTTTCTCTAATTAAAATTTTAAGAGATATTTAAAGAATTCGAAACTTTATCAAGACATAATTCTAATGAAATGAATATATCTTTTGTTACACCCGTGAAAGATAAGAAGTTGTCTAGCATAAAACCATTGTCAACATTTGAGATCTTCACATTAACACCTATATCTACTTGACATTGCTTGTCTAAAAAGGAAGCTCTACTACTTTCAGCTACATGTACATCTTCGTTTTGATAGACATCTTCATTTTGAAAGTCTTCTTCCTGCGGTGGCTCAATTTCTTCTATTTGCTCCGTTTCTTCTTCTTCTTCTCTATAAACAATTTAAAATAAATATATAGATATATAATGTTCAACGATAATAATTATTACTTACACATAACGTCTCTTTACTTTTCGTCTTAGTACAGGGGTCCTGTCAAATTTCCGTTGTGGTAATTTTTGGCTTGGTACAGCATTTCTTTTTAAAATTTTTCTTTTAATAACTACAAAACCAATCTAATAATGTTTTGAAGAATATATTTTTATAAATACTTACATGGAACATAATCAGTTGATACAAAATGTTCTGAGCAAACGTTCATGAACTGTGTTACGTCGTTTCCAATTTTCAGAGTGATTTTCCACTTCTTTTTATTATTTCACTTTTTGGAAAATAGTGCATAGATATATCAGCACTTGTGTAATTATTGCACTGCGGTACAGAGCAATATCGTTTAGATTTGCTGGTCATTTTTGCTTGTAACTTACTTAATAACCTTATGCAACTGACAACGTTTTCTACGACTCATATGTTTTATTTTGCCACCAGATGTCAGCCACTTTGTTGGCTCTTACCATACGCTGCGCAAAAAAATCACGGTTAGTATTAGAGATATTCCAATCAGAGTTTGGCCGATGTGTCGCCATTTTTTCTCTGGCTGGAAAATTTAAATTTGACATTTCGATAACACGCATAAATGCGAAATATTTTTTATGAATATTTCATTTGAAAATTGTTGAGTAGTTTTTGTAATATATTAATAACATAATGTAGTCTGTAATAAGATCGATATATGTAAAATTAGAACAAAAATACATTGAAATTTAAAATAAAAATGTTAGTTTACAAGTTATAACGACATATAACATATATTATATAGATTAGACATGCTTTAGAATATTGGAAATGATGCTATGAAAATTTTGATTAGTAAATATTACATTTGGAGGATTATGGATATGGCTGGATTTAGTGAAAAAAAATACAAGTCCATTGGAAAAAAGGCAATAATTTCTCATCCTTTAAATTTTAATGCTGCTTGCCTACTGATGAAGGGTTAAATGGAAACTGATTTCATCTTTGAGTGCTGTTACCTGGAAATGAAATGTAATTATTAATTTTCTGGTTGTAAATTAAATATTATCTGCTTCGATAAACTTATTATCATTATTTACATGTGTCATTATTTAACGAATTATATTAAATCTAAATATATAGTTTTTCTTCTAAAAACGCCGAAAATACATACAATATTTACATTAATTTTAAAAGAACAATATGTTAGTCAACAAATGTTGCCAGTAATTTGAGAAACGACATTATTTTATCAAGTGGTGCATTGCTACGGTTTTGCTACTAAAAGTTGCGCTTGGATTAAGAGAAGTACTAGAACTAATTCTTAATCGAAAAATAATGAACCTTTTAGATATGTTATTTTTTAAATTGTGACAATTTGGAATAGTAAGTGGTATCTGCCTAACTTTTTTAATCAATACATCTTTTTGATTAATGTTCTCATTAAAAACTGCTGTTGGTGTAATATATAATTTACACAGTTGTTTCATCTGAACAAAATAACTGAACGTTTGTTACGTAAAATAAAATATTGCTATGAAAACTTCTATTGTTAGTTATTTGACTAAAGTTAAGAGCTTTTTCTGTTTTTGAACCTACTGCATCAATGCAGATTCTGCAATGTTTATGATTTTTCATTATACTAGAAACAATGTAACCAGCTGTATTGCAGTGGACAAACAGTTCTGTTCTGTTCAAAGTAAAATTGACTGCTTCAGTCAAATCAGGCAATTCTGTATCACAATTTTTTTCTCATTTGTAGCTGCTACATTACGTAAAATTGAAAAAGAATCAGACAAATGATCGCGATCATCGTAACGGTAGTTGCTGGAAGAAACATTTTTCATAAATTGACCAACTGTGACTAACTTTAAACAATATTTTAGTTGAAAGCATTCAGAGCACTATTTTTACTTCTAATCACAGAAAATAAATTTTCTATGCAGTCTTGAGTTAAAAGGCCCAAGCAGTCAAATTTATAGTTACAGTTATCTAATTATTTCCGTAATATATCAAGAGATGATTTTGTTGTTATCATAATGCCTCTTTGAAATGGTTTGAAGTCTCCTATTTGTCCAACTTTCATATTCTGCATCAGATTTATAATATCAAAAAGCAATTTTTGGACTTTGGAATACTTCTCCGGATTAAGGTTGCTCAAAGCCAATTTTGTATTTCGACCATTAACAATTTTCAACCAGTTTGCGATAGTTTTTACGAACCAAGCTGTTGGGAGGAATTCTTTTTTATCCTTTTCTTCTGCTAATAAACTTAATGCCGTACTTACTTCATTGCTTAAAACATGAGTGGCTGAACTGAGGCACATTTTTTGAAAATGATTTTTGGATTACAAAAGTTCAAAACGCAATTTGGGTCAGGGCTTTCGTCTTCTTTAAAAATTTCTTCGAAATGTTTCGAACTGACAATGTTTGTTAACAAATTATTTTCCTTAACAATCTTATCTGGAATAATGAAAATATTATTGTTAAGAGGGCTCGATCACGCAAGTTAGCCACCGTAGGCGCGTGTAGTAGTTGGATGGGTGACCATTAGCGAAACACAGCGTAGATCTGTAGCCCTAACACCTTTACGAGCGAGTCGGGGCGGCATATGACCTTAGATGTTGAGACCGCTTAGCCACAATAAAAAAAATATTGTTAAGAAGTCCTTCTTCTAAGTTTTTAAAAGCATAGCTGTGACGAAGCAATGTCACAAACTGAAATAAAAACTACACAAGTCACCGTGGTGTAGTGAATACGTGCTCGGTCTGGCAATACGAAGATTGCGCGTTCAAGTCCACTGGGCGGCAATCGGGTTTTTTTTATTTTTTCATCGTATCTCAGCAGAGTCAAGAGTAACGGTGCTTATCTCACGCGCACACTCCCACCACAAATCACGCGCAATCTCTCCCACCGTGACGAGCGGAGATAAAAGCAAGGGCACAGCACTAAAACGGCAGTAAGCTGGAAACAGTCAGACCGAGGTTCTCCCGGACTAACTGTGACCAGTGCCTTGCGACCAGTGCCTTCCGACCAGCGTAGTGTCTTTCGACCAGCGAGCAGAAATTCGTGGTGAGTTTACCGTTTTGTCTCTGTCTCTGCCGTGGCTTTCCCGGCGAGTACTGAGTATCCGTACCGTTACCGTTTTCCCCGGTCTCTGTCTCTGCCGTGGTTTTCCCGGCGAGTACTGAGTATCCGTACCGTTACCATTTTCCCCGGTCCTTGTCTCTGCCGTGGTTTTCCCGGCGAGTGCTGAATATCCGTACCGTTACCGTTTTCTCCGGTCTGTCTCTGTCGTGGTTTTCCTGGCGAGTACAGAGTATCCGTACCGTTACCATTACCAAGAGGCCCGTCCCGTTTAGTGTAGACTTCGGAACCGTTAAAAACTCGAATCGGTAAAATTACCGGTTCGGAACTTTTTCATCCTCAGCCAGTGAGGACTTTATTGCGACTATTCCCGCTTGTTTTCCGTTAACCGCTACCTCGTTTTCGGTATACCGGTTCATTTATACGCACCGATTTGTAGCATAGACATTAGCCGTGGTATCCCTGGCAAGCGTAGACTTTAGAACCGTTAAAAACTCGAACCGGTAAAATTACCGGTTCGGCACTTTTTCATTCTCAGCTCGTGAGGACTTTATTGCGAATATTCCCGCTTGTTTTCCGTTAACCGCTACCTCGTTTTCGGTATACCAGTTCATTTATACGCACCGATTTGTAGCCGGAGCAATTTACACCACTACAGCCTCCTCATAACTACCCCCACCAGATGATTCCCGCTCTACCGGTTGCGGAGAGCGATCCCGGGGAAGATAACCGCCCGTTCGTGGAGATATGGGCAAAGGGGCACCGCATCCGAGCATTGGTCGACACGGGGGCCATGTACTCCTACCTGAACCAGGCCACTGCCGACAGACTGACCGACCGACATTCCACCGTCGTGGCGGCCCAACACAACCATGTTCGACTGGCAGACGGTACGACGTCCATAGTGGGAGGTGCGCTGCAGGTAGGTTGTGCCATTGGGGGAGTCTGGCGACCAGTGGTACTGCACTGCTTGCCTAACTTAACCCACCCAATTATCCTGGGCATGGACGTTATCACAACCTTCCACATGGTGATTGACCCGGCCACCAGACGGGTGACGGTAGGGAGACCCATCCAAGGAGGCACTATATGTGCGATCCAGGCCGGCGAAGATGACAGGTCGCAACTGGACCTTTTTCTGAACCGGGAACTCCAAAAATTTGAGGGCATAACCGGCGTGACTCCGCTCGCCCAGCATACGATTAAATTAACCGACAAGACCCCCCTGAAACAACGCTATGCTCCACGAAACCCGAGGATGCAACAGATTATCGACGACGAAGTAGAACAGTTGCTCCGGGACGGGATTATTGAAAAATCCGAAAGTCCATGGAGCTCCCCGGCGGTGATCGTAAGGAAGAAGGACTGACGGCCGCGATTTTGTAAAGATTTTCGGCAACTGAATAAAGTCAGCGAAAAAGATGCTTACCCGCTGCCTTTCATTTCAGCTATTCTCGATAAACTGCGGCCGGCCAAATATTTTTCAACAATTGACCTGAAGAACGGCTACTGGCAGGTTGCATTGACCCCGGGAAAGTAAGCCACTTACCGCATTCACTGTACCCGGAAAAGGGCTGTACCAGTTCCGGGTTATGCCCTTCGGTCTGCACGCCGCGCCGGCCACGTTTCAGCGCCTCCTCGATAGGGTCATCGGACCAAAAATAGAACCGTTCGCCTTCGCCTACTTAGACGACATAGTCGTCGTCAGCGAAACGATGGAGGAACACATAAAGCATTTGGAAGTGGTCTTTCGTCGCCTGCGAGAAGCGAATCTCCGTATCAATCCCGAGAAGTGCCAATTCGGAGCAAAAGAAATTAAATATCTCGGGCACGTTGTGACCGAATATGGCCTGAGAACTGATCCAGACAAAGTGCTCGCCATCACGCAGATGCCCACACCAACAACCGTCAAAGAGGTGCGCCGCTTGCTGGTAGCAGCATCATGGTACCGGCGATTTGTTCCCAACTTCGCTCAGAAGACGGCGCCGCTGACCGAACTGCTAATGGGGGCCAGCCCAGGAAAACGCGTATCAAGAACTCAAGGTAATCCTCACTTCAACACCCGTGTTAAGCTGCCCGAACTTCGAGGAACCGTTTATTCTCCAGACGGACGCATCGGATCAGGGGATCGGCGCAGCCCTTGTACAAGGAAGCCTCGAAGAACCACAGGCAATTGCCTACATTAGCAGGTCGCTCTCGGCGGGGGAAAAGAACTACTCCGTCATCGAGAAGGAGTGCCTGGCCACAGTATGGGCGGTCAAGAAGTTAAGGGGGTATCTGGAAGGGTATCACTTCACCATCGTCACTGACCACCAGGCGTTGAAGTGGTTAGGCAGTTTGAGAGAGCCATCTGGGAGGTTGGCCCGGTGGGCGGTGACGTTACAACAGTACGACTTCGACACCGTCTACCGGAAGGGTACTCTAAACCACATGGCTGATATGTTGAGTCGCACTCCGTTACCCGCCATCGCCGCCGTTACCGAATCGTGTGCATGGTACAAGTGCATGACCCAGGCGGTGCAAGACCACCCAACGCAGTATCCAGAGTACCGACTAATTCGGGGGAAATTATATCGCCACTTCTGGGATCCCGCCGACCTAACCGAAGTAGATCCTGACCGGCAATGGAAGCTCTGTGTCCCAAAGGAACAGAGACATCAGGTACTACAAAACAACCATGACCGACCGGAAGCCGGACATATGGGGATAGCCAAAACCATCGCGCGGCTCGCCCTACACTTCTACTGGCCTGGGATGTTCCGGGATGCGACCCAATACGTCCGTCGCTGCATTGGCTGCCAAAGATATAAGGCAGACCAGCGAGGGGCGGCTGGAAAGATGGGTCCACCGAAAATCGGACAGCCCTGGGAAACCGTTTCCATGGACATCATGGGTCCACTGCCCCGAACCGCCAAGGGTTACGAGTACCTGATCTGCTTCCAAGACCGGATGACTAAATGGGTGGAAAGTCGACCCATCCGGAAGGCGAATGCGCCAACCATAGCGCAAGCAATCCGAGAGCTGATAAAATGCCGGTATGGATGCCCGCGGGTACTGATATCGGACAATGGGACTGAATTCGACAACCGCACTATAAAGAAGATGCTCGCCGAATACCAGATACATCACCTTCTAACACCCCCGTACACACCGCAAGCCAACCCCGTAGAGCGGGTTAACCGAATTTTGAAACCCATGCTGGCACAGTTCTGCGGAGAGCAACACCGGACGTGGGACCGCTATATCCCGGAGTTCATGATGGCTATTAATAGTAGCCGTCACAGCTCGACGGGGTACTCTCCGGCATACCTCAACTTCGGACGGGAGTTAGCACTACCAACAAACGACGAAACGGAAGTCCCCGCCGATAATCGAGATGGAGGCCAAATATCCGAGGAACACCTGGCACGAATGCAAGCCCTAAAAGACGCTCAGGAGCTAGCCCGGATTAACATCGCACGGGCAGCGACCCAACAGGCCCACCACTATAACCTGCGCAAACGTGAGCACACCTATTACCCGGGCGATAAAGTGATGCGTCCAGAACACCCACTTTCATCAAAGGAGTGGCGGCTAAGCTAGCACAGAAATACTCGGGACCGTGGACGGTACACAAACGCGTATCCCCTTACGTATACAACCTTCGCGGCGACCTCGGAAAGATGCTTACTCGAATCCATATAAAAGACCTTTACAGATAAAGACGCCACCGAACCGGTTCCAACCGTAGAAGCCCTCACGGCCGAGGCTGGGGCCACCAGCCCAACACCTTCGCAGCCAGGCACCTCCGGGCCCGTCACGATACAGTCGGAGGATTCAACCGGTTGGATCTCCACTGAAGTACGCCCGCCGACCCGGCCCGCGTTCTCTGGGGGCACGCCCAAGGAAGCCCTCACCCAAGAAACCGCCAACGCCCAAGAGCGAGCCAGCGAACTCCCCCACACGAGAGCAGATTCTCCAGGAGGCCCTCCTACAACGTTACGGGCCAAATCCGGTGGAAGGCAGCCCCGGGTTCTACCTGCGCCTGGACACCTCCCCCAGCCTATCGGCGACGCCTCTGTACCCTCGTACTCCCCGAACCCCGCAACGAGGAACACCGGTGGCGCGAAGGAACCGCACAGACAGTCCGGGCTTCTATTTCCAGCTGGATACCGCGCCTCTGCCGCGGACACCTCGCACGCCGAAGAATGACGCAACGGGCCTGAAAACCGCACGCCCGTCCATGTCACTGGAGGACATGCAGGCGGAGTTGCTCGAGGTCCTCCACGCTTTGTCTCCGTCGCCAACCCCCCGGATCGACCAGCCAAGATCCCCGAACCTACTGTGTCACTGGAGCCCGACGCCCGCCATGCTGACCCCCCTCCCGATGACACCACGAGCCCCTGGCACGCCCGGCGACTACATGCGGCTGGACGCATCTCCGTTGCCGCGCCTGACGCCCCCTGCAGACGTCACGCCAGCACCACCCCCTCCAGCGCCGATATCCAGAGCCCCCCAGAATCGTTTCGTGAGCCTCGTCGAAGGCATCCGACCCCTAGCGCCGAAAACACCCGTGGCCGAACGACCTCCCCCCACTCGGCCCACACTCCCACCGCCTAGCAACCAACCGCCGCCCCGCCGCGTTCGCTGCCTGGTACCCCGACCAGGAGGAGGGGTTATGTGGAAGACATTTATAAACCCCGAAGGTAAAAGGTCCCCCAGGAGACGCCGGCGAGGGAAAAAGAACTGATTTTATATTAGATTAAGTTTTGTATTGTATTGGGTTCATGTATGTTATGTATATTTTCTTGTATGTTGTATGTGTATTTTTCATCAGGGTATATCGGGAAGAACTGGTATTTTTTTTTCCTCTGTTTTTTTTTGGTAAAGTAAGAGGGGGGTGTGACGAAGCAATGTCACAAACTGAAATAAAAACTACACAAGTCACCGTGGTGTAGTGGATACGTGCTCGGTCTGGCAATACGAAGATTGCGCGTTCAAGTCCACTGGGCGGCAATCGTTTTTTTTTATTTTTTCATCGTATCTCAGCAGAGTCAAGAGTAATGGTGCTTATCTCACGCGCACACTCCCACCACAAATCACGCGCAATCTCTCCCACCGTGACGAGCGGAGATAAAAGCAAGGGCACAGCACTCAAACGGCAGTAAGCTGGAAACAGTCAGACCGAGGTTCTCCCGGACTAACTGTGACCAGTGCCTTCCGACCAGCGTAGTTAACCGCTACCTCGTTTTCGGTATACCGGTTCATTTATACGCACCGATTTGTAGCATAGACGTTAGTCGTGGTATCCCTGGCAAGCGTAGACTTTAGAACCGTTAAAAACTCGAACCGGTAATTTTACCGGTTCGGAACTTTTTCATCCTCAGCCCGTGAGGGCTTTATTGCAACTATTCCCGCTTGTTTTCCGTTAACCGCTACCTCGTTTTCGGTATACCAGTTCATTTATACGCACCGATTTGTAGCATAAACGTTAGCCGTGGTATCCCTGGCAAGCGTAGACTTCAGAACCGTTAAAAACTCGAACCGGTAAAATTACCGTCCCCTACAACGCTTCGTCACCAGCACATCGACTAGCCACTAAAAACACCTAAACCTGTATCGCTGCAGCCAGGAATAAACCACAGTGAATTTACCCTGCGTGTTTTATTTTACAAAACGACCCTACCCTTCTTCACTGAGTTATCTAGGCACCCTAGGACCTCCAACGTGGATCAGCCGTACCGAAAGGCGCCCGAGCAACACCGATACCGCCGATACATCCATGAGGTCGACGCGAAGGCAGACGTAACATAGCATGTATCGTGAAAAATAAAGTCTTGTGTCTTTGTTTAACGGATGAGGACAAGATGATTCAACCGAGCTGTATCGCGAGGCATTTATTTTAAATTTCTTCTACATTGCCTGATTTACTGCTCCCACGTCTGAAACTACAGCCTTTACTTTCAATCTAATATTTTCGGCTTTAAACGTATTTTTATTATTAAATCCGCTAAGAGGAAGCCGGTAACTTTGTCACCGGTAAAAAAAATATGCCACAGTTTCTTTCCACTGATTTTCAATCCCTGCAAGCATAAATATTAAACCATGAGTCGCAAGTCCATTGTGTTCAGGTAATGTGTCATTTCTGACCACAAAACCAGTACCATTATCATAAACAACACCAGATTTAATAGATAATTCGTCCAGAACGATAATACAATCTTTGTCGATTTCTTTTAAAAAGGTAGCAACTTTTATTTTTAGAAAACCGAAAATATCTTCCAAAATACAACTTCAAAATTTAAATTTTCAATATTTTTCCTTAAAGTTCGCTGGTAAAGGTTGTCCTTGTTTTAAAAGCTCTTCGTATCCATTGCGCCCACATGCAAATTTTAACTTCTATGCCTTTACCAATGTTGAATCGCTCCATTTCGGAATCTTTTTATAAGTCCCAGCTAATTCTTTTGTAAATTTGAAAACATACTAACTTCGTTTTGCATACGTTTTAGTTGCTTCTTCAGCAACTGTTTCTGTTGTTGAATTTTTCACTCGCCTGCAAAGTTTGCAGTATCTCTTCTGAGATAGATGTTGTTGTTCCAACCTTTCAAATTTTCATCACTCGCCGAATCGTCATCTTCATTTTTTTTATTCTCATTAGGTTTTTTGAAAGTTTATTCCCCAATCTTTTCCGTTTTTCAACTAAAATCGAGTGTCGAAATTTTTGACGGTCACAATTTCATTTTCAACATTTACATCAATTTTTGTAACGTTTAACGAGTCTTTCTGATCTATTGACACAGTAGATTTTTTTCTGTTTTGCAAGATTGTTTGATTCTGCTACCATGGATATACTTTTCTGTCGACCTGAATACACAGTTAAACATTATATTTTTATTTATTTGTTCTACATAAACTGATTATACCCTCTAGAAAATAGTACAAATATATACATATAAAACGAAAACTAATCAAATACAATGTTTTTGCAAAATTTGTCAGTGATGCAATATATGTACGTGAAAGTAATTATTTACAGTTTTTATTTCTGTTGATTATTATACTTCTCCTTAATATTGGAATTGGAATGACGTGTATTTTTGACATAATACTGGTAACATTTTCCGCTTCTCTCTAAGCAAAAATTATTGGCTGAGCATTTTGCTTTAGTTTTTTTGTATAGTATTTGCGTGGCCTTGCCCACATGTCTTGCTCGACATGGATCTAATGGATAAAGAATTATTACAATATTTTATAATTGTATTAAAAAGTTTTTACTTCCCATACAAATGATTTAGCATTAGATTCCCAGTTAGATCTATTTATATTTTGGATCCATTTTTTCCTCCATTCTTTATCTTTTGGAATCGAATTCAATTTCTTTCCCTGTCCAGAAGAAACGTAACACCCAGTTGCTGCACATGTCGGCATTTTAATGTTACGTCGAATAATAAATACAAAATAATAAATAAAAAGATTATTATTTAATTGAGTAAGAATACTTTATATCCACAATATTAATGTCAAAAAATAATTTAATAATGCAGCTGTTAAATTTCAAGAGTACTTGATAAAATTGTATAAATACAATTAATTTTATAATATACTTACCTTTTTGCAATTAATTTAGTCGTCATTAAGAAATAACATCTAAATTACACAAAATCGTGTTCGTGCGTTTTTTTAAACTGACAGTTGTAAAGATTAATGGCGCAGCCATTCCGAAACTGACGTACATTTTTAACGACATCGGCCAAACTGTGAATGGAGTATCTCTAGTTAGTATAAGCTACTAGCGCTGTGGCAGCTGCTGTGAGAAATCGCTGCACACAGCGGTGCGCTGGACGCGTGACGATTGTAAGCGCTAAGCCGCTGTGATCACTGTGAGCCCGCTGAACACGCATTGATGATGGTAGTTTTGCACTACATCTAGCAATAACAAATAATTTTATAGTTAAACACACAGTAATGCCATATCGAAAACACTTTAGACTACTCGAAACTCTGTCGATATTTAATCTTGTACCTTCTTATAATTTTTGAGTTAAATTGCTAAATACATCTCTTTGTATGTTAAATTTAAAAACATAACCAATCAGAGTGAAGCAGATTCACAGAAGAAGGGTGACTGCTACACGAGGCGTGCAATGGGCCATCTAGGTGGAACTAAATTTTAATAAATTTTGTTATTTTTAATCCCTAATAACTACTTTATAAATAAATAAACTTGCATTATGAATAGAAAATGCAAATTTTGAACTTCAATTATTTAATAATTATATAGGGTAAAGTGGGGTAAGTCACCTTTCGGATTTTTTTTATTTATCTTTCTTGTACATATTTGATTTCTTCCTTACCGACACCATGTACAGTTTTCTTTACAGGGCCCCGTGTTTCTCTTAGCAGCATGCACCTGTCGTACCTGTGTATCAAAATTGCTTCTGTATTAAACAAACAGCGATTTTATCAATAAAAATGTAAATATTGTAACGTTTTATTTATTTAGGTGAAGTGTAAAATGGATGAAAACACTAATATTTATATAACTAAGTTTAATTAAAGAAATATGAATTATAAAGAATAAATAAAAATAACTAACACTAAGAATTAACAAATATAAACACTAATTTAAGAACTAATTATTATTACTAAAGACTTAAACACTAAGATAATTTATTTAAACAATTAAAACTACGCAATATTTATTTCAACACTATTTATATCACCGTCTATTTATTTATATCACCATCTGTACACTACACGTATTAACACAAGACTGTCCTCCCGATCTTTTGCTTGGGGTATTTATATTAAAACGCTGCATTCTGGAATATTCTTTGACCTTTTAATTTCTCGAATATTCGCCGACCCCGATCAGAACAATGGGGAGCGAATGAACGTGTTCTGACCTGTTTGCTAGCGGTCGCCGCCCGCGCCGCGACCCTGGGTTCGCTACAATATTGTTTTGTTTAATATATGAAACTAGATTTGGACATCTGCATCTGAATTTGCATCCGCATTTATTAATACGGATGTTCTTGCGGATGCGGATACAGTGCAGGTCGCGACAAGGAAGAATTGGGCAGGGGTGGCGAGTGGCGCGTGCCAATTGAGCAATACGAGCGAAGATTCCAGTGATAAGATCCGACGCGTTTATTAATGTTTATCATTTGTTTCTCGTAACTCAATCGTAATGTGTTTAGTTGCGCTTATGGTATAAACATGAACATTAAGTGTGTTAAGCGAGTTCGCTACATTGCCCCCTCCTTAAGACTGTTTCGTCCCGGAACAGTTCGTTATGACGAAATCTGTATGCATCACCCTTGGTGTATCTGGAAGTCTTGAAGAAGTAACAGTCGACGGTCCGTTTGAGCTCTTCTTGGCCGGTAGAGTTGAAACTGCAGACTAGAATTTCCACTCCGGTAAAGCGGAAGACTGTTCTAACATGCTTCTAACAATCCTCCAATCCAAACCATCTAGTCCACAGCCTATCTTCGGTACTGCCAGTTTCATGATGTCGTTTTCCAACAGATGGTCCTTCATGTCGCACAGCGAGTCCCATAAATTGCGGTATGACGGCTTCTGATGTGAGTATTGTTTCGTAACGAGATAGTAAATGTACCGCTTGTGTTCTACGTTATCATCCTTCAGTTGTAGCGTTTTCCCGACAGTTGGACGTTGGTTAGCCAGTTCTTGTACTCGTCCAAATTTTCTTTTAAAAACTGAAGCGATGCCGCGGGACATTTTAATGTCTTTCGCTACACAGTGAGCGAGGGAATATTCTGGGGACACGGTGAACAGATCTCGTTGTTCTTCTCGTGTCACGCCATACCGTACTTTGTGACCAGTGGAATGGCTTTCCATAAAGTCATCATATGTGGGTTCCTCAGCTACAACCCGGCGAACCGTCGCTCCACAATGATCGTCAAAATTATCACCAGCGAAAGGGGCTAACCGATTGAAGTGGACTACTCTCGGCTTTCCATTAGGTGTTTTCCTAATTCTGTAGACCACATCATTTATTCTCTTTACGATCTCGTAGGGACCTTCCCAATTCTTTTGTAGCTTCGGTGATAAGCCACGACGTCTTTGTGGATTGTAAAGCCACACCAAATTCCCAGGTTGAAAACCACCTTTTTCAGCCTTGACGTCATACTGGTCCTTCATCCGATCGCTGGCACCTTGACTGTTTGTGCGGACTTGTTCATGGATGTCATTCATTCTTTTCCGTAAGTCCGTTACATAGTCCTCCCCGGCTAGATCTTCACCGGGTTTACTGCCAAATACCAGGTCGCATGGTAAGCGCAACTCCCGCCCGAATAAGATGTTTGCTGGTGTCTGCCCTGTTGTCTCATGCACGGATGAACGGTAAGCCAACAAGAACAGATGAAGATGTCGGTCCCAGTCTCGTTGATGGTTAGAGACTACCTTCGACAAATACCGATTTATTGTTCTATTCATCCGTTCGACCATGCCATCAGACTGCGGGTGTAATGCAGTAGTTCTGGTTTTCTTTATTCCTAATATCTTACAGATATTTTGGAACAGAGCAGACTCGAAATTCCTTCCTTGGTCGGAATGTATCTCTCGCGGTACTCCAAATCGGCAGATGCATTCTTTTACCAATACTTCAGCGACCGTTACGGTTGGGTAATGAATAGGCTTCGACCCACTTAGTAAAGTAGTCCATTACTACTACTATGTATTTATTTCCATCATCAGTTTCGGGGAATGGTCCGGCCACGTCAATCGCAATGCGTTCAAAGGGACTTCCAACGTTATATTGGCGCATAGGAGCTCTTCTTTTCCTATGTGGCCCGTTACTTCCCGCGCAGACCATACATTTCTTGCACCACTCTTTAACATCTTCTTTGCAATTTACCCAGTAAAATCGTTGGCGCAATCTCTCGAGGGTTTTATTTACTCCAAAATGTCCAGATCCGTCGTGGATCTCCTCCAATACTTCCGGTACTCTATTTCTAGGGATTATCAGCTGAGTTCTACTCTCAGTACCTTCGGTATTCTCTATGACACGTTTCAGGAGGCCCTCTTCAACAACAATAGAGTCCCACTGCGCCCAGTACGATTTTACACTTTGTGAGTGTCGTGCAACATCTTCCCAAACTGGTCTGCTATCTCCACGTTTCCAATCCAGTATGATTTTCAAGTCCGAGTCATTCTCTTGGTCCTTGCGAAGATCTTCCGTTTGCCAACTATCATTTACTACTGTTGTTCTGGCGATGGTAGAGAGTTTTTCTTCTAGACGACTGCAATGCTTGCATTCGTCCTGACAAGGTCTTCTTGATAATGCGTCAGCATTACGATGGCTTGTACCTGCTCGATGCTCAATAACAAAGTTATATTCTTGCAATCTTTCAATCCATCTAGCTGCCTGACCTTCAGGATTCTTAAATTGTAGCAGCCATTTGAGAGCAGCGTGGTCAGTTCTTATAAGAAATCTTCTACCTTACAAATATTTGTAGAAGTACTCCACGGATTTCACGACAGCCAAAAGTTATTTTCTGGTGACGCAATAATTCCTCTCTGGTTTTGACAAGGTCTTACTAAAATAGGCAATAACCTTCTCTTGTCCGTCTTGTATCTGGGAAAGAACGCCACCAATTCCAACGTTGCTGGCATCTGTATCTAGAACGAATTCTCCTTCTGGTAAAGGATAACTTAGGACAGGTGCGCTTGTCAAGGAATATTTAAGTTGTTTACACGCAGCTTGACAGTCCATCTCCCAGATAAATTTTCTGCCTTCTTCAGTAAGCCTTGTCAATGGCTTCGCTATGTTGGCAAATCCAGGTACATAGCGTCGGTAATATGTACAGAGACCAAGGAAACTTCTCAATTCATGTTTATCTCCCGGTACTGGCCAGTCACTCACAGCCCTTATTTTCTCCGGGTCTACAGCAATACCCTTACCAGAAACTACGTGTCCAAGATAATGAACTTCTTTTTGAAATAAGTGACACTTCTTTGGACTGAGTTTCAGGTTAGCATTCCTCAATCTTTGGAAAACCTCTTCTAAGTTCTTCATGTGGTCCTCGAACGTTTTTCCTACCACAATAATATCGTCGAGGTAGACCAAACATGTTTTCCACGACAGTCCAGCCAACACGGTTTCCATAAGCCGTTCAAACGTTGCAGGGGCATTGCAGAGCCCAAATGGCATAACAGTAAATTGCCAAAGACCGGTACCGATGGTAAATGCCGTCTTTTCTTTGTCTCTTGGATCTAAATCCACTTGCCAGTATCCGCTCTTTAGATCAAGAGTAGAGAAGATCTTTGATCCTGCCAATGTGTCCAGTGTATCGTCTATTCGGGGTAGCGGGTAGCTATCCTTCTTCGTCACATTGTTAAGTTGACGATAATCGACGCAAAATCTTGTAGAGCCATCCTTCTTCTTCACTAGCACCACTGGTGAAGCCCATGGACTGCTTGAAGGTTCAATCACACCTTCCATTCTCATGTCCTCTATAATTTCTTCCGCTTCTTCCCGCTTAGCCAGTGGAAGTCTTCTTGCTGTTTGGCGGATGGGTCTTGCGTCTCCGGTGTCTATTTTATGATGGACAACATTGGTTCGTCCTTTGTCCTTCTTGTCAAATTGGAACACATCTTGAAAGTTGCCAATTAAACCCTTAGCCTTGGTTTTCTGGTCGGCGGTCAAGTCCTGAAACGATGATGACAGCTCCTTGATTAGAGTATCTGGAACTTCACAGGATGTGTTGTCTTTGGCCTTTACAGTTCGAATAATTGATGATACCGCTGCACATTCACCTACTACGGTCCCTTTTTTTAGTATAACGGGATAAAAATTAATGTTCATTACTCGAACTGGGATTATCCTGTCGGTTTTGAGCAAAGCTTTCCCAATTACAACTCCAGTCCCAGTTTTAGCATCATCATTTTTCGGCTGGAGCATGACAATGTTTCCCTCACAGAAGCTATCCTCTATTTGTGCTTTCACGATTGATTCACTCCGTTCTGGGAGAGTTACAACTTCCGTTATTAATACTCTCATGGCATTGTCGTCTCGTGGATTTAATACTAGTTCTTCATCATTGACTATTATCACACCATTCTTTAAGTCAAGTTTAAATCCATGCTTTTTCATTATGTCCATGCCGAGAATGAATTCATCTTCTACGTCACCTACCAGCACACGATGCTTGATGTACGTTTTCCCAACAGTGATGCTCAAATCTATTTCTCCAGAAGCGGTAGCTTGTTCTCCTGTAGCTGTGCGTATCTGCCATTTTGTTGGAAGTAGATGTCTTCTGCATATTTTTCTTGCTAAGTCGGGTCTGATTATTTGTCGTTGTTTTTGTCGCACCCGTATCCAGCAACATTTTAAGCGGCCTTCTGTCGATAGAGCCGTCTACATAGATGCTATTAGCTTGATGTTGTAGGGATGCGACATAAGTAATGGATTCTGGGGCTACTGGATTACGGGTCGACGATTGCCCCTTCGCATCAACCCGACTTAGTTTCCCGACTCCTTTTCTTCCTTTCTTGGTTCTGCTTTCTTCTGTTGTTTTCTGCAGAGCCTTTGCGGGTGACCTAATTCACCGCAATTCCAACAGCGGAGTTTCTTTCTTCCAGCAGCATTAATTTCAGACGTAATTCGTCTTATCTTGTCTTCTAGATCCTCAGTGTCTTCATTCCTCTCAGCATCGATAATTCGCACTCGCGATTGGTTGCGTGAAGCTTGTTTTGCAGCTTCATGATCTAAGGCATATGAAAGTGCATCAACCAGAGTTTTTGGTCGAGTCAATCGTAGTGCCTGCTGAGTTTCATTGTCTCGGACCCCATAGATAAATGCTTGTGTAGCTAGGCATTCCAAGACGCTGTCAGGGGCTGTAGGATGTGCGAGACGAACCAAACGAGCTATATCCGCTTCAAATTCTTGAAGGTTCTCTTTTGAACTCTGATATCCGTTCCTCAGTTGCGTCTGGTACACTTGCTCCAGATGCGCATTGCCATATCGCATATCCAATCGCTTAACAAGTTGTTCGTAGTCTTCCTGTTCATCCTCTTTTAGCGTCTGTAGGATATCGATGGCTTCTCCACGCAGTGAAACTGTCAACGCTGTAGCCTTCTCCTTGGAAGTCCAGCCATTTGCTTTGGCAGCGGCTTCAAATTGTTTTACATAATTCGGCCATGATGACTTGCCGTCGAATTCGGGTGTTTTAATGTGCAGTCTTGAATTATGTTCCGCTTTTACTGTTTTGTTTTCTTGAATTATATCAGCTGTATTAGAATTTGAAACCGATGAAAACGTAATTTTGGAGAAATTTTGCTGTAACTCTTCAAGTTTCTTTTCATAAGTTTCTATTCTCTCTTCTAATATTCCCGAATTTTCTTTCAATTGTTCTTTAAATTGTTCGTTTAGTTTGTTCTCCAAACCTCTAGAATTTTCCATTAGTTTCTCTTCCCATATTCTAGAATTTTCTGTTAATTTCTCTTCTAAAATTCTAGAATTTTCTTTTAATTCTTCTTTTAATGTTTGAGAATTTTCCGCCAACTTTTGTTCAAAAGTTCTAGAATTTTCTAGCAACTCTTCTTTTAATGTTCTAGAATTTTCCATCATTTTTTCTTCCAAAGTTCAAGAATTTTCTTCAGATTTTCTAGAACTTTCCTCTAATTTTTGTTCTAAAGTTCTAGAATTTTCTATCATTTGTGATTTTAAGTTCTCTTCCGATTTTCTAGAATTTTCCGCCAACTTTTCCTCCATAATTTTACCAAAATCGGGTAAGCTACCCGTAATTTCAAATAAAAAGTCATCAGGATTTTCACCAGCTTCTACCAAGGCTTGCCGTAGACGATGTTGTAAAACAGACTTGGTTCCCGATGTCTCCAACTCTCGCTCCTCTAGCTCCCTCTTGAGATCGGCCACTTTTAATTCACTTAATTTGACTTGTTTAGTCGCCATTTTATTTATTTTTATTACACTTCACAGTTTTTAATAACCCTCACACCTGACACCAATTGTAACGTTTTTATTTATTTAGGTGAAGTGAAAATGGATGAAAACACTAATATTTATATAACTAAGTTTAATTAAAGAAATATGAATTATAAAGAATAAATAAAAATAACTAACACTAAGAATTAACAAATATAAACACTAATTTAAGAACTAATTATTATTACTAAAGACTTAAACACTAAGATAATTTATTTAAACAATTAAAACTACGCAATATTTATTTCAACACTATTTATATCACCGTCTATTTATTTATATCACCATCTGTACACTACACGTATTAACACAAGACTGTCCTCCCGATCTTTTGCTTGGGGTATTTATATTAAAACGCTGCATTCTGGAATATTCTTTGACCTTTTAATTTCTCGAATATTCGCCGACCCCGATCAGAACAATGGGGAACGAATGAACGTGTTCTGACCTGTTTGCTAGCGGTCGCCGCCCGCGCCGCGACCCTGGGTTCGCTACAATATTGTTTTGTTTAATATATGAAACTAGATTTGGACATCTGCATCTGAATTTGCATCCGCATTTATTAATACGGATGTTCTTGCGGATGCGGATACAGTGCAGGTCGCGACAAGGAAGAATTGGGCAGGGGTGGCGAGTGGCGCGTGCCAATTGAGCAATACGAGCGAAGATTCCAGTGATAAGATCCGACGCGTTTATTAATGTTTATCATTTGTTTCTCGTAACTCAATCGTAATGTGTTTAGTTGCGCTTATGGTATAAACATGAACATTAAGTGTGTTAAGCGAGTTTTCTGAAGTTAATACTTTATTAAACAAGTAACTTTACAATGTCACCACCTACACGAAGTGAGATTTGGACTTATTTTAAACCAGATGAACAAGACTAGGATAAGGCTTACTCTTGCAAGAGCAGTTCAAACACGTGTTTGAAAAATCATCAAAATTGGATGCACCCAGAAAAGTTAAATATGTTTGAAAGCTCGACTAAAGAAAGACAATCGCAGGTTAAAGCTGATGAAGGTAATTTTCATAAAAAAAAAGGTTTTTTAAAAAAAAATACTTGAGATCCGCATCCGCATCCGCGGATGTCAAAAAATCTACATCCGTAATATCTCTGATTAAAGTATATAAAGTAAATCCTAAATTGAAACTTTCTTGTTTGTAACCAAAGTTACATTGGGGGCCGCACTTGCCCTAGAAAATAATTTATATGGGGTAATGGCGACCGAAAACGTAGGAAAAGTACTCCTGCCAGGCTGCACTTGCCCCATGTTATGTTGAATATTGCACGTAGTTACAATTTTCTTTAAATACGTACTTAATTATTATTTTTATATTTAGAGAAAATGGCACGCAATTACGTACGAAAAAAAAAGTATGTTTCCTATGCTAAGGAAAATTTGCAGAATTCTATTTTATATATAACTTTAGGACAAGGTGGTGTTTATCGCGCTAGTAAATTTACAAAATATCGAGAATAAGCATTAGAGACCATATAAAAAAAACGAAGAGGTGTTAAAAGTTCTTCAATGGGAAGGCCAACATCTCTTCCACTATAATCAGAAGAAGCTCTAGCTCGGGGAATAAATCTACATGTTTCTTAATTTTACTAAATTTTTGTTACATTTATAATAAAATAAATAAACTTACAAATTATTACTACCTATAGAAATATGGA
Organism: Stenolophus ochropezus; assembly: GCA_035578165.1. NCBI lineage: Eukaryota > Metazoa > Arthropoda > Insecta > Coleoptera > Carabidae > Stenolophus > Stenolophus ochropezus. The sequence continues at coordinate 15,415,207 of JAQOWZ010000003.1, read as the reverse complement.
GAAATTGGGATTCGGATTAAGCCTTAAGGAAGTTTTGGAAATCATAGAGCAATATGTAAAAAAAAATAACATATAGACCCTATTTAACAATGATACGGCCAGGTAAAGATTGGTTTCTTAATTTTTGAAAAAGGCATAATCTTTTGTATAAAAAAAGAGAAGAAATAGAATATGCAATAAAACATAATACCGATCCATTTATAATTGGCGAGTATTTTAAATTACTAAAAACTATATTAGATACCATAAAATTAGAAGTTAAATCCTTAAACATATGGAATATGGATGAAACAAAAAACAAAAAGAAAAGTGGTAGGAAATGCAGGTTACCCTTCTACTAGGATTACAGCAGGGCCAGGCAAGTCCAATACGACAGTTTTAGTTTGCTGCTGCAGCAGATGGACAAGAAGCTCTACTTTTAATTATATTTACAGGCAAGAATGTCTGGGATACTTGGGTTGTGAAAAAGGGAAAATATTATCCTGGAACTTGCTACGCCACTGAAAATGGATGGATGGAAGCAGAAGTTTTCACAAGATACTTTATGACGATACGATCTCGTTGTCCCAGTAAATCGTCACCACAGTCTCTCCGAACGCCCAACCCGCCGCAAAAATTAGCTTATGTGCGCGCTACGAACCCTGCGTGTCATTGTGTTTAGTTTATTGTACCTAAAATGTACATTGTAAATATGTATTTCAGCTAGAATTGTATAACTTATCATTGTTCTGATTTAGTGTATTTATTTTATTTTGTTATTGGTAACCACATGTTTATGGCCGCTGACAGGCATGCGACCATGTAGTTGACGTTCGACTGTAACGCCGCCTGTGTGTAGAACATTGAAATAGTATATATATAGTGGCTTAACACCCCCATGGGGTTGCGCCGCTTCCTTCGAAGCTTTCTAGATCCAATTTTATTGGAGTGGATCAATCTCCGATTCCTGTTTCTTAGATGTTCTTTATAATGTTCCTCCACAACTCCCTATCTCTTGTTTTATTCTTCCAGTTGCTAATTCCAGCTGCTTTCAGATCTTCTTCCACTTCTCTCAGCCATGTTGACCTGGGCCTGCCTCGTCTTCTTTTTCCGCCTGGGCTCCACTCGACTATTGATCTTATTGTATCCCTTTCTTCTGCTCTCCATACATGGCCAAGCCATCTTATTCTTTGTTGTTTAATTTTTTTCACTATATTTTCTCCTTCTAATTCTTGTTCTATTTCATGGTTCATTCTTATTCTGTATTCATTTTCTGATTCCTTGATTGGTCCTAGAATTGTTCGTATTATTTTGCGTTCCATTATTTTTAGATCTTCTTCTTCTTTTTTTGTCATTGTGATTGTTTCAGCTGCGTATAATGTTATTGGTCTTATTATTGATTTGTATATTCTGATTTTGGTATTTTTTGTTAATAGTTTGCTTTTTAATATTTTTTTATTTGCGTAAAAAGCTCTACTTGTTGCTATAATCTTTTCCTTAATTTCTGTTTCTCTTTCTCCTTTACTTGATAACATAATTCCTAGATATTTAAACGTATCTACTTGTTCAAATTTGAGTTCTCCGATTTTTATTCCTTTGTTTTCAGCATTCTTTCCTAGCAGCATTATTTTGGTTTTTGCTTCGTTGATTTTTAATCCTATCTTATCTCCTTCGATCATTATTTCTTGCAGCATTTCTATCATTATATTCCTGTTCTTCGTTGCAATAACTATGTCGTCGGCATATGCTACTATTTGTCCTCCTCGTGTTCTAAGCGTTCCTTTATTTATTTTTCTAAGTATATATTCTAAAGCTAGGTTGAACAATGTTGCTGACAGCGCATCTCCTTGTCTGACCCCTTTATTTATCTCGATCTCTTCTGTCTCCCCTTTTTGTGTTATAATGCTTATTTTATTTTTCCTCATTGTCATCGAGATTAGTCTTCTTAATTTTGCTGGTATATTTAGCTCCTCAAGTGCTGTCATAAGCTTTTTCTTTTAATGGAGTCAAAGGCTTGCTGGAAATCAATAAATAGCATTTCTATATTCAGATTGTATTCAACTGATTTTTCAATTATTTGTTTGACTGTATGTATGGCGTCTGTTGTTGATCTGCCTTTACTGAATCCACATTGATATTGTCCAATTATGTTATTTTCTGCATTTACTAATCTTCTTTGTATTAATGTGGATAGTATTTTATATACCGTATTCAACATAGTAATACCTCTGTAGTTTTTACATACTTGCTGGTCACCTTTTTTATGAATTGTCACTATTTGTCCAGATTCCCATTCTTTTGGCATCTTTTCATCTCTCCATATTTTCTTTATAAGTTCGTATATTTGTTGTTGCAGGACTACCCCTCCATATTTTATTAATTCAATATTTATTCCATCTTTACCTGGTGTTTTTCCATTGTGACATTTTTTTATTATTTCTTGTACTTCTTTAACGTTGGCTCTTCTACTATTCTATCTTGTTCATTGTTTTGGGTTTCAAATTCATTTTCATCTTGCGTATCTGTTAATAAATCTTTAAAGTGGTTAATCCAAATTTGTTTATATTCTTGTTCGTTTTCTGCTATTCTACCATTTATATTTTTTATGCCATGTACTTTGATTTTCTGTGTTTTATTTTGTGCTTGAATTTGTTTGTAAAATCTTTTTGTATTTCTTTTCTGCCTTTCTTCTTCTATTTCTTTAATCTGATTCTCTGTCCATTCTCTCTTGTTTTTTCTTATAGTTTTGTTGCATTCGTTTCTTATTTTTTCATATAGTTGTTTGTCTTCATTTTTTTTTGTTTGTAGCCATTTTATTCTTGCATTTTTCTTTTTATCTGCCATTTTCTTACATTCGTCATTATACCAGCATTTTCTTTTATCTTGTTTTGCTTTTCCTACCCATTTTTGACTTGCTTCCTGTGTACATGTCTTTATACCATTCCATTTTGTTTCTATGTCATCTTCATAATTTATTACTTCTTTTAGATTTTTATCTAGTTCTTCTATATATTTCTCTCTTATACTTTCATTATTCAGATTTTCTGTATTCCATTTTATTTTTTTACTACTATTTTTTGAGGTTCTTTTCACTTTTTGTCTTAGGGTTGCTGCTACCATAAAGTGGTCCGAATCTGCGCATGCTCCTCTGTAGGTTCTTATATCCGTTACTGATGATTGTTTTCTTCTTGTTATAAGTATATGGTCTATTTGTGTCTGCGTTTGTTGATCTGGTGATATCCATGTTATTTTATGTTCTCTCCGGTGTTTAAATTTTGTGCTGCTTATTATCAGATTTGTTCTTGTTGCTAGTCTGCATAGTCTTTGTCCGTTATCATTTGTATTGTCATGTATTGTGTGTCTTCCTGCTACTTGCTGTATATAGTCTTCTTTCCCTATTTGGGCATTAAAGTCTCCTAATACAATTATTGTATCTTCTTTTGGCATTTTTTCAATTTCTTCTTCTAACACTTCATAGAACGTTTCTTTTTCTTCCGGTTTCGCATTCTCTGTTGGAGCATATATATTTAAGATTGATATTTTGAAAGGTGTCGTATCTATTCTACAGTAGGCCATTCTTTCGTTTATTGGTTTAAAATCTATTATATTGTTTTTCAATTCATTTAAAATAATAAATGCCACTCCGTACTGACCTTGAAATAGTTTCAAGTTTAATATTCAAAATTGTAACAGCATGTATTGAAAATATTATTTTATTGTACATCATATCTATTGTGGTACATAGAGGCTAAAGGTTTTTACTTCCTTTGTCTAAAGACATGCGTTTAGGGCATTTAATTAAGATTTTCGTGTATAAATACGAGTTCTCACCCGTCTTTTAGTGAGTGCTGTCCTGCCTTAACCGTTGGCTGTCCGCGGTTGTGGACTTAAAATATTTTATATTTTCTTTCCATTCCGTTTCGCCGATCGCCTGCCCACTGCGTTTACCTCGAACCGTTGGTCGTCCGCGGTGAGAGTAGATGCTGTCTTCCTGAAGGCTGTCCGCAGATTTTCCTTCTCATTCACGTTCTTTTCTTCTTCTATTCCGTTAGTATTTCCTCCAGGGAAACGGAGTTCTGTCTGCGTAGTTTTTGCCCTAGCTGCGTGCTGTATTATAACTTGTATTTTATATATTGTAATTTATTTACATCCAGTGTGTGAAATAAATAATTATTTCCTACCACAGTTTTTTTAACAGAAACCCTCCCGTCTCCAATTGTGTTCCCGACCCCCTTTTTCTTATTTACAGGGAACATCGTGGCCTTGTGCTCCCCACATAGCAGCGCGTACGTCACAACTTTTTGAAAATATTAATTACTAATCTGAATCTTTTTTGTCCAATATTAATCATATATGATGGACATGTAACGCACATAACATTAGAAGTAAAGGAAGCTGCTGTAAAAGCAGAAATTACTTTTTTAAAACTGCCTCATCCTAGCAGCTATATTCTGCAGCCATTGGATCTAGCTGCTATCCTGAAGTGCCTCGAGATTTCCACCTTCCTCTCATCCAGCATCCAAACTCTGTATGCCCGGGCCTCCGAGCTGTAATTAAGAAATATTCATTTCTTTGCACGAGGTTTGAGCTGCCCCTTGTCGTGCGCCGTGTCGCCAACTAACTCCTCGCGTCTAAATCTCTCGAACGTAGAAACGTCTGGAGCTGTTCCGTGCCAGGCTTTGTGCGGCGTTTTTCCGTTGAGCCGACTTGTGGAACACCGGTTATGGACGTAGTTGGTCGTATGGACTGCCGCTGCCCGAAAGGTCGTCGGCAGCTTTGATTGAACCAGCAGGCAGCAAGCTTTGTCCATCAGCGTGCGGTTCCGACGCTCTGCAAGTCCGTTTTGTTCCGGGTTGTGTGGGGCCTTCAGTCGTCGACTCACTCCATGTTTTGCGAGTAATTCGTCGAACTGTCTGTTTACATACTCGTTCCCGTTGTCAGACTGCAGCATCTTTATCTTCTTTTCTTGTTGTGTCTCGACTAGTGCCCTAAACTTCTCGATCTCGTCGATCACTTGACTCTTCTTGCTGAGAAACATCACCTAACACCAGCCAGAGAAGTCATCGATGAACGCGACGTAGTATCTCTTCCCGCCGATTGATGCCACGGACATCGGTCTACATACGTCGGAGTGCACGATGTCGGCCAAGGTTGTCTCTCTCGTTGACTTCTTTGAGAAGGGAGCCCTGCACATCTTCCCTTGAGTGCATACGTCGCATTAGAAATCTTTGTCGATGTTTTCGACCTGGACTCCGAAGTGCCGGGACGTTGAGATGACCCATGCGAATGTGCCCTCCTTGAGAGATGCCTTCTTGCGTTAATTTGTCGCTACGTTTACTTGTGCTTGTCCATCTCAGAACTTGTCTTTCGTGCTGTCGAGAAAATACAAGCCGTTGATACGCTTTGCAACTGCTAATAAGTTACCATCTCCGCTGACAACTTCGGCCTTAGTGTTGTCAAAGATGACCCGATATCCCTTGTCGGTGATCTTGCCAATTGACATGAGGTTCGTGCGGAGGTCTGGCACATACAGCGCGTGACATCTCGTCCGCCGTTGTCCGAGCCGGTGGTTGCTCGGGCTGTCCCCTTTCCCTTGATGCTTGCAGAGGTGCTGTTTGCCAAGTTCAGGTTCCCGAAGTTATGTGTTTGGTTCAGCACCGAAAAGAAGTCGATGTCCCTGTATATGTGTGGGGTGCACCCGTTATCGACGCACCAATCGTCGCGACCCGCCTTATCATCTCTTCGATACGCACTACTTCCGGGAATGTCTGGCATCGTGAGGAAACCCACTTCGTTCGTACTGTTTGCGGATGTCTCGATCGATTTGTGTCGATAGTACCGCGCGATGGCCGATCACTCCGCACTTATAACACTTCATTGTCTTGTCTTTCTTTGCGAACTCGATCATTTCCTTATTTACCGATTTCGACTTATTCGACCGACTCTGACTTCCTTTGTTTTCTTGACCAAAACCTGCCTGCTACCATCGCGTTGTGCATCGTTTTCTGTGATTCCTTGCGAGCATCGGATTCTTCAGCGATTTTTATTTGTAGCATGTCGTGTGACGGTAGCTCGTTTCTCGCTTTCATGGCGCACCTGAAGTTCTCGTAATTGTCGGTCAAACTGCGCAGGAGCATGACTGCTAGTAAGTCACGATTGATGGCGACTTCCAATTTTGCCAGTCTGTCTACGGAATCGAAGAATTTGCGTAGATGTTCACGCGGGTTCTCCTCGTCCGGTATCTTTATAGAAATCAAGTTGTTTAGCAAAGCGGCTTTTCGCGCGGGACCTTTGGACTCGAACATGTTTTCTAGCCAGGTCCACATCCTGCGCGTTGTTTTGCAGCCGTTGATCTGGTTGATCTCCGCCGAGCTTATTGCGAAAACAATGTCGGATTGAGCCTTTATGTCTGCTTCCCGCCAGGCCTTTTCCGCTGCAACCGACGTCGCGTCACCTTGCACGATTTCCGGTTTCACTGGATCTCCATTCACGTAGAACCATGCGTCATTTTATGAGAACTGCTCGCATCTGGACCTTCGATGTTTCGTAGTTCTCCTTGTTCAAAACTTCGAAACGCACTTCGGACGTGTGTATTTTGCCGCGTGGTCTGAACGACGCTAACCTCAAAATCGTTCCGATACGCACCCCGTGTTATGACCCGATTCCGTGATTCTCACTTTTCGACTGGGCCCATAAGCTATTGAAGGCAAGGTGAGCTTCGAAATTAACAGAACATTGGTTACACACAAAATGAACTTATATTAAATGCGCCGAGAAAACACATACATAGTTATACCAGAATAGATCGATTGCACAATTTGCATTTCATTGTTTAGCCGCTAGGTGTGCACAGTCGAAGTTTGGTATAGAATTGTGTTAGCAGTTGGTTAGCAGTGCTCTGCTCTGTGTAAATGTTCATATTTTACTTTATTTATTTATGTTAAGAAAAAATTAGAGAAAAAATGGACTTAAGCTCAATTAGAACGGAATTAAAAAAATTAGGTGCGAAAACGACAGGTTCTAAAAAAGTATTAGTATTATTATTTTAATCAAACATTAATTTATTAATGTTATTTATTGTGGGCAAAGAAAAATCTGCTATTGAATTCATAAAATATGCTGATTATCTGGTAATAGAAAATTATAGACTAAGTTTAAAAAAGAAACATGCATATTACGCACAAGTTCAGATGAGTATGGCAATAATGAATTTGAAAGAATACGATTTTATTGTTTATTCATTTTTTTCATAAACATTTTTAAATATCACAGTTTACTTTGATTCTGAGTTTGTTACTAGTTTATTAAAAACTTTACAACATAATTATTTTAATAATATGTTACATGTAATGTGTATGAATGAAATAAACGAATAAAATGAAAATAAATGTTTATTTAATTACCTATATCGAGTACAAAAATATTAATTTAAAAAAAAATTATTTCGAATTAACAATAGAATTTTTGAAATTAATTAACATTAAACAATTATATACTATTTCATTTACAATATGCCACATATGTTTAGGCAGCCTATCACATAAAATTTTATTTTTCTTTGCTTGCGCTAGAAGATTTTCGATTATTATTCTTCTGTTCGCTATTGCCCTAGTTTTTGCAACATCTTCTTCTGATAGTTGTTCTCCTCTTTTGAATGGTGGAATATTTAAATAAATTCCCTTTTCTTCCATAAGATCTGATACATCAAATCCTGTGTCTGCCAAAACGTAATCACCTTCTTTTAATATATCTAAAATTCCCGATATTTCCGTAATTTTCCTGTCGGTTATGGAGCCTCCAAAAATATTTGACACAAAACCAACTGATCCATTTTCCGTTCCACCAACTAAAACTTTAAACGTATTTGTACCGTAGTACGTTGAATATGTCCCTTGCTGTTCTATCGGATCGGAACTTCTTTCAATGCGTATTTCTGTGCAATCTAATATTATACTGTATTGTCCTTCTGATGCAGACCTCAGTTTCCAAAAATTAATTTTTTTAAAATTTTTATATATGCATTCTGTCCATTTTGTAAAAATCTTTGTAACAATTCGTGCATCTATGTCAAAAAGACTCCCTAATGTTGAATAATACATATTATGTTAGTATTTCATTAAAGTTAACAATAATTCATCATGTAAGTTTAAGGCATAATGGAAGTTTACGGTTACTTTTTAAAAAATAAATGGGTTTGTGCCAGCTTAACCGTTAAGCTAGCACAACCCAAAAAAAATAAGTAAATATAACAAATTCCTTAATTCAATACACCATAGTTTTTGGAAATCAGCCAACTTTATTCTATCAACCTCGACAGTTTCGACCCCATATGGGTCTTCTTCAGGAGATATAATTATTACATTGTTTATGAATATGTTAGTTTTAAGACAAATTGTATAAAATATAATAAAGGTACAGTATCACTTACATGAAATTTATCAGTTTGCTAATCATAGTGTATGTGTAATTTAAATATTAATGTATTTTTGAACATGGAAAAGTCAAATAATAAAAAAATATAAATAAATAAATAGTGAATGTTAAATTTTCATTTAACAGTGTCAAAATAATTGTAAAATAATCAGTATAAAATAAAATAAAAAATAAAATTTTAAACAATAAAAATGGTGTGCCACACCCTAATGGACAACTTGCACTAAGTACCGTTTAAACTTGCATTTTTTAATTATAGTCGAAGGTTAAGACAATTTTTAAAGAAATTTAAAAATGTTTAAAATATTTCGCGCTATTTTGTTGAAGGTGAAGGTCAATTTGTTTTTAAAAAAGAAGGAATTAATTGCTTGTTTTAGAATATTATTCATTTAATTTTAGTATTGTGTTTGCAATATTTTAAAATATTATTGTAAATTTTACTTATGTACATAGTATCAGTTTTTAAATTAACATTATTAGGATCATTATTTATGTGCAACATCTCTAGGGTTAGTCTTTTGTGTAAAATTGGTTCTGTATCTAATATTATTGGGTTGTTAAAATTAAAATTATGATTTTGTGAATGTACATGTTGAACAAGTGCACATTTGTTGACATTTGAATTTTTATTTTTATTGCAATTTCGTCTGTGTTCATCTATTTTTGTTTTTAAATATCTCTTTGTTTGTCCAGTGTATTGCGCAGTACAATCTTGACTGGGAATTTTATAAATGACGTTTGATTTTATATTTTTATTAATTTGAGATTTTAGATTGCTAAATATATTATTAACTGTTTTTATTTGTTTGAATGCGACTCCTATGTTTAAATGATTTGTAAAGCACTTTTTTAATTTTGTTGCTATGCCATCTATATGTATCAAAGAATAAAAACATTCCTTTTTGTTTTGTTCTGTTTCTTTGTTATTTGTTATTGTGTTAGTTGTTGTATTTTCATTGCTATTATTTTGATTTTGTTTCATTGTTATTTTATTTGTAATAGTGTTTTTAACTGAATTTATAATATTGGTGGGATAGCTGTTTAATTTTAGTAACTGTGAGACTTCATTGCAGATTTCATTTTGAAACATCGGTGAGGTTATTGTTAAAGCTCTGTTGAATAAATTTCTAGCATTATTTATGCGTTGTGACAAAGGATGTTTGGAGTTGAAATTTAGATATCTGGAACCAGGATGCCTATTCTGTAACTTATAACACTAGTGACACGCGTTCAAAATTGTTATAATCTGACTGCCATCTAGCGGTTTTTCAGTACAACTGGGAATATGACGTCACACATTTTGTAAACGATTCACTAGCGCGAAGGGTAGTGTTATATTTATTTCACTAGTGTTATACTGACGTTTAGTTTGTGCGCTTGGCGGTATTGTTTAAAATTTGAGTGGTGACATTTTATGAAAATTACTAAAGAAAATCTTGAAATTTTGCACATGTACGCAGTTGACAATAAATACAACTTTGCACAATTTCAAAGTTGTGCCCGGGAGTAGTGCCAACTTGAAAATTATTTTACTAAAACTTTTAAATACAAAAGTTCCTAAGATTACAACATTGTACATTTGACACGAGATATCAATCAATATAACACTTCAAATCGTTGCTGTTGGTTTCTTGTACCATTTAGTGGAGATATTGTTATTTGGGTTATGTATCAGTGCCATGTCAAGGAAAGCTATTTTTTGTTGCTTTTCCACTTCTACTGTGAATTGTAAATGTGTGTTATAGTCGTTAAAAATTTGAAGTGTGTTGTCAATTTCGTTTGTAGGTACCGCTAAAATAAGATCTTCCACATATTTTTTTAGGAAGGGTATGTCAAACGGTAAGCGTGCTTTTACAACGCTTAGAAGTTCATCCATCACCAAGTTTGTTATCACTAGAGATAGAGACGAACCCATTGCCACTCCCCAGGCCTGTTTGTAAAAAGTCTGTTCAAATTGAAACGAACTTTCTGTAAGGCAAAATGTTAATAATTCTATAAAATCTTCCTGACTTATTTTTGTTTTTTTAGATATAATGTTCCATTTTTTCTTTATGGCATCTGTAACTAAGTCTACGGGTATGTTCGTAAACAGTGATATGACATCGAGCGATCTTAAACTATATCCTTCTTGAAGATTAATGATGCATATGAATTCCTGAAATTCCAAAGAGTTTTTTTTACAAAATATGTGTCATCCTCGAGTGCTTTTAGTATGTTGGCGAGGTATTTGGCCAGTGTGTTTAATTAAAGTTTCGAACTAAACTACAGTTAGTATTAATTACTTGAGCACAACTAGTCATAATGCATTCATCGATCAGCCCCTATGGAAACTCAAGTTTAGAATTAATTACTACAGCACAACCAGTTATAATGCAATTTAAAATGCATTTCATTATCAAACAGTATAGAAACTCGACTGTAGAAATAATTACTCGAGCACAACCAGTCGTAATACAATTTATAATGCATCCATCGATTAAATATTATCGAAACTTGAGTTTAGAAATTAATTACTCGAGCACTACCGATCATAAAGCAATTTATAATTCATTGGTCTATTTAATAATATCTATAACTGAGTTTAGAATTAATTACTCCTGCACAACCAGTTATAATGTAATTAATAATGCATTCAAGCATAAAACACTATGGAAAATTGAGTTTAGTATTAATTACACCAGCACAACCAGTCGTAATCGATCAAGGAATATGTTGACTCGAGTTAAGAATTAATCACTCGAGCAAAACCAGTCATAAAGCAATTTATAATGCATTCGTCCATCAAATATTATGGAAACTTGATATTTAATATTAATTATTACAGCACAACCAGTAATAATGCAATTTATAAAGCATTTATCAATCAAACAGAATGGAAACTCAAGTTTAGAAATAATTATTCGAGCACAACCAGTCATAAAAAATTTTTATAATGCATTCATCGATCAAACATGATCGAAACTTGAACTTAGTATTAATTACTTCAGCACAACCAGTCATAATACAATTTATAACGCATTGATCTTTTAAATAATATCTACACTTGAGTTTAGAATTAATTACTATGGCACAACCAGTTATAATGTTTTTAATAATGCATTCAAGCATCAAACTCTATGGAAACTCGAGTTAAAATTAATTACGCGAGCACAACCATACATATTACAATTTATAATGCATTTATCGATCAAACAGTATGGAAACACGAGTTTAGAATTAATTACTCGAGCACAACCAGTCATAAAGCAATTTATAATTCATTGATCTATTTAATAATATCTATAGCTGAGTTTAGAATTAAATACTCCAGCAGAACCAGACATAATGCAATTTATAATGCATTCATCGATCAAACAGTATGGTAACTCGAGTTTAGAATTAAATACTCCAGCACAACCAGTCATAATGCATTTTCTATTGCATTTCATTGATCAAACAGTAGAAATTCGAGTGTAGAATTAATTACACGAGCACAATCCGTCGTAATGCAATTTATAATGTATTCATTGATTAAAAATTATCGATACTTGAATTTAGTATTAATTCCTTTAGCACAACCAGTCATAATGCAATTTATAATGCATTTCGTTAATAAAACAGTATAGAAACTCGAGTGTAGAATTAATTATTCGAGCACAACCAGTCGTAATGCAATTTATAATGCATCCATCGATTAAACATTATTGAAACTTGAGTTTAGGAATTAATTACTCGAGCACAACCAGTCATAAAGCAATTTATAATGCATTGATCTATTTAATAATATCTATAGCTGAGTTTAGAATTAAATACTCCAGCACAACTAGTTATAATGTAATTAATAATGCATTCAAGCATAAAACACTATGGAAACTTGAGTTTAGTATTAATTACACCAGCACAACCAGTCGTAATGCAATTTATAATGTATTCATCGATCAAACAATATGTAGACTCGAGTTAAGAATTAATCACTCGAGCACAACCAGTCATTAAGAAATTTATAATGCATTCATCGAAAAAACATTATCGAAACTTGAATTTAGTATTAATTATTCCGGCACAACCGGTTATAATGCAATTTATACGAGTAATGCATTCATCGATCAGCAATAAATCAAATTACTTGATATAGCTGACAACAATTATTGTTGAAATAAACTAGTAAGTATAGATTATATAATAAATTGTTTATCATAGTTTAAAGATCACAGAACGCGTTGACCCTAAATAAATAAAATTAAATGTTGCTAATCACGGTGTTGTTCGTAACCATTTCGTTAGAAGGGATTAAAGATGGATTTATTCGAATCCTTGGAAATGCAAAGATCACAGAAACAAAACAGAATTCTTATGAATGAACAAATTGACCATGTCTGATCTCCGTTGATCTCTCCGCTTTAATCCCTTTTCCTTTTTCCTATAATTATACAACCTGCTAATATTTAGTTTATGTTTCTTTCTTCCTATATTTGTTGAAATGAATATTCATTATTTAAAACAAAGTTCTTGATTACGTGCTATTCTTTAAATCTTATTTCTTTGGAAAAGGGAATGTGTAAAATATGACAGGTATAACTGTGTGTAAACGCTGACGGTTTTATAATATTGATTAAATATTGATTTGAAACTGCATTTTGCCAACGGAAATGCTTATAAATCAAATTGCTAAGTATAGCTAACAGCAACACTTGTTAAAATTGGCTATTTAGGAAAGATTGTGCTGGAATAATAAATAGTTAATTATTGTTTATCGAACGATATTTATTGAAATACAGATTTTCGCGAAGTTTTTGATCTAAACTATACGCAGTTATAATACATTCATATATTCAACAATATCAAAACGTGAGCTTAGAATTAATTACGCGAACACAACCAGTCATGATGCAATTTATAATTCATTTATCTATTAAACAATATCTTAAACTCGAGTTTAGAAATAATGACACGAGACCAACCTGTCATAATGCATTCACCAATTAAACAATATATCTATGCATTTCTACATATTAACAAAGAAATGATCAAAATCATCGTTTTTGAGGTAGGGGTTGCGTATAATGACCAATCATGTTCATATTAGGGTTTATGAGGGAGGGGTTAGTCTTAATCTTTTACCCGAGTTAAAAGATTTAAATATGAGTTGTTAGTGAAGAACGACATATTTATGTTTTGTTTGGTGTTGTCTATAGATGTGATCTAGTGAAGTTTGTGAATTTTTCATTATTTTCGTTTTTTTACATAACATTTGTTGCAATGAAAGTTGGTCGGAAAGCCTGTATTAATGTAGATATTGTACGGGATTTGCTTTATCAGTACAGAGACGCAATTATTGATGATGATACAAGAAAATGTATATCGAAACATAATCCTATTTGGAATGATATTTGCGAACGGTGTGACGAAGTAATGTCGCAAACTAAAATAAAAACTACACAAGTCACCGTGGTGTAGTGGATACGTGCTCGGTCTGGCAATACGAAGATTGCGCGTAGTGTCTTCCGACCAGCGAGCAGCAATTCATGGTGAGTTTACCGTTTTGTCTCTGTCTCTGCCGTGGTTTTCCCGGCGAGTACTGAGTATCCGTACCGTTACCGTTTTCCCCGGTCTCTGTCTCTGCCGTGGCTTTCCCGGCGAGTACTGAGTATCCGTACCGTTACCATTTTCCCCGGTCCTTGTCTCTGCCGTGGTTTTCCCGGCGAGTGCTGAATATCCGTACCGTTACCGTTTTCTCCGGTCTGTCTCTGCCGTGGTTTTCCTGGCGAGTACAGAGTATCCGTACCGTTACTATTACCAAGAGGCCCGTTCCGTTCAGTGTAGACTTCAGAACCGTTAAAAACTCGAATCGGCCGTGAGTACTTTATTGCGACTATTCCCGCTTGTTTTCCGTTAACCGCTACCTCGTTTTAGGTATACCGGTTAATTTATACGCACCGATTTGTAGCATAGACGTTAGCCGTGGTATCCCTAGCAAGCGTAGACTTCAGAACCGTTAAAAACTTAAACCGGTAAAATTACCGGTTCGGAACTTTTTCATTCTCACGCCGTGGGGACTTTATTGCGGCTATTCCCGTTTGTTTCCGTTACCTGTTGCCTCGTTTTAGGCGTACCGGTTCATGTATACGCATCGATTCGTAGTATCGACGTTAGCCGTGGTATCCCTGGCAAACGTAGATTTAAAGCCAGTTCGTCAGACTCACGCACCGTTTTCGCGGACACGCATCAACCACTAGCTAGCCGTCCCCTACAACGCTTCGTCACCAGCACATCGACTAGCCACTAAAAACCCCTAAACCTGTATCGTTGCAGCCAGGAATAAACCACAGTGAAGTTACCCTGCGTGTTTTATTTACAAAACAACCCTACCCTTCTTCACTGAGTTATCTAGGCACCCTAGGACCTCCAACGTGGATCTGCCGTACAGAAAGGCCTGAGCAACCCCGATACCGCCGATACATCCACGAGGTCGAGGCGTAGGCAGACGTCACAAATTCTGGCGCCCGAACAGGGACATTTTAAAACAATATGAGCGATACAGAGGGAAAACCCAGTGGCAGCGGCCGAAGTACCGGGCCAGCCGTATCGTGGGTTTACGAACTGACGAAAACTGACCTCCAGCAACGGATGCAGGTACTTGGCCAAGAAACAGAGGGTAACTTAACGGAGCTGAGGTCAAGGATGGTAGCCTTGGTGCGAAGACTGGGTCAGGTGGCAGCAGAAGCGAAGGTCGAAACAGAAGACGCGGCCACACAAGCTGCTCTCATAACGCCACCTATCATCGTCCCACCACCAGAAACCGCGTCGCCGGCCAGCCCTCCCTCGACCGGACTACCACCAGCCTCGCAGATATGCGAAACGGTCCGTAAATGGAATGCCCATTTTGACGGTAAAGCCGACCCAGTAGCTTTCCTAGAAACAATTCAGGAGTTGAAGGAGAGCTATAACGTCGACCGACGACTACTTACTGCCTTGCCCGAATTGTTTCGCGGGACTGCCCTGCTATGGCAACGAAACAACCGCAGCGAATGGCAGACTTGGACAGACTTCCAGGCGGACTTTCAAGACACATACATGGGGTCAGATCGAAAGCTCCGCCTCGGGGAAGACATCCTGACCCGAAGACAGAAAGTCGGAGAAAAAGGTAGCGATTATGTCACCGACATCCGCTTTCTAATTCGACGACATGGGCAGCTGACGAAAGAAGAAAAAGTGTTCCGCGTTCACAATAATTTACTGCCGGAATACAAGCAGTTCATCCGACGCCGCGACGTACATACCATTAGAGAGCTGCTAAGGGAGGTCGAGGAATATGAGCGCCTCCAGAAGGAAATGAGGCCGACACTCGTAAGCCGTCTCAACACGGTCGCCACCGATATATCCCCACCAACGTTAGCAGCCGCTACCGCAAACCTGGGTGTTCGCTGCTGGAGGTGTGGCGAACACGGACACTTCAGGCAAGCATGTCGCAATCCACCCAAATTGTTCTGCTGGAAGTGCGACCGTCAAGGAGTGTTGACCCGGGACTGCTGTGCGAGGTCGGGAAACGCCAAATAAATTGCCCCGCAGGGAGGCCGGAGCAATTTACACCATTACTGCCTCCTCATAACTACCCCCACCAGATGGTTCCCGCTCGACTGGTCGCGGAGAGCGATCCAGGGGAAGATAACCGCCCGTTCGTGGAGATATGGGCAAAGGGGCACCGCATCCGAGCATTGGTCGACACGGGGGCCATGCACTCCTACCTGAACCAGGCCACTGCCGACAGACTGACCGACCGACATTCCACCGTCGTGGCGGCCCAACACAACCATGTTCGACTGGCAGACGGTACGACGTCCATAGTGGGAGGTGCGCTGCGGGTAGGTTGTGCCATTGAGGGAGTCTGGCGACCAGTGGTACTGCACTGCTTGTCCAACTTAACCCACCCAATTATCCTAGGCATGGACGTTATCACAACCTTGATTGACCCAGCTACCAGACGGGTAACGGTAGGGAGACCCATCCAAGGAGGCACTATATGTGCGATCCAGGCCCGCGAAGATGACAGGTCAAAACTGGACATTTTTCTGAACCGGGAACTCCAAAAATTCGAGGGCATAACCGGCGTGACTCCGCTCGCCCAGCATACGATTAAATTAACCGACAAGACCCCCCTGAAACAACACGCTATGCTCTACGAAACCCGAGGATGCAACAGATTATTGACGACGAAGTAGAACAGATGCTCCGGGACGGGATTATTGAAAAGTCCATGGAGCTCCCCGGCGGTGATCGTAAGGAAGAAGGACGGACGGCCGCGATTTTGTATCGATTTTCGGCAACTGAATAAAGTCAGCGAAAAAGATGCTTACCCGCTGCCTTTCATTTCAGCTATTTGCGATAAGCTGCGGCCGGCCAAATATTTTTCAACAATTGACCTGAAGAACGGCTACTGGCAGGTTGCATTGACCCCGGAAAGTAAGCCACTGACCGCATTTACTGTACCCGGAAAAGGGCTGTACCAGTTCCGGGTTATGCCCTTCGGTCTGCACGCCGCGCCTGCCACGTTTCAGCGCCTCCTCGATAGTGTCATCGGACCAGAAATGGAACAGTTCGCCTTCGCCTACTTAAACGACATATTCGTCGTCAGCGAAACGATGGAGGAGCACATTAAGCATTTGGAAGTGGTCTTTCGTCGCCTGCGAGAAGCGAATCTCCGTATCAATCCCGAGAAGTGCCAATTCGGAGCAAAAGAAATTAAGTATTTCGGGCACGTTGTGACCGAACATGGCCTGAGAACTGATCCAGACAAAGTGCTCGCCATCACGCAGATGCCCACACCAACAACCGTCAAAGAGGTGCGCCGCTTGCTGGTAGCAGCATCATGGTACCGGCGATTTGTTCCCAACTTCGCTCAGAAGACGGCGCCGCTGACCGAACTGCTACGGAAAAGACGAGTGTGGCAATGGAGGCCAGTTTAGGAAAACGCGTATCAAGAACTCAAGGCAATCCTTACTTCAACACCTGTGTTAAGCTGCCCGAACTTCGAGGAACCGTTTATCCTCCAGACGGACGCATCGGATCAGGGGATCGGCGCAGCCCTTGTACAAGGAAGCCTCGAAGAACCACGGGCAATTGCCTACATTAGCAGGTCGCTCTCGGCGGGGGAAAAGAACTACTCCGTCATCGAGAAGGAGTGCCTGGCCATAGTATGGGCGGTCAAGAAGTTAAGGGGGTATCTGGAAGGGTATCACTTCACCATCGTCACTGACCACCAGGCGTTGAAGTGGTTAGACAGTTTGAGAGAGCCATCTGGGAGGTTGGCCCGGTGGGCGGTGACGTTACAACAGTACGACTTCGACACCGTCTACCGGAAAGGTACTCTAAACCACATGGCTGATATGTTAAGTCAAACCCCGTTACCCGCTATCGCCGCCGTCACCGAATCGTGTGTATGGTAAAAGCGCATAACCCAGGCGGTGCAAGACTACCCAACGCAGTATCCAGAGTACCGAGTCACAACGGTTACATCATAAAATTAAAGTTTCATCTTTGTACGTATATGCTTTTTAGGAGCTGATCAACTCAATGAGGTAAGATATTAATTGTGCTTATATTATGTAACTCTTAAAAGTCGCATTTATTTGGTGCTGTGAATGTGGAACAGCCATATTGGCACAATTAAAAAAAAACTATCCTATTATTTAGTACTAATTAATTACTAAATAAATATCGCACAAATAAATTTATTACCCTTGGCGTTTAAAAAAAATGGGCATTATGGCGACGATACTTTTTGTAAATCAAGTTGCTATATATATCTAGTCACAATACTTATTAAAATAAACTATTTAGTAGAAGATTCATTCAGAGCTTTGACTCTCAATAATCTACCGTTCGCTGAACAAAAACAATCTCACGGAAATAGTTTTTATCGACAATTATTGTTGTTAGGTATATTTAGAAATTTGATTTATAAAAATTACCATTGCCATAATTTAGTTTCAGATTAACAAATCTATAAAAATCTTTCTTTCCATTGAAATTATTCGCTAAACAATAATTAATAATTTATTACACCAGCACAATCTTGTCTAAATTATTTATATCGATAATTATTCTTGATAAGTATATTTAACAAATTGATTTATAAAAATTACCATTGCCAAAATTTAAGTTCAGATTAAAACTGTGCTAATATGGCTGTGCCACCTTCACAGCACCAACTTATTTTAATAGTTTGCCTTTATCGAACTACTGTTAAAATTGCAAACGTGCGGAGTTATTATAACATATCTTAACATTTACTATCAAAACACTAGGGGTTTAAATTCTAAATGTGATATATTTTATGTTAATTGTTGTTCTTCGTTTCATGATATGATTGTTGTATCGGAAACTTGGTTGAATGAATCTGTTCTTAATTCTGAAATGTTTCCATCTAATTACAATGTTATTCGTGATGATAGATTATTTTCTCTTACCGGACGTTCTAAGGGTGGTGGTGTGTTAATTGCTCTAAAAGACTCTATCAGTTTCAAAGCAATTGATACTAAGTATTTAAAAAATTCTGTTCCACTGATTGATCTCGTAGCCTGCAAGTGTTTTTTCACTAATCACACATTCATATTATGTGCTGTCTACATACCACCTGATTTACACGTAAATGAAATAGAAACATTACACTACAACAAAAAATTATTTTGGTAGGGGACTTCAATCTTCCCAATTTTTATAGTACTACTGCCACATGTGTTAAATCAGCTTCTTTCCGTAATCTCTGTGAGGTATTAAATCTGAAACAATATAATTCTGTAATTAATAAATATAACAATATGTTGGACCTTGTTTTTGCTAATTTTTTACCTATAAATACAGTGAAATTTGACTCTCCATTGGTGCCTGAAGATAAATATCACCCTGCCTTAAAAATTAACTGCGATCTCGTCACTGCTGAACGACATATAAATTTTCCTACAGCCAATAACTATCGTTATAACTTTAAAAAAGCGGATTTCAATAATTTATATGAGTATATATGCAATGTTGACTGGTCTCATATAAACAATTTTGTTCAAGTTGATGAAGCGCTAAATGAATTCTACCGCATTCTATATGAAGCCTTAGACAAATTTGTCCCAACTTCTAGGTGCTGTACATCCAATTTTCCACCTTGGTTCACATTCGAGATTAAAGGTAATCTTAAAACAAATGAGTACTTCAGGAAAAAATGGATAAAAACAAGGCAACTTACGTATTATAATGAATTCAAAAGATTGCGAACATTAATTAAAAATAAAATCAAAGTAGCCTACGAAGAGTATATCAATAAAGTAGAGAACAACATCAAATCTAATCCGAGTGAATTTTGGAAATATGTTAACTTGAAACAAGGTTGCTCTCGTATTCCAGGTAGTTATTGCCAATGATGTCATCTACAACAAACCACAAGATATAGTTAATGCTTTTGCCACTGTTTTTTCTGGTTTTTTTACTGACAGCTCAATTTTTGACATTAATAACGACAAGTTGCATAATAATCACCCTTCATTTTCCATGGGCTACATCACTGAAAATGATTTAATTTCTTTAATATCTAAATTACATAATAAAAACAATTGTGGAGTAGATAAGATACCTGATTTTTTATTAAAGACTGTCGTTTCATCCTTGCCGCTCATTTATCCATAATTATTAATTTAGCTATTAAAACGTCTACATTTCCGTTGCTTTGGAAACAAACACGAATTATTCCAGTCCACAAGAAAGGTGATAAATCTAACGTCTGCAACTACAGGCCTATATCTATCCTAAATAACTTTAGCAAACTTTTTGAGATGGTTATCTATAATACTCTACTTACACACACTAGATCCTTCATCTCCAATGATCAACATGGCTACATGAAAGGACGCTCAACGGTAACCAATCTTGCTTGCTTCTCGCAATTTGTTTCTGAAGTTATAGATCATCGCGGACAAGTGGATGCTGTTTACAGTGATCTCTCCAGAGCATTTGATTCCATCGATCATGGTCTATTACTAGATAAAATTGGGTCTTTTGGTGCTGCTCCTGCCGTACTTCTACTTTTATCTTCGTACCTTTCGGACAGATATTGCTTTGTTTTTTATAATGGATTTTCTTCTTCCAAATTCATTGCTACCTCTGGAGTTCCCCAAGGTTCTAACCTGGGTCCGTTACTATTCATCCTCTTTATCAATGAATTACTATTATCTTTTAGTTGTCACGTTCTGGCTTACGCTGATGACATTAAGCTTTTTCATTCTATCTCATCCTCTTCTGATGCTTTGGTACTTCAAGATAATATTGACAAATTAGTAGCCTGGTGTAAAGATAATAAGTTAGTAATTAATACTAACAAGTGTTTTATTATTACCTACACACGTAAAAATAACTATGTGCTTCATGATTACACTGTTAATAATTCTATACTTACACGTTCATTTTCTATACGAGATTTAGGCGTTCTATTTACTTCTAATTTCAACTTTAATGAGCATATTATCAATATTTGTTCCTCTGCCAATAGGACATTGAGCTTTATAATCCGAATTTGCAGACCGTTTCATGACATACATGCTTTAAAATCTTTGTATTATGCTTTTGTAGTCAGTAAATTGGAATACGCCAGTCTAATCTGGTATCCGTATTACGATAGCCAAGCTCTACATCTTGATCGTGTCCAGCGCAGGTTCCTAAAATATGCGTTCTTTAAATTAGACAATACTTACCCCGAAAGAGATGTAGATACACAGTCACTTTTACAGCGTCATGACATTCCGTCCCTAGCTTCCAGGCGAATCATCTCCAGTGCGAGGTTCATGTGGATGCTGATTCACAACAAAATTGATGCTCCATTCATTTTAGATAGAATCCCGTTCCATGTACCAAGGTTGTCATCCAGGCAATGCAGGACATTCCATCTCCCTACCGCACGGACTGATGTGTATCTGCGCTCACCGGTCTACATCATGTGTCAGAATGCAGAAAAAGTCTCTAATGATGTCTTCATGTCCCACGTATCTGCGTACCACTGCGTCCATTACTGTCCTGACGTATAATTCTGTTGTATGTTTTCTATATATATTGTTTAAAATCATATATGTAATTATTTTGTCTTATTATTTAATTATATTTATTGTATATTGATATTTATACATTTATACTTTTGTATATTACCCTGTAATTGGTTGATCTGTTGGGTAATTAAAGATTATTATTATTATTATTATTATTGACAGATTGCCAGAGTTCCTTAAACATCAAGAGATTTTTGGGAACTGTAAAATCTTTAAGTATTCTAACTCCTAAATAAGTTGTCATGGATTTTTAAAGAGATCCACTAAACGCTTGTGCTAATGAATACTGCAACTCAGTCGATATCGAAAAGTATGCAGAAAAATTTTATCATGATTTTTTTTTTTTTTGTAAAGGCATCGGCTGCTAGGGCCATTAGCCAAATCTGATATATATTATTATTAAAAAAAGGATAAAATGACAGCACAACATGTTAAAAATATCACCGTTTATTGCCCGTCGGCAGTCAAATAATTAAAAACATAGACGTTCACAAAATAAATTAACATGTAGAAATAAATAACAAACAAAACTAACACAACTGAATTGCCTTAAAGTCCTTGGTTAGATCCGATCATAAAGGTCGCAGGCTTGAAGGAAACTGATGACTTTCCTTATCTCTCCATGATCAGTTAACATCTCTTCGATGTTTTGACCTAAGTCGAAAGCTTGTCTCATCGGTTGCAGAGCGGGGCATTCCAATAAAACATGCGGTACAGTCACAGGTACTTGACAGTCCGTGCAGGAGGGCTGTTCTTCCCTTGTGAGTCTGTACCGATGCGTTAGACCCGTATGGCTTAATCGCAACCGATGGACTTTAACAAGGTCTCGTCTCGACAGATCATGGGGCAGATTGACAGGTCCAATCGAAGGTTTGATTCGGTGTAAATGGTTGTCCACCATGTCCCAACTTCGTTGCCATAAGATGGACAACTTCCTGTACGCTGCATTTCTGACGTCAGTGTACTTAATGACTTGCGCTTCTACTGTGTCTCTTGTCGCTCATTACGCGCAGCATGGTCGGCAATCTCGTTCCCTCGTATCCCAACGTGACTAGGGACCCACACAAAACGGACATGTTTACCCATGTCAGACAGATGTTTTATCAATGATAAAATCATCTGAATAACTGGGTCCGTGGACGAGGAATCCGAGATGATGGAGAAAATGCTGAGGGAATCGCTGGCAATAGCGAATTCCCTGCCGTTGTGATCGAGAACACAGTAGAGTAGCGCTTGCCAAATAGCATAAGTCTCAGTCGTGTACACTGAGGCATCTGCGTGCAGCGTCCTGTCGTGGGCAGTCTCTTCTACTACTACAGCCGAACCAGAACCTTCTTGAGTTTTGGACCCATCAGTGAAAATCACTTTCACTTCAGGTGGAAACGTGTCCCTTATGCTGAGAAACTTCTGAGTAAAGAATACCGGTGGCATAGAGTGCTTGTATTGGAGTAGATCCAATATGACGTCCGCTGGAGGGATAAGCCATGGTGCGGTTTCGAGGAAACCCATTGGCATGACACGCGGAAGGGTGTATTCAATTTCACTCAGAAGTTCTCTAGCACGTACACATAGGGGTTTCGATAAAGCCTGCGACCTAAAATCCTCTTTGAAGAGGATGTCGAAATTCTTATGGCTGCATTGTGCCCACATTTTGCATACGTATGCAAGCGTGAGCTTTTTACGCCTAACGCTCAGAGGTGCTAATCCAGTTTCGCAGCAGAGATTTACTGTCGGTGTGGTGGGAAAAGCACCAATGCTGTACCGAATGCCAGCGTAGTGTACTGGATCTAGCAACCTCAGCGTTGAGCGCGTAGCATACGAGTAGACAATGCAACCATAATCAAGTTTCGACAGAACTAGAGCCTGATACACTCGAAGGAGAGTTCGAGGTTCAGCGCCCCACTTCGTACCAGCAAGGACTTTAAGACAATTCAATGCCTGTAAGCATTTGGTTTTTAATTCAATTAGGTAAGGTTTCCAGTTAAGTTTGTGGTCGAACAAAAGACCAAGGAACCTAACCTTGTCCCTACACCTAATCAAATTGCCGTTCAGATACAACATGGGTCCGTAGTGTGGACGGTTTAACCTGCAAAAGTGCAAACATTGGGTTTTCTCGGGGGAAAACTTGAATCCGGTACCTGCAGCCTTCAGGACAATCTCATTGATTGATGTTTGCAATGTACGATTGATGTCTCTCATTTCCCTTATCATGATGAACTACCACAATGCTATACACGGTTGGATGTTGCCCATTTTGTTAACATATATCGCCATCTCCTAAAGCTAGTGAAGTTCGTGAAAGTGAAAAGGTTTTATTTGGCATGCATTGGACATTTAATAATATGCCGCAGTGTGCAACATGCTGAGAAAATAGTGGAAAACATAATGACGGTTTGCTACAGGGAACAGGATGGCTTCGTAGACAATTTAGAGACCCTGTGTGAAGCAGCGCGCAATTCCTTAATCGAATTAATCACAGGTATACATTTGTTTTTTTTTTTTATTTAAAACTACTACAAATAAAAAGATATTTAAAAAATTTTCGATTTATTTCTAATAGATGAAGATAAAATACTTATTCAATGAATCGCCTATACCAGGAGACCATGCCTAGGAATTGCCGCAATTGTCTCAAATTGGTGGGTGGTTTCAATGTCGTGATAGCGCTCACTTTCGCTGGGTCGGTACTGATGCCGTCGCGGTTAATAACGTGGCCCAGGTATTGAAGATGCCACCGACAGAACTGGCATTTATCAGGATTGATGCGGAGGTTTGCGGCGCGAAAACGTCGGAAGACTTCGGCGAGATGTTGAAGATGCTCTTTGAACGAGCGGCTGGCTACGACGATATCATCCAGGTAGGCTAGGGCGAAAGACTCTATTTCTGGACTGATGATTCGGTCGAGTAGGCGCTGGAAGGTTGCGGGTGCGGAATGCAATCCGAAAGGCATCACTCGGAATTGCATGAGTCCACGTCCGGGCACGGTTAACGGCGTTATCGGCTTGCTGTCGGGAGAGAGTGGAATTTGCCAATAGCCGCTCTTTAAGTCGATCGTAGATAAATATGACGCTCCGCGAAGCTTATCTAGAGTGGCGTTTATCTGTGGTAAAGGGTAAGCGTCTTTCTGGGAGACAGAATTTACTTTGCGGAAGTCAATACAGAAGCGCGGTTTTCCGTCTTTCTTCCGCACAATTACAACCGGTGAGCTCCAGGGGCTTTCGGACGGTTCGATGACTCCTTGCCCTAGCATTTCATCTACCTTTTTGTCGATAATCGCCTGCATAGCGGGGTTACGTCGTCGGTAACGCTGTTTGATCGGGTCGGGGTTTACTAAGCGGATTTTATGTTCGACCAGGTGCGTGGTTCCTTGGAGCTGTTTAAACCGCGGTAGTTCTTGCTCTGGGAATTCTTGAAGTAGATCTTGTTCTTCCGGAGAGATGGTTTGTAGCCTTGGACTCATGCTAGCTACGTGGGGGCCGGTGACAACACGGAATTGTGCTCCAATACGGCACTCGAGAGTTATCTGGCTTAATATGTCGACTCCAAATATGACGGCGGATTCGAGGATCTCCATAACAAGAAATGAGTGGCGTGTCTTCTGGCCGGCGATCTCAACCCGTAGAGTCATATGTCCCGTTATTTGTACCTCGGTACCGTGCGTTGGTATCCTCGTGGTTCAGAACGTATCCCCTTTTCTGACAGCGCGCGGTGGTTATGCCACTGATGTATGACACCACTGAGCCAGTGTCTACCAGCGCGTTAACGGTTACGCCGCACAACATTATGGGAATATGCGGTCGCGGGTCGGTTGGTTGGTTGCTCCCTACTGGGCGATGGCGTTCGGCAGTCGGTCGGTAGCGGTACCTCTGCCCGCCAACGCGTTTCCCGGCCGGTGGCAACGACAATTTTTGGTAAGCGTGTCAGCTGTACCACAATATGAGCAAAATATTTTCCCGGATCTGCGGCAGTCTCGGCGGGTATGCCCTCTCTGCCCGCATCTCCAACAGCATTCATTCCGCTAATAAACCATGCTAATAGAGGTGCGTGGAGTTTGGGTTCTCGACGACGGCTGGCTCCGATAAGCTGTCTCCGGCATAAGCGACTGGGCAGCAGAGGGTGGTGCTCGGAAGACTGATTGCTGTCGTCGGATTTCTTCGTATTCATCTGCCCTTGCAACCAGGTCGGAGATGCTGGAAATTTCGGCTCTACGGATGTATTCGGGGCGTAGATTCCGATACAGGCGATCTAACTGACTTTTCTCGCTCATTTCTCCGAGACGGCGCATCAGTGTACGGAGAGCTGTGACGTATGGCCGGACTGGTTCATCTGCCCCTTGACTTCGGTCTCGGACAGCGTCTTCGAGTTGAATCCGTAATCCGGTGGAGAGGTAATAGAGTCGTAAGTCTTGGAAAATCTTTCCATGCGGTCCAGCTATCGCGGCTATTACGGTACCAGAGCAGAGCTTCGCCTCGTAGCTATTCAGGTAACGCGGTCAGCATCTGGGAATCACAAAAATGGTAGCCCGCTCTTAGTTCTTCCACGCGCTCGATGAATGTCAGGACATTCTTGCCGTCGAACTGGCAGTTCCACTTGCGGACCGTATCAAGAATGCATGCAGCAGCCGGAGGTGCGCTCATCAGCCCGGTCGTGGTGGGAACATAAGCCGCGGGATTTAATTTTACATCGGTTCTATTGGTATTTTCAAGTTCGCGCACTTGATCGGTTTGATTTAGCGGTACTTTATCGGTAGGTGCTAATAAAGGTGTGTCGGGATTATCCTTAATAAAGCTACAAAGACGCTTTCTTAATTCCTCCACTGTTCCCGTGGAATCCAACTGGACAGCAGTGAGTTGCTCGATCAACTCATCTTTTGATAATCGGTAAATCCACGATGTTGGATTCTCGTTCGGCATTTTAGAAATAATAATAATGGCCCAAAAATTTAGAAAATAATACAGAAGTGTTTACTTTAACGGTCTCTGTTCGGGCGCCATGTAACGTCGCTCATTCCCCGCCGGTCGGGTGCTCAGAGTTACCAGGGTTCAGGAGCGAGGATGGGAGTCAGGACGGACTGGTACTAGAGGAATAAGCAAACACTTCTGTTTCTACCCAAAAATATAAATAAATATATATTCTATATTATCAATAATCGAAAATAAATACAATTTATTGTAAAACAATAAGAAAGTAAGAATGGCCGTTTAGCGTCTGGCGGATGTCGAAGCTACTTATCCGGGCTGGGGCAAACTGTAACAAAGCAGACACGGTAATCCGGCGAGGCGGCGGATATGATAGTACGCCTTCGCGATAAAGCTAATGGCGCACCTTGCCGTGCTGTACTCGGGTGTTGACGAACAAGACACGGTTCCCACGCGGTGACTCGGAGCCGACGCGGTGTCGCCGGTGGAGTAGGTAGTGAGGGAACATTCGGCTCAGCACGCCGTCGGTAAGGATGGCTCAACACGCCCTGGGGAACGGCTCAGCACGCCGTATGCGGAGAAGCTCGGGTAAGAATGGCTCAGCACGCCATATATTAGGAAGGCTCAACACGCCTCGGGTGAGGAAGGCTCAACACGCCTTGGTCAGGATGGCTCAACACGCCTTGAGGAACGGCTCAGCACGCCGTATGCGGACAAGCTCGGGTCAGAACGGCTCAGCACGCCGTATGTTAGGAAGGCTCAACACGCCTCGGGTGAGGAAGGCTCAACTCGCCTTTGGTAGTTGGGCTGGAGGCGGATGGGAAGGAAAGGTGCTCACCGGACTAGTGTCCGGGCTTATATAGCTGCAGCTACGGAGTGGGGGATAGCGCTAGTAGTGGGATTGGGGCAAGACGTGGCCCGATGGTTCCCAAGACTAGCCGGACAGCTAGTTAGCAACGTTAGCTTCATGCTATGAAGATGATGACGTTACACAATAATTTATAAAACTACATTATTACTTATATAAAGTAATGAATAATGTATGAATAACGTATCTACATTTTTGTAAATTATAGAAGATTCCGATAAGATCGAGAATGACGACGAAAATGAAGAAAACAATACCTCTCCTGCTCATGATGACAGCGAAGATATCCGTTGTAACTCTTGGAAGAAGTGGGGACAGAAAATACAAGATAAAGTAAAAACTTTATTGAAACAGGAGAAAAAGTGTGATTCAAGTCGAGTCAACCCATTTCACTGTCCGGAGATCGGGAAATAATTAACAAAACATTTGTCTGTACTTCCGGTGTACAGTAACATTAAAACAGATAGTTTTGGCTACGGCCGTATTCCTGCGTCTTCAGCATCTGTGGAGAGCGAATTTAATAGACTGAAAAATAATATTTTCACAAATGAAAACATATTGTCACTTAGAGTGGATGTGTTTGTCCAAAAACATTTGGAGCATATGAGTGGCAATTTAAAAATAAAAGAAGCAAATTTGAAAAGATTAGAACACAAGAATGACGAGGATGAAAATAGCGAAATCCATTGGCAACGTGGTGAATTTCCAATTGATGTTGTCAGCGATAATGCCATGACGACATGTCCTGCATAAATCAATGGCGATTATCCTGCAGGCGCTCATCGATGTGTCATATGCAATAAGGCTGTGCATGCTTTAGACAAATGTTCTATCAGTATCGGTGAAGAGGAAGGCCATGGAAAGGGATGAATTTGCTTGACTGCCAGGTCAGGCGCGCTCAGCCTTGGCTTCACGTAAAGTAGAGAATTGGAGAGGCCAAGGACAAGACAAGAAGAGGCTGAGTAGTAGACTTCAAGAGGTCTCTCGGCAAGACCCAGGACGCAACGCGGCGGTATGTGACGCGGAGTGACTAGGACATCCACCGAGACGAAGATGCGGAGAAAAAAACAAAATGCAAAGCGAGCAAAGACAGATCGGGAAAAAAGTATTTACCTTGGAAAAAGTAAAGCTTAAAGACTCAAAAACCATACAAAAGTTCCCGTCATAAAAAACGTAAACTGTTTTAGTCTGGAAGAACATAAAGTAGACAACAAAACAATATCTTTATCAAATACGTGTGCGTTTGACAGCTTCTTTCAAGCTATATTCGTAATCGCACACTATTACGACGATATAAAGAAAAAGGTAATTTATAATTTTATGAATTTGGGTACATGAAAATTATATCCATATTATTATTTATATATATATATATATATATATATATATATATATATATATATATATATATGTAATTACGTACAAAAAAAAATATACCATAAATTTCATTTTCAGGTTGAAGAATTATCGGACGATATATTTTTCCAAATGCTTCGAGAAACCTTGAAGACTTTCAAAAAAAATTATCAAATGCGAGCAGAGCTGTTGGTCAAATTTTGAAAAACACACCATATAATTTCACCTGATACGAACCAAGTCTCGAGTAACAGTGAGGTTGGACTCATTGCGGAAACATTTATGAAAGTATGTCCGACAGAGACTAGACTGTGCTTAGTATGTTGCATCAAGCGTGTGCAAATTAATGACAGTTTTCTGCGACCAGAAAACGTTGATAAAACTTTTATGTCAAACCATTTAAATGATACAGCTATGTGTGCTATAAATAATTGCCAAAGAATTTCCAAAACAGCAGGCAGGACATATGGTAAGATATTTAACAATAAAACTATTAGCACGCAAAATAAACCATAACCAGTAAATGTAAATAATGAAAGGTTATTAACGAGTTAATTTGGATTTTATTTACTTTTGTGTACATGCGATGCGAATAGGCAATTTCTTACATGCATATCATTATACAACAATATTGTTTCAGGACCTCTTGTCGTAATAGAGCCATACAGCTTTTGCAGCGAGTTCGAAACAGGCTATACGACAATAAAATTTTTAACATACCCACCACCATACCGCACCATACAAAAGGTGGAACCTTGGCACTTGTTGAAGCAATTTTCTATCGCGGGTCTACAAACATTAGAGGAAATACGAACTTGATTGGGTATTATACAGCGGTCTGCAAAAATAATAATCTTTCGACCCTGTATGATGATTTAAAAAGCACAGCAACACGTATGTCAAAAACGACAATTTTGACAATTTCTTTGTTAATTTATAAAAATACATAAACGACTAGATTTAAGTTTAAATTAGGTTATTATTATACTGTGAATGTCTTGTTAAGTTATGTACTTTTACATATATTCTTTTTCACATAAATACAAAAATTATGTTAGAATATTTCAACAGTTTCATTTACTCCATTTTTAGTCCCTTTTTGCATAAATGCAACGGAATAGTTATAAACAAAATCGTGTTTAGCAACATTTAATTTTTGTTTATTTAGCGCCAACGCGCTCAATTGGTCTTAATTTATTAGTATTGCATAATTAAATCGTTTATTTCGACAGTAATATATCTAGCAACTTGATTTATTTTTGATCGATGAATGCATGATTCGTATAAATTGCATTATGACTGATTGTGCTCGCGTAATTAATTGTAAACTTTAATTTAAATATTATTTAATAGATAAATGCATTATAAATTGCATTATAATTAGTTGTGCTCGAGTAATTAAAACTAAACTCAAGTATCGATAATTTTTAATCGGTGCATGCATTATAAATTGCATTACGTTTGGTTGTACTCGAATAATTAATTCTACACTCGAATTTCTATAATGTTTGATCGATAAATGCATTATAAATTGCAATATGTCTAATTGTGCTCGCGTAATTAATTCTAAACTCGAGTTTCCATAGAGCTTGATGCTTGAATGCATTATTAATAACATTATAACTGGTTGTGCTAGAGTAATTAATTCTAAACTCAAGTGCAGATATTATTTAATAGATCAGTGCATTATAAATTGTACCTTATTATGACTGGTTGTGCTGAAGTAATTATTACTAAATTCAAGTTTCGATAATGTTTGATCGATGAATGCATTATAAATTTCTTTATGACTGGTTGCGCTGGTGTAATAGGGACTTCCGTCATTTTTTTAATTTTTTTTTAAATGAATCTAAATTTAAAAATTAAAGACCCGTATTTTTTTAATTTGGAAATAAATTAATAGTTTTGCTAAAAAATGTTCGCAAATAGGTTTGTGACGTATTACCCCTGACAGACAAGAAGACAAATATATATGTATATTCATAGTGTGTGCACGTGCTATTGTCAGCTCTGTGTTGATATTATTTTTTTGTGGTTTTTTAATCTATTTTATTTTTGTGTTTAACTTTATTATTTGTGTAAGGTTTTTTACTGTGTGTGTATCACTTCAGGAGCCCAAATTTGTGAGTCTGATATACTTTTTTTTAATATTTTGTATCAATATTGAGAGTCTTTGCGCTAAGTCAGTTTAAACACGTTAAGTCGTCTCACAGTGCTGTATTGACAGTGGCGTATCTGCAATATTTCTTTTATATTATTTTATTGTTTATTTTATTTTAAATAGTTGTAGTATCAATTTACTTTTACTTTATCAGTTTTTTTACACATTTTTCATTGGTACATTTGTACAAGTTTATTTATTATTTTAGTATTTTTATTTAGATGTAAGTTTATCTCCTAGGCTTTTATTTCGATCATCCGTTTTCCTCATTGACAGTAACAACCAATCTCTATTGTTTTCATTTTCCGTGGTCCTACTCCTGTACGTGTTTTCTAACCTTGAGCCGTGATGGACCGCACTGGCGCCTCCTATTCCTGTCTCGTGTACTGTGTCTCTCATTCATTTTCATTAGAATTAAACTTTAGGATTTCGCACTATTATTTTAGTTATTTTATTCTAGTATTTGAATTTTATATTATTACAATGTTATAATGGCTGACTGCGCCAAATGCAGATTTAAAAGAAAAGATCAAAGTCTTATAAACTGTGAAGGATCATGTGGTAAACGTTTTTATACATCTTGTCTTAATATAAGTGAAGAAGTTTGTAGTATTGTAGAAAAAAATAACTTTTTCTATCTATGTGATGTTTGTAGACGAACCTGTGATATAGTTGATAAAAACGATGTTTTAGTTAAAATTATTGAACTCCACAAATCTTTTTCTAAAATTACTGTCAATAAGAGCGATGAAAATATTCCCAAGCTTTTTGATACGTTACAATCGACTTTAGTAAATAAATTAGAATCAATTTTTAATTCATTCAAAACCGAGGTTTACAAAGATATCGACAACAAGTTTTTCATCTATGAAACAATCTATTTCGAATGTCTCTAAGCCTGGTTCCACATCGCTATCTTATGCTTCAATGGTTAAAACTAAAAATCCGGAACCACCAATAGTAATCAAACCCAAATCTGGTGCTCAAACATCTGGAATTACGAAATCCGATAT
Organism: Stenolophus ochropezus; assembly: GCA_035578165.1. Taxonomy (NCBI): domain Eukaryota; kingdom Metazoa; phylum Arthropoda; class Insecta; order Coleoptera; family Carabidae; genus Stenolophus; species Stenolophus ochropezus. Next base: position 15,383,417 of record JAQOWZ010000003.1, on the reverse strand, counting down.
GTTGCGGTCGCTCAATCCAGTTGAAAATGATATTCAAATATCAAATATTAAAAATTCGACCAAAGGCAGTGTAGTAATAAATTGTGATAATAATGCAAGCTCCACAAAATTTAAAAAAATTCTAACTGAGAAGTTAAGTGAGAAATACGAGGTTAAATAGCTTCCATTGTTAAATCCTAGAATTAAGGTTGTTGGAATATCGGAAAAATTGGATTCTACGGTTTCAAATAATTATTTAAGAATGCAAAATAAAGCATGCTTTTCTGAAGATAGTGTTTGTTAGGTAATCTCGATTAAACCATTACGGAAAAATGAAAATATGTATCAATCAGTAATTCAAGTTGATCATAAAACTTATTTTAATGTGATGAATATGGGTAAGCTCTTTATTGGATATGACTTTTGTACTGTGTATGATGCCAATGAAGTACGGCGTTGCTATAATTGTTGCGGTTTTAATCATTTAGCATCTCAATGTGCATAAAAAAGGTCAACCTGCCCAAAATGTTCAGAATCTCATCGATTTGATGCCTGCACAGCAACTTTATTAAAATGTCCTAACTGCACACAATTAAAAACGGCAAATAATGTTGATATACCAACTGATCACTCGGCATGGGATAACGAATGTCATGTATATAAAGAAGCATTACAAAAATTTTAAAAAAATATACTGGGTGATAAATAGCAATTACAGATTCGTGATTCCCCTTCCCCGGATTTTCATTTAGATAACTGTTCTGCATCTACATCCGCATCAAATAAATTACATAATAAGTATGAGTATAAACTTAATTGTTTTTATCAGAATGTCACAGGCCTTAGCTCCAAAAGCAGTGATTTATTTAAGTTTTCGCTTTGTGCATCTCAATACCAACTATTTGCATTATCTGAAACCTGGTGCCACGATGGTATACATAACAATTAATTATTTGATTGCAATCATTATACTGTGTTTAGGAAAGGTCGTAATTATAGTGAAACAAATAAAACTCGTGGAGGTGGAGTCCTTTTAGCTATTGCAAATTACCTTCAAGCCGCAGCAATAGATATTGCGTCATTACATGATGGGTATAAGAAAATTCCACATATTGATATAATATTAGTAAAAATATTTGTTAATCATTCTATTATTTATGCAATGAACATTTATATTCCTCCGACTTGTACCATTACAGACTATGATATTTTATTTGAATCACTTGCAAGTTCACATCTTCTTTATTCGTTATTATCTTCGGAGACTTCAACATTCCACATTATCTGAAATGCTATAATAATACACTGTTTTGTCCCTTTTATAAATCTTTAAACAGTTTCTTATCTTTTCTAAATTTGCAACAGTTCAACTTTATATTCAATGTTCACGGCAAATTATTAGACTTAGTTATCAGCAATATCCACTGCATTGTCTCGAGATCCATTGATACTTTGTTTCGTGAATATGCTCATCATCCTCCTTTAACGGTTGCAATGTCTTTAAATACTAAAGTCAAGAAATTCCAGTCCGTCAGTAATTACGGTTTTAATTTTAATAAAGCTAATTTTTCGACACTTTATGATGATCTTTCTCGTATTAATTGGGATTTTTTAGATAATATAGAGGATATGAATTATAGTATAGACATTTTTTACTCTGCTATATATAACACTTTTCACAAAAACGTACCATTAAAACGTAAATGTACTAGTTCTTAGCCTCAGTGGTCTACGGGTTCTGTAATACATAAAACCAAACTAAAGTATAAAGCATGGGAGAAATATAAGAAGCATAACAGAACTGAAGACAAACAAGAATTTATTAAATTAAGAACTGAAATAAAAACTGAAATCAATGAAGCATATAAGAATTACTATTCTAAACTACAAACAGACTTAGTTCAGGAACCAAAGAAATTTTGGTCATTCGTTAACAATAAACGTAAAACTTCGGATATTCCTTCTGTCATGAATTATAATAATAATTCGATTGAAAATGCTCAGTGTATAGTGAATTGTTTTGCTGATTATTTTTGCCTAAATCCAGCAACTTCTCTACTCTAGTTATAAGGTCAGTAACAGAAGAAGAAGTATTATCTGCTATTCTAAAATTAAAATCAAATATGACAACTGGACCTGATTTAATTCCTTCATTTATTATTAAAGATTGTGTTGCTGTTTTTGTAAAGCCGCTTTTAACTAAATTCAATGTTATTCTAAAAAATTCGACTTACACTGAGAACTGGAAAATATCAAGAGTAAAACCAATTTATAAAAAAAGCGATAAAAATGATATTACCAACTACAGACCTGTTGCAATAATTTCAAATTTCAGCAAAATCTTCGAATTTATTTTACATAGTCGAATGTATAATCATGTATGCGGTATGATTTCCATAAATCAGCACGGTTTTATGAAAGGTAGATCTACTGTTACGAATCTTATGTGTAAAACACAGATAATATGCGAAGCAATGGATCAACAACGCCAGGTTGACGTCCTGTACACAGACTTTTCTAAGGCTTTTGATAAGTTGGATCACTCTCTTCTTTTGAATAAACTTAAACATTATGGTTTTTCTGAATCACTTTTATGTCTTTTAACATCATATATTCATAACAGACATCAGTTTGTCAGCATAAATGAATTTCAGTCCGAGTATTTCTTACAAAAATCTGGTGTACCTCAGGGTTCTGTACTGGGGCCTCAATTCTTTAACATTTTCATTAATGATATAACAGCTAATATCGACGTCGAACATTTATTATATGCAGATGATCTGAAACTCATGTGTACCATCTCCTCTATCAACGATTGTGAAAATTAACAAAAAAATTTGGATAATATTTACGAATGGTGCAAAGATAATGAACTTAATTTAAACACGAACAAATGCCACTGCATGACTTTCAGAAAAAACAATTATTTTTCAATACTCTATAAATAATTATGTTTTAGATAGGCCAAATATTTCACATGATTTAGGAGTAATTTTCGACCCAAAATTAACTTTCACTAAGCATATTGAAACTAAAAAAGCGACTGCACTAAGATGTCTAGGATTCTTAATTCGAAACTCTGAAATGTTTACTGATTTGAACACTTTAACACTACTATTTATTTCACTAGTTCGTCCGCATCTTGAGTACTGCTCTGTCATATGGAACCCGTTACACAATAACCAAATTGAGGTATTGGGAGAAGTACAAAGAAAATTTTTAAAATTTTTTAATTTATTTTAGAAGGCACATACCCTCCTAGAGGTATACCGCAAGCCTTTCTGTTGAAAGCTTTTAATCTGCCTTCGTTACAACAGAGACGACATGTTAATGCTGTAATTCTATTACACAAAATTATACATAATCGTATAGATTGTATTCAAATTATGAACAGAATCTCCTTCCAAGTTGTCAGGATATCAGCACGACACAAAAATACTTTTAATCTAAAAACCGCAAAATCCATTATATTAAATAAGTCACCTGTACATCAAATGGTAAATTCCCATAACATAATTGAAATTGACATAGATATTTTTTTTAATTCCATTAATGATATCAAAAAGTATTTTTCCCAATTAAAAATGTTTTTTTCTCTTACCCTGTAATTGGGCATTTTTGCCTGTTGGGTAATGTATCAATAATAATAATAATAATAAAGACAATATGTTAGAAAGAGATAGATTTAGTAACCAATGTGAACATAGCATTACAAATGCCGCGCGTAACGTCAAATTCAAATTTGTATGTAAACATATTGCCAGTGAAAACATAACTTCTCGTTTCAACCATGCTTGTTTGTGAATTTCGCTCGTGTATTATCAAAGACTTGTTTTTATTAATATATTTTCTTAATTAAGTGCTTATTAAAGGACAAAATATGTTATCAGGTAATAATTTATTGTATTTGTATTAATAAAACAGGGAAATAATAAATGTGTATGTATTTTAGATATGACTGATCTGATAATAATTGTTGCTTATAATGTAGAAGAAATTTTAGTCACTACTGTTGTAGTGAAATACAGTTTTATTAAAGCTTGCAAAAATGATTCTCGAAAAAATCTCGACAAAATATTTATTTCCGTTCCGGCAAATAAAAAAGACAGAATAAATTGGTACAAGGCTGTCCACCAAGAAGATTCAGTGCCTGCAAGTAAAAGCTTATACGCATGTGAAGATCATTTTGATGTATGTATACATTTAAATACTTTTTATATATCTAAATACATTTATTATATTATAATTTATAGTTACCAAACGATGCATCTAACTGGATGTTTTATAAAACTTTAGGACAATAGCTGCACATAAATAAAAGTGTTGTACCACAAATAAAAGAAGCTGTATGTCATTTAACCGACTCTGCAAAAAAGCGAAAAGAAGAAAATATTGAAATGTATACTCGTGGTCGGAGGAAGTTAAATTTCGATAAAGCTCAACCATCATCATCATCAGCTCAAGTACAGATTGAAGTCACTCCAGTGAAGTCTAAATCTGAGTCATCATTTAGTTCTCCTTCTGGTTCGTTCATGATTTATAAATATCTTGAAGTAGATGTCCACAAACCAGATGACAAGGAACATTTTAAAAGTGTGGCGTGTGTGGCTAGAGTAGAGACAAAATCAAAAGTACAATGTGTATTCCTGAAAATTTTTCTGTACGAAATGTTGACCTATATACAAGTCCAGCTTCGGTGCTGTCATCTTCCTCTTACTCTCCATCATTATTACATTCTGGTTCATCAGACACATCAGTTGCAAACAAAATTGATTCAAAAGATATTCAAAAATGTACAATTAATAAAATAGAAAATAACTCCCGATTATATTTAGGTCTACCAAAAGAAGAATATTTTTTAATAAAATTAATGCAACAAAACTTAAATTTAAATTATGAAAACGTTTTAATCACATTAAAAAAATTCGCACAAACGTTTCTTATTCAAGGTTAGCTATAGATTTCTCTTTAACTTCCACTACTATTGGAAAATATTTTACATCTGCTTTGCCTAAAGCTTCATTTTTTCCAAATTTAATATTTTGGCCAGAAAAATGGGTAGTACGAAAAATAATACCACTAGCATTTCGGTACAGATTCAGAAATACACAGTCCATAATTGATTGTTTCGAAATAGAAATTGAAGTACCATCCAACGATTTACATCAAGCTGTTACATGGAGCCAATATAAAAATGCACCACCGCAAAATATTTATTATCTTGTACGCCATATGGTTTCGTGAACCTATGTGTCACAAGGTTTTGGAGGACGAATTTCAGATAAAGAATTAGTTGAGCTCAGTGGATATTTAGACGTTCTCCCAGAAGGATGTATGGTAATGGCTGATCGTAGGTTTAAAAACATTGGTACCTAGCTTGATAGCAAAAACTGTACCCTGGTACGTCCACCATCAGTTGCTGCTAATGTTAAAAGTAGTAGGAAAGAAGTTCTTGAAAGTAATAGAATAGCTTCTCTTAGGGTTCATGTGGAGCGCGTTATTCGTAGATTAAGAGAATTTGAAATGATGAGTCCACATGCCTGCATTAAAATCCAAACAGTGCAGTATTTAGATTGAATAGTAATAATTGCATGTGGATTAATAAACATGTACAGCCGAATTCTCGAAAGATTGTTAGCGTTAGCACCGGTTTAGTTATCCGGTGTTAGCGCTAACCCTATTCTCAAAAAAGTTTAGTACTAAACTCTTAACACTCCGCTAACACCGGTGCTAGATACGTTAATCCTTGCCATATCTATGACAACGTAAAATAAATATCTTAATCCTATTCACAAAGAATAACACCGTCCGATATGGGTTAAATTTAGCACTAAAACAATTACTAACGAAATAAAATGACACGTTTTTACTTTTTTAAAAAGAAATTCAAGGCAAATAACAATGAATTAATAATTAAACCGTCCAAACGGAATACATCGTCCAAGCCAACATCTACATCTTAGTATTAATTACACACTGCTTTGCTGTTTGTCATAAAATATACAGCCCCATTACTAAACAAAATTTTAAAGTAATATTTTTTATACTTGTATATTATCGAGCAATAATACATTTTTTAATATCACTAGAAATTCTAAATAATGTTTAGATCAAATATTTTAAGGATTTCGTGATTACAATAAGCCTTTCCTTCATCCGCAATGTGAGAGCGGGCGTTACATGTAAACTATTTAAAATAAGGGCATCCTTCTACATCTAGCATTTGAAAATTTAATTATTTCAAGACAATATTAATACTTGTACATTACTATAAGGAGAATTGCCTATATCAATTCCTTCAAGGTGTGGAATTTTTATAGCGAGTAGTGTATTTCAGAGCTTTACCATTTACCTGCAATATCAATAAAATATTTCATTATTAAAATATTTAGACAATTCATTTATTTATTTACCACACATTTCAGGCTTCCATGTAATTTTATTCTGGAAAATTCCAGTTTGATTAGACCATTTGCAGAAAGTAATATTAAAACATCAAATGCTATGTCTATTCCCACACAGTTGTTGATGACTGCGATTTTTAGCAAGTGGATGTAATGAGAGATGTAATCCATGTTAGTCAAGCTAGTTGCTCACTAAAATCGATATAGATATTAACACTTTCACCACCTTAAGCCCAATACTTTTCTCAGATAGGGCTTAAATGATCTTGACAGCTAGAATACCAGCCGCCATTTTTATACGATGTGGTGCTAAGCTAGCACTGGGTTAGTCTAACACCGTGTTCGTTTCGGGTTAGACTAAATTTTAATAATTTAAGACGGTGCTAGTTAACACTCATTTTGGTTTTAAGCTAACACCGTTTCGAGAATTCGACTGGTAAGGATTAATAATAAAATAAATTTAACATTCAATTATTTTTTACATATTCGATGAAAGATTCCATATCAGTGTGCATTGGATAGGATAAATAAATAAAAGCTCACTGTTTTTTTTTTTTTATAAAGTTTCTATTAGGCAATCGATTTCGACGTATATATCATCAGTTCCAAGCTGAAATACATAGGTTATAAATATTTTTTGTTGTAATTGTGTTATGGTAAATTTAGTTTAGATGTTACATATTGTGTATATAATATTGTGTTAGCACTTATTTTAAAAACATTATTGAGAAAGATTATAAAAATATTTTTGAAACAAGAAAATAACCAGAAAACATGTGTGTAAATATGTGGTTATGTTTGAAAAATTATTTTATTCCAATAATTAATTTTATTGTAGGTAGAAGCAGTAATAGAAATATAAATTATAATTTGTTACAGAATTACTATTATTTATTTTTATTGACCGAAATTAACAATCAGATGCACATTATAACACATAACACAAGTAATTATAACCGTATTATAACAAATTTCAAACAATTTCATGACCACATTACATTGCTTGAGCGGGAAAAACTACTCTCCGAACATAACATATATTCTACACTAAAAGTCCCTAGACAGGTTACTGCTGCTCTCTAGAGAAGCGGGAAACTTGTTGTTACAGTCTCCCCCTTGGAAGTATCAAACCCACCCGGTGATACTTCGACAGTAGCGGCGTGGTGGTATTCTCTCTCTGGGAACTCGTGACGCGTGTGGGACTGGCACCTCTGGAACAATTAGAATCTCTGTCGTCTTGCGCGGCCGCCGTCGAGTTCTAAGTTTCTTTACAGGGAGTACGGGATCTGCAGTTTCAGAACTTCTAAACGGGGTGAGATCAGCGACGTGATACTTGCCATGGGGATCCCCTTCCTGTGCACGTATGCACATGAGGCCTTCTTGTCGATGACATAGGGACCATCGCGCTTTTTTTTATAAAGTTTCTATTAGGCAATCGATTTCGACGTATATATCATCAGTTCCAAGCTGAAATACATAGGTTATAAATATTTTTTGTTGTAATTGTGTTATGGTAAATTTAGTTTAGATGTTACATATTGTGTATATAATATTGTGTTAGCACTTATTTTAAAAACATTATTGAGAAAGATTATAAAAATATTTTTGAAACAAGAAAATAACCAGAAAACATGTGTGTAAATATGTGGTTATGTTTGAAAAATTATTTTATTCCAATAATTAATTTTATTGTAGGTAGAAGCAGTAATAGAAATATAAATTATAATTTGTTACAGAATTACTATTATTTATTTTTATTGACCGAAATTAACAATCAGATGCACATTATAACACATAACACAAGTAATTATAACCGTATTATAACAAATTTCAAACAATTTCATGACCACATTACATTGCTTGAGCGGGAAAAACTACTCTCCGAACATAACATATATTCTACACTAAAAGTCCCTAGACAGGTTACTGCTGCTCTCTAGAGAAGCGGGAAACTTGTTGTTACAGTCTCCCCCTTGGAAGTATCAAACCCACCCGGTGATACTTCGACAGTAGCGGCGTGGTGGTATTCTCTCTCTGGGAACTCGTGACGCGTGTGGGACTGGCACCTCTGGAACAATTAGAATCTCTGTCGTCTTGCGCGGCCGCCGTCGAGTTCTAAGTTTCTTTACAGGGAGTACGGGATCTGCAGTTTCAGAACTTCTAAACGGGGTGAGATCAGCGACGTGATACTTGCCATGGGGATCCCCTTCCTGTGCACGTATGCACATGAGGCCTTCTTGTCGATGACATAGGGACCATCGCGCTTTGTTGCAAATTTGGATGTAAAGCCCTTGGCGGTGTTACTGAGTTGATGGGATGTTACTAATACTAGATCCCCAGGTTCGTACTGGGGTGCATTTCATCGTTTCCAATCGGCTACTTCTTTGCTGCGGTCCTGGACTTGTTCTATTTGTTTTCGTATTTTGATGTAGTCTGCTGTTGGAACATCATGGTAATCATGTAATATTTGGGCACGTTCGTGTGGTGGTACTACTCGTTGTGCGGTTTCTTCATCTGAAAAATATCTGTAAAGCACTCCTGCTGACATAACGAACCCTCGTTCGGCCCAATGAATGGCGTCTTCGGAGGTCATGTCTTCTAGATAATTTTCTTTACTTCGACATCCTTTAATTGTTCATTTCTTATTTCTTCAGCCTTTCCTGTTGGCATTTCTACCAGCACAGTGCAAACTGAGCATTCTGCTAGTGTTGTACATATGGGTCTTGACAGAGTATCTGCTACTACATTCAGTTTCCCGGGAGTGAACTCTATTTGTAGGTCATACGCTTGCAGACATAACGCCCATCGCGCTAATCGTCCAGTAGGAGACTTTAACGAAAGCAGCCAACGCAGTGGTTGGTGGTCAGTAGCGATATGAACCTTTGCACCTTCAATATATCCCCGATACTTTTCTACGGCGAATACTACCACCAGAGCTTCTCGCTCCGTCGTGGAATAATTCTTTTCAGCGGGCGTGAGCAATCGGCTCACGTTTTCAATCGGTCTTTTGTCGTTCCTCTCCCCCTGGAGAAGAACTGCTCCAAGCGCATAATCGCTTGCATCGATGCGAATTATAAATGGCTTGGATGGGTCGGCTTGAATAAGGATGGGTGCCGTCGTCAGCAATTCTTTTAACTCGGCAAACGCAGATTGTTCCTTTTCACCCCAAGTCCAGGGTACTTGTTTCCGAGTGAGTCTAGATAATGGCTCTGCGATTTTTGAAAAATTGGGTACGAATTTGCGATACCAGTTACACGTCTGAAGGAATTTTCTTAGGTGTTTTATATTTTGTGGGCATGGCATGTCCCGAATGGCAATTACTTTTGCGGGGTCGGTGCTAATACCGTCCCGTGTCAACACATGTCCGAGAAACTTCACTTCTGCTCTTGCAAATATACATTTTTCACGTCGTGCTTTTAAGTTAAATTGTTTTAGACGCGCGAATACTGTAATTAAGTCCTTAATATATTGTTCAAAGGTATCTGATACTATGAGAATATCATCTAGGTATGCGAATATATTCATGTCTTCTGATATACCCGCGCGAAAACGATCTATCAACCGTTGAAACGTGGTCGGTGCGTTTTTCAAACCCATGGGCATTCTTTTCAATCGAAATGTCCCAAAACGAGTTACGAGGCATGTTTTATCACGATCACACTCACGAACCGCCACTTGCCAATACCCGGCTTGCAAGTCAATCGTGGACATGTAGTTTGTCTATTTTGCACACTGCAGAATGTCTTCAATTCGCGGCATCGGATAGGTATAACCTTTTGTGACATCATTTAAACGTCTATAGTCCACATATAGTCTTAAGTTACCATTTTGTTTTGGCACCAGAACAATAGGCACTCCCAAAGGCGATTCACACGCTACTATAATGTCCTCCTGTAGAAGTCGGTCGAGTTTCTTTCGCAAGAACTCCTTCTTCGATTGGGATAATTGAAGTGAGGTAAAGATATTGGAACATGGTTACCAGTGTCTATGCAATGTTCTGCATAAGGGGTTGCCGCTCCCCTTGCTGTGAATATATCTTGATGTTCAATTAGTGCTTCTCGAAGTTGTTGGCGTTGCGTCTCTGTTAGAGTAGGCTCTTCATCTTGTCTCAGTTCTTGAAATGTTACTTGAGCAATCGTTGTACAGTTTGATGTACTGTGTTCCACTTCCTCAAATGGAAACTGAGTTACCGGACTATCATCAAAGTGCCTAGTTCTTTTTGACAAACTAATCGTGATTTCGGCTTGCTCCAGGAAATCCATACCAAGAATAGTTGTATCACAGTTACTGGGTAGAACGTAAAAAGTTGTTGGTATAACGTAATTTTTAATTGTTATATCGACTGTTGTTTTTAATACATTTGTCTGCTGCGGAACTAAATCAGCGTACGAAATCGTAAGTTTTTTTTCTGTAAACTGTTGACTTTGGTCCTTCAATACCTGATACAGGGACTGGCTGACAATGCAGGCTTGTGATCCAGAATCAGCAAGTGCAGTTCCCTTAGCTCCATGTATTTGTATGGATAGAAACGGTCGAGTACAAGACCTTCCTTGTATTTCTGTGGTTCGAAAGTGGAGTGGACCTGTACTTGAACTAGTTTCCTCTTTCTCTTGCGCAGGACTGCATTTAGAACACTTAGCTCGGATTACTCCCGGTGCACCGCACCCATAACAAGTAAGTGGTGATGTTCTAGTGACTGTTGTAGTCCCGGTTGTAGGAGGCGAGTTTTGATCTTTCTGGCAATACTTATACTGACATCGGGGTCGTTCTTTCTTCTTGTTTATTCTCGTGTAAGATTTATCATAATTCTTCTCTGCTGGTTTAGCTTTCTTTGCTTCCAGAACTGTTTGTTTTATGTCTCTTGCATGTTTGATCAGCTCGCTGAACATATTAACATCATCTCTTGCGATACGCTTACGAATCTTCCTGTGCAATAGCCCATACACCATATCTAATTGAATGGTTTCTGTTGGCTTCGGATTTAATCGTGATATAAGAGCTGTAGCATTATTTACGAAAAACTCTGTAAGTGTTCCTACTTCTTGTTCGCTAGCGAAGAGTTCGCGGTAAATCGCATAGTTGGGCTTCCTTGGTCCGAAGGCACCCTTCAAGAGTGAAATGGTTTCGTCCCAGTTCTGGGTAGAATCTTTAATGCCCTGCCACCAAGTTGCAGCATCTTTTGTTAATAGCATAGGCAGTTGGCATCGGAAACACCAACACATTCTTTGTATGTTGTTACTGCTTTTATGAAAGCGTCGACATAATCTTCAGCTCCACTAAAACGTGCCGTGCATTTAGTAAAATGTCCACGTAATGTTTCACTTACTGTCGATATTGGAGAAGGTGATCTCTGTTCGTGGATTTGTGACATTTGTGTTGGCAACCCAAGTATGAGTTGAGACATCATCTGAGTCATCATTATGACTGGTTGAGCAATGGTTTGTTCTTGTGTTTCATTGTCCTCTTCTGGCATTTTCTTGCTTTTGTTTTGAACAGCACTTGTGGAAATTGCGTCGTTCCTCGACGATAGCACACAAACGAATATTTTTAAAGCGAAAAGTTAGTGTTACGTTGTTCACCTAACCTAATTTCGGCACTACATTGGGACGCCACTTGTTACAGAATTACTGTTACTTATTTTTATTGACCGAAATTAACAATTAGATGCACATTATAACACATAACACAAGTAGTTATAACCGTATTATAACAAATTACAAACAATTTCATGACCACATTACATTGCTTGAGAGGGAAAAAACTACTCTCCGAACATAACATATATTCTACACTAAAAGTCCCTAGACAAGTTACTGCTGCCCTCTAGAGAAGCGGGAAACTAGTTGTTACAAATTATAAATAAAATATTTTTTTATATATATAGAAATAGGTAAATTGAAAATATGAATACCGTTTAAATTGTAGCTGAAAATGTGGTTTTTATGTCTTGTAGGATAAATGATATATGAACAAGAAGTGAAATTATATTGGTGATTGAAGGAAATGAGGGAATTTATGAGGAATAATGGATAGGAAGTGGATGGATTTGAAGAAAATTAAAGTTTAATATCTGAATTAGTTAAGTTGGTAGGGTTTTTAAAGGTGGTAACGATTTAAATATATAATTCTCTGGGTAGATTGAATTATCATTGACAAGTTTGATGTTATTATGTTTATGAGCTAGGATATCATATTTTTCTAATAAACAAAGTTTTGCATAATTATTTTCGGCATGTAATAATGTTATATTATTGATTGTGGCTGTATGATTGTAATTTTTTAAGAGAGTTCCTACTGCTGAGGGTGGTTAATTTTTAATATGTTCTTTGAATCTGGTTTGTAGATTTCTGGATGTTAAACCGATATATATATATATATATATATATATATATATATATATATATATATATATGTATCTATATATTGTGACGAAGCGTCACTAACCTGGCTTCCTGTTCGTAATCACGTACACTCCCCATTACTCAACAAACACTGTTCCGTCATCCGATCATACCGATTATAAAGAAAAAACTTTTAATTTTTTTAAAGAAAATAATTACAAACTATTAAACAAAAACCCATTAACCACATACAACACCACTTTCAGACACATTATAAATATAAACACACTCTCCATAAATTAAACATTAATACAAAATAATAATAAATTTGACAAAACCATAAGACCTATTATTTCTTCTATCAATTCACCGGCACACAAACTTGCAGAACAATTAAATAAAACCATAATACGAGACGCATCATACACATCCCCCTATTCTATAAAAAACTCTTAAATACTTATTAATTATATTAAAGACAAAACACATAATTTACCACATAAACAATTTATAATGATATCTTTTGATATAGTAAATTTATACACAAATATTCCTATCTCTGTAACTCTTCATTTATTAACAAATTTTCTTTCAAACAATAAAGTCTTTATTGAAAAATTCAATCTCACACTGATAGATATAAATAACTTAATAGAAATGTTTAAAATTATCACCGATCAAAATTTCTTTAATTTTCATAACAATATATACAAATCAAAAGATGGCTTAGCCATGGGTAACCGTCTCAGTGGACTACTTTCCAATCTATACATTGACGACTTAGAACAAGAAATCATGCAAGAACCTCTTAATAAACCATAACAAAATAATTTTTTTTGAGTTAACATTAAACAGAATAGATAGTAAAATAACATATAATATTTACAGAAAACCTACTACAACTGACATAATCATCCCTTAGAATTCTTATCACAACCCAAAAATCAAAGAAACGACATTTAATTTCATGTTCCATAGACTACTCTCCACCCCTCTATCACAATCTGATTTTAATAAAGAATATCGAAAAATATTACAAATAGGTTTAAATAATAAGTATTCTCTTGCAAATTTAGAGAAAATGTTTAACAATACTAAAAATGAACACATTATTAACAACAAAATTTACAAATGTATAAAACACAAACAAAAATATATATCTATTCCATATCACCATCAGACACATAAAAAATTAAGCAAAACACTTAACTATCACAATATTATTCTCACATCAAAATCACAACCAAATTTAAACAACATTTTCAATAATAGTAAACCACTAACCAAAGATATAGATAAAAGTGGAATACATAAAATTGAATGTAATGACTGTGACAATATATATATTTGATCGGTGATAATTTTAAACATTTCTATTAAGTTATTTATATCTAACAGTGTAAGATTGAATTTTTCAATAAAGGCTTTATTGTTTGAAAGAAAATTTGTTAATAAATGAAGAGATACAGAGATAGGAATATTTGTATATAAATTTACTATATCAAAAGATATCATTATAAATTGTTTATGTGGTAAATTATGTGTTTTGTCTTTAATATAATTAATAAGTATTTAAGAGTTTTTTATAGATTAGGGGGATGTGTATGAGGCGTATCGTATTATGGTTTTATTTAATTGTTCTGCAAGTTTGTGTGCCGGTGAATTGATAGAAGAAATAATAGGTCTTATGGTTTTGTCAAATTTATTATTATTTCGTATTAATGTTTAATTTATGGAGAGTGTGTTTATATTTATAATGTGTCTGAAAGTGGTGTTGTATGTGGTTAATGGGTTTTTGATAATAGTTTGTAATTATTTTCTTTAAAAAAATTAAAAGTTTTTTCTTTATAATCGGTAGTATTTAGAATGACTAAACCAGCCTTTTTATCAGCTTTAGTTATAGTTAGATTATTTTCTGAAATGGTTTGTTTAATAGATTTAATGTAAATTTTGTCTATATTTGTGTTTACTGCTTCTACTTACCGAATTATCTATAGTGTCTGTAATGTGTTGAAGGTCTTGTATAAGTTCTGTCTTTAAATTTGTTTTTTCAGGATGGTGTTGGATTTGTGTTTCGATATCAATTAAAAGTTTTGATATAATAGGTTTGCGAGGTGGTGGTGCAAATTTGTAGCCGTGGACGCCACGGTTTCTCCGACAACAGCGAAATGTAGAACACAGTAAACAAAATAACGAATACACTGGTCTGCCCAGTAGCTGAAGGCGGTTGCGGTGGATGCCACCAGCACGGTTCTCCAACAGGAACGGAATTCAGCAAAAAGAAATACGAAATAAATACTCAATTCTAAACCGCAGTTTAAGAATCTGCAGTGGTTGCCACCAGCACGGTTCTCCAACAGGAACGGAATATAAGAAAAATGTTTAAAAAAATAACTTACGAAAATTCGATACGGTACGGTTCGGATGCGGACTGCTACTCTTCTCGGATTGATGTTAGACGTTATAGTCGTCACAGACTGAAGAAATACGGCTCCGGCGGTCGTATTTATACCCGAATTTTAATTAAACATGCAGCTACCGATTTTAAAGTGAGAAAGACTGGTCTTTTTTGTGTTGTTGTTTTTGTCTAATAAATTGAATTTTATTATAAAAATCGTGAAATCATTTCCCTTAGCTTTCCAGAGTTTCATATTTATTCTGATCTCATTTACATATTTTTGTAAAATGTAGAACGGGATTTTGGTCTCAGGAACTGTTGTTTCTGAAGTTGGCATACGGACATGCGCAGTCGGTGGCTCAGCTGACAAGTGGTTGAATATGAAAAACTGTAAAAAAGCAAGAAAAACTAGGAAGTGAGAATCGGTAAGTGTTACAAAGTCTTTACTATGGTTGTCTCCAGCTCTGTGGTTATAGGTGAAACTGTTTGTAAAAATTTGATCCCACGTGGTCTTAAAATTCTGATGCGTGCAACGTGTTTCTGCCAAAGTATTTTTCGGCGGCTCTCTGGCAATTCGGGAGGCTGCTGGAGTTGTTGTATAGCCTTATGACGGTGTTCGTAGCGGTCGGCGGCTACTGTTCCGGACGGTAGGTTCGCTTTAACCCGATGTGCGGTTCGAACCTCGTGGAGTCAGGTGCTAGTGACTGCTTGGAGCACTGAGGGGGGCAGGTAAGTGTCCTTTTGACTAGCACTTCGTCACAGTAGTTATCATATTTTATTTCTTCTTCTAAGGTTGAAATGAGAATGTCGTATTCTATGTAGTGTAAAAATAGTTGTAGGTATCTATGAAAGAATTTTAGTTTAGTGTCGATGATGGTGCTGATGTTTTCTTGTTTTCTAATATCTTGTCTTAGGATTTTTCGTTATATCTCCACTTCTTGTTTACGTATAGTTTTTTTCTTGAAATTTATTTTTAAAAATTTTGGAGTGATGTTATTCGAACGGCATGTGTGTAAAAAATTTAAGTGTTGTTGTATTTTGTGTCGTTTGTTTAGTGTGAATTTCAGCTGTTGGAATTTGGTGGATATCTTCACTGATTCAATATATTCGATGAAAGATTCCATATCAGTGTGCTTTGGATAGGATAAATAAATCAGTGTTTTTTATAATCTTTCTATTAGGCAATCGATTTCGACTTATATGTCATCATCAGGCCCAAGCTGAAATACATAGGTTATAAATATTTTTTGTTGTAATTGTGTTATAGTAAATTTAGTTTAGATGTTACATATTGTGTATATAATATTGTGTAAGTACTTATTTTAAAAATGGTGTTGGATTGTGTTTCGATATCAATTAAAAGTTTTAGTATATTAGGTTTGCGAGGTGATGGTGCAATGATTCGGTAAGTAGAAGCAGTATACATAAATATAGACAAAATTTACATTTAAATAAAAACATTCAATCTATTAAACAAACCATACGAGACGCCTCAATACCTCATACACATCCCACTAATCTATAAAAAACTCTCAAATACTTATTAATCATATTAAAGACAAAACACATAATTTTCCACATAAAAAATTTATAATGGCATCTTTTGATATAGTTATAGATAATTTATACAATTATTCCTATCACTGAAACTCTTCATTTATTAACAAATTTTCTATCAAACAATAAAGCTTTTATTGAAAAATTCAATCTCACACCGTTAGATATAAATAACTTAATAGAAATGTTTAAAATTATCACCGATTAAAATTTCTTTAATTTTCATAACAATAAATACAAATCAAAAGATAACTTAGCCATGGGTAACCCTCTCAGTGGACTACTTTCTAATCTATACAATGACGACTTAGAACAAAAAATCATGCAAGACCCTCTTAATAAACATATAATTCTCTGGGAAAGATACGTAGAAGACATTTTATTAAATAAAAGTTAATACAATTCCACAATAACATCAACAAAATTTGCAATATTCAATTTTCACTAGAAATAGAAAACAATAACAAAATAAACAGAATAATAATAAAATAACATATAATATTTACAGAAAACCTACTACGACTGACATAATCATCTCTTATTACAATTCTTATCACAACCCAAAAATCAAAGAAACGGCATTTAATTTCATGTTACATAGACTACTCTCCAACCCTCTATCACAATTTGATTTTAATAAATCATATCAAACAATATTACAAATATGTTTAAATAATAAATACCCTCTTGCAAATTTAGAGAAAATGTTTAACAATACTAAAAATAGACACATTATTAACAACGAAATTTACAAATGTACAAAACACAAACAAAAATATATATATATCTATTCCATATCACCATCAGACACATAAAAAATTAAGCAAAACCCTTAACAATCATAATATTACTCTCACATCAAAATCACAACCAAATTTAAACAACATTTTCAATAATAGTAAACCACTAACCAAACATGAACGAAACATTTAGAAAATAACAAATCACAATATGCTATGAATCCAGGTTGTCCGCAGAAAGGATTAATCCTTTCTATCTTCTTCCTCTTTGGTCGAATTGTAGAACGACTGATTTTGAATATAGCAGAATTCCAGCATCTTCTCAAGTTGTGAAAGCGAATTCAGCAAATTAAAAAAACATCTTTTTTAAAAATTATCCACGATTGTGGGCTGATGTATTTTTACAACGCCACCTGGAGTATCTGTCGTGTAAAATGAAAATTGTGAACGCTAATTTTCAGAACTGTGTAGAACATGCTTCGTCGGAACCAGAATCAAGAACGACGGAAGATTTGGATGACGCATTCCATGAAACGTGTCCTGTGTGTGCAGACGGCTATTTACCAGATGGTGCACATACGTGTATTGTATGTGGCAAGGCAGTACATGGTATCGATCTACGTTCTGCACCATACAATGGAGAAGAAGGGTATGGTTTGCGACGTAATTGCTATACATGTACAATGGGAAGAACTGCGCGAGAGGTAATTTGTATTTGGGCCAAAGTAAGGAGAAAATTAAAGATTCCTTGACATGGACGGCCCACACGAAATTACCTGTTATAAAATATGCTAACAGTATGGACTTACATGAGAATAAAATTGGCAACGAATTAATTGTATTATCGAATACTTGTGCATTCGATAGTTGCTTTCAAGTCTTACTAGTCGGAGCAGTTGACAACGAAAATTTGAAAGGTTATTATTAATTTATATCTGTCCTTTTTATCGTTCATATATATTCATATCATTTAACTTCTGTACTTACAAACGATTGCTATTTTTGCTAAAATTTGTTTTTATAAAAAAATCATTACCCTCTAAATTAACTATGCCTAATAATATAGTATATTACATTACAAGTCATGAAAATGTTTCATTGCAGACGAGGAGGCTTGTTTGAAGAATGCGAGGATGCGCAGCGTCCGAGCATTTGTTCAAAGCCTCTGAGTCAAGCAGAGACATTTTTATGACGCGTGATGTATTTTTTTTTTTAAATCGGTAATTATAGAAGCTTAAAATTATAGAAAAAATTAGGTTTGCATAAATCATAAGAGCTGTGACAAATTTTAGAAAACGTTGTCATGACTAGGAAACAAAGAAACAAATTTTATTATTAAAAAATTTTGACGTGGTGTTGTGTTTGCTTTCTTGCTACCAGTAATTTTTCTTTTGAAAACGATGTCGCAATGCGAACGTGATTTTGATGGTGAAGATAAAGTACCGATGGACATAACTGAAGCTGCGAATGCCGCTGTGGCAGATTTACTACCAAAAAAATCCAAAGAGCGATACGAAAAGGAGTACGATAAATTCAAAAAGTGGTGCAGCATTAGAAAAGTGAATCAAATTAGTGAAGACGTCCTTCTAGTTTATATAGCAGAGGCAAATAAGAAATATAAATCGTCCACCCTATAGAGTGTATATTCCATGTTACGATCCATGCTATTAGTTAAAGAAAACATGAATATTGGTAATTTTCCCAAACTGAAAGCGTATCTTAAAAAAGCATCTGTGGGACATCAAGCAAAAAAATCCAGAGTGTTTTCTAGAAACGAAGTAGATGAATTTATTCTCAAAGGTTCTGATGAAGATTATCTAATGATGAAAGTAAGTGATCACAATTATTGTACATAAATGGATCTAATACTTAATTTTTTTCAGGTTGTATTAATTTTTGGTTTAGCGGGTGCATGTCGTTGTGACGAATTAACAAAAATGACGATTGATGACATAAATGATAAAGGCTCTGTGTTAATTGTCACAATTCCTGATTCTAAAACGTACAAAGCAAGACGCTTTATTGTTGTTGACGGAAACAAGCAAAGTAACTTGGGCCTTTATCGCAAATATTTAGCATTACGTCTACCTCATACACCACATAGGCGTTTATTTATAAATTACAAGAAAGGCAAATGTAGCGTTCAAGCTGTGGGCGTACATACGTTTGGGGCGACACCTGCTAAAATAGCGGCTTTTCTTTCTTTACCGAATTGTACTGAATATACCGGACACTGCTTACGTCGGACATCGGCAACTTTGTTGGTTGATACAGGCGGCGATATATCCGATCTTAAGCGGCATGGCGGATGGAGTTCTACCAGTGTGTCTGCAGGCTACATAGCTGAATCTATGGAAAATAAATGCGCAATTGCTAGAAGGATTCAAGGTGGAATTTGTGAAACAAGAACTGCGGATAATAACGAGCAATTCGTTTTGGAAAATTCGATAACTGAAAGTACTGAGAAAAATACTATTGACATTTCATCGTTCGAGAAAGATCCTACCTTACCTTCGATAAATGTCACAAATGCTAACAATACAAATATTCACATAAATATATATAATTAGTTCACAAACATTGTTTAAAACCTAAATAAATTTTTTCATTGTTGTAATCAGTGCTATTTTCTTTGTTAAAATCAAATAATTTGCTTCTAAATATGTTACATTAACATAACCTTGCACTTTTAAAACCTAAATAAATTTTTTCATTGTTGAAATCAGAGCTGTTTTCTTTGTTAAAATCAATATATAAAATTAGTTTGTAATATCTAAATAAAGTTTTTGAAAAATTGTTGGGTATTCCTGTTATTTGTGTTTGTTCCTACGGACAGTAGAAAGTAAAAATGACTAGTCATGAAAATTTTTACTTTCAAGACTAGTCATGGAAATTTTACTTTCAAGACTCAAATTAGTCAACAAATGAGGATTTCCATGCCGATTTAAAAAAAATAATTTTAAATTCATGTACCTATATAATACTATTTATTATAAATGATAATCTAAATGTTATTGTCGGATGTTTTGTTGCAGCTACTTACTTGTGAAAGCGACCCTTTTTTTCATTAATAGAAAAATTATCAGGTCACATCTATAGACTTCGGACAAAGCTGCTTTTAGAATTCGGGCATAAGACGAAAATTGCGAATAGCAATACATACCACTTGGTATGTAGTATAAATGTTGGATGTCTTATCGAGCGCCTATTACAAAATCATCCAACTTTTACGGAAACAACGAGGTGCAGTAAAGGTTGCGAACGCCGAAAAATCTTCGGCCGTGTACAAATTAATATCAATTTACTACTTACTTCGTCGGAAGAACAGGAAGTGTTAGAAACAGCGATGAATAGTTTACAAAATACACCATGCTCCAATGACAAATATGATGGTATATGCCGCACACAAGTAGATGAATTAGTTAAGACTCGGTCCCGATATACTTGCACTTGCGTAGAAATATTCCATAGAAATTAGTCGATTTTTCCGAATAATTTGATTTATTTTACTAACTTTTACATAATATATTTTCTAAGTCATGAAATCTGCTGTTTACACAATATTTTGTGACTATTTTTTATTATATACAGGGTGTTTACTCGAAACCCGAACATAGGGATTTAACATGTAAAATCATATTTTGGTAATTTCCTGCTTCCCTAATTATTTTAGGTAAAATATATTCAAATAACAATTGTAGAGTATAAAATATTGCATCTGAATCAATAAGCAAAACCAATTTTACTTGCTTTGTAAGCTTAGAAATTAGGTCTGAAAATGACGTAAATCATCAAATAGCAGTAGCCATGGAATTGAGACAAAAATGAACAAATGTTTAACGATTTATCTGTTAAATTTGCTGCATTAGTTTATTTGTATTATTATTTGATATTACATTGAAAGGGAACAATTTTATATAAATTAATTCTGAATTAAAAAATTTCTGAGCTTACGAGACGTAAAATTAATTTTGCTTATTGATTCAGATGTGTAAATTTATGCGCTACAACTGTTATTTGAAGCTTTTTTATCTCAAATAATTAAAGAAGTAGGAAACTACGAAAGTATGATTTTACATGTTAAATTCCTATGTTCGGGTGTTCGAGTCAACACCCTGTATATATTTTTTTGTAGGGATGATAATTGCTGTAGAACCGTACAACGAGCAAAGGAATTACAATGTTGTACCGCTAAAGAAAAATAAGCAAGAACTGCGGCATCCGTTCAATACAGCAAACGACGTAAAACTAATAGGAATGGTAAATTACCATGGACCCACTACTGTCATACGAAGCACCCCACATTGCACACTACACTGCATTGTGTAAAAGAAACAACCGGTGATATGAATACTGCGACCTCAAAGCCACAACAACTTTTAAAAGCGAAAACTCGAAAGTCATATCTGCTTTATTGTTGTATTTTAATAATTATAATTTAATTTGAAGTAATCTGTAATGTACATATATATATATATATATATATATATATATATATATATATATATATATATATATTGTGACGTGTCCCTGCTCGCGGGCGCCAATTTGTGACGATCACTTGGGCCGCTGCTACTTGTCGGACCGTGATGTCGTGGTTTTCCTCCAGGTCGTCGGGTTTTTCTCGGGCGCCAAACAGCGGGTCCTGGAAGAAAAATAATGTGCCACGGGAGCTCTAGGTCGGTTAGGCCAGGGTGATAACAATAAAACCCAGAATTACTAAAAAAACAAGTTTTTATTGTAGATCCTTCAGTTCCATACGACGTTAACGCTGGAAAGTCACGGTCGTAGTCGCGGTCTGAATTTATCACGGTCTGAAAGGAGGTACAGCCAAACCAGATACCAGCTTGAGGCTTTACTGTAGGAATGGGTCGCGGTCGTGTCAGGAACAGTGTTGCCGCGGATGTTGATTTTTGTGACATCTGCAGATGCAGATGCGGATACGGATTTTCTCACTTGACATCCGCAGATGCGGATGCGGATGCAGATTTAAAGAAAAAATGAGAATGGTACTAAAATTTTATTAATAATATATGTATAGAAAACAATGTAAGTATGTAATACTTATATATTTATTTGTAACTTAAATAATATTAATGACAGCTTTTAAACTAATAATTAAAGTTAAGTAAGGGTAAGTTTTTTTAAAAATAACAATTTTGCTGCTTTTTTCCATGCAACCGATTTCTTAGCGGTTCATAAATTATACCAGCACTGCTAAATAGCTGCTTACTGGGTACACTTGCTGGTGGCGGTGAAAGATATCGGCGAGCTAAACCAGATATGCCATATAGCTGAGGTTTATTCTGCCACCATTCAAGTGGATTTTGAGTAACGTGTATTCGTTTCTCTTTAGAATACAATTTTAATTGCGACTTTATTATTAAATCAGACGTTGGAAAAGGTGTAGCTTCATCTTCACTTGAGGAATCAAGTATCATAGCGAGATTACTTTGTAAACTGGATTTATGAGTTGTAATAGATTCCTGGCTAGTTGAAGCTGAAGGATGTGAGTCGCTGCTTCTCGAAGGCGATAATGATGAAGACCTTAACCTCTTTTTTTTTCACACTCGTCTTTTTCACTGTTGCATTTGCATAGTGTTAATATTTCGGCCTCAATTTTTTCTGTTAGAATTACACTGAAGAATTTATGCTTGTATCGTGGTTCTAAATATGTCGCTATTGTATATATAAATTCATTTTCCAAGTCGCCAAACTTATTTATGAGTTCATTTTTTACAGCTGTGATAATAATTTTCATCGTATTATCGCCTTCTGCTGCTGCCAATTGTTCATCAATATTTTTTCTCAACGTATATATAATGGGTATCACTGATGAAATCATATCATGCGAACTGCTTAATTCTCGAGTAGCATCTTCAAATGGTTCCAGCAACTCCACGCACGATTCCATCAACATCCATTCGTCGGGCACGAGAGGAGTAATAGGTTTTTCGTTCGCGTAAAGACAAAGAACATCCTTGATTTTCAAAAATCTCTCAAACATATAAAATGTACTGTTCCACCTAGTAGTACAATCTTGCAGTACATTCAGTACAGGTTGAGTTAATCTTTCTTGAATTTTCTTTAGTTGGTCTTGCGCTATAGTAGAGTGACTAAAATGCCGTGCTATTTGTTTGCACTTATTAACAAGATCCAAAAGCTTCTGACTTGAGTTTACCCCAGTTCGTACAGCAATTTGTATCTTTTGGGCAGTGCAGTCAATATCGATTAAAGATGATAAAAGCATTGCTCTTTTCATATTAGAGCCTTCGTCACGTATCATGCAATGAACTTGTTGTTTCAAAATATTCCACTCATTGAGCATTGCCTCAAATTTTTCTGCAATAATATCACCTGTAAAGTAATATAACAAATTACATAAGTTACAAAAAATACTTTTACTGTCACAACTCACCTGTATGTCTGCCATCGAACGTTTCACATTTTAGTACAATTGCTAATCGAGTAAAGTTTCACGTTATACCATGGCACGTCAAACTAAGAAGTGAGACGTTCGCACTAGGCTCAGACCATATGTCAGTCGTAAATGCCATGTATTCTACGTCATTAACAAGCAGTTGTACTGCTTTGGCAACTTTTTCATACAAAATATTGTACACATGAGCTGTGAAATAGGTACGACCATTCAAATTGTACTGGGGCGCCACAGTATGCATTAACCTGCGAAACCCAATTCCCTCTACAAAATTAAATGGCAAGTCTTGTAATGCAATCATTTCGCCAATACGATTGTCAATGTTTTGAGATCTAGAATCATTTTTGTCCCATTGTTTTGATTTTTGCATGGATTCTTGTAAAGAGATCTGTTTTTTGGCTTCCTGTCGTGGAGTCTTTAAAGTAGCCTCTGATATTTTTATAGTTTTGTTCTTCTGTTCCTGTTCAGCTTTTTCAAATATAATATATTCTTCTGGATGAATTGATCTCAGATGGTTTTTCAGAGACTTAGTAGTGCGTCCTTTCCGAGAATATATTTTGCCACAACTATTACACTTTGCACTGTCTACATCTATCACTTTGAAATAACGCCAGATTTCACTTTTTGTAGGCGGAGACATCACAAATAATAAAAAATTAAATTTAATGAACAAATTGCGTATGTACAGTGAGACGAAGGGCCAGTATTCACTTCGCTTATCACGCTACCTGATTGCAAAAGAAACAGTGGCAAGTTGGCGACATCTCAAGCGCATAAAAAAGTCTTCACCATCTAATTGCGCATGCTTCAACATTCGCATCGAGTGATGCGGATGGCGGATGCGGATGCGGAGCTGAAAATTTATGCGAATGCTCCGCAATTGCGGATGTCTGTAACATCTCTGGTCAGGAAGAAGAATACTACCAAACTGGATGCCAGCTTCAGGTGGTATCGTCATGGTGGTCAACGGTCGGAGTCAGGACGACGAGTATCACCAAACTGAACGCCAGCTTAAAGTTCTACTCGTCGAGGTTAGCGGTCAGGACGGTAATACGGTCTTACCTACAAAAGGTCGGTCGTTAGATCTGTGTGTCTCGGAGATAAATCACAGTTATCGCTAAAGAACTCAGTTTAGGTCGCTATCAGAAGCTAGTAAACAAGTCATCATCAGAAGCTAGTAAACAAGTCATCATCAGAAGCTAGTAAACAACTGATCATGCTCAGCCCCGGAGGCCGTATTTATACCCCGATTACTAATTAAACTCGTTTAAACAAATTGTACGACAAAGATGGAGAGTTCTAAGATATTGTTATTTCTGTTTAATAAAATTTTATTTTATTCTAAATGTCGTTGTTTGACTTCCCTGCGTTTTACAAAATAATATATTACATTTTATGTTATTTTAGAATATTTCACAAATTATATTTGACTTCTTTGAACATTTGAATCTCGGCTTCGGTCGGAAGTACGGATATTTGCCGCATCTGCACAGTGGCGTCTTGGAGGTGTCTTTGACAGCTTTTTGTAGAGTTGTATAACTGTGAAAATATACATTTTACGCAGAGATGTTTAATGTGATTATTGGTAACAGGGTGATGTTTTATGAGCATGGTTTTTTAGGTGAATCTGGAACTGTCACTTGTCCGGGCACGTGGTCTCGGAATTAGGTTAGACCATGTGCTTGGTGAAAAAACGGTTATGAACAGCTTCCCCGTGGTTTGGAAGGCTTGATATGATAATGATCGGATGAAACAGATGACGGAACGGTGTCGGTTGAGTAAGCGGGAGTGCACGTGGTTGTAAAAAGGAAACCAAGTTAGTGACACTTCGTCACAATATATATATATATATATATATATATATATATATATATATATATATATATATATATATATATATATATATATATTGAAACGATTTCATTCGTTTCGCGGTTTTTTTTTAAATCTTTTTATATTTTAATTAAACATACATCTCTAGTGCTGCTGACTGCTTGAGAGGCGAGCGCGGTCTGTAGAGTGAGTTGAGTTTCTGCAAGCTGAGACAACGGACGTATGATAGCATTTAGTTTGTTCTAAAAATTTTTATCTAAAATTATTTTAAAAATCTTCAAGATTTTATTTAAAATATTCTTACTCCGGATTTTTTATTTCACTGATTTTGGTGAGTAAAGTGATATTTTTTAAATTTTTTTCGAAACTTTCTTTTAAAGAAATATTTAGATAACCACGTGTTGTCAAAGCTTGCGAGGAAACCTCCTCAACTTTTTTTTCTTCTTGATTGATCTTATATTTAAAATTTCTTGTGTATCTTTCACAGGAAAGATTCATTTTTTTTAGTTTGCTTAATATTTTTTTTTTTAATACGATTTAGGTTATTTTTTGTACTGTGGGATTTAGACAGAGCTCACGCTGATTTACTGTCGTAAGTAGAATTTTTATCGTTCCAATTTTATTTTTTTCTCTTTGTTTTTGGATGCCATTAGTTACCTTTTTATCGTTTATTATTTTTTTTGGCAGCCAAAAAGTAAGTAATAAACTTTACAAGTCCCGCAGTAAAAACGTTAGTTTTTGAAAACCTTTCAAGTTTCATGTCTTATTATATTCTTTCTTTCTCTATTTTCTAGTCTTTTACAGTCTGGCCAGCTGATAGTTTTTTGTAAAATTAATTGGAGTATTTTTTGTGCACAATTTTTTTTGTAAATAATAATTTTTGCATTTATTTATTGTTAAATATTTTTTGTATTTTTTGCCACGGCAAGTTATTTTTGGGGTCAATTATCTACTAAAATTTTTTTCTGTTTTATATTCCCTCCTGGTCCTGGATGGTCGAGGTTTGTTGGTAGTGGAGTGTGGAGTTCCAATCCCAGCTGAATAGTACTGCGACACGTGAACACGTACACAGTACCAACTTACACACAGTACTCAGGCATCACGCACAAAAAAACAGCAGTTTGCAAACACAAGAACAACTCACGCAACCGCCAGACACGCTTAGTCCGGTGACACCACGCATTATCCTGTATCCTGCTTTACGCTACTACACTGCTTGTGTCCGACATCCTGTGGCGCCGCTTAATACTAACACGAACAGTACATATTCCGTCGACAAGCCGAACCTCGGTACCAAGACGTCCAGGGACTCACTCCAACGACCTAGCCATTCCAGACCCATCGATATTTTGTTACCCCGCAAAAGGTATTTTCTTATTTTTTTGTAATAGGCAATAATTGTCCCCGTTAACTTCGCTATTGTATCTTTACTAGCCGTAAATAAAATTAGTTTTATTTTCAATTTGTTATTTTCGGTGATGTTGTGTCCACCATTTTTCCTTTCGGCACAACTGGCGCCCTTCCCTATTATTGTTATTACAAATATCTTAGTGACCCACGACCTAGCGATACCACGACCAATTCTGAGCTGTCGAGGTAAGTGTGTGACGCGTGATTTCTCTTCGAGAAATCACGGTAATTTTTTGAACATTGTTTTTAAATTTCTTGCACACGTCACAATATATATACAGGGTGATTTCTAACGTACGGACGAAACTGATAGGGCAACTAGAGGGGACTAAAATATAGTTCTTTTAAAATAAACCTTTAATCAAAATCGAATAAGAAGAAAGATACAACGGTTTAAAGTTCTTATAAATTATTGCCCACGTATTGAGTACCGCTGAGCTTACTGTATTCGCCTTTACATTAGAAAGAATTCTCACACAATCTGATACATTTCTGTTGTATTATTTTTACGGTATGCAGAAAACATCAAATAAATGATAACAAGAGATACAAACGCATGAAACTTTAATTAACAAAATTTTACAAAAGCTACAAAATTTTAAAGTAATAAACAATAAATAATAACATATCAATAGTAATAAATAATCATAAAATAATAAAAAGTGTTCACAAAAGTTGTTCGAAATGCTGACCCTGCATTTCAACACACAATTGCGCACGACGAATCCAGTTTTCTGTTAACCGTGGAAACTGTTGGCGTAAATTCTCTACAGTGGTATTAATACTTCGGTGACATATACCAATGTTTTCATGTAACCCCATAAGAAAAAGTCAAGTGGGTTAAGATCGGGGCTTGAAATAAAGCCACCCCGACTAATCCATCTTTGCGAAAAAGCGGTGTCGAGGTAATCGCTTACAGCACGACTAAAATGTACAGGACAGCCGTCATGCATAAACCACATGTTCCCACGTACAGCCAAAGGAATATATTCGAGAAGTTGTGGTAGAACTTCTTGCAAAAAGTGCAAGTAAGAAGCGCCGTTAAGGCGTGCTGGCAGTTCAAAAGGCCCTATTAAGCTGTTGTTGAGAATTCCCGCCCATAGATTTAAACTAAAGCGATGTTGAAATTTATTTTGGCGAATCCTGTGTGGATTTTCTTCAGCCCATATGTGGGAATTGTGGAAGTTGAGAACACCATCTCTTATAAAACAACATTCATCCGTTACCAATACATACATTGGAAATTCTCTTTCTCTGTTAGAACGATCTAACAACCACTCGCAAAACTGCTGTCGCAACGCATAATCACCTAGAGTTAGTCCTTGCACCCTTTGCAAATGATAGGGATGTAAACCATTTTTTTTGCAATATATTCCAAACAAAATATCGACTTGTTGATCAATTTGCGTGTACTTGTAGTTGAATCAGCATGTACCATATCCAAAATTGCTTCTTCCACATTTACCTCGATTTGATTTGGTCTACCACCACCATGGCCTTTTTTAGGTTGTAATTTACCTGTTTCTCTTCCGAGTTGAATTACCCGCAAAAAAGTATTTTTGGAAGGCATTTGTCGATTTGGAAATCGTTCCAAATACATACATCGTGCGCGTTCAGCGTTTCCTTCAGCAGCTCCATACACCATAATCATGTCTACGTATTCTTCGTTAGTGAAATTAACCATTTCAGTCGAATTAATGACATAACAAATAACCTATTTAATTTTTGACGTTTAAGTTATTTTGACTTACCTACATACATGATTAGATTAAATAAATCAGCGGTTCTCAATAAACGAACACCCATGACCGAATATTTTAAAGAACAATTTAAATAGCCATACCTTTCACCTTATAAAAATTTTAATAAAATTTTAACTGAACATTAATTAACTCTCAAATATTCTAAACTTGAATTCAAAACGTAAGTTATTACCGTATTTTATAAAAAAATGCTTAAGTTTATAAGAATTTGAAACCGTTGTATCTTTCTTGTTATTCGATTATGATCAAAAGTTTATTGAAAAAAAAAACCTATATTTTGGCCCCCTCTAGTTGCCCTATCAGTTTCGTCCGTACGTTAGAAATCACACTGTATATATATTTTGACAAGTAACAAAATAAATGTTTAAGTTGAAAAAAAATTTTTTCACGCCAGTCTAAACATATCGCCATTATTTTTTTTTTCGAATAATTATAGTAACCAAAATACACGACAGTGAATTATAGACATATAATTGGCTGTTATGGACCAATCACAGAACTGGAAATAAATGATTCCCGTTTAGTTTAAATCTACTGTGCTGTGGGTCACCCTTTAAGTTATATTTATTATTAGTTAAATTTAGCAACTTGATTTATAAAAATTACCATTGCCAAAATTTTGTTTGATATTAAAATCTCTTCTAAAATCTATCTTTGCAAGGAAATCGTTCTCTATATTTAACAATTTATTACTCTAGCACAATCTCTCTTAAATAGTTTATATCGACAATTTATATTGTTAGGTATATTTAGCAACTTGATTTATAAAAATTTAAAATTTAGTTTGAGGTTAAAATTTCGTCGAAAATCTTCCTTTCCAAAGAAAGCATTCTCTAAACTATATTTAATAATTTATTAGTCCAGCACAATCTCTCTTAAATAGTTTATATCGACAACTATTATTGTTGGGTATATTTAGCAATATGATTTATAAAAATTACCTTTGCTAAAATTTAGTTTGAGATTAAAATCTCTTCCAAAATCTTTCTTTCCAAGGAAATCGTTCTCTAAACTATATTTAACAATTTATTACTTCAGCACAATCTCTCTAAAATATTTTATATCGACAATTATTATTGATAGGTATATTTAGCAACACTTGATTTAAAAAAATTACCATTGTCAAAATTTAGTTCGAGATTAAAATATCGTCGAAAAAATTTCTTTCCAACGAAATCGTTCTCTAAACTATATTTCACAATTTATTACTTCAGCACAATCTCTTCTAAATAGCTTATATCGACAATTATTATTGTTAGATATATTTAGCAACTTGATTTATAAGAATTACTATTGTCAAAATTTAGTTTGAGATTAAAATCTCTTCGAAAATCTATCTTTCCAAGGAAGTTGTTCTCTAAACTATATTTAACAATTTATTACTCCAGCACGATATCTCTTAAATAGTTTATATCGACAATTATTATTGTTGGATTTAGCAACTTGATTTATAAAAATTACCATTGACGAAATTTAGTTTTAAATTAAAATCTCTTCGAAAATCTATCTTTCCAAGAAAATCGTTCTCTAAACTATATTTAACAATTTATTACTTTAGCACAATCTATCTTAAATAGTTTATATCGACAATTATTATTGTTAGGTATATTTAGCAACTTGATTTATAAAAATTACTATTGCCAGAATTTAGTTTGACATTAAAATATCTTCGAAAATCGTCTTTCCTTAGAATCGTTCACTGAATAATATTTAACATTTTATTACTTCTGCACAATCCCTCATAAATAGTTTTTATCGACAATTATTATTGTAGGATATATTTAGCAATTTGATTTATAAAAATTACCATTGCCAAAATTTAGTTCCAGATTAAAACTTATTCGAAAATCTATCTTTCAATCTAAACCGTTCGCTAAACATTATTTAAACTTTTATTACTCCAACACAATCTCTTCTAAATAGTTTATTTCTACAATTATTGTTGTTATATATAGTCTTCAACTTCATTTATTTTATTTTCGAAGCACTTTGACATAGGAATATGTTCTTTGTAGTTCGTGCGCTAGCTTCGTTTGGAAATCTGAAAAAGTTGCGTTTTCTCGTTAATGATAATGGTAATTTATTTTAGCTTGTGGTAATTAATTAGTAATTAATTAGAACTAAATAATAACATAAAAACTATTCATTTTTTTGGTGGTGTGCTAGCTTCACTGGGAAGCCATTTTTTTTTTAAACGACAAGGGTATTAATTTTTTTGCGGTAATTAATTAGTACTAAATAATAGGATAGTTTTTTTTTAAATTGTGCCAATTTGGATGTGCCACCTTCACAGTATCTTTTTAATTTGCTAAGCAACCGTTAAAAAGACTATTTTTAACAGTAATCGTAGGAAAAATATTTTTTAGTATTGTACCATGAAGTAAATCTAAATAAAAAATGTATTTCAGTTTTAAGATAATTGTTATTAGAACCCATTGATTATTATTTACGTGTATAGGAATTAGCCAGACATCAAAATTTAAAACATTTACTTGTTGTGCCCATTTACACAAAGAAAAATTTCTGCCCAATAAAAGTCTTGTCATAAAAAAGGTATCAAATGAAAATACTCCAAAAGAACTGTTTCTCGAAACAATGGTTAAGAACGCATTAATAATATCATCATATGGCCTTTCATCAAGGCATAATGATTCCAAAATATTAGGGTTTAGAATAATAGCGCAAATATTAATGGAATGTTTAGAAATATCTGGCTATGTTTTATATATTAACCAAGGTGCTTGTAAAATATCACTATTAATGCGATGATCTTCTTTTACAGGTGAATAGGAAAAACAAACGCTATTATTAAATTCAGCAAAGTGATTAAACTGGGAACGTGGTGAACCAGGCTTCCGCCACATTTCTTCAGATAGAGTGATATTTAAACTTTCATTTGTTTTAATCATATGCTTCACAGAAGTTCGTTTCATATGTGTTTTTTTAGTTTTCTTTATAGCGACACTATTTCTGTTCAACTGGATTCAATGATCTAAAATTCTACGTTTTAGAAGGCTTTCTAATTTGTTAATAAATCTAGGAACTTGTCTTCTAAGTTTACCGCCAAATGTATCTTTTTTAATAATTTTAAACCAATTCTCAACATATGCGGTATAGTTCTTTCTGATGCATAATTTATTTTAAATTATTTCAGAAATAATTGGATAAAAAGGTAAAACTTCATTTAACAAGTATTTTATAAATAATGGTAAATAATATTCATTTTGTACCGTATTTTCTAAATTAGCTTTCAAAGTTGTTATATTATTTTCAATTAAATTGAAATAAGAATAAAATGGTGATTTCTTTCTTAAAGAAGTAGTTGACGTCGAAGTATTTATTTTTGGAATACATTCAGAAAAGTTCAAAAAACGTTAGTTCTTCCTTCAATAAATCTAACAGCATTATTGAAATTTGATGAAATATATGGTTGACAAAAAACAATTACTATGTTAATCCATAATTCAGTTACAGTTAATAAGTTATTAGTATGACTTAAAGCCGCCATTGCATCTTTAGCCAGTTTCCTTATTTTATAAAATTTTGTCAGATAATTTATTTTCTGAGCTGCAGAATGGAAAAAATGTTGAGAGCAAATGTGAATTATTGTAATGTGATTGATAAAAGTTCCCAAACATATATGATTCCAGTTTATCTGTAAATACTGCAATAAATCAATTTTATTAAATGATAGTAACACTGACTGCACAAGGACCATGCTAAAATCCATTTCAATTTTTGCTATAATTGGTTTCTTTGATCTAAAAACAGAAGATAAATCAAACATAAATAAAGAAAGGAAATACAGAATGCTAAGAATGTTGTGGCTAGAAGATATAAAGTCAGACACGGGAAGAGGAGACTTTTTTCTTGATGTACCACTAAAGCGTAACAGATTTTTTTTTATCCATGGAGGACGAGCAATTATACTCCCAGTAGCATCCAAATAAAGAAATATGGGTCTTTTTCATAGAGATATTAAATGACGCAACTGGTCTTTTGTTTGGAGACGTACGTAGAATCGGTCATATCCGATATCTTGGATATAACCTTGTAGGTGTCTCCCATTCTATTTTCCTGACGTTTGTTGACTAATTTTCAGTTTTGCCAAATGTTTTAACAAATCCGTGTCCAAATCCATTACTTTTATATTTTCACTAGAAATTTTTTTCAGTTCATTTAAACTTGGTGCGCTATTTAAATAACCTTTTTTTGAGGATATAATAATTAGCATTAGACATCTCCTGCAATCGAACAACACTAACTGCTTCGGATTTTAATCTTTCAGCAAATTCTTTTCTTATATCCCCAGATATAAAACTTTTATGTTGTTCACTTGAATAATTAACTTGACATGTTTGTTTTATACTTATTTGGACTTGGTCGGATTTTAAATCACAGGTGGTAAAAAATTCATACTGGGCGCAATCAGTAGGTATGCTTACAATTAGCATATGGCAACAAATGTTTATTTTAACGTTTTTCTTGATTTTATACAACATTTATGCCATCTGAATGTTAGAACGCATATTGGATATAAAGACGAAAAATATTTGTAAAATTCATTAGGCCAACCAAACTTTAATCTTTTTTTTTTTCTGAAACATATTTATCCCAAAATTTATATAGAATGGTCATAACATTATAATATATATAAAGATGGGTAATGACTTCTGTTTCAGAGGAGATTTTAATTTTTTTAGCGGATGAATTAATGAAACTATTACATTTAGAAATCGTAATTTCTTGTGTGCATTGGGAAATTGAGGGAGAAGATTGCATGGTGGTTGAAGATTTTGGTTTTATGTCGAAATTACAAGAAATTGAGGGAGAAGATTGCATGCTGGTTGCTGGTTGAAGATTTTGGTTTTTTATCAAAATTACAAGAAATTGAGGGAAAAGATTGCATGGCGGTTGAAGATTTTGGTTTTATGTCAAAATTACGAGAAAATAAATTTCTTTTTACTGAGATTTCTTTATTTACATCTAAATTTTCTATAAACTTTTGTAGGGTAGTACCTTTTCTTTCAGGTCTGTATTGTTCAACAGGAGATATATTATTAATAAAATTAATGCTGCTAGTATCTTTCAGTTGAGTTGAAGTTACAAAATTATTTTTCATAGATAGGTTCTTCTTCATTTTATCCATTTTTCTTGAAATCTGAATACACGTATTGCCTTTAGGTTTCGACTATATTTATACGAGGGCGGTCCGATAAGTACTTAGCCTCACCGCCCTATAGCACAACAATCGCAAGAGCAATTTTTTATAGCTTAGAACATCATCGTAGACAGCTACTGTCAAATTTTCAGCCGAATCGGACGCGAAGTTTTGTTTTGACCGCGTGTGGAAGCGAGCGTGTCCGCGGACTTGAGAAAAATGGAAAATGAACAATATCGGTCGGTGATTTGATTCTTGTTTTTGGAAGGGAAATCGCGCAGCGAAATTAAAGAACGCTTGGATGCTGTATACGGTGACTCTTCTCCTTCGATGGCGACCGTCAAAAATTGGTTTAACGAGTTTCAACATGGTCGCACGTCGGTTTTTGATGAGCCACGCCCAGGTGCCCCGAAAACGGCTACCACGGAGGATAACGTAACAAAAATCCACGATTTCGTATTGGCAGACCGCCGAGATAGCTGACACAGTAGGCATCTCAAAAGGCCGCGTGGGTCATACCCTGCATGAATTATTGGGTATGAGAAAGCTGTCGGCGCGATGTTTAGACGCAATCCGAAGGAGTTTCTGCGTCGTTTCGTGACCGTCGACGAAACATGGGTACACTGGTACACACCAGAGACCAAGGAACAGTAGAAACAGTGGACTTCACCCGGCGAACGTGCTCCAAAGAAGGCGAACACTGTCCTATCGGCCGGAAAGATTATGGCCACGGTTTTCTGGAATTCAAAAGGTGTGATCTACATCGACTACCTGGAGAAGAGTTAAACGATTACAGGGCTCTACTATGCCGAATTATTAGACCGATTCGACGCCGAATTGCAGAAAAAACGGCCCCATTTATCGAAGAAACGAATGCTCTTCTACCATGACAATGCACCGGCTCACACCTCCGCCGTCGCCACAGCCAAATTGGTAGAATTAGGCTACGAACTGCTACCCCACCCACCGTATTCTTCGGATTTGGCCCCGTGCGACTTTTTTTTGTTTCCAAATTTGAAAAAATCACTCGCTGGGCAGAAATTTCAGTCAAATGGGGCAGTTATCACCGCCACGGAGGCCTACTTTGCAGACCTTCAGAAAATATTTTTTTCAGACGGGTTACAGAAGTTGGAGCATCGCTGGATCAAATGTATAGAACTCAAAGGAGGTTATGTTGAAAAATAAATCGCCATTTTTCAAAAAAAATGTTATTCTTTTGTAGGCTAAGTACTTATCGGACCACCCTCGTATAATAATAGTCTATTTTTCAAAGAATTTTTAATTTTCATAATTGCACAAAATTTGAAAAAAAACGGAAATATTACATCGATAAGAAACATTTTTAAAAAATTCTATCGAAGTTTTGTTTTCTTTTACAAACGAACGAAATTGCTCTAATAATGAAAGTTTACGCGGCATTTTAAATTTAATTATTACTAAATTGAAGTAAATAGAAATAAATATCAATATAATACTCCGAATAGCAAAACCCAAGAGGAAATCCTGAACACAAAAGAACACTACAGATGAAGCGCACAATGCTGAATATCAAATATTTATAACAAAAGAAATGCTGAATTTTTAGAATTAATACGAAAGTCTGTAAAACAAAAAAAAAATAAAGAAACGATCAACTCGTTAAAAAAATTTAACAAGCTTAACCAAAAAATATTAAAATTAAAATTATACCAAATAAATAACAGACTTTTAAAATCAGGAGAAAATTGAACGAAAAAGGACACAAAGTAAAAGAAAAACTAGGTACACAAAATAAATAAGAAATAAATCCTTAATGTGCAGGGAAAACAAAACCCATAACCAAGACTAAACAAAATATACCGAATGTCAAATACTTATCCAGACAAAAAAAGATTTATGAAACTTGGTCGTACTAAATATTTGCGGACTTAATCCTTAAAAATATGTATAACCTAATTCGTAAAAATTAAAACAACAATAAACAAAAAATATTATATGTAAATACAAATAATAAAGAACGGAAAATTAAATTCTGAAAATTACTGGCACTTTCCAATAAAGAGTAATACATCGTCATCATCATCATCATGGCACAACATTCCTATGTGGAACAAGGCCTCAAGTACCTGAAGTACTTGTTTCGTGACATGTTTTACTTGCATTTTAGAGATGCAGGTTGTCAACCGCTGTGCGGCAACCCATCCAATTGGACAGGGATTGGACAAGACACGCCACGACCACACAACCGTACTGGCTGACTAAAGAGTAATACAAAATTTAATATTATTTATCAAACAATATTTGACAATAACTAGTTGCCATTCATAATAACATCAAAGAAGCATAGAACTACTGTTGCGAGTAGCAATAATATATATATATATATATATATATATATATATATATATATATATATATATATTATTTTGAATTATTTATTACATTTCACGTTTATGTTTTTCAAGGAACGAATATATCAGATCGCTGCTTTATTGTTATAACAAAAACTATTATTTTTTCATAGCAATCATGAACATTCTCCGCCGCCTTGAAATGCATTATTTCAAAATATGATTGATTTACAAATTCTAATTAAAATTAACATTTCGGAACGAGTTAAATAAACTTAAATAATGTAAATGTTGAATAATATAATAATCAAATGTCTTATGGCAATGCACACAGTTTCTTAACGCTTCGTTTGTAGATACCGGTCGATGTCTTCACGCTTACAACTCGTACAAAGCCATCAGAGACTGAAAACGTCTCTGTGACTCGAGCAAGTGGCCAGTGCAATGGTGCAGTATTGTCTTCTATCATCAAAACGAGAGCTCCAGGTTTCAAATTCTCGTTTCCTGTAGTCCATTTCGTTCGTGTTTGAAGCTGGTGCAGGTATTCTCGTTTCCACCTCTGCCAAAAATGCTGCTTCAACTTCTGAAGATGTTGCCACCGAGAAAGGCAATTATCTGAAACACCCACGAAGCTTTTTGAAATAGGTTGTTGTAGAGCAACTCCGATAAGGAAATGTGCGGGGGTTAGAGCGGAAAAATCATTGTGATTAGAAGATAATTGTGTAAGAGGTCGAAAATTTAAAACCGATTCGATTTCTGTTAATAAAGTACTATATTCTACGTATGAAGAAGGCCTTTTGCTACAGTATACAAATGCTTTTTTGCTGACTTTACCGCCGAGTCCCACAGGCCACCAAAATGTGGTGATCTTGGAGGAATAAAATTCCATGTAATTCTCTGAGATGTGAGTCTGGTGCTTAATTCATCTTTGTTATTCGACAAAAAATAAAAAACATCCTTGAGCTCTCTTGACGCTCCTAAGAAATTCGTTGCGTTGTCCGTATAAATGACTTTACAAAGACCTCTTCTTGCCACGAATTTTCGGAAAGCCGCTAAAAATAACTTAGGTCGCTTACCACCTCCAGATGTACAGCTTTGGTAGAGAAGCAAACGAAAACGGCGACATATCCTTTTGTGGTTGGAATTCTACCTCGTCTTCTGCGTTCGCGTACCTGAAATGGTCCTGCGAAGTCTATACCAACCGTCTCGAATGGATAAACTGAAGTGGTTACTCTTGATTCACGTAAATCTGCCATAATAACCTCAGGGACTTTTGGTCTGTAGTGAAAGCACGGAATACAGCCTCTCGTGATTTTTCTAACTTCCCTTCCTCCAGAAAATGGCCAATATTTAAGCCGTATTGAACAAAGAAGTTGTTGAGGTCCGCAATGAAGAAGTCTAATATGTTCCGCGCGTATGATGATCTCTGTTATGTGATTTCTTAAAGGCAGTAAAAGGGGATGCTTCTGTTCGACTGGAACGTCCGCATTCTGCAAACGTCCACCTATCTTTATGAGGCCATCATTATCTAAAAATGGTTTCAGTAGTAAAAGCGGACTTCTGGTACTGATTGGTTTTCCCGAACGTAATCTTTTAATTTCTTGAGGGAAAACTTCGTCTTGAGTCCATTGAAGAATTTTCGTATGAGCTATTTCGAGTTCTTCAACTGACAACGGTCCGGGTTTCATTATCTTCTTAGCTTTGTAATAAACAAGGTAGCAATAAGCCACTACTCTTTGCAGTTTGGTAAATGATGAGAATTTCCTGAACAGATCAGTTTCGATGGGTATTGTTGTCAAAGTTACCACATGTTTCTGTTCAGGAATTTCATCCAGCGGTGGTATGACTTAAGATGGCCATTTGCGTGTTATTAGCCAGTCAGGGCCGTGCCACTAAGAATCTAATGTCAAAAGTTTATCAGGAGGAACTCTTCTTGAAAGATAATCAGCTGGATTATTTTTCGTTGGAATATGATGCCAAGGTCTGCCTAAGGTCAGCTCCTGTATCTCAGCTACTCTGTTTGCTACGTACGTCTTGAGATTACTTGGGGAAGTTCTTATCCAGTACAACATAATTTTAGAATCACTGCCGCAGTGAGCTTCTGAAATCTCTTGTTTTAATACTCGTTGGACAAGAGAAACGAGCCGTGTAAGTATCAACGCAGCATTTAACTCTAGGCGAGGCAATGAAACGGATTTCAGTGGTGCAACTCTTGATTTTGAGCATAGTACATTTGATTGTAACTCATCGTCCTCATTTCTTGATAAAACGTATACGCATGCTCCATACGCCTTCTCTGAAGCATCACTAAATCCATGTAAAATGATCTGATGTGAAATATTCCTAGCGTTGACATTTCTGGTGATGTTCAATTTCTTGACTACTTGAAGTGAGTTCCAAAAATTTATCCAATTTGTTTCCAAATCTTGCGGAACTGCATCGTCCCAATTTATAAGTGATCTCCATAATTCTTGAATGAATATTTTTGCGGTTATGATTAGAGGACCTATGATCCCCAATGGGTCATAAATCTGGTATATTAATATAATACTGTAGAAGGTTGTGACGAAATAGAACGTCACAAAATATATCTGTAAGCTACGAACCATCACGTCTAAACGCGAATTCTAACCCGGCTACTGAGTTAGCCAGTAGCTACCCGCTTAATTAAACTAAAACGTATAAAAACCAGGGCCGATAGGCTGTTGAGACAGTGGTAGCTGGCGATTACTAGTGTGTAGACCTAGTAGTATCTCCGAGGCAAATTCACCAGGTGAGCATTTCCGTCTTTTTACCGTATAACCGCCTCTGGGTCACCATCACCGTAGGCCAGCACCAGGTGCGAGCCCTTGTTGATACTGGGTCAACCCTCTCTTATATCAGCGCAAATACCGCCGAGATCTACCGTCAACAGGGGGCTTACCGATACCAACCTCAGGTCACGCAGGCTCAGATGGCGGATGGAGCCGTGATCGGTATCACGGAAGAGTTTCAAGTCACAGGCCGCATTCAGGGAGTCAGTAGGAAAATCTCTCTCGGTTGCATCTCCTCGCTAGCCCTGCCTATGATCCTCGGAATGGACGCCCTCCAAGCGTTCGAAATGAACATTATAATCCGGTCCGGGGGTAATCAAGTCGACGTTACCAACACCAAACCGGCCTCCCTTCAAGCGATCAGTATTCCGCAAGATGTCCCGACACCGATCCGTACGCTCCTGGAACAAGAGTTGCCCCGATTCAAATCTCTCAGGGGAACGACATCACTAGTAACCCATCGTATCCGGCTTAAAGACGCAACACCTTTAAAACAGCGCTACCAACCCCGTAACTAAAAAATGTAGGCCATCATTAACGAAGAAATCGAGAAAATGTTGTCCGATGGTGTCATCGATCCCTCGCAGAGTGCATGGAGCTCTCCAGCCGTGATAGTGCGAAAAAAAGATGGCAAACCACGCTTCTGCATAGACTTTCGACGGCTGAACGAGGTCAGTGAGAAAGATGCATACCCGCTTCCCTACATCTACAATATCCTGGAAAAACTCCGGCAAGCCACCATCTTCAGTAAACTCGACCTAAAGCAAGGATACTGGCAGATACCGCTATCAGAGGACAGCAAACCTCTTACCGCGTTCACCGTACCTGGGAGGGGGTTATTTCAGTTTCGTGTAATGCCATTCGGCCTGCACCTGCCCCTGCCACCTTCCAGCGCTTGTTAGACTCCGTCATCGGACCGGAAATGGATCCGTACGCAATTCCCTACTTAGATGACATTATCGTGGCCAGCCGCACCGTAGAGGAACACGTGGAACACTTGAAAAAAGTGTTCAAACGACTTTAAGCAGCCAACTTCCGTCTTAACCCCGAAAAGTGTGAGTTCGGAAAAACCCACATACGGTACCTCGGTCATATCATCGGTCCAGACGGAATTCACACAGACCCGGACAAGGTCGAGGCTATCCAGGCCATTACCACCCCCCAGAACCTTCGACAGCTCCGCCAATTTTTAGGGGCTGCTTCTTGGTATCGCCGGTTTATTCCCGGCTTTACCCGAATCACGCAACCGCTAACAAAACTACTCCGAAAACAGGAGAAATGGGTCTGGGGAGGGAACCAAGCCCAGGCATTTCTTCAACTCAAACAGGCCCTATCCACCGCCCCCACGTTAGGGTGTCCCGACTTCAAACGCCGCTTTTACCTCCAAACCGACGCCGCCAACGAAGGACTAGGAGCGGTCTTGGTACAACACACCAAAAATGGTGAGCAGGTGATCGTCTACGCCAGCCGCACCTTACACGGAGCCGAATTGAAATACTCTGTCACAGAAAAAGAGTGCCACGCTATCGTATGGGGAATCCAAAAAATGCGACACTACCTTGAGGGTTACCCATTCACCGTCGTTACAGACCACCAGGCTCTGCGATAGCTAAATAAGCTAGAGAATCCACCTGGCAGGCTAGCACGTTGGGCGATATTTCTCCAACAATTCGACTTTGAGGTGCAGTATCGGAAAGGAGCGTTGAACCGCGTAGCGGATACTCTGTCCCGTCAACTGCTAACCAAAGTCGAACCCAGTAAGCCGCCCATTTACGCCGTGCAACCCAAATGCACATAATATTCCCGAAGACTAGAGGACGTCCACCAGCACCCCCATCTCTGGCCCGACTACTGTATTCGTGATAACAACCTGTACCGGCGGATAGCGGCAGCCCACGACTACGAGGGGGCCGAGTGGACCACGCACCGATCGATCGAGGATACTCAGTTAGAACCATGACCAACCCACCGGAGGACACGCAGGGATCACAAAAACCGCCGTCCCCATAGCCGTCGATACCACTGGCCCGGAATGTTCCGTGATATTGCTCGATATGTCCGCCAATGCCCGGTGTGCCAAAAATTTAAAACGAGTCAGCTCGAATCAGCAGGTAGGATGCAGCCACCCAAAATCTACCAACCCTGTAGTCGCGGACATCATGGGACCATTACCCACCTCAAAAAGGAGTAATAACTACCTGCTAGTAATACAGGATAGAATGACTAAGTCGGTAGAGTGCCGAGCCCTTCGACGAGCCACCGCGGCCACCATCAAACGAGCGTTCCATGAGCTGATACTTTTTCGATACGGTTGCCCACGTGCGGTTATCAAGGACAACGGCACAGAGTTTTCTAACCGAGACAAATTCACCAGGATGTCAGATACCGCCGCTCCATGGGTGAGGAAACCAATCCGTCCTTATAGGGTGGGAGGTAGGGCAGGCAGCAACCCCATCATGCTGCCAATACCGGGACGGGTCGCCCGCAGGATCCGCCCCTACACAAAACCAGTAATACTGGCTAACCAGGTCATCCGACCTGCGTCCAACTTATCACCGGAAATTTTCGCCAGACGGAAAATCCCGGTGCCCACCTGGAAAACCGGCGATGGTGACGAGGCCTTACACAAGGCTCTAGTGGCACGATTTGGGCCCTACCCTGCGAAACTGCAGGTACCACCCATTATCCGGCCGTTCCGGTCACTGTCACCCGAAGGTGATGTTATCGACCTAACCACGTCTCCCATACCGTCCGACACCGAATCCGAAGGAGACGTAGTTCCGGTCGAACAACGGCTCGGAGGTAGCCAGACACTACCTGCAAGGGCAATAGAGCTCAACAGATCACCCCCTCCGTGCACACCGCCACCGTCGAGCAACACTGCCGCAGGAACCACAGAGGACGCCGTCGCCGAACTCTGGGATATTTTGGCGTCGCTGAGCCCCGAAGCGCCGCAACATCCCGCACCAGAGGTTCCCCAACCGCAACCGCCCGTTCCGACCGAGGCCCCAACACGTCCCGATGACTACAGCGCCTGGATTCAATCGCTGCGTCCACCTGGAGTGCCACTGACAAAAAGAATGCGCATCCGGCTGCCCTCTGGCCGGCGCGTTACTATTCCGCCGACTTTATAGTTAAGTTTATAGTTAAGTTTCAAGTAGGTAAGGTTTCTTTAATGAATTTCGTTCACCAAGGTTTAAGGTTTCATTAGTCGTTAAGTTTTTTTGTTGTCACAACATATGATATATATCTAGGTTAAGTTTAGTTTTAAGCGTTAAGTTTGTTTATTTAAAAATTGTTGAGTTTATGGTATATAATCATGTTATGACTTACTTCCGGTACCTTCCTTCCGTTTTCCTTTTCTTTTCTCCCGAAGTAACCCGGGGATGTGACGAAATAGAACGTCACAAAATATATCTGTAAGCTACGAACCATCTCGTCTAAACACGAATTCTAACCCGGCTACTGAGTTAGCCAGTAGCTACCCGCTTAATTAAACTAAAACGTATAAAAACCAGGACCGAAAGGCTGTTGACACAGTGCTAGCTGGCGATTACTAGAGTGTAGACCTAGTAGCATCTCCGAGACAAATTCACCAGGTGAGCATTTCCGTCTTTTTACCGTATAACCGTCTATTCCGTGAGTTCTCCACGTAAGTCACTACCTCAAGAGTTTGGCCCCATTGTTTTGGCTATCTCCTTCGTCGTGGCTCGTTGTAGAGTTAACCACCTCTAAGTCTAGACGTTGCCGGCGTGTGTACCCGGGCGTCGACAACCACGAGGTAGCGTGTCAATCCAGGGCCACCACGAACGAGCCGCTTCTTACAAATAGTGTAACTGTTCACAGAACAACCGGGCCGTAAGTTTAGCAGTTATTGTATTGCCCGTCGTCGTGGCTTTTTATGAGTTTAACCACCTCCACGTCTAGACGCCGCCGGTATATACACCCGAGCGTCGACAACCACGAGGTTGCGTGTCAATCCAAAGCCACCACGACGAGTTCGTTGCTTCACCCTTGCGTGCGCATCACCTGGTGCCCGGCGAACCGTTGCAAGTGTTACCGTTTCAAACGTCTCTATACTGCCGGCGTGTATACCCGGGAATCGGAGACCACGAGGCTGCGTACATATCCAGGTCACTCCCGAAGACACTTGCCGCGAATACCAAATTTCCTCCCGATACACCAAGTTCGCTGTAGTGACCCGTTGTTAACTAACCGTCTCGAAGACGCGGTACCGCCGGTGTGTTTACCCGGGTGCCGACGTCCACGAGGCTGCGTGTATCCAGGGCCCGTACACCTGACCTGGTGACATCACCGTCGATTCACCACGTCCCTCGCATCGCCGTCGGGACGCCCCGCGTCGATTGTAACTGACCCCGCTAAAGTGAATTACGATAACTACCCGTACTTGCCGTTATCAGTGTCGCCGCCCCGACGCTCGGCGTCGTTGCTACATAAACCCGTTTCCCAGGTTCCCTTTACTTCCCAAGTCGCCTCCTGTTACAGCCCCCCTCCCTGCGGTACCTCAGTTCATACTCTAATAAAGGGACGTCCTTTTTTACATCCAAGACTGGTGTTTTATTTAATCCTATAGCTATCCGGACCGTTGGCGCCCGAGCACCTTCGCCAACATTCCTGCGACGTGTTCACCAAGACATATATATATATATATATATATATATATATATATATATATATATATATATATATATATATATATGTAGTGAATCAGCGCAAGTTATTGCTACTCACAACATTTTGGTCCTTCGAACCAGAGATACATCATCGAGGTGCAGCGTATGGAATGATAACAACTATCGTCCCACATCCACCACGAGACATCAGCATCGGGGATCGTCCTCGGAGCATTGAATCAGGTTGTGGAGCTTTCCTTTCCTTCATTTAAGTTTTAAATACGAAATCCTATTCTCTAAATTCCATTTTTCAAATTTGTTCAAAAGGTGAACTGTCATCTGTCAATCATTTTTAAATAGATTATTTGATAATATTCTTATATATTATAATAATTTAAATATTTTTAAATTCATATAAATGTAAGATGGGCGAGAATTTGAAAAAGGCTAATGCAAAGAGGGGATCGCATAAACGGCAAATTACAATTGTCCAATAATAAATAAAAAACAGAAAACTTTGCCAAGAACGGATCCAAAAAAAATGGTTGCTAAATTTTTGCAAATTACAGTTAAAAGGAGCTTTAAATGATGAGGTGAAATCAAATATAGAAAAAATAAAATCTGAAGCAGAAAATATTAATTTATCCTTTTGCGGAAACGGAAACCGCGAAGCAGCAAGTATTAAATGTATTTTATGTGATACGACGATAAAAATTCCAAAAGGTGTATTAAGAAACGGCCAGGAAAATTGGATTCTATCTAATTATAACAGGCACG
This sequence comes from Stenolophus ochropezus, assembly GCA_035578165.1. Lineage (NCBI taxonomy): Eukaryota > Metazoa > Arthropoda > Insecta > Coleoptera > Carabidae > Stenolophus > Stenolophus ochropezus. The sequence continues at coordinate 15,338,838 of JAQOWZ010000003.1, read as the reverse complement.
TCAAAATTGATTTAAAAAATAACATCGCTTCAACCTCTAAATCAAATATGTGCCAACCTTTATTAATAATTTTTTTAAAAAGAAGATTATTAAATTAAATTATTAAATTCCCCATTATCAATTGAATCTATTTGCCTATCGCCCAATGAATCTCTATTTCATTTAGAAAGTGAGAATTTGGAATCCTCGTTGGAATCTTCTGCTTCCTATTTAATTTTCTCCGAGAATGAAAATTTTTGCTTAAACAAGACTAGTGGGGAGGCATCTAATTCTTGTTCAAATAAGGCCTCCAAATTTGAAAAATCGAGTGAAAAACTAAACCAAAGTCGAGCTCAAAGTAAAAATTTAAACTTACAATACAGTCGTTTAGAAAGAAGAAAGAGAAAATTAAAAAAATGTACAGATGAGAATCAGACACTTGTAACTGATTATTTTACTCTATTAGAAGAAATAAGGAAATTATTGGAAGATAATAAAGACTCAAATAGTTTAAAAAATAGGCAATTTTCTTGTAATTTTCGGTCACATGAACCATCAAATATTTTAAGATTATTGTATGCTACAAATTTCAAAAATAGTACGACAAAGGATGCAGGGAATCGATACTCAAAAAATTTAAAATTATTTGGCATCTATCTATATTTAATAGGTGGTCGAATGCTGTACGAGACAGTAGCTGCAAATTTCAAAAAATCATTGCCTTCCTTAACAACTGTTCAAAGAAATATTCAATCGTTTAATTCAGTAGTGGAAGGCAAAGTCCGCGTAAAAGAACTAAGAGAGTTTTTAATAAAACGTAATTTACCCTTAAACGTATGGATTTGCGAAGATCAAACTACAGTGAATAATTTTGTACAGTACGACCCAAAAACAAATAAACTAGTTGGATTTGTTTTGCCATTTAACAGTAATGGGTTACCAGATACAAATTTGTACAAAGCAGTAAATGCTAATCAAATAGAGTATGTTTATAACAGTTATACAAAGGCTACATATGTTAATGTTATCATTGCCCAACCATTGGTACTGAATGCAACTTCGTTTTGTCTTTGTGTGTACGGAACAGATAATAAATTTGTCGCAAAAGATGTTTACACCAGGTGGCAAACAATAGAGAGCTTGGCAAAAAATGAAAATATTATAATAGAAGGATATTCGTCGGATGGTGATACAAGACTTCTAAAATGTTTGAAAGTAAAAACTTTCCAATGAATAAAAGTGAATCTAATACAATCAATTGGTTCCAAATGGATCAAAATATTAAAAATCCTATTTGTATACAGAATTACTGTACATATAGGAACTAAATTAAAAACACGTCTGTTGAATCCGAAAATTAATATGATAATGGGGAATTAATTAAACATTTCCCAAAAAACAAACATCTCTTAACCGAAAGTGACTTAACTGATACTGACAAAATGAATTTTGATGCTATTGATAAAATATCTCAAGATAAAGTCCAAGGATTTCTTGCAGAACACTGTAAAAACAGCAACGCAACATTACAATATTTGAAAATAACAAGATTTATTTTGGATTCGTTTCTGAAAAAAAATATGAAGCCTGAAACTAAAATATATAACATGTGGTATGTTGTTTTCTTTTTACGATTTTGGAGACAGTGGATAATTTCGCATAAAGAATTAAATTTCTCTAAAAATTTCTTGACTCTGAATGCATACACATGCATTGAAATAAATGCACATGCACTTATTTTATTAATAAGGAAATATAATTCAACAAATAATTCGTTTCTATTTCTGCCTTAATTGATGAGTAGTCAGCTATGCGAAAAGATTTTTAGAGCAGCTAGATCAATGACTACTACATATTCCACAGTAGTCAATTTTACAGTTTTGGATATTTTACGAAGACTAAAACGAATACAATTAATTGATGAAATTATTACCGACATTTCTAAAACATCGTGTAAAGATCAGGGTGAGTTAATTTTTATTTCAGTTCTTATTGCTTCTCACAGAAAATTAATTATCTACACGTATTCGCACGCAAATAATAATCGTACAGGATATTGTGAATAAATAAATAATAAATATTTTAGCGTTTAATTTAAGAATGTAATGCTACGTGTGGGTACTTGTATTAATTTTCTATTTAGCACGTTGTAATTATTAAATACTTAATATTATTTATTTATAATTTTAAAAATTTATTATCATTTCAGATGCTTCATTTTCTTTTCCAAGAGAAGATAAAATGATTCGTCTTGGTGATAAACAAAGAAATTGAAAAGTATTTCGATACGCCAAATATGACTGAAATACAAAATATAATAAATGAAGCAAAAAAAGATGCTTTAAACAGTGCTAATGATTTGGGTATGCATTTACCTGACGATGAATCAGAAATATGGATAAATATCACTATTCAGAATGAAACTTTAGAAGATTTTCTAAGTAAATCTTGAAGTGAACCAAGACACACTAAAATTTCAGATGAAGAAAGTAATAATGACGCTAATGATAGTAAATTAAATTTAGGAGCAATAACTACCATACTTAGTTCTTTAATAACTATAATTATTATTCTTTATTAACTATTATTATTTTTAGAATCTCAGTTAGTTGAGACTACGGCAGAGACTGAAAGAACAAGTCAAGTAAATATTGTACAAGTTATATCTGAAGAAACGGAATTGGAATTGAAAGATTTTTCTGAATCCGTTCTCGTACAGAATATAAAAGATTTTACGAATAGTCCGTATGTAAAAATCAAACTAAGAGGAAAAGAAAAAATAATTAAAAAATCAACGCTTTGTTGGTTATTATCCAACAACAATAAAAAAATAAGTACTGATAGGATGTTCAGATTTAGAAGGAATGGACAGATTTGATCCAAAACTACGAGTATTAATAGCTATTTATGGTACAAGTGTGTTACATTACAGATAAGTCACGTGGGAAAAGCTTAGTTCACGAGGCCGTCAGGCCGAGTGTGGTATTTTTTCAAGTGAAAGGTAATTAACACACGTGTGCCATACAACATTTTATCCAACACATTTTAATCATTGATATAAAATACTCATAAGATGTTTGAAAGATGGAATTTCGAAATGACATTTAGGAACAAAATAGTGTAGAGAAGGTTTTATAACGTAGTTACTATGATACGAATCAAAAAACAGTGAGCTAATATATTTAGATCACTAGTGACTTATGACCTACTTTATTTATCAAAAAACAGCATACTTATATCGTTATAATTACACGGTGTTGGATAAACAATTTACAAGTAGTAGTAAATTAAATAAAATCAAAAATGAACGTATGAGTGCAAGTTCCCTTGAATCAGAATCTGACATGAGTGATATAAGTATATATTCTGAAACGCTAACAGAAACGTTTTCTAGTAGTGAATCTGATCTGGAAAACAATTCAAAGAATGTTAATACAAATATCACTTTAAAGACTGAAAAATATTATGCTGTTTACTACGATGAAAACTGATATCTGGGTCGAATTTTGAAAATTAAATGCGACTCTATTACAATTAAATTTTTGAAAAAAAAATTAGATTATTTTATTTGGCCAAAATCAAAAGATATACAGATTGTAAACAAAGAGTTTATTTTTTATGGCCCCGTACCCTTAACTGGCAACGGGCCATTTTATATTACAAGACATTTACATTGTAAAATTTCTCAATTATATAAAAATATGAAAAAATAATTATTACTATCGTTAATGATAACTTTGATACGGCAAACTCAGAATTTCCATCATACATTCTTGTACAATTTGTAGCGGACTGTAGATATATTTCGCAAACTAATATTTTTCTATAAGAATTTCCTTTTAAGAATTTCTATGAAAAAAAAAGTTTGATTTTCTGTACTCTTAATACTTATAAAAATTAATATATGATGTTTCACTCTTTTATACTAATTTAATAAGTTTTAATTTCTTTTAAATGCTGCAAAATATGCAGTAATGGATTATTTAAATCTTAGGAAAAATGTGTTTTGTTCTTTTAGTCGTTTTAAGTCTATAAAGAATTATTGTTATTTTTTTATTAGAAACCTCATTGTATCATGGTTTAAATAGGCTATCTGTATTATATTATGTTATTGATATAAGTATTTTTATTTAATAACTACAAATTTCTGTCAAAATAATTACGGTTTCTAAAATGTATAACTGAAAATAGAACCTTATCAAAAAAATTGACAAATATCAACATTTCTTTTTCCACTCTTGGAAGATAGTATATGTAAAAATGTTTAATAAAATTGTAGTTATTATGTTCCGATAATTGTTATATATTTTGTAAATTTATTATATTGTAGATACAAAAATACGTTACCTACATATGTAATATTACTTTATCTAATAAATGTATGTAAAAAAAAAAACAATAAAACGATATAAACACAATTAAACATAAAAAAAAATATTTTATGTAAAATCTTTTCAAAATTCATAGTAAAATCTTTAAAATCTTCTTTAAAATCTCGCAAAATCCTATAAAAGCTGTAAAATCTTTTTCATTCTCTAACAATCCCACCTAAAATCTTTATCTTTATAAACACAATTAAACATAAAAAAATATTTTATGTAAAATCTTTTCAAAATTCATCCCACCTAAAATCTTTATAATCCGTTAATGTGTAATGAAAATCTGTAAAATCCATTAATTTAGTTTAAAAATCTGTAAAATCTATCAGTTTGTAAAATCTCTGTACGCTTTGTGTTAAAGTGGTTTACCCCTCGAAAATTTCAATTTGTTGTACAAAAGAAATTACACTTAAGTTCAGATGAACCGTAGTTGATCTGGTTACTATAATAAATCATATAAGATGGTACTAAACATAAACGCAAAATGTCAAAATTCTGTTTTGATGTACGTGTTTTTTTTCTGTCAGATTTGCGAATGTCATACTTTCATTCTGTCAGGATTTATTTCCTATTAAAGGTAAGAATGTAATATACAATTATAGAGTGTTATATTAAATATTTATTTCATTTTATTTTTTAAAATTTTACAAGCATAGTACAAAATAAATTAGTATTATTAATAAAAATATATTTAAATGTATTACAATGTAAAAAGTCGGACACAAATATAAATAAACAGAAAATAGCATGTTGGGTGAATATAGAAAAAGAATTTAATGAAGACAACGAAATATTTAGAAGTCATAATGTATTAAATAAAAATATGAAAATATTAAAAAAAGAACAAAGAAGAAATTTGCGGATGAAAAAATTTATACCAAAGGAACTGGAGGAGGCCCTCCAGTTAATATTGAAATTTCTGATTTAGACACGGATATTAAAGAAATTTTAGATGCTAGATTGGAAGGTAAAGTTTAAAAATTTGATGACGATGCGATACAAATTGAGAATTTCGATAATATTTATATTGATAAACAAATTAATCATGAAAGTGACAAAGATGAAATTGAAAATGATAATATGTGGAATACGTGTGTGCGCGGAAGTGCTGGCGGTAGAGATGGTGTACGAAGTTGTTGCGGTGTTGGCAGATCTAATTAACAATGCAAGTAATTAAAATGTTTCGGTATATTTGAAAAAGTAATAAACTACCTGGAACATGGTTTAGAATTGCTTCTAGGCGAGTAATGCCATAACTCATAAACAGCAAAAATCGCCTTATATTCCCATCCATCGCCAATCGCTCTTCAGCTCTCCTAATCCGCTGGTCTAAGTGGACATACCAGCGACGACGCTGATACGGCAGCATGACTCCTGAACGCAGTCTAATCAGGTATAATGCTTTCGTATGTTCTACTGCTATCAACTGCGTTATGTCCATATGTTGGGTTGCGGCCTTCTCATAATACCACAAAGAAATGAATAATAATAGAACATATGGATAAAGAAAAAGCATGTGTACTCTTACCGGTAAAGCTGTCTGTGAAACGCCTCTACTGCATTATTCGTTCTATGATGCTCGCCACGGACACTTATTTGCAAAGGCAACCATTGCCTTTGCAAATAATATATGAAACCTGCCGCATTGATATTCTGCTCATTAGCGATGTTACCTAATTCGTCAACACCATCTCTCAATCTATCACGTGGCAACAATGACAAAATCATTGCAGTACGTACCAACCGCCTGGCTTTTTGAATATTGCCATCCCGAAACATACCTACTTCCTGCGATTTTTTACATACAGCTTGTGTATAATGAAACCAACAACCCTTCAAACTAATGCCACGAAAGACAGTGACAATAGCAGTCCGCATTGCCGTTTCATAATCCGCCATCGCACTCAAAATTATAGTATTTCCTATGATTCTTGCCAAATACCTAAATACTGCCTCATATGCCACTCTCGTCTTCCGCTCCATTAAGGCATATAAAAATGGAAATGTCTGTAAGAGAAATGCAAATAATTTAAGGTTGAACGACTATAATTGTCATTATGTTATTGTTATTATTACCATATCATCATGTAGCAGATGAACATTAAAAAGTTGTAATGCTCCACCTGCTCGCGGTACAACTTTGAATGTGGCGTCCATATGAATATTGTTATTTGTACTTGATGGTAATAAGAAAAATATCTAAATGTAACACTTGAGCCACGAATTTATTGACACTTTATTTTCATATATGACATAAGTCACAACAACTCAATTACATTATTATAACTATAGTAACTATCAAATTGGAAACAATCTTGAATACATATATTTAACACTCCCACTTATTCAAGATTGTTTGAATTTACAATATTGAGCAACTTAATTAACATGTGAAACATATCTTTAGTTAAAGGTTTTGTTAAAATGTCTGCAAGTTGTTTTCTTGATTCAACATAATGTAACGTAATATTACCACGCTTGCAGACATCTCGAACAAAATGAAATTTGACATCTATTTGTTTGGTTCTCTTATGGAACTCTGGTTTTTCGCTAGTTTAATAGCAGATTGGTTGTCCACGTTGATAACGATGGTTTGCTGGTGGAAATCTAATTCGGACATCATTGACTGCAACCACAAAGCTTCTTTTACACCAAGTGCCAATGATATGTACTCTGCCTCGGTTGTAGATTGAGCAACAACACTTTGTCGCTGGCTGGTCCATGAAATAGGGCCACCTGCTAACAAAAATATATATCCGCTGGTAGATTTTCTTGTTTCACAACAGCCGGCAAAATCTGCATCAGTATAACCAATTACTTGGATTTCTGTTGCAGTACCATACACAATACCATAATTCAAAGTTTGTTTCAAGTATCGTATTATGCGTTTAACTGCTTGCCAATGTTCTTCAGTCCATTTGTTTAAAAATCTGCTTGCTTGACTCACGGCATATGCAATGTCAGGACGGCTCACAGTAGCAAGAAAAATCAGCGAACCAACAGCTTCACGATATGGTGCTTTTCTTACACATACATTGTCTTTTTCACTCATATTGCTAGGAGTTTTCAAATGCAAACCTGGTTCAGCCGGTATATTAGCTGATTTTGCATCTACCATTCTAAATGTCTTTATAATTTTCTTGATGTAAGCTTCTTGACTAATTTTTATTGTCTTTTTCTCTCGATCACGCTTTATTTCAAGTCCAATAAATCTTTTTGCTTCACCTAAAATAAAAATTCGCAAAATCACTTCCCTTGGCTTTACAGAGTTTTGTATTGTATTTGATCTGATTTACATATTTTATAAAAAATGTATCATGGGAATTCGGTCTTCCGAAGCGTTTTGTGTTCGAAGTTGGCAGTACTGCGGCTGTGCGCACGCGCTGGCGCGGCGAACAGGTGTTTTGTGAAAATTTGGAAACTGCGAAAATAACAAGAAAAGATAAGGAAAAGTAGCAGCGGTAAGTGTTAAAATGTGTTTATTATTGTTTCCTCAAGTGCTGTGGTTTTAGGTTAACATTGGTGAAAGTTTTGACCCACGTGGTCTTGACGTTATGTCCCCGGCCATGTGCTTTCTACAAAAGTGTTTCCCGGCGACTATTTGGGAATCCGGCAGACTGTTGGAGATGTCGCACCGCCTCCTGAAGGTGTTTACAGCGGTGGAGCAACAATATATATATATATATATATATATATATATATATATATATATATATATATAATTTTTTATAAGATTTCTAAGACTAATTATATACAGGGTGTTCGAAAAATAGGGGACCAAATTTGGAAAATATATTAATCAAACCAAAACAAGAAAATAATCCTAATATACCCATGTCCGGAAACGAACCATTTCGGCGAAAAACACTCTTTTGTTTGAATTTTATTTTTAGTAATAGCGGTAAATTTAAATAAACGTCAAATAAACATGATTTTTTTATTGCGTTTTAAATATATTGAAATATAAGTTTTTATTGTTATTATTAATATTAATACGAGTTACATGTTTTTAAATATAAAAGAAGATGAATATAGCATTATATTTACAAAATGAATAAGTAGATAAATAAAAATCGGTGAAATGTAAAAAAAAATATTATATAATATTTTTGTGTTTACTAATGTAAAATATTAATTTTTTTCTTGTCGATTTGATATTTTTAATTATAAATTCAAATGAATAAAACAATCTACTAAATAAATTAAAAAAATATTTTTTTGTAACTGTGGACATGGATGATGACAGATTACATTTATTAACAAAATTTTTAATTTAGAACCAATATTTACAGGAAATATTTTTTAAAATTTTGGAATTGAAAACTTTTTGTAGTCATGACAGCAGGCAGCAAGTGGTGGGGGTGAAAACTAAGTGGCTAGGAGGCGGAGCTGCTTTATACTGAGTTATGGTTATATGATATATGATTTCTTGTATATACATTTATTTCTATGGTACTTTGTTACGTAGTGTTTGCCTATTATTATTGTTACTATTAATATTATATATTATAGTCACTTCAGTAGGATCAGTAATTTTTTTTTGTTTATTGTGTCTCTGTAGCATCTATTTACTCAGTGTTTTATTATTATTATTATTATTTTATTATTATCGCATTATTTTTTTGAAAAAATGGCAAGTGAGCAGCCGAAATTATTTTCTCGCAAAATACCTAACTTTGTGACATCGGGGTAAGTAAAAAAATGGTTATATTGAAATCTTACTTTACTATCATCTTCTTCTTAGGAAATACATTAATAAGCGATAAAAACGGCAACGATATTTTAGGGTCAATAGTAGTAATGAAGAGTAAGAAAAGTAAGTAAGTAATATGATTGGTAATAATTGTATTATTTTTAGAGTTTCATCACTTTCGCTAACACAAGCTGTTACTTCAGATGAAGCATCTTGTAGTGGGTAAGTGTTTTTGTTACTATTGTGAATAAATTTTAAATACTAGTTTCGTTACTGATTGAAATTATGAAATTGGTCAATTTTGAATTTGAACTTCAGATCTGACCAGAATATGCAAAATTATCGAGCTATCGAATAATTTGTTGGTTTCTTTTTCAATATTGCTAGTTAGGCCTCACTTGAAAGTAACTGTTGTACTGATTTTTTCTTCTTCCTTGTCCGAATTAAAGGATGTATTTTAATCGCGAAAAAACTCGGTTTTTAGTTTTTTTTTCCAGTCCTAATATACTAAGAGGTCAATTGGATTAAAACAAGCCATTTTATTTCGTATTTTCTGTTTCGGATATTGTCACTGGCAGATTATGATGACGTATCTTAAATATACTTATTTCAAATTTCCTCAAAATTGCTTATTTTAAAACAATTATCATAGTTTTACTTCAACCATTTCAAAATGGCGATACTTTATTTTTAAAATATTTACTAATAAAAATTCATAGAAAAATACACCATAGCCAGCTATTAGAGATTTTGTTACCTGAAACCAAACAAATAATGTCAAAAAATATTAGATCCACCTTTCCTGACGATATAATGGCAGAATTTGTTATATCTGACAAATTGTACAGAAAATGACGGCGGCCATTTTGAGTATTTTTAATTTAAATTTTATTTAGCAAGAGTTTTTGTATTCCGTTGAATATTATAAGGTAGGTGTTTTAAACATATTTTTTTCGTTAATTACATTTAATTGTAAGTAAATAATTATGAAAATAAATTGTCGCTATTTTGAAATGGTTGAAGTAAAACTATGATATTTTGATATCATTGTAGAGCTAATTTTATGTACATTCCAAAAAAATATATATAATAATACCGATTCCCTATACTAGAGTCAAAGTTGTACACACTTCCGCTAAAACCGGAAGTGGCATAAAATTCTTACTAAGATCATTTTATGAGTCCCTTTGACTAGTTTAATTTTGTTTCGTAACATTTATCTATATATCTCATAATAAACGAAATATTCTGGGTGCCGGCCTTTCGACAAACACCCTGTATATAAATCGAAGCTAATATCCTAATCGGAATATCGAGATTCCTCAAATTCGCGTTACTTTCCGAACGCTGTGTTGTTGTGAACTATTTTTTTTAATAGTAATTAATTAATTTTTAGATCCTCGTCTTTGCTTACAATTACTTTTAATGAACCTCTGCACTGTTTAATGCCAAAGGACAAAGGGGCACGAAAAGAACTTTTCCCTGTCGAAGACTCGCCATCGCCTAATTCAATAATTGCCAAGTTTTACTCAATACCAGAGAGTCCTCCACTGCTTGTTATTGTAACAAGATGGAAAATACGGCCCTGGTTTCCATCTTGTTTTGTAGACTGCATTTCTTCTGTGAACTGTGATTCTTTTATCGGCATAGACGTTGACATTTTTGGTAATAAAAATTAGAAATTATGGGGCATATGCCGAAAAGATCATATTTCACAGAAAAAAAAAATGGTATTTAGATAAGAAGTAGAGAGGGTAGATTTGCCTCTCAACAAAGTTTTCTAGCAGTCTTAGATAGGTTTAGCTGTAGATTGGTCGCAGACACAATGTAGTCTGTTAAGTTAATTGTTTAATTTTAAATTAGTTTAGTTAAGTGTTGTTTTCTTAAATATATAAATATGTAAATATAATTAGTTAAATAAAATTAATGTGAATATGTGCTCCTGTGTTTCCAATCAACGTGTTGTGTTCTTGTTATCATCGTCATCATCGTAAATCATTAGTCATCATCATCGCTTCTTTGCTATACCCCCCCGTGTTACATTATTGAGAAATACAGGCCACCCGGGCAGCAAGATCCTGGATTATCGTCTTTGAAGGGCTGCAGAATTGTTGACATTTCTCATGTCATATCTGAGGCAAGGAAGTTTGAGAGTCACGAGTGCACAGCTCAACCGCCTGGTTACCTAGCTTTTGACAAGGGGGTAGCATATATATATATATATATATATATATATATATATATATATTATATAACTTTTTTCATACTTTCCTCTTGTTTCAGAATAAAATTGGGTTTAATTTAATTATTTTATTGAAATGTACAGCATGTTCCGCCCCTCAGTCTATTTCTACAAATCGAGCGGCAACGGATAAAGACAACATTAATTTGGCAGCTGTATGGGGTACCATAGCCACTGGGAAAGGGTACTACGGTATGGAGGAACTTCTCTCAACCATGAATGTCCCAGTTATGACGGCAAAGACATTCACCAAATATCACCAGGAAGTTGGAGATGTGTGTAATTTATACATTATTGCATTTCTTATTCTTCAATAAGAAATTTTATATCATACAACAATATTTTTTTTCTAAAAATTACATTATACTTATACTTCTCTATTTTATAGACATGGTTCGAGTCCCTTACAAAGGCTATCGAAGATGCTGCAGCTGCTGAATACCAACATGCACATACCGGAAGCATGGACGGCGATATTGCCGAAATAACTGTGTCGCTTGATGGAGGTTGGAGTCAACGCAGTTATAATCATAACTATTGCTCCGAGAAAAAATTGTGAACCACAACGTCATCGATGTTATCGTAATTGGAGTGATTCATCTCCCGCTATGGAAGCAGACATGATAGTAGAAGGATTTATGAGCAGCGAATCCATGTTCAAATTACGGTACACAAAATTTATCGGTGATGGTGACTCCAGTGTTCGGAAGCGTATTGAAGATGTAGTTCCTTACAGCCGGCACATTAAGAAAATTGACTGTATTAATCACCTACTGAAAAATGTTAAGAAGCACCTTCACAAATTATCAACAGAAAATGCTACGCATCGGAAAAATCTACCCGACCGTAAAATCAATTTAAAGACAAAATATTGCCGCAAATTAATAGTTTACCACGCTAATCAGTTGGAGCCGTCTGTATCAGCATTGCAGAATGATTTGGCACGTGCGGTAGAGCATTCATTTGGGGAACATTCTCGATATCGTGATACAGTTTGCAGCCACGCGGGAACCAGCGCCATTGAAAATGGATATAAATGTATGAGTGGCACAGTGAAGGCTAGATTGACTACAATCATCGGTACCCTATCTGCTAAAGCTCAATCAATGATTGAAAATACTACCAGCAATGCCGCTGAAAAATATATGCATATTCTGTCTAAATTCAATGGTGGCAAACAAATATTTTACGGTCGGCGTAATTCATTTAATGTACGATGTTATGGAGCAGGTCTTGCATTCCAGTACGGACCAGAATGGTGTAGCACAGCCTGGAAAAATTACACTGGTCGAAGTCCTGGTACACCGGGCAAAAGAATGATTGCTCGACGTATATAAACAAATACTCGTTCTCGCTTGCACAAAAAGGGGCATAAATATTCTAGGTGCGTCTTACCCAAGGTGTTACAGCAAAAATATTGTAGACCCAGTTCACAGCAACCTGATTTACCTGTCTAAATTCAATGGTTGCAAACAAATATTTTACGGTCGGCGTAGTTCATTTAATGTACGATGTTATGGAGCAGGTCTTGCATTCCAATACGGACCAGAATGGTGTAGCACAGCCTGGAAAAATTACACTGGTCGAAGTCCTGGTACACCGGACAAAAGAATGATTGCTCGGCGTTTAAAAACAAATACTCGTTCTCGCTTGCACAAAAAGGAGCATAAATATTCTAGGTGCGTCTTACCCAAGGTGTTACAGCAAAAAGATTGTAGACCCAGTTCACAGCAACCTGATTTACCACCTAACGAAGTTCAAGCTCTTGTTGATGACACCTATAGAAGCAGCAACAAAAGTACGAGCTTTTTGTTCTGCAGTTATTAGCTGAAGCCTTCATCAACTGCTGGATCTCTCGCTTCGGTTCTCCAGTCCAGATAACAACTGACCAAGGTCGTCAGTTCGAGTCTTCACTATTCCGCGCCCTCGGAACGACCCTTGGCACCACCCGCTCACGCACCTGCAGCTGGCGTCCTAGTTCCAACGGAATTGTGGAACGTTTCCACAGACAACTAAAGGCAGCTATCATGTGCCACCCTGGTATGTCCTGGCTACAAGCTCTGCCTCTAGTACTGCTAGGAATCCGAAGTGCCATCAAACTAGACCTGAAAGCGTCTTTAGCTGAACTTGTCTACGGCGAACCCATTCGCCTACCGGGCAAAACTATTGCATCGTAATACAAGTCCTGAAAGACACGAAAACGCCACGAATTTTGTAGTGCAACTACGACAACAAATGTCACAAGTGCGACCCGTTCCTGCATCTCACCACTGCAAACAAAAACACTTCGTTTTCCAGGATTTGGCATTCTGCACACACGTCTTCCTACGAGACGACACAGTGCGAGGCGCACTAAAGCCTCCATACAGCGGTCCTCATCAAGTAATAATAATAATAATAATAATAATAATAATAACTTTATTGCCCAACAGTTTAAATAACCAATTACAGGACAAACACAAAAAAATATAAATATAAATTATAAATAATACATAGAAATACATGATGAACAGCACAGAAAATATATAAATTACAAAAAAATATCTTGAGAGTGCAGTTCAGCGTTTCGGCACATGATGTGTATTGGAGAGCGCTGGAGGATATCGGTCCGTGCTGTGGGAAGATAGAAGATCCTTGTGTACCTACAGCCAGATTTGGGAATGTAGGAAGGAATGCAAGAAAGTAAATAAGGAGCATCAATTTTATTATTAATTAACATCCACAGGAACCTGGAACTAGAAGTGATTCTTCTTTCAGAGAGAGATGGCATACTATGACGTTCTAGTAGAGAGTTTTGATCAGCTCCTCTTTCTGGGTAAACGCCATCGAGTTTAAATGAAAGAAATTTCAAAAATTTTCTATGAATACGCTCTAAAGCGGCTGATTGATAATTATAGAATGGATACCATATTAAACTAGCATAATCAAATTTACTCATTACAAATGCAAAATATAGCGATTTAAGTACTAACTGATTGTTAAACATTTTAGATATTCTCATTAGGAATCCAAGCATCTTGCTAGTAGAATTGCAGACATCAAGTATATGCTTCTGAAAACTGAAATTTTGAGAAAAAATTACGCCAAGGTCTTTAATCGATGTTTTATGTTCTACTGCAATCCCTCGTATGGAATAACGGAAGAGAATGATGTTCACCTTTCTACTATAACTAATCAAGCAGCATTTATCAACATTTAGAGTGAGTTTATTATCATCACACCATTTTACTAGGGTATCAATATTTGATTGCAAATATAAGGAATCATTGTCATTAGAAATACTATAATAAAGCTTAATATCATCTGCATAAGCAAGTACATGACAAGAAAGCGATTCAATTAATTAATTCATAAAAAGGTTAAATAATAAAGGTCCTAGATTGGAGCCTTGAGGCACACCGGACAATACTGGAAATTTAAAAGATTTATAACCATTATAATAGACGAAGCACATTCTATTCTGTAAGTACGATCTAATAAGATGTATAACTGATGGTCCTGCTCCGAAGAAATCTAGCTTATTCAATAGAATCTCATGATTTATAGAATCAAATGCGCGAGACATATCCGTGTAAATAGTGTCTACTTGACCACGTTTATCAATTACTTCTGACACATATTGCGAAAATGAAGCAAGGTTTGTTGTAAGTAATCTGACGCGATGACAATAAGACCATCACAATTCAAATAAACGGACGCAACGTAAGAGTCAGCATTGACCGGGTAAAGCCAGCATATATTGAAGCTGATTACTTCGGCTCTACGTCCTCACCCAAGCAGCCCTACACACCTCGTTCAGACCGTCGAGTACGCTTCAATTTACCCTAACCTCCGGTCTTCGTGGGGGGGCTTATGTGGTGGCCATGGAAAAGGGTTTTGAGTGGTGGCCATGAAAAGAAAAAATATAAAAGTATCCATGTACAAAAACATTAATTATTATTATTCCATTCAATTTTGAATAAAGTCATTCTGTTTAGTGTTCCCTTAATTTCTTGATTTATTATACTGTGTTGTTTTATTTGTTTATTTATTTACATTTATTGTGGTATACCACCTGTTCAAATACTTGTGATACCCACATATTCATTTATGTCTTTAATTTCATAAGATCCTTCTGGAAGATATATGTGTGAATCACCAATATATAATCTACTATTTTTTTCTTCTATATTTGGTATAGAATTGTATGTTTGAAAAAGCACTAAACCCAATTCGTAATTTGTGTCTTTTTTTAATTCAATTGCCGGAAAAAAATTCGCATTTAATATAGAACTATTACTTTGTAACGTTAATGTTAAAGACATTATTATGTTCACGTTCCAAATAGTATCACTTAAATGATTCTCTTGTGTTACTGTCCACTAGTTTTATTTCATAAGAAATTTTAAACAAAGATGACCACATACTACTGTATTAGGCTCTTGTTCTTGATTGTAATTATAGGAAATTTTGCAATTACCGAGATACCTTATTATTTCTTTTGGAGGTGGTAAGTTGCCTATTCTGTCAAAGTAAATTACATTATAGCCACGTTTTTTGTAAGCTATTCAATGTGTTCCTTTTCCATCTAAATCATCCAAATTAACTATAGCAGATTCATTCATTCTTGAATTGTTTGGCAAATCATTACGCATATATACTCCTCGAAAGAATGGTATTTCGTAATGACGAGCATAGTTTTCTAAATCCACATTAGTTAGCGGTACTCTCGGTAATTTTAATGGTTTTTTGGAAACGGGGTTAGATGTAATACGAATCCTTTAGATGTAGGAGCTACTTGTATGCCTTTTCCTATAGCTATAGCTTCCATATTACGGTTATGACGCTTATTTTCCTCCAACTCCTTTCTAGCATTCTTAGCAGAAATTATTGTTTTTGCTACCCTTGCTGCCCCACCAGTAAGAGCTCCCAGTGCAGATAATCCAGTAAAAATAGGTATTAATGGAAGAATACCACCAGTCTTCGGTAATGGGATTATTATTTCTTTATTTATAGTAGGAATAGATGGTTTGTGATTACTAACTTCTCGTTTAGCTGCTTTCAATGCTGTTTTTATAATTCCTTTTGCTGTTAAATCATCCATAAGTTTGCTTGATTTTCCTTTCGATTTAATGGCTAACTTTGCTATTTTCTTTATTGTATTAAAAGTTGTTTTTTTATTTGCCCGTTTTTTAATTTTATTTTTTACACCCATCTTCATTCCCATTCCTAGTTTCCGTTTAACTTTCGCGGTGTTGGCTATACTCCACGCTGCAGCTTTCTCTCCCAATGAAGAATCTGAGGCTAATACTCTTGACCAGGCTTTATCTTCTAATACTTTATCTGCCTCGTGACGAGCAGTCAAATTTTCTTTATTTCGAGAATATGCTATGTCGTGTTCCTTACATGCTTTGTCTAACTCATTTATTCCGGGGTCGCCCCGTTCTAAACGTTTCTGAAGTTTAGTATCGGGACCACAATACTGGTAACCAGGCACGTGCAGTTCGAATGGAAGACGATTGATTAATGAGTTCACTAAACCACTGCCTGTATGTATATAACGAGATCTGAACATGGCAACGACTTTTTATGTACTAATATTTTAAATAATATCATTGCATATTTATATCAATTGTAAATAATATATAAACTTAAATGCATGTGAAGTTCGTCAGTACAAAAAATGAAGTTGATTAAGCAGCCCATGTCAATAACGATTCCAAATTTGGATAATATTACATCCGAATTTAATTAAACACAGTCACCTAGACATTGTTCTTTGTTACCAAATACAATCAGATCTATTATAAGTGGTCCTAGCAACTGTGGCAAAACTAACTTAATGTTAAGTTTAATTATGGATCCAAATGGTTTAAAATTTGAAAATATTTACTTGTATACAAAAACTCCGAATCAACCTAAATATCAGTTACTTCAAAATATATTAAAACGCGTTCCAGATGTGCGATATTTTCTGTTCAATAGTACTGAAAATATTATAGAACCACACAATGCCAAAGCGAATTCTCTTTTCATATTCGATGACGTTATATGTGACAAACAAAAAACTATGAGTGAATATTTTAGTATGGGTCGCCACAATCTAGTTGACTGTTTTTATTTGTGTCAGACCTATACTCACATACCGAAACATTTAATTCGAGACAATGCTAACTTACTAGTACTCTTTAAACAAGATGACATGAATTTAAATCATATTTATAAAGATCACGTTAACACAGATATGAATTTCGCACAATTTAAGGATTTATGTTCACTATGCTGGAATAAAAGCAAGTATGGTTTCTTGATAATTGATAAAGATAAAGAATTAAATAATGGACGGTATCGTTCAGATTTTGATTCATACATAAAGGTCAGTACGTAAATTTTTCAAGTAGTACATATTGAACTGTTGAACAAGTATGTCATTGTTATGTTCACAGATAATGAATAAAAAATATAAGCCGAAGAAGAAAACACTGTCAAGTAATAATATTATTATTGACATTGAAAAAACAGCTGATAATATACGACGTAAATATAGAAGTATTGTAAACCGAGAGAGTAGTAGAAAAGATTTTTATGCAAAACAATATGATCCCATTGTAAAACCACTCACAAACGCACTTGATAAACTATCTATTCCGTTAATAACAGATATACATAAGAAACAAGACGAAAATATCAAACAGGAATCTAAAGAATTAATTGTAGATCAAATAGATTTTGATACATTACTTAAAACGGAAAATGGAAGAAGTGTAATTGAAGAGTATCTTAAAACACATACAGGGCCAATAATACGAAAATATATTAAACAATTATTATTTCGTGTTAGACAAAATAAGATTATAGATAAACAGTATGGTGTAAGACGCATAGGGAATGACTTTAAAATTGGAGATTCACACTTGTTTATGACAAGTGATGACAATATTATTATAAACAATAAACAGTATAAAGTAACACGAGGTCTGGCTCAGTTACTCTTTCTTAATTCTCCTAATAAAACAGAGTATACAGAGGAAGATTTACAAAACTATAAAGCTATTCTTCTCGATACAAACGCCCATAAGATAAATTACTTACCATTGGAACCGACTAAAAAGAATAATTCGTATAAATACAAAAATATTATAAAATATATTGAATCTCAGCCAGTGACTGGAAAGGGTGGTACAAATTTAATACAAGTTTCTAAAAAACCAATTGATTTCAAATATTGGAACGATCCTAATGAATTAGTTCAACGACTTTATTTACTACATTCGTCACGTGCGATCGGCTATAGTGGACTTCATTCGGAAATAGCATCGATAGAAGAAGAGTTAAGAGAAGAGGACATCATTGTATAAAGTCAGTTTCATCATGTCAATCGACAAATTCGGCCGATACTTGGATCCATTTTATATTACTTCGGGTGGTAAACATTCCTCTCCTTCGTCATATAAAACTCAACTTCAATTTCCATTAACAAGCAAGGGTGATATAAATTTCAACAATAAACGATTAACTAATATCGGATTTCCACGCAATCTTCACGACGCTGCATCAAAAAAATATGTAGACGAGAGTGTCACTTCTTTTACAAAGAGTATACAAAACGATTTACAAATTGTACGAGACAGTGTAGCATTGCTTGTTAATAAACTAAATCAAGATACACAAAATATACAACATAATATTAGTCTCATTGAACAGACTCAAAATATCACGTATTCATGACTCAGTTAATGATTTAAACAAAGATTTACAAAGTGTAAAGAGTGTGGCTACAGACGTAGCAATTCTCAAACAACAAATAAGTTATTTTATTCAACCCGAGGAAAAATAATAATGAGTAATATTAAGCGTTTAGTAACATATGAACTGCATAAACCAGTTTGTCGGAATTT
Organism: Stenolophus ochropezus; assembly: GCA_035578165.1. NCBI lineage: Eukaryota > Metazoa > Arthropoda > Insecta > Coleoptera > Carabidae > Stenolophus > Stenolophus ochropezus. The sequence continues at coordinate 15,319,668 of JAQOWZ010000003.1, read as the reverse complement.
TATTAGACGCAAAGTTATATTGCAAGGTTTCGATGACTTATGGCAAGCAGATTTGGTGGATATGTCAACGTATGCCAGTGACAATAATAATGTCAAGTTTATGCTTACTGTTATTGACACATACTCAAAGTTTGCATGGGCAATTCCAGTCGCCACAAAATCGGCAAAAAATGTAACGGCAGCTATGAAAATAATTCTTTCACGTGGACGAGTACCAAGAAACCTAAAAACAGATGACGGCAAAGAGTTTTTTAACAAAGATTTTAAGAAACTAATGGAAGATTATCACATAAATCACTATTCTACGTTTTCGCATTTAAAAGCTAGCATAGTTGAACGCTGGAACCGGACCCTTAAAACCAAAATGTGGGTAGAACTCAATTATAGGGGCTCCTATAAGTGGATAGATATTCTCAATAATTTGATTGAAGAATATAATAACTCTAAACATCGTACAATACAAATGAAACCGGCAGAAGTTAAACACGATACATTCATTCAAGCCTATCGTAATAAAAGACATCATTTGTTGAAACCATCGTTATTTCAAGTGGGTGATCATGTCAGAATTAGTAAGCATAAACATGTGTTTGAAAAAGGATATACTCCAAATTGGACGACAGAAGTGTTTAGAATAGCTGAAGTAAAACATACAATAACTGTCACATTTATATTAGAAGACTTGGAAGGGAATCGCATTAAAGGTGGATTTTATCAAGAAGAATTACAGAAGACAAAATATCCTGATACTTATTTAGTTGAAAAAATTTTACAAAGAAGAGGAAATAAATATTTTGTTAAGTGGTTAGGATTCGACAGTAAATATAATTCATGGATTTCAAAAGATAATTTAGTGTAATTATTGTATAATATATATATATATATATATATATATATATATATATATATATATATATATATATATGTAATGTACTGTAATAAAAATTATAAATAAATGTTATAAAATATATAATTATGGTTGTTTTATTCCTAGCTCCTTAAAGTTGCAATTTGTTTATTTAATAATTCCTACACTCAACCCATGAGTTGATCTCCAGCGTTTGTATTTATTTTCTTAAGACATTAATCGGTAGCAAGAGCGTATCTTTATATTTTCTATATGGACAATGAATAAAATTATTTTTCTTTAAACTATAAGATTATATATTAACTAATATGCTAGTATGGGGTACACCAACATGCACGATGCACATTAACATAATATCAGAATACTCATATTTACGTAAAATACATTCTAAATCACAGCAACAAATTCTCCTACAGGCGCGGCGACCATGACAAAGAATAAGTATGATTATTTATATTTTATCTAGGAACAATGAATGTGGGCAGTAGTGGCTTAGTTGGTTAGCGCGCTCCGACTCGCTAAGCAAAGTCTGAGATCTGGGGTTCAAATCCCAGTGACGACAAACCTATATATATATATATATATATATATATATATATATATATATATATATATATATATATATATTAATTTAATTAAATAACATGATATTTTCTTACAACTATATGTCTTTCTATTACTAATATACTAGTATGCTGCATACCAACATGCACGTTGCACATTACCATAATATCAAAACACACATATCTATACGTAAATACATCCTAAACCCGGCAACAACAAACACATCCATGCTGCGCCGCCTATGTCAAATGATTACTAAGTCGCGCATGCTCAATTAACACTATACTCTAATTCGCTAAATTCAATCAGCTCATGCCAAAATTACAAACGCGATTCGTTCAAACTCTGGCAACCCATCTCTGTCGATTTTCATTCTACTCTTGCAGCTCTCTCGGATACCCAGAATGTCCATTTAGCCAGGATTACACGTCTTTGTCTTATACATTGAAAAGTCTCGCTCTAGCGCCCCCATTACTACTTGTGTCGTTCGATAAAATCGTATTGTTGCTAACTGATGCCGCTACATACATGATCAACGCGGGAATACATTTAAAAGTATTTTACCCTAATTTAATACATTGTGCTTGCGTCGCTCACGGAATAAATAGAGTCGCCGAAGAAATACGAAATCAATCAACAATTTAATTAATAACATGAAAAAGGTTTTTATGAAAGCTCCTACAAGAATTCAAATATATAGAGAAATTCTAACAGATGTTCCACTTCAACCTAAACCTGTAGTTACACGATGGGTCACATGGCTTGACGCGGCTTTGTTTTATTTAAAATATTAACAACAAATTAAAGTCAATTAATGTCAAAATTTAATGATGATTCCTCTCTGGCAATAAAGGGTGCAAAAAAATATTAAATGATCCACAAATAGGCCAAAAGTTGAGTTTTATTAATAAGAATTATAAATTAATTATTGAGACAATGACAAAATTGGAAAGACAGGGAGTACTTTTAAATAAATCAGTTAAATTAGAAGCACAATTAAAGTTACCTGTTAATGAAGCGCAGGGGCTTATTGCTTAATCAGTTTCAAAAAAATTAGAGGAAGATTTCAAAAAAAAAAAACGAAGGTTTCACTACTATAACACTCGTATCAAAAGTTTTGGATGGGGAATTTTCAAACGGCCATCAAATATTATCATCATTAAAATATGCCCCTGTTACATCTGTCGACGTAGAACGCAGTTTTTCTATGTATAAACACATACTAAGTGACAGAAGGCAATCATTTAAAATGGGTAACTTGGAAAAACATTTAATTATTAATGCAAATGAATTTATATTCCGTAGTTCGTAGTAATAGATTGTAAATTTCTGTAAATAATTAATATGAAGCAAGTCATTATAACTGTATTTTTAAGCAAATAAATTTGTATAAACTTTATTTTCTTTATGTTTTACATAAAAAAAATAATTCTATACTGTATTTAAACTTTACATAGATATTACAACTGATGTTTAGATGGGTGAGTACTTTTTTTGCTATATTTTTTGTATTCTTGTACTGCATATTGTGCATATGTTTTTGCATATTTGGACACCTAACTGCATATTTTCCAATAAAAGCCTCCATATATATATACGCATATTTTTCCTGTTTTCCTTGCATAAAAAACCAAGCTTTATGTATAATAATAATACTTTTTTTAAAATTTTTATATATAAATAAGTTAAATTAAATACAAAAAGTGACACATAAATACAATTAGTAAACATTTGAATATAATTTAATCAAATTTATCAAAATCATGTATTATAAACATTATTAAAGTGCTACAGGCTAGATATTACCTGTAAAAGTAACATTTCAAGATAAACAAGCCCTATTGTCACTGAAAATTATGATAAAGTGATATTATTTACATAATCACATTTTTGTTTTAACTCAGCTATAGTGAATTTTCACCCACGATTGAATGAAGTTTTGTACTCACATGGAAGTGTTAAAAACACACCTGAGGACAATAAATAGATGTATCGAAATATTTTTATTTCTAAAAGTATAGCTCCTCAAAAATAAAGAAATAAGATTCGCGCAAAGAAAAGCGGAAAAAAGGTAAAAAATATACATTTTTTTATAATGGCGCACCCATCCAAAAAATTCGAAAAAATTTTGGGGCACTGGTTAATATCGCAAGACATTCTGGCAATTTTTTCATAACAGAACACTAGTTCGCGCAAAGAAAAGCGGAAAATATGTGAAAAATATGGTTTTTTTTTTTCATTATGAAGCACTCATCCAAAATTTCCGAAAAAAATTTGAGGTACTGGTTAATGTCGCAGGACGTTCTGGCATTTTCGCGCAAAAAAGAAGAAAATAGGTAAAAAATATGTTTTTTTTTTTCAAAATGGTGCACTTATCCAAAAAGTTCGAAAAAAATTCTGAGTACTCGTTAAACGAATATTCGCGCAAATAAATGTGAAAAAATTGTTTTTAATTTTTTCAATTAGAAAATCTGAAAAAAAAATAATGTGAAGGTATCCATGAAAGGCATTATTGAGAATTTTTGCGAGCCGCCATCTCTAGAAGAACCTAGTGAAATTTATATTTTAATATTTTAGGAATTATTTTGAATTCAAATTTCGCACCAAAAAATATATTTTTTACAAGGCAAAGTGTTCCTTCTCATTTTCAGATTTTTCATAACCCCAAATCTATAGTTGTAAGAAGAAAATTTGGTCCGCTTTTAGACATTTACAACTCAGTTTAGTTTGAAAATAAATAAAAAGAAAATTATTATTTAGAAATAAAAGTTTTTTAATATACCTATGTCCGTATTCATAAAACGTTCGTTATAGTTATAACGCTTTATTAAATTTTTTGATAAATTATAAAACAGTAGACAAACCAAAAATTTTATTTTGCATCAAAGACGACTTTGTGGAGAAAATATTTAACAAAGCGGTATAACTATGACGAACGTTTTATGAATACGAGCATTAATATGCCAGAATTGTTGTTCTATTTGATAGGTGTTGATAATGTGTTGATACAGTATCAATAGCTAAGTTTCATGTTTATAAATAAAAAAGACATGATTTTTTTTTAAATTTAATATGACAATCCAGAATTTTCAAAAATTCATAACTCGAAATCAATATATTTTTTCCACAAGTTGTAATGAGAAAATTTGGTCCTCTTCTAGATATGTACAATAACGATTAATTTCAAAATAAGTTTTAATTTTTTTTTAAATACTTAAAAATTTAATAATTTGTTTAGAATTTATAATACGACGAAACTTGTAATGCCATATGATAGGTGCTGATAATGTGTTAATACAATATCAATATCAAAATACAAATGTTTGTATATAAAAAAGTTAAGATTTTTTAAAATTTCAAAAAATGAATTTTCTATAATTCATTTAATAAATTTCATAAAATGTATTTTCGAAAGTTCATAACTTATAAACTATTTGTCTTTTTGCAAACTTGTACAGGGAAAATTTGGCCTATCTTTAGGTTTCTACAATATAGATTGATCATTTAATAATTAAAAAGAAGATTTTTCAAAATGATTTTTTTTTTAATTATTTGTAATAATTATGTTAAAGAAACTCAATGCGTCTTTTGATAGGCTTTAACAATATGGTTATATGGTATTAATAACAAAGTATAATATTTATATTTAAAAAATATTTTTTAAAAGTTTCATTATGAAGAAATTGAATTTTTTAAAATTTGTAACTTCAAACTTATATATCCTTTTGAAAAATTGTGGAGGAAAGATTTGGTCCTTTTTAAGATGTCTACAATATAGATTGGCTTAAAAGTAAGTACAAAATATTTGAACATATTTTATTAAATTTATATATAGACAGCAATGAATTAAATTAGAATTTAGAAATTACAATTGACTTTGTTGCTAGTAACCACAAAACATTAACTTAACGACAAGCGGAACTCAATGGATTAAGTGAGCAGCACGGAGTTGATGCCTTCTGAAGTGTAATGGGTAGAATTACTCCCAACCCAGATGATCATTAAATTTCGTATGTCACATAAACTTCAAATGTAGCTGTCAATATTCATTTGTTTATTAATTACTAGATGTATATATATAATATATATATATATATATATATATATATATATATATATATATATAAAGATACAAATTAATTATCATTATATTTATTGTCTGCGTAGGTATTACAAAATTATTCAAAATCATTTAAAATAAACTAATACGTTTAGTGCATAAAGCGGAATACATGTTCTGTCGGGGAATTTTGTAGAAGTGATATTCTCTTGATGAAATGAATACGGGAGATGTTTTCCCGGAGAAATATATAAGATGTTTTCTCAGCGATTTTCATGAAGGAGGTGTTCTCTCGGCGAATTTTGTAGAAGCGATGTTCTCCTAGCGAAATTTATAAGATTTTTTTCTCGGTGCTATTTGTGGAAGAGATGTTCTTTGGCCGAAATTTATAGAAGAGATGTTCTCTCGGCGAAATGAAATTTATAAGTTGTTCTCTTGGTGCCACTTATGAAAGAGATGTTCTCTCGGAGAAATTTATAAGAAAGATGTAATTTCAGAGCCATTTGTGGAAGAACATTCTTCCGCCGAAATTTGTAGAAGAGATGTTCTCTCGGCGAAATTTGTAAGATGTTTTCTCGGTGAAATTCGTGACAGAATTATGCCCAGTTGCAGAAAGGCTAATAAAAAATTTCCCTGAATAATTTGACGATGTTACTATGGCCACGTATTAAAAATACATTGCTGTCAAAAAATTAATCATTAATCAAAATTGATGAAGCTTTGTGTAACCCAGGCTTAGTCTTTCGTCAAAATTTGTAGAAGAGATGTTTTCTCAGTGAAATTCATAGAATGTTTTCTCGGTGATATTCGTAGCAGAGTTTTCCTTTGGTTGAAATTTGTAGCAGAGACGTTCTCTGGGAGAAATTTTTAAGGTGTTCTTTCGAAGCCATCCTTGGAAGAACGTTCTTTCGCCGAAATTTATAAGATGTTTTCTCAGTGACATTCGTGGCAGAGTTGTTCTTTGGTCAAAATTTGTGAAGAAATGTTCTTCTGGCGAAATTTATAAGATGTTTTATAGGTGACAATTGTGGCAGAGTTTCTCTTTGGTCGAAGATTATAGCAGGGGTGTTCTCTCAGCGAAATTCATAAGATATTTTCTCGGTAACATTCGTGGCAGAGTTGTTCTTTGGCCGAAATTTTTAGAAGAGAACATTACACCTAGCTTCTTATTCAAAATTCGATTCATGAAAATACAATTCTACCATTGCGATATGAAAGGTCCTTATTTGTAAACGAGTTTAAAAGTGTCGGAGAGCCAGAATGAGTTATTGGCACTGCGTTTATTAATAATCGGTGTTTTGAAGTATTATAAAAAGAATTAATTACAAAATGATCTTTACTAAGAAAAGAAAATAATAAATTTTCAAATAAATTAATTTTCCAAAACTTTTCCCTATTTCACAATGCCGCAAATTTTTGAATGAAAATTTGTGAAAATGATTTTTGCGTGCCTCTCACATTCACTCGCCTTTTATTTACGCTGTTAGGGTATTTATAACAATGTTTATATGTAGATAAAATATTTTCGATAATATAACATACGGTGAATGCATTATCAATTTCTTAACTTTTATAGCGGTTTTGGTTAAATTCAAAATAATTTTATTTTTATTGTTTGACAATGTTGACAATTTGACAATTATAATATATTTGTTTTGAAACTGTTATAATTTTTTTTCTGTGCATATAATTTGAAATTTGGATATATTATAAAATAATCTATGCATTTGCAGAGTAAAAGGTTAGGTAGTTTTCGACGCACTGGCCTCAAGCCACTATACGTATTTTTATTAAACACGGATGTGTTTCTACAAGTTTAATGAAAGATCTGTCTAATATTCATTCATTTTCAATATTGTCACTTGTACCACAGTAAAATATATAATTTTGCAATCTGAGAACAAAAACAAGAATTGTATAAGTTCGTAAGCATTGTTTTTTTTGTAGATTGAGTTCATATAAGGAAATCTGGCGACGATAAGCATTTTATTTTCCATATATTTGCATGGATATAAATTTATTGATGTAATTTTATGTAGCAATCGTCCTCTTACTACTAATGATTTGCTAGCTGAATTGGAAAATATAATGTCGTAACATTACTGTCAAATCAATTTGGTGTACATCCAGTACAAAACGCTGCACGATATTCCGCGAAAGAAAAATATATCAATACAACAAATGCATGGGAGGTGTTGACCAAATGGACAATAATATAAGCAACTATAGAATTGGAATTTGAGGCAAAAAGTGGTACATGCCACTAGTATTGTGGATGTTTGACACAGCCATGTACAATGCACGGATATTGAGTAGATATTATGGATGTACAATGGATAATTTACAATTCCGGAGAAACGTTGCTCAGTCAATTCTAAAACAGTATGGTACTCCTCCTCTAAGATCTCTACCAACAAGTAGAATTACAATCCCCAATAACGTTCGTCGTACCGCACAACATTATGTACGTATTAACCAACCTCGACGAAGATGTGCATTGTGTTCCAATAAGATAGTAAAATCATGTGCAAAGTGTTTAGAGACCCAGACTTTATTTTGTTAATTTATGTTAATGGTATGATTCGCCATGTTATGCCGCAAGTGACTCCACGTTTAGACACAGGGTTCGTGAGCGTCATTCTGTTCAATGTGAGCCACACCTTTTACATAACTTGGTCACAATGCTACGCAGAGTGAACCCGTTTCCTGCGCAGGACCGTCAGCTACGCAATGTGTATGAAGAACAGGTGTGGACTGCTCGGATAAACAATGTACCTGTTCCTAAAGTTATTCTGGTTATTGCTTCAAATATGGACGAACGCATTGCAGAGGCAGGACTCGACCCAAGTAGATACAATGTGCCTACTTTTAATGAAATTGCAGCTATTTTCGTTGGGAATGAACCGCCCTTTCCTAATAACATGAGACTGCATCCGACTCACGAAATCCCTAAATCATTAGGGACGTAAATCCATTGATTGATCCATTATCGTACCCATTTTTATTTCAAAATGGCGAGTTGGGTTGTAGTGTGGATATTAGGCTTACAGGGCCTAACGCAACTGCTCGTTACAATAAAGTAACATGTAAGGAATTTGTATGTTATCGACTCGCTATAGGCGTTTAAAGTTTAGATCCCAGCGCCACTGTGGATAAAATTTGAAACCCTCCTAGAGACATTGCTGACAGTAGAGTGAATTAATTAACACGTAAATTTAGCAAGAATTTTGGTTTAATTACAAAATTGTTCATATTTATTCGTTTATTTTTCGGGGTTTCAGGTTATGAATTAGCTTATTGCTGAACAAGATTAAAGGTTTCCTTTAATGGAATACTTTAATTTTATTAAAGGAAAAGAAAATTCCAGAACTGTGTATGATCGGGAAGAAGTTCTTAATGCCCGTCATATAATTTTATATAGTATTTTGGCGTCTACAAATACAGAGGTCAATCTATATGGATTATGTTTACAATCATCAACTTTGCAATCATCACCACATATTATTGAAGGAACATTTAAAATAATAAATTATCAGTGTTCGGTGAAACACATGGTTTGTTCATGCATAGCTGGTAAAGGGGAAGATGCAAACAAATTTCTGCAATTTTGTCAAAATGTACAAGGTGTATTATGTTATCAATTTATACAAGTCGCAATCTGATTTTAGTTCATTATGATGTTGTACATATTGTATTGTTTCTTGTTGCTTGTTCTTTTGTGTTTGTTTCAGAACCGCCATAAATAAATTGGAAATAATATCTCAAACGGATATTCAATGTACGTGCTTAACTCAAAAAACAGATACTTAAGAAAAATATAGGCCTATACCATTGAAAGAAATGTTATGTACAAGTACTGCATATAAGAACCGTATAGGAGTTAATGTCGACGTAGATAAGGAAAATAAAATTGCTGCTTTTTTTAATAAATGATCTTCCAAATTCTGCATTAGCTTTGCAGAAGTACATTATTTTATAAGGACGGCATTTCTTTTAAAACTTTTATATTTTTTTATTTCAGTAAATAGCGAAAAAATTATAATTCGTCTGTAAGAATTACATCGGACACACCTGTTGAAGAACCATTAATTGACAATACAATTATTTTAAATAACGCCAGTAAGTCAGTACTTATGATGGAATTAAATTCTATGTAAATTTCATTTATTTGTTTAAACTGCGAACAATTCTGTAAGAAATATTTATATTTACATGTTGATTAAATATTGTATATAACTAAAGAGTCAAAATTTCAATAGAATCAGAAAAGACAGTACCGGATAACTTTAAGAGTTTATGGAATATACACGTACAAACTTGAAAATTGGCCACTTAAATGTAGTAAATATTTTTTTCCGAAATCATTTACTAATAAATTTACTAGTTATGGTGTCAAGCACGAACCAAATGCTAGGAAAATATTTATTGAAAAAACTGGTTTCAATGTTCGCAAATTTGGTTTAGTAGTATCGTTTTCATATCCTTGGTTAGGATTTTCACCAGATGGCATTTTTTTTTATCATAATAATAAACCGTTCGGTTTATTGGAAATAAAATGTCCGTTTGCAGGTATTTATATTTTATCTTACTTATTTGTATTAAAAATTTTACTCTCCTCATTGCAGGACCTACTGGCAACCTGGGAACAATAATAAATGAAAAAAAAAATATTAAAAAAACAACACAAACATTTTGCGCAAGTACAAATAGGAATGGCTTTATTAAATTTAACATTATGTTTTTTTTTGTTAAACATTGTTCGCATGATCAGAGCATGTTAATTATTGATGTTTCATTTGATTACAATTTTTCAAAAACAATTCTTTTTCAGACAAAGGAAAATATTTTAAAAATATGTTGCTACGTCCCTCGAGGACGATTCCACGCAAGTACGGTTGAACTCCGACTGAGCTAAATTGAAGACGGGTCAGGGTTTTAGGTCGATTGATAAGTAAACTAGGTAAATACCGCAGCAAAATAATTCTAATTTGGGCGCCAGTTGACCATGAAGGGTTCATCGATGCTGATCAACGAGCACTACGGGAAGGGATAGCATATAAAAGCAAATAATGCAAATAAGTCGCAACTGAAGTTTAAATTGAATTTAATAAAGTTTAGGTAAACTTCATCAAATATAACAATAATTGTTGATGAGTATAAGTTAGAAATAATTGACAAAATAAATGTGTTGATCATACTAAATACCATTAAAACAATGACACGATATTTGTTATAAAAGCTATAACTCAAGCAGAGTGTAAAATAAGCTTAGGCTATTGAAAACGAATTGTACTGACTAAACGACTATCAGAGAATAAAATACGCCTATAGCGACAAGGATCAAAATTCAAGTGCAATAGTCTGAGACGGACGCAACAATAGGCACAGTTTACCCGTTAATCGATAAATGGGTTCACGATGCTAGCGCAAAGCATAAATCAAGACTAAAAATCCTAGAGGCTAATTTGCCTAACACACCCTAATAAGTCAGAAGAAAATAACTAAACTAGTAACTAAACTCGCTGAACCACTCGCGTGAGCTATTTACAGCCAACGATAATAGTATTCAAACATTAAATGTAATAACAAGCTTTAGCACCAAAACAATAATGGGATAATTATTATATTATCTTGTTTTATTAACTACAAATTAACAACTCAAAAACACAATATTAAATTTCAATTAATATTTTTGACAATTATATTTCTTGTTATTATTTTTCATTGCCGCCTACAAGTCATGAGTGTCCACATTCTAACACTCCCCCTCACGAACGACTTGTACATCACTGCAATCCTAATTTCGTTTTCAAAATTTTAAATTGTGGTCCAGGTAGTGCTTTTGTTAGTATATCGGCTTCCAATGCTTCAGACGTTCTATATGGAAGTTCAACATCACCTCGCTGTACCACTTCTCGAATGTAATGTTCTTTTATATCGATGTGTTTGTATTTTGCACTGATTATGGGATTTTTTGATAATTTCTGAGCGGCCTGGTTGTTGTTAAATATCTTTATTTTTGATTGCGGTATACCTATGTCTTTCAACAATTGTTTTAAGTGAATTGCTTCTTTGGCAGCTTCCGTTAAAGACATATATTCGGCCTCTGCTGTTGAAAGCGCTACAGTTCTCTGCTTTCTGGACTCCCAGCTTACTGCTGCTCCAGCATACTTGAAACAGTATCCAGTGTAGGATCTTCTGTCTACTGTGCATGCAGCCCAGTCTGCGTCAGCCGTGCCTATCATTGGTTCACCTATTCTTTTATAATGTAGACCATGATCTTTGGTCTCTTGCAAGTACCGTAAGACCCTTTTTCCAGCTTTCCAGTGTTCTTCTCCAAAACAACTGTTATACTGACTTAAATAACTTACAGTGTGCAATATATCTGGTCTTGTAGCAACTGCCAAATACATCAACGATCCAATTAGGCTTTGATATGGTATTGGCTGCAGCTTCTCTTCATTATTTATACTACTTTTCTCTAATTTCAGATTTACTTCCATTGGTGTACTTATTGGCTTACATTCCTGCATATTAAAGTTTTCTAAAATTGCTTGTGTGTAATTTCTTTGCGTAACAGCAATCCCATCTTTTTCTCTTGTAAATTCTATCCCAAGGCAATATTTTAATTCACCAAGATCTCGTACTTCAAACGATGTCATCAACATCTTTTTTATCTTGTTTAGTTGTTCATCGCATGAAGTTGCTATGATTATGTCGTCTACATATAGAGCGATAACTACTTTACTCCCCCCTTTTCGCGAAAATGTAGACACATGGATCTGCTGTTCCTGACTGAAATCCCATTTTTTTTTAGTTCTGTATCTAGCTTTATGAACCATTGTCTTCCAGCCTGCTTTAATTCATATAATGCTTTCTTTAGATGGCATACTTTTTCTTCTTTGGATTTTCTTAAGTTTTCTAACATTTCTTTCGCTTTAATAAATATTAAACTATTTTCTTTGGTACTTTCTTCTATTATTATATCGTAGACATATTTTTCAAGATTTTTTTGGTTTTTTCATGTAAATGTCTTCATCGACTTCTCCATTTAAAAATGCAGTAGATACATCCATTTGATGTAATTTAAGGTTTTCTTCAACAGCCATAGCGATCAGTAGTCTTATAGAACTTAATCTTGCTACTAGAGCAAATGTTTCATTGTAGTCAATTCCAGGTCGCTGTGCGAATCCTCTTGCTACAAGTCTCGCTTTCTTCCTTTCTAAGTTGCCATCAGAGTCGTACTTGTTTTTTAAAATCATTTTACTATCAATTATATTGACTTGATTCTTTTTGTCTACTATTTCCCATGTATTATTTTTTAAATGAGCTTTTATTTCAGATTTGATAGCATCATACCACTCATCTAAATTTGTATCATTTTTTAAAGTATCTTCATCTTCTCCATACATGTAATGTGTCATATTATAATCTTCTGTCCAAACAGGAGATCGTTTTTACCTTTGTTTTCTAACTGTTGTATTATTTCCTGTTTCTGTATTATCATACTCTTGTTGAAAAGAAATATTTTCAGGCGTTTTTGTATCTATTTCAATATAATTTTCATTCTTGTTTGTTTCTTGATTTTCTACTTCTTGTGCTATTCATAATACATTTTATTTATTACTTTGACATCTCTACTTATTTCTATATTATTTTTACATGGCATCCAAATTCATAGGCCTTTGTTACTTCTGAGTATCCTACAAATACGCCTTCATTTGCTCGCTCTGCAAATTTTCCTTTACTTTTTATTTTCGTTCAAAACGAATGCTTTTGAACCAAAAATGTATAGATGGTTTACTGAAGGAATGTGGCCGACCCATCTCTGAAACGGGGTTTCATTATTTAATACTTTGGTAGGACTTCTATTTGTCAAATAGTTGGCAGTATGGATAGCTTCCCCCCACAGTTTTGATGGTACCTTTGAATCAATCATGAGACATCTTGCTTTGTCTAATAGCGTCCTGTTTTTCCGTTCCGTTTTGTTGTGGTGTGTAGGGTGCTGATAACCTCCTTATTATTCCATTTTGCTTCAAAAAATTGTCAAATTCTTCATTACAGTACTCGCCTTTTCCGTTGTCACTTTGTAGAAATTTTATTCTTTTTCTAATAAAATTTTCGACTTCGTTTTTATTGTAGCGAACCCAGGGTCGCGGCGCGGGCGGCGGCGCGGGCGGTGGCCGCTAGCGAGCAGGTCAGAACAAGTCCGTCCGCTCCCCATTGTTCTGATTTCGAGAATAATCGAAGAATGTTGCAGAAGGAAATATTTTACTTAAATACCCTGAGCAAAAGATCGGGAGGACAGTCCTGTGTTAATACGTGTAGTGTACAGATGGTGATATAAATAAATAGACGGTGATATAAATAGTGTTGAAATAAATATTGCCTAGTTTTAATTGTTTAAATAAATTATCTTAGTATTTAAGTCTTTAGTAATAATAATTAGTTCTAAAATAGTGTTTATATTTGTTAGTTCTTAGTGTTAGTTATTTTTCTTTATTCTTTATAATTCATATTTATTTTATTAAACATAGTTATATAAATATTAGTGTTTTAATCAATTTTACACTTCACCTAAATAAATAAAACGTTACAATTGGTGTCAGGTGTGAGGGTTATTAAAAACTGTGAAGTGTAAAATATAAATAAATAAAATGGCGGGTAAACAAGTAAAATTAAGTGAATTGAAAGTAACCGATCTCAAGAGGGAGCTGGAAGACCGAGAGTTAGAGACATCGGGATCCAAGGCTGTTCTGCAACTTCGTCTACGGCAAGCTTTAGTAGAAGCTGGTGAAAATCCAGATGAGTTTCTATTCGAAATTGCGGGTGGTTTCACCGATTTTGTTAAAATTCTAAAAGAAACTTCTATAACATTAAAAGATGAAATGAAAGAAAATTCCAGAAGTTTAGAACAAAAATTGGAAGAAAAATTAACAGAAAATTCGAGAACTTTAAAAGAAGAATTAACAGAAAATTCTAGAACTTTAAAAGAAGAATTAATAGAAAATTCTAGAATTTTAGAAGCGAAATTAACAGAAAATTCTAGAATATGGGAGGAGAAATTAATGGAAAATTCTAAAGGTTTGGAGGACAAGCTAAACGAACAATTGAAAGAAAGTTCTAGAATATTAGAAGAGAGAATAGAAACTTACGAGAAAAAAGTTGAAGAGTTGCAGCAAAATTTCTCTAATATTACGCCAGCTGTATTAAATTCTAATGTGGCAGATATTATTCAAGTAAACAAAACAGTAAAAGCGGAACATAATTCAAAACTGCACATTAAAGCTCTCGAATTCGATGGCAAGTCATCATGGCCGAATTATGCAAAACAATTTGAAGCCGCTGCCAAAGCAAATGGCTGGACTTCCAAAGAAAAGGCTACTGCGCTGACAGTTTCGCTACGTGGAGAAGCCATCGATATCCTACAAACGTTAAAAGAAGATGAACAAGAAGATTACGAACAACTTGTTAAGAGATTGGATATGCGATATGGTAATGCGCATCTGGAGCAAGTGTACCAGACACAACTGAGAAACCGATATCAGAGTTCTAAAGAGAACTTAAAAGAATTTGAAGCTGATATAGCTCGCCTGGTTCGTCTTGCACACCCTACAGCTCCTGACAGCGTTTTAGAATGCCTAGTTACACAAGCATTTATCTATGGAGTCCGAGATAATGAAACTCAGCAGGCACTACGATTGGCTCGACCAAAAACTCTGGTTGACGCACTTTCATATGCCTTAGACCATGAAGCTGCGAAACAAGCTTCACGTAACCAATCGCGAGTGCGAAATATCGATGCTGAGAGGCCCGAAGACACCGAAGATCTAGAAGACAAGATAAGACGAATTACGTCTGAAATTAATGCTGCTGGAAGAAAGAAACTCCGCTGTTGGAATTGCGGTGAATTAGGTCACCCGCAAAGGCTCTGCAGAAAACAACAGAAGAAAGCAGAACCAAGAAAGGAAGAAAAGGAGTCGGGAAACTAAGTCGGGTTGATGCGAAGGGGCAATCGTCGACGCGTAATCCAGTAGCCCCAGAATCCATTACTTATGTTGCATCCCTACATCATCAAGCTAATAGCATCTATGTAGACGGCTCTATCGACAGAAGGCCGCTTAAAATGTTGCTGGATACGGGTGCGACAAAAACCATAATCAGACCCGACTTAGCAAGAAAACTATGCAGAAAACATCTACTTCCAACAAAGTGGCAGATACGCACAGCCACCGGAGAACAAGCTACCGCATCTGGAGAAATAGATTTGAGCATCACTGTTGGAAAAACGTGCTGGTAGCTGACGTAGAAGATGAATTTATTCTCGGCATGGACATTATGAAAAAGCATGGATTTAAACTAGACCTGAAGAATGGAGTGATGATGGTCAATGATGAAGAACTGGTATTAAATCCACGAGACGACAATGCCATGCGAGTATTAATAACGGAAGATGTAACCCTCCCAGAACGGAGTGAATCAATCGTGGAAGCACAGATAGAGGGTAGCTTCTATGAGGGAAACATTGTCATGCTCCAGCCGAAAAACGATGATGCCAAAACTGGGACTGGAGTTGTAATTGGAAAAGCCTTGCTCAAAACCGACAAGATAATCCCAGTTCGAGTGATGACCATAAATTTTTATCCAGTTATACTAAAAAAAGGGACCGTAGTAGGTGAATGTTCAGCGGTATCATCAATTATTCGAACTGTAAAGGCCAAAGACAACACATCCTGTGAAGTTCCAGATATTCTAATCAAGGAGCTGTCATCATCGTTCCAGGACTTGACTGCCGATCAGAAAACCAAGGCTAAGAACTTAATTGGGATCTTTCAAGATGTGTTTTAATTTGACAAGAAGGACAAAGGGCGAACCAATGTAGTCCATCATAAAATAGACACCGGAGACGCAAGACCCATCCGCCAAACAGCAAGAAGATTACCACTGGCGAAGTGAGAATAAGCTGAAGAAATTATAGATGATATGAGGACGGAAGGTGTGATTGAACCTTCAAACAGTCCATGGGCTTCACCAGTGGTGCTAGTGAAGAAGAAGGATGGCTCTACAAGATTTTGCGTCGATTATCGTCAACTTAACAACGTGACGAAGAAGGATAGCTACCCGCTACCCCGAATAGACGATACTCTGGACACATTGGCAGGATCAAAGATTTTCTCTACTCTTGATTTAAAGAGCGGATACTGGCAAGTGGATTTAGATCCAAAAGACAAAGAAAAGACAGCTTTTACCATCGGTACCAGACTGTGGCAATTTACTGTTATGCCATTTGGGCTCTGCAATGCCCCTGCAACGTTTGAACGACTTATGGAAACCGTGTTGGCTGGACTGTCATGGAAAACATGTTTGGTTTACCTAGACGATATTATTGTGGTAGGAAAAACGTTCGAGGACCACATGAAGAACTTGGAAGAGGTTTTCCAAAGATTGAGGAAGGCTAACCTGAAACTCAGTCCAAAGAAGTGTCACTTATTTCAAAAAGAAGTTCATTATCTTGGACACGTAGTTTCTGGTAAGGGTATTGCAGTAGACCCGGAGAAAATAAGGGCTGTGAGTGACTGGCCAGTACCGAGAGATAAACACGAATTGAGAAGTTTCCTTGGTCTCTGTACATACTACCGACGTTATGTACCTGGATTTGCCAACATAGCGAAGCCATTGACAAGGCTTACTGAAGAAGGCAGAAGATTTATCTGGGAGATGGACTGTCAAGCCGCGTTCAAACAACTTAAATATTCCTTGACAAGCGCACCTGTCCTAAGGTATCCTTTACCAGAAGGAGAATTCGTTCTAGATACAGATGCCAGCAACGTTGGAATTGGTGGCGTTCTTTCCCAGATACAAGACGGACAAGAGAAGGTTATTGCCTATTTTAGTAAGACCTTGTCAAAACCAGAGAGGAATTATTGCGTCACCAGAAAAGAACTTTTGGCTGTCGTGAAATCCGTGGAGCACTTCTACAAATATTTGTACGGTAGAAGATTTCTTATAAGAACTGACCACGCTGCTCTCAAATGGCTGCTACAATTTAAGAATCCTTAAGGTCAGGCAGCTAGATGGATTGAAAGATTGCAAGAATATAACTTTGTTATTGAGCATCGAGCAGGTACAAGCCATCGTAATGCTGACGCATTATCAAGAAGACCTTGCCAGGACGAATGCAAGCATTGCAGTCGTCTAGAAGAAAAACTCTCTACCATCGCCAGAACAACAGTAGTAAATGATAGTTAGCAAACGGAAGACCTTCGCAAGGACCAAGAGAATGACTCAGACTTGAAAATCATACTGAATTGGAAACGTGGCGATAGCAGACCAGTTTGGGAATATGTTGCACGACACTCACAAGGTGTAAAATCGTATTGGGCGCAGTGGGATTCTATTGTGGTTGAAGAGGGCCTCCTGAAACGTGTCATAGAGAATACTGAAGGTACTGAGAGTAAGACCCAGCTGATAATCCCAAGAAATAGAGTACCGGAAGTATTGCAAGAGATCCACGACGGATCTGGACATTTTAGAGTAAATAAAACCCTCGAAAGATTGCGCCAACGATTTTACTGGGTAAATTGCAAAGAAGATGTTAAAGAGTGGTGCAAGAAATGTGTGGTCTGCGCGGGAAGTAACGGGCCACATAGGAAAAGAAGAGCTCCTATCCGCCAATATAACGTTGGAAGTCCCTTTGAACGCATTGCAATTGACGTGGCCGGACCATTCCCCAAAACTGATGATGGAAATAAATACATAGTAGTAGTAATGGACTACTTTACTAAGTGGGTCGAAGCCTATCCATTACTCAACCAGGAAGCCGTAACGGTCGCTGAAGTCTTGGTAAAAGAATGCATCTGCCGATTTGGAGTACCGCGAGAGATACATTCCGACCAAGGAAGGAATTTCGAGTCTGCTCTGTTCCAAAATATCTGTAAGATATTAGGAATAAAGAAAACCAGAACTACTGCATTACACCCGCAGTCTGATGGCATGGTCGAACGGATGAATAGAACAATAAATCGGTATTTGTCAAAGGTAGTCTCTAACCATCAACGAGACTGGGACCGACATCTTCATCTGTTCTTGTTGGCTTACCGTTCATCTGTGCATGAGACAACAGGGCAGACACCAGCTAACATCTTATTCGGGCGGGAGTTGCGCTTACCATGCGACTTGGTATTTGGCAGTAAACCCGGTGAAGATCTAGCCGGGGAGGACTATGTAACGGACTTACGGAGAAGAATGAATGACATCCATGAACAAGTCCGCACAAACATTCAAGGTGCCAGCGATCGGATGAAGGACCAGTATGACGTCAAGGCTGAAAAAGGTGGTTTTCAACCTGGGAATTTGGTGTGGCTTTACAATCCACAAAGACGTCGTGGCTTATCACCGAAGCTACAAAAGAATTGGGAAGGTCCCTACGAGATCGTAAAGAGAATAAATGATGTGGTCTACAGAATTAGGAAAACACCTAATGGAAAGCCGAGAGTAGTCCACTTCAATCGGTTAGCCCCTTTCGCTGGTGATAACTTTGACGATCATCGTGGAGCGACGGTTCGCCGGGTTGTACCTGAGGAACCTACATTTGAAGACTTTATGGAAAACCATTCCACTGGCCACAAAGCACGGTATGGCGTGACACAAGAAGAACAACGAGACCTGTTCACCGTGTCCCCAGAATATTCCCTCGCTCACTATGTAGCGAAAGACATTAAAATGTCCCGCGGCATCGCTTCAGTTTTTAAAAGAAAATTTGGTCGAGTACAAGAACTGGCCAACCAACGTCCAACTGTCGGAAAAACGCTACAACTGAAGGATGATAACGTAGAAAACAAGCGGTACCTTTACTACCTGGTTACCAAACAATACTCATATCAGAAGCCGTCATACCGTAGTTTATGGGACTCGTTGTGCGATATGAAGGACCATATTTTGAAGAACGACATCATGAAGCTGGCAGTACCGAAGATAGGCTGTGGACTAGATAGTTTGGATTGGAGGATTGTTAGAAGCATGTTAGAAACAATCTTCCGCTTTACCGAAGTGGAAATTCTAGTCTGCAGCTTCAACTCTACCGGCCGAGAAGAGCTCAAACGGACCGTCGACTGTTACTTCTTCAAGACTTCCAGATGCACCAAGGATGATGCATGCAGATTTCGTCATAACGAACTGTTCCGGGACGAAACAGTCTTAAGGAGGGGGCAATGTAGCGAACCCAGGGTCGCGGCGCGGGCGGCGGCGCGGGCGGTGGCCGCTAGCGAGCAGGTCAGAACAAGTCCGTCCGCTCCCCATTGTTCTGATTTCGAGAATAATCGAAGAATGTTCCAGAAGGAAATATTTTACTTAAATACCCCGAGCAAAAGATCGGGAGGACAGTCTTGTGTTAATACGTGTAGTGTACAGATGGTGATATAAATAAATAGACGGTGATATAAATAGTGTTGAAATAAATATTGCGTAGTTTTAATTGTTTAAATAAATTATCTTAGTATTTAAGTCTTTAGTAATAATAATTAGTTCTAAAGTAGTGTTTATATTTGTTAGTTCTTAGTATTAGTTATTTTTCTTTATTCTTTATAATTCATATTTATTTTATTAAACATAGTTATATAAATATTAGTGTTTTAATCAATTTTACACTTCACCTAAATAAATAAAACGTTACATTATTTTCTTCAAATTTCTGTAAAACTTCAGTTTTATTTTTTATAAAATAGACTCTACGATATCGTGTATGTTCATCTATGAACGTTACAAAGTATCGGGATCCTCTTGGAGTTGGTTCTCTCATAGGTCCGCACACATCTGTGTGTACAATTTCTAAAGGTTCGCTTGTTCTCATCTTCTCATTGGTCGGGAAAGGTAGTCTCGACAATTTTCCTTTAATACATATTTCGCAGTCATTAAGCTGTTCATTTGGACTGAATGTTAATCCTTTTAAATTTTTTAAACCACTTTTTAAATCATGTTCGCCTAAGTGCCCCAACTTTTTATGCCAGTTCTTTATTTCATTGTTAATACTTACACATGCTTTTTCTTTTTGATTACTTATTTTATTTTCTACATAATAAAGTCCATTTGACCTTTTTGCTCGCAGAATTATTTTTCTTTGAGGTGACATGATAGTTGCTTGTTCCTTTTTGAATAGTACTGAATAACCATTTTCAGTTATTTTGCTTACTGATAATAAGTTTGTACATAGACTCGATACATACAAAGTGTTATTTACTTACTTACTTACTTACTTCCTCTTCTTAATAGGTCTTTGACCTGTTTAACTTCGATTCAAGCCTCCTGTGACGTTGACGTCCAGCTGTCCCTCCACCTTTTAGGAGGTCGTCCCCGGGGTCTTGTTCTGGCCGGTTTGTTCGTCATGCAAATTTTTATTATGCGATCATCCTCCATTCTGTGCACGTGATCTCTCCACTTCCTTCTTCTGTTTCTTCCCCATCTCACAATATCTTCCATCTTGCACTGGTCTCTTATTGTTTTGTTGCTTATTCTATCTATTCTCTTCGTATTTGTAATCATCCAGAGCGTTTTCATCTCATTCGTTCTCAATATTTGTTTTGTTTTTTTCGTATCCGACCTTGTTTCGATACTGTAGGTGAGTATGGGCCTAACACATGTTTTATATATTCTTGTCTTCCCTTCAATACTTATATCCTTATTCGTCCATATTATATCTCTTAATGCTCCCGTGACTATTGCTGCTTTGTTTGCTTGCCTTCTTACTTCTTTCTGTATATCTGCATAGCTGGTTATAAGTACTCCAAGATAGTCAAATGACATTACCTGTTCAATAATTTTTTGACCTATTTGTAATTTACACCTTACTGGTTCTTTTGAAATTACGAGAGTCTTAGTTTTTTCTGCATTTATTATCATATTGAAGCTGTGAGCGACCTGTGAAAATCTGTGGAGTAGTTTTTGTAGACCATCTTCACTATTTGTAATTAGTGCCACGTCATCTGCGTAAGCCAATATTTTTACATGATTCTCGCCTAGTATGAATCCTTCGTTTATTTGTTTTGTGGCTTGTATGATTTCATCCATAATTAGACAGAATAATACCGGGCTAAGGCTATCTCCTTGTCTAATTCCTTGGTTGATTTCTATATCTGCTGTCACGTTGTTATTGTATTTTATTTTTGTTTTGTTTCCTGTGTTTAGTTCGTATATTATGTTTAATATTGGCTTAGGCACTTTGTATTTATGTAGCACAGATATCACATCCCCCAGTTTTACGCGATCAAAAGCTTTACTCATATCTATGAAGCACATATAAGCAGGTGTTTGGTGTTCTATGGCTTTTTCTCTTACTTGTCTGATAGCGAATATTGCATCTGAAGTAGATCTATTTTTACGAAATCCTTGCTGCTCATCACATATTTTTACGTATTTCTCTAGTTTTACTTTTATTATACTTGTGAAAATTTTCATAATTGCTCCTAATAATGTTATTCCTCTGTAATTGGATGGGTCCTTTTTGTTTCCTTTCTTGAATACTGGTATTGTGATGCTTTTTCTCCAGTCTGCTGGTATTGTTTTAGATTTAATGATTTTGTTCATAAGTATCGTCAACTCGTCAAATAATTCTTCTCCTCCTTTTTTTACCAGTTCGTTTGTTATGTCGTCTTCCCCTGATGCTTTTCGGTTTTTAAGTTTTTGTATCTGTTGCACGACTTCGTCATATTCAATGTCTACTTCTTCATCTGTACTATCTTCTTTTATTATTTATTTTATATTTGATAGATCTTCATTTGTCACTGAGTAAACAGAGGAGAAGTATTCTTGCCATTCTTGTGATGGGATTTTGTTGACATGCACATACTCATTTAAATTTTGTTTTCTGTTTCGTATCATTTTCCAAATTCTTCTTTGGCTTCCATATAAATCACTTTCCATTTGTTTCGTAAAAGCTGTCCAGTATTCTTCTTTTATTTTCCTTATTTTTATGTTTGTTATATTTCGTACCTGTCTGTAATATTCTTTGCTAGTGTCGGTTTGGTTTGACATATATGTTAAGTAAGCTTTTCTTTTTTTATTAGCTAGCGATTTTATTTCGTCGTTAAACCATGGTGTTTTGTTCTTGTTGGCATTAGTGTTAATTTTTCTATATCCTATGGCTTCTTTAGTTGCTGTTTGTATGTTGTTCTTTATTTTATTCCAGCTAATTTCTACTGTATCTTCTTCCTTTATTTTATTTTTTTCTATTGCTTGTTTCAGTCTTCTTGAATATAGATTAGCTACACTGTCTTGCTGTAAGGATTCTATATTAGCTTTTAGTATATAATTTGGAGGCTTCTTCTTTATGACTTTTATGTTTAGTCTTACTTTTAACAGTACTAGTTTATGGTCGGATCCTATGTTGGCAGATGTAATTACTCTTACGTCTTTTATTTGCACAGGTGGTATAGCTGTATTTGTTATGACGTAGTCAATAACGGATTGCTGATTTCTGGCACTCCATGTATATTTGTGTTGCATTTTGTGAGGAAAGAAGGTGTTGTTTATCCTAAGTTCGTTGAAGCAACAGAAATTGACCAATTGTTCTCCACTTTCATTACTTTCTTCTTCATTGAACTGTTGCTAAATGCCGTTGATTACATCTTTGCCAATTCTGCCATTAAAGTCTTCCATTAATATCACTTTTCTATTCGTTTCCATCTTGTCTAGTTCTGTTTGCAGATTATTGTAGAAGTCATCTCTTTCTTCTTTGGTTTTGGATGTGTCTGGTGCATATACAGATATAATACTGAGTTGTCCTTCTTTTGTTGTTAATGACATTGTTATTATTCTTTCATTTACATATTTTATTTCGTCAATGTTTGATCTATATTTTTCATGTATTAGTATGCCAACTCCTGCTGTGGCTGTTTGGTGTTTGTTTTTTCCACTGTAAGCTAGAATATAGTTTTGTATTTGTGTTATACCACTGCCCTTTTTCTTTGTTTCGCTGATGGCACAAATGTCGATATTGTGTATTGTTAGTTCATTTATTATTTCTTGATCTTTATTTCTCCATGTTCTTGTATTCCAGCATGCTAATCTCATTTCTTGTTTTTTCCAAAATCGTTTCCTGTTCTTTGCATGTGTTGTCTTCTTTATAGTCCGTCCTTGTTCCGAGGCTTGGTTTTCGGGTCTTTGAGCATGTATCTTTTTTACCGTAGACAGGTTGCTAGCCTCATCTCCGAACCCTCCTCCTTTCTCATCCGGGGCTTGGGACCCGGCAATGGCGGAGTTAAAGTGTTATTTAAATTTATATAAATTTCTTTTGATTTTAAAGTTACTTTACCTTTACCAACAACTTCAGTTTTATGAGCCACGGATGCTAACTGAAGAACTTTATTTTCGGGCTCGATGTTACTGAAATCTTCTCGGATGGACGACATGTGTGATGTACATCCACTGTCGATATACCATTTGTTGGGAGACATTTGAGTACTATTGGTGAAACACGTTGATTCTGTAACATTAAAGTTTACTTGACTTCGACATTCTGCGGCTCTATGTCCATATTTTTGACATCTATGACATTGAATTTTTGTATTTGATTTAGGTTGTTGGTTTTTACTTCTACATTCTGCAGCTTTGTGTCCAAATGTTCGACATTTATGATATTTAATGTTTTTGTAATTTTTATTCCTATTTGTTGGATTTTGCTTGTCATAGTATTGTGATGTATTTTTCGTATAGAATACTTCATTATTAGTATTATTTTCTGATATCATACTACTTCTAGCGTCACTTTCTTCTATAATCTTCACTTTTAAATCATAAGGGGTCGGTAACATGTCTCTTGACTCAATCGCTATTCGAAAATTTTCGAACGAAGATGCTGAACTATAAAGCATCATTATGCTAATCTATCTAATTTATCAACGGTGTCCATAAAATTATTTAAATGTTCTCTAACATCATCCCCTTCTTTCATTTTCTTCAAAATTAGTTACTTTAATAAAATTGCTTTTCTGACGGGGCCTTTACTTTGGTAAATTCTTTCTAAAGTGTCCCATACATCTTTTGATGTTTTACAGTTCTGCACTTGCCTCAATTCTGATGGTGATATGATTAAAACTAGGTCTGATCTGGCTAATAGGTCCTTTTTTTTGTAAGCGGTTTTTGCTTCTTGTGTTACGGGCTTCGTTGCAGTACCATTTACATAACTCCACAGACCATTTTTTATTAAAATTACCTGCGCTTGGACTTTCCAAGTATCGTAATTCTCCTTATTCAGTGGCTCAATACGACATGTATTTGACATCTTTGGCTGTTAAATTATTCATATATTATTTATGACTTTTACAGCCCTGGGCCCATAACCTATTATATTATCTTGTTTTATTAACTACAAATTACAACTCAAAAACACAATATTACATTTCAATTAATATTTTTGACAACTATATTTCTTGTTATTATTTTTCATTGCCGCCTACAAGTCATGAGTGTCCACAATCTAACAATATTCAACCACAATAATAATAAAGTAACTAAATTTAAATAAACAAAAGAATAACTAAGTAAGCTTATCTAAGCTCGGCGTTTGACGCGTATTTATATGACACGATAGTTCTCTGTCCAGTGTATTGAGTCAGCGGCGGCGGATGGAATGTCCACGCGATCACTAACTCCTCCACAGATTCACAGACAGGCCATTCGGTCAAAAGAGATGGTTCGGTCAAAATGACGAAACTTAGTACGTTGGTGGTAGTAACGGTATTAACCGTGGCACAGTACCCAATATTACAAGCCTGAAAAGTAATTGTTAATCTACTGGTCAAGTGTCAAATGCACATCACTGATACGTGCGAAAGAATAAGCAAACGCTTGGAATTTACTTGTTAATTTAGAATTAGAAAATGAATTTCACAAAATACTATCCTAATAAACTATAAAAGTATATATTTTAAACGTATCATACCATAGTTGGAATGCGGCTATGAGAATAAAATAGCAGTGATGGTGGTATTAGTCTGGGTTCTCCCGTGGAAATAAATATATTCCTCAAAATAGATTTTAATTAACGCTCCCAATTTAATGGACAAAAATACAACCAATTCTTAAAATTGCTCCACAACTATTCAAAATTCTAACTGATACAAAATCATAACCACACTATTCAACTGCCAAATTTATAATGTTCGCATAAATTTTTCTTACAGGTTTCAAAGAAATTAATTGCTAGATTGTTCTCAAACCCTCTCGTAAACAGAACAATGAGAAGCGAGCAAACCTGTTGTGACATGTCCGCTAGCGGCCGTCACCCGCGACGTAACCTTGGGATCGATACATTGTTTCCTTCTTAAGACTGTTTCGTCCCTGAACAGTTCATTATAAAGAAATCTACACGCATCACCCTTGGTGCATTTGGAGGTCTTGAAGAAGTAACAGTCGACGGTCCGTGTGAGCTCATCTTGTCCGGTAGGGTTGAAGCTGCAGACTAGAGTTTCCACTTCGGTAAAGCGGAAGACTGTCTCTAACATGCTTCTGACAATCCTCCAATCTAAACCATCTAGCCCACAGCCTATCTTCTGCGACGAAGTGGGATGATCAAGCGTAAGTGCGTGGCCGGCATGCACGGCAATCCCAGAGCTGCTAACGTTAGTTAACTTTAATAAAAAATAAGTTACGGAACAGTCTGCTGGTGAATACATGTGGAAATATTCTTTCAATAAAGCAATATATATTATGCAATAATTTTCCACTTCGAAACCACAAGTGTACAAATATGTCAGTAATATTGAAACTGATGTCAATGCTTTTGATTCTTTGATGTAAATTGAAAAAAAATATATTTATATATTTTTCGAATTAATCTTTATTTAATAAATACATATACACACCTATGTTTAAAAAAATCTTTATTTATTACACAAAAAAACTATATTTCAACATTAGAAGATAAATTTTGAAAATTTATTCGCCAACAGGTGTCAGTACAATTGCGATGAATTAAGTACAATTTTTCGCCATCATCTAGTACAAAAAATTTATTCGCAATAGCAGCACTGGACAATCCTACAAAATACAATATTAAAAACATCTTATTTATAAAAACTGAGTAACGTACCTGATATATCAGTTAACTGTACATTCCAAAGACTGTATGTTAGTAATTTACAAATGTTCACAGACACTGTCCGATTTCCAACCTAGCTGTAAACACTAGTAAACAGGTGGATTTCCAGTTGACAGGTTATGTACTAGCGCCGCTAGCGAAACATTACTGTACTAACGCGGCTTATATTTTATTAAAATAAATTCAAATAAATAGGGCAATCTGTAAATAATGTATAAAATAACAAGTGTAAAATATTTTATTTATTATATTTATTTTTTTTACATTGTCAAATTGTAAACAAGTCACGCATCTGCTCTCTCTCTCTCTCTTCGTTCTAGAAGAACTAAATATCTCTTTTTATTTTTGCATAGTTCGGGCCCGATTAATTAAGGAGCAGGGTATGAAAGCGGGCCCGAAAATGCTTAAGAGTCAGTTTATCTCAGCGTGCTTATCCGCTGAGAATAGCCAGAGAGAGAGCGTGTGTGTATTTGTTTATAAAAATTGTTTTTTTTACTTATCGTACCCGGCTCAACTCCCTGAGATACCCGCAACCAATTTTCCTTCCTCCAGCTAACCCCCAACCGCCGAAGGCGCTCGAGTAAAACCCGACGCCGATGCTGCAGGAAGTATTGACGCGTACACCTCCAGGTGACGTCACAGTTCGGTACTGCCAGCTTTATGATGTCGTTCTCCAACAGATGGTCCTTCATATCGCATAACGAGTCACATAAACTGCGGTATAACGGCTTCTGATTTGAGTATTGTTTCGTAACCTGATAGTAAATGTACCGCTTGTGTTCTACGTTATTGTCCTTTAGTAGTAGCGTTTTTCCGACGAATGGACGTTGGTTGACCAGTTCTTGTGTAACCCTTCCTTGATGAGGATAGAATTGAGAAAATTATTTAATAGGAGGTTCTTTCTCATATTGGAGACGGAACAAGTACTAGGAGATGGATATTGAATTAAACAGAAATACTCACGTTTATATATATATATATATATATATATATATATATATATATATATATATATATATATTGTAACGTTTTATTTATTTAGGTGAAGTGTAAAATTGATTAAAACACTAATATTTATATAACTATGTTTAATAAAAAGAAATATGAATTATAAAGAATAAATAAGAATAACTAACACTAAGAATTAACAAATATAAACACTAATTTAAGAACTAATTATTATTACTAAAGACTTAAACACTAAGATAATTTATTTAAACAATTAACTCTACGCAATATTTATTTCAACACTATTTATATCACCGTCTATTTATTTATATCACCATCTGAACACTACACGTATTAACACAAGACTGTCCTCGCGATCTTTTTCTTGGGGTATTTATATTAAAATACATCATTCTAGAACATTCGCTGATTCCTTGTAAATCAGAACAATGGGTAGCGGACGGACGTGTTCTGACTTGCTCGCTAGCGGTCGCCGCCCGCGCCGCGGCCCGCGCCGCGACCCTGGGTTCGCTACATTGCCCCCTCCTTAAGACTGTTTCGTCCCGGAACAGTTCGTTATGACGAAATCTGCATGCATCACCCTTGGTGCATCTGGAAGTCTTGAAGAAATAACAGTCGACGGTCCGTTTGAGTTCTTCTTGGCCGGTAGAGTTGAAGCTGCAGACTAGAATTTCCACTCCGGTAAAGCGGAAGATTGTCTCTAACATGCTTCTAACAATTCTCCAATCCAAACCATCTAGTCCACAGCCTATCTTCGGTACTGCCAGTTTCATGATGTCGTTTTCCAACAGATGGTCTTTCATTTCGCACAGCGAGTCCCATAAACTGCGGTATGACGGCTTCTGATGTGAGTATTGTTTCGTAACGAGATAGTAAATGCACCGCTTGTGTTCTACGTTATCATCCTTCAGTTGTAGCGTTTTCCCGACAGTTGGACGTTGGTTGGCCAGTTCTTGTACTCGTCCAAATTTTCTTTTAAAAACTGAAGCGATGCCGCGGGACATTTTAATGTCTTTCGCTACACAGTGAGCGAGGGAATATTCTGGGGACACGGTGAACAGATCTCGTTGTTCTTCTCGTGTCACCTGTTGTCTCATGCACAGATGAACGGTAAGCCAACAAGAACAGATGAAGATGTCGGTCCCAGTCTCGTTGATGGTTAGAGACTACCTTTGACAAATACCGATTTATTGTTCTATTCATCCGTTCGACCATGCCATCAGACTGCGGGTGTAATGCAGTAGTTCTGGTTTTCTTTATTCCTAATATCTTACAGATATTTTGGAACAGAGCAGACTCGAAATTCCTTCCTTGGTCGGAATGTATCTCTCGCGGTACTCCAAATCGGCAGATGCATTCTTTCACCAAAACTTCAGCGACCGTTACGGCTTCCTGGTTGGGTAATGGGTAGGCCTCAACCCACTTAGTGAAGTAGTCCATTACTACCACTATGTATTTATTTCCCTCGTCAGTTTCTGGGAATGGTCCGGCCACGTCAATCGCAATGCGTTCAAAGGGACTTCCAACGTTATATTGGCGCATTGGAGCTCTTCTTTTCCTATGTGGCCCGTTACTTCCCGCGCAGACCACACATTTCTTGCACCACTCTTTAACATCTTCTTTGCAATTTACCCAGTAAAATCGTTGGCGCACTCTCTCAAGGGTTTTATTCACTCCAAAATGTCCAGATCCGTCGTGGATCTCCTCCAATACTTCCGGTACTCTATTCCTAGGAATTATCAGCTGGGTCCTACTCACAGTACCTTCAGTATTCTCTATGACACGTTTCAGGAGGCCCTCTTTAACCACAATAGAGTCCCACTGCGCCCAGTAAGATTTTACACTTTGTGAGTGTCGTGCAACATCTTCCCAAACTGGTCTGCTATCGCCACGTTTCCAATCCAGTATGATTTTTAAGTCCGAGTCATTCTCTTGGTCCTTGCGAAGGTCTTCCGTTTGCCAACTATCATTCACTAGTGTTGTTCTGGCGATGGTCGAGAGTTTTTCTTCTAGACGACTGCAATGCTTGCATTCGTCCTGGCAAGGTCTTCTTGATAATGCGTCAGCATTACGATGGCTTGTACCTGCTCGATGCTCAATAACGAAGTTATATTCTTGCAATCTTTCAATCCATCTAGCTGCCTGACCTTCAGGATTCTTAAATTGTAGTAGCCATTTGAGAGCAGCGTGGTCAGTTCTTACAAGAAATCTTCTACCGTACAAATATTTGTAGAAGTGCTCCACGGATTTCACGACTGCCAAGAGTTCTTTTCTGGTGACGCAATAATTCCTCTCTGGTTTTGACAAGGTCTTACTAAAATAGGCAATAACCTTCTCTTGTCCATCTTGTATCTGAGAAAGAACACCACCAATCCCAACGTTGCTGGCATCTGTATCTAGAACAAATTCTCCTTCTGGTAAAGGATAACTTAGGACAGGTGCGCTTGTCAAGGAATATTTAAGTTGTTTGAACGCAGCTTGACAGTCCATCTCCCAGATAAATTTTCTGCCTTCTTCAGTAAGCCTTGTCAATGGCTTCGCTATGTTGGCAAATCCAGGTACATAACGTCGGTAGTATGTACAGAGACCAAGGAAACTTCTCAATTCATGCTTGTCCCTCGGTACTGGCCAGTCACTCACAGCCCTTATTTTCTCCGGGTCAACTGCAATACCCTTACCAGAAACTACGTGTCCAAGATAATGCACTTCTTTTTGAAATAAGTGACACTTCTTTGGACTGAGTTTTAGGTTAGCCTTTCTCAATCTTTGGAAAACCTCTTCCAAGTTCTTCATGTGGTCCTCGAACGTTTTCCCTACCACAATAATATCGTCGAGGTAAACCAAACATGTTTTCCATGACAGTTCAGCCAACACGGTTTCCATAAGTCGTTCAAACGTTGCAGGGGCATTGCAGAGCCCAAATGGCATAACAGTAAATTGCCAAAGACCGGTACCGATGGTAAATGCCGTCTTTTCTTTGTCTCTTGGGTCTAAATCCACTTGCCAGTATCCGCTCTTTAGATCAAGAGTAGAGAAAATCTTTGATCCTGCCAATGTGTCCAGAGTATCGTCTATTCGGGGTAGCGGGTAGCTATCCTTCTTCGTCACGTTGTTAAGTTGACGATAATCGACGCAAAATCTTGTAGAGCCATCCTTCTTCTTCACTAGCACTACTGGTGAAGCCCATGGACTGTTTGAAGGTTCAATCACACCTTCCGTTCTCATATCTTCTATAATTTCTTCAGCTTCTTCCCGCTTCGCCAGTGGTAATCTTCTTGCTGTTTGGCGGATGGGTCTTGCGTCTCCGGTGTCTATTTTATGATGGACTACATTGGTTCGTCCTTTGTCCTTCTTGTCAAATTGGAACACATCTTGAAAGGTCCCAATTAAGTTCTTAGCCTTGGTTTTCTGGTCGGCATTCAAGTCCTGGAACGATGATGACAGCTCCTTGATTAGTATATCTGGAACTTCACAGGATGTGTTGTCTTTGGCCTTTACAGTTCGAATAATTGATGATACCGCTGCACATTCACCTACTACGTTCCCCTTTTTTAGTATAACGGGATAAAAATTAATGTTCATTACTCGAACTGGGATTATCCTGTCGGTTTTGAGCAAGGCTTTCCCAATTACAACTCCAGTCCCAGTTTTAGCATCATCATTTTTCGGCTGGAGCATGACAATGTTTCCCTCACAGAAGCTACCCTCTATCTGTGCTTCCACGATTGATTCACTCCGTTCTGGGAGGGTGACATCTTCCGTTATTAATACTCGCATGGCATTGTCGTCTCGTGGATTTAATACCAGTTCTTCATCATTGACCATCATCACTCCATTCTTCAGGTCAAGTTTAAATCCATGCTGTTTCATTATGTCCATGCCGAGAATGAATTCATCTTCTACGTCAGCTACCAGCACACGATGTTTAATGCACGTTTTTCCAACAGTGATGCTCAAATCTATTTCTCCAGAAGCGGTAGCTTGTTCTCCTGTAGCTGTGCGTATTTGCCACTGTGTTGGAAGTAGATGTTTTCCGAATATTTTTCTTGCTAAGTCGGTTCTGATTATTGTTTTTGTCGCACCCGTATCCAGCAACATTTTAAGCGGCCTTCTGTTGATAGAACCGTCTACATAGATGCTGTTAGCTTGATGATGAAGGGATGCGACATAAGTAATAGATTCTGGGGCTACTGGATTACGGGTCGACGATTGCCCCTTCGCATCAACCCGACTTAGTTTTCCGACTCCCTTTCTTCCTTTCTTGGTTCTGCTTTCCTCTGTTGTTTTCTGCAGAGCCTTTGCGGGTGACCTACTTCACCGCAATTCCAACAGCGGAGTTTCTTTCTTCCAGAAGCATGAATTTCGGATGTTATACGTCTTATCCTATCATCTAGGTCCTCGATACTCTCAGCATCGATATTTCGCACTCGCGACTGGTTACGTGAAGCTTGTTTGGCTGCTTCATGATCTAAGGCATATTGTAACAAGCGCGATTCTTCCAAATTGCATTGTCAGTTGTATTTAGTAATAGTTCAATAAACCGCGCTTGTATGCAATGTATTACCTCTGAATTGCAGTTTAGTAATTGTGACGCAAATTAGATAATACAAAAACTGCAAATATCGATGGATGTCAATGATCGCAAAAGTTGTATGTAAGACATTCCATCGATATTTGCGAAGTATATAATGACTCGATCAACTTAATGCCGAGTTATTTAGTCAATCGGGAATTGACAGGTATGTTATTTCGGTCGGTCTAATTTATTTGTTTGGTTTTGTTTATTGGTTCCTTTATAGTGTAATTATTATTTGTTAAATATATTATTTTACTTTGTCACCATAATTTGCGTCGTAAAGTTTATTTATTCGTGCATCCTGTCCATCCTCTCTACTGTGAGAATCTCCAGAGAAAGGTGTATCGCCGTGGATTATCAGGTAAGTATATCTTTTCCTTATTCAATAATCAGCACGTGAACAGATCTGTGCTCCACGGTCACAGTCACTGTTACATTGGCGCAGTCGTCGATAGGATTTTTAGGGTAAATGTAATATTTACCCTGAATTAATCCGAAAAGTTATATATATATATAGTCAGTCATCCTTCTACCCTCAGGTGTAGGATGTATACATTTTTACTTAATCTTATTTTTATTTACTTAATTTTAATGTCCAATAATTTCACATATGCACTAATTTTGCCCATTGTTTCTTGTCCTTTGCGATTCTTCTTGCTTCTTGCATCGAGATGTTTCTTTTCGTCAGTATCTTCTTTATTACGTTATCCCATGTGTCCTTTGGTCTTCCCCTTCCCCTTTTCGGTGTAACGTTGGTCATCCACACTTGGCGTACCGGTCTACTTTCGTTCATTCGTATCATGTGTCCCCACCAGGCTAGTTGTCTTGTTTCTATGAAATCTAGTATTGGTTTGCATTGCAGTTCTTCCCTGATGGCTTCATTCCTTACTCTATCTAACATTGTTACTCCTTTAACTCTTCTTAGATATTTCATCTCTATCGCCTGTATTTTACTTTTCGTTCTATTTGACAATATCCATGATTCACACCCGTACGTCAATATTGCTCTATATATTGTGTTAAATACCGTTATTTTTGTTTTATTACTAATTTCTTTTTTTCCGATAAAATTGTGTTTCATTGCGTGGTATATTGTTGTCGTTTTAATTATTCTTTCGTTTATGTCAGCATCTTGTGTGCCGTTACTATCTATTGTTATGCCTAAATATTTGAATTTATTAACTTGTTCAATTGTTTCACTATTTACTGTTATATTAGCAGTTGTTGGTTCGTTAGAGATAATCATTATTTTGGTTTTAGTCGCATTTATTTTCATATTGTATTTCTGTATAATTTCATTCCAAGTGTTAACATTTTGTTGCATTTTTTCCTCGCTGTTTGCCATAATTACTACATCATCGGCGTAAGCACATATTGCTATTTTTACTGGTTGTAGATTTCTATACCCTACTTGTATCTTATTTAATTTTTGATCGCACTCCTTTATTATCTCATCCATAAATATCGTAAATAAGACTGGGCTCATTACTCCTCCTTGTCTCAAACCGTTCTTTGATTCGAAGAGCTCGCTTTTCCTATTTTGGCTAATTACGTAGTTCGTGTTTTTATTATACAGTCCTTTTATAGCATTTAGTAGATTGGTGCTTATACCTTTTCTATTCAGGATTTTCCACATTATCTCTCTTTGTACTCTGTCAAACGCTTTTTCTAAATCTATGAATGTCATGTATGTTTTTGTGTTAGTGATCTTAGTCTTGTGTATTAAGTCCTTAACTGTGAATATATGGTCTTGGCTACTGCGTCCTTTCCTAAATCCACTTTGTACTTCGGACATTGTTGATTCTATTTTGTTTCTTAATCTTCTTTCTAATATTCTTTCAAATACTTTCAGTGTTGTACACAATAACGATATGCCTCTGTAGTTGTTGCATTCTTTGGTGTCTCCTTTCTTGTGTATCGGCACAATTATTGCTAATTCCCAATCGCTTGGTATTTTATCTCCATTCCAAATTTTGTTGAAAATTGTTAACAATATTTCTATGCCCTTTTCCCCCATGTACTTTAACATTTCTGGCGTAATTTTGTCATGCCCTGCTGCTTTACCATTTTTAAGTATTTGTAGTGCTTCTTTTACTTCTTCTATTTGTATTTCTTGCATTTCGTCTTCATTCACATTTTCTATCTGGTCTGTTAGAATTTGTTCATCAGGTTCTATCTGATTATTTTCGTCTGTGAATAAAAGCTCTTGGAAATATTGCTTCCATCTATTCATGATATTTTGTTCTTCCGTTAATATTGTACCTTCTTTTGATTTCACTGTATTTGCTACTTTCCTCTTCTCATTTCTTAATGATTTCAGTGTTTTATAAAATAATTTTTGACTTTCTTTACTGTTGTCTTCCATTTGTTTTCCAAATTGTTCCCAGCTTTTTTCTTTCGCTTGTGCTACTAATTCTTTAACCTTCCGTCTTTGTTGTTTGTATTGATCGTAGTTTTCATTTGTTCTATTACTAAGATATTTTACCCATGTTTTCTTTTTCTTTTTTATTTCCTCTTTTATTTCCTCATTCCACCAAGACGTCATTTTTTTATTAGCTTTCTTTTTACTACTTCCACATATATTCTTTGCTGCTTGTGTTATTATTTTTTTAAAAATATTCCATGTTTCTTCTATATTCTTGTCCTTATAGTTAATTTTCTGTAAGTCAGTTAATCTATTTACTTCTTCTGCATATTTTGTCGCTGTTATTACATCTCTAAGTTTGTATGTTTTTATTGTCTCATATTCTATTGTCCTTGTTTCTTCAATTTTTGTATTCTCATCTTTACTAATATTTTTAATTCTTGCTTCAACGAGAAAGTGATCGCTGAAGATTTCTGGACCACGCCTAACTCTGCAATCCCGTACTAAATTTCTCTTTTTGTTTTCCACAAGTATATAGTCTATTATTGATCTATCTTCTTCTCTTGGCCCTTGTCTTGTGTATTTATGTATATTTTTATGTTGAAAAAACGTATTAGTAATTAACATGTCGTTTAATATGCAGTAGTCTATCAGTCTTCTTCCGTTATTATTTCTTCGGTTTTCTCCATATATCCCAACTGTATCTGCAGTGTTTTCATCTCGTATGCCTACTCTTCCATTAAAGTCTCCGATTACAAAAATTTCCCCTTTACTATTCTCTGTAACTAGATTTAATTCTTCCCAAAATTTGTCTTTTATGTCAACTAACTCATCTTCATCCGGTCCATATATTATTATTATTGTTGTTTTTTCACTTTCTTTTTCAATTTTCAACTCTATTTTTAGGATTCTCTCACTACATCCTTCCCAGGCCTGCACGTAGTTTATTAACTTTTTATTTACTAGGCAAGCTACTCCTGCTGCTGCTCTGTTTTCTTTCGGCACTCCACTGTAAATCAACATATGCCCGTTATCTATAATTATTTCTCCCTTACCTTTCTTTTTTGTTTCTGTTATTCCTAATATATCTATATTTAATTTATTAAATTCATCGTACAGTTCATGTTCTTTCCCATTCATACTTCTAACATTCCACGTTGCTAGTTTCCAAATACTTTTCTTTTTGTGTCTATTCACGTTGGTCGTCGCCTGTATATCAGTCCTAGATTTTTTATTCCCATTTATATTTTTGAGTTTTTTGGATCTTGGTTCGTTTCTGCCTCTGTTTTTTCCAATTTATTAGTATTCTCATTCCATACAAATTTTTCTCCGTCTATAATTAGATGTTGGTATTTAATTTTTACTTGTTTGTTGGCTTGTTTCTCGTTATATGCTATCTTTCTAATTGTTTTTTGTATGTCTTGTTCCCTTTTTGTCATATCGTTATTTATATAAACTTTACTGTATACGCCTCTATTTAATTTTGA
The DNA here is from genome assembly GCA_035578165.1 of Stenolophus ochropezus. Taxonomy (NCBI): domain Eukaryota; kingdom Metazoa; phylum Arthropoda; class Insecta; order Coleoptera; family Carabidae; genus Stenolophus; species Stenolophus ochropezus. The sequence goes on along the minus strand of JAQOWZ010000003.1, from coordinate 15,283,688 downwards.
TTTATTTTTAAAGATTTCAATCTTTTTTTCCAAGCTTTCTATTTCTGCCATGACTATGTGATCCTTGATCTTTACTGCTTTCATTACTTTAGCGTTAACCTGCATTTGTAAAAACATAAAGCTTTCTAGTTTTTTTATGATCTCTGTCTCATTATTTTCGACTATTTTTAATCCGCTAATCATTATGTTTTGTCTTCTACTTGCTTTGTCTATCCTTTCCAGCCTGTTGTTCATTTGATCTAGATGATCCACCCGTTTTTTAAGATGTTCTATTTCCTTCTTCATAACAATATTTTCTTCCATAACCTTACTTATTGCATCTTTGTATTCTTGGTTTTCTCTGCGTACTTCTTTTATTTCCTGTAACAAAGTGTTCATTAGTTCTTTCATGTCTGCCATGTCGTTGGACTTATCTGTTTTTGTGGGGGTCCTTATTGTTTTTTTGCTCCTTTTAAAAAATCCGTCCTGTTGCCCTTCACGTTTGCGTTTACTGTCTGATTCGCTGTCTGATTCACGTGTAGACATAATACGTTGCCTAACTTAAGGCGCAAAGTCGCTACGTTGACGGCGGTAGAAGGTCGCCCAGATCGACTCTTCAGAAGCTAACTTCTCTCCTGTCACGTAGCACTTACTTGCTTTATCTCTATTTATTTCTTATCTCCGGTCAACGTCTCTTAAGATAATAACTGGCGATGCAGTATTGTTGTTGATACAAACGGAGAATCAGCTGTTCGTACTAAATTGCTCGTGGTATACCCTTTCAGAGTTAAAAACCACGGAGCTCACACACGTGCACACTTCTCTGTCAACAACTTCACATATATTTTCATATCCGAAAAGTTCCTATGTTCAAATTCAGTACATCAGTTTTGTGACATTGAGGGAGGATGTTTACGACCACGACACCTGCGATGAGGGCGACGCAGCAGCTTCCATCATGGTTTTACCCGGTATGTATGCCTCAGTTTCTTCCGACTGTTTACGGACATCAGGTGGTTCATCAACCACAGGCGCAATTTGGGTTGCCTCCATACGGCCATTGCCAGACGGCAGATAATGGGTGTGGAGTGCAAAGGGTTTCCTACGAGCTCGGTCCAGTACGAGTAGATGGTTACGGAACCCAGGAGCTGCCAGTAGCAAACATAAGCGCGGCTGAGTTTGAAGCTTTGCTGGCAGCAGAGGTGCGGGCTGAGGTGGTTGGTATACCACATGCAGAGGAAGATGTGGCAACAGTAGCCACAAAGTATGTAGATGGAGGCATACAGGAACCGGAAGTAGAAGAAGATCACCTGTCGGATGAGTCGACCAAACAGGTAACTCCGACAGAAGATCAGATGGTGGAGCTCTTGACAGAAGTTCTAATCATCAAGGAAATAGTTCATCAGGATCACGAGCAGCACTGTGGAAACAACAAGGCAGCGAAAATGGAAATGAAACAGGATAATTACGAGGTAAAGGATTACGACCATACCAGCATCTTCGAGGAGGACGAAGAAGTTAGTGCAGTGCGTTATCTAAATATTAGTGAGCCCAACATTGTGTTATGTGACAAAGTAGTGATAACAAAACAATTCGCAACCAAACATTTTATTGTATCCGGACAGAGACCGCTGTGGAACGAAGAACCCCCGCCCCTATGTTCAATGACCCACCCTTAAGTGTTTCCAGTTGACATTGATATGCCCCGATTATTTGTTTATGTTTAGGCTATGGATTTACGGATTAGATAAGTATTAAGAAATGTTTAATAGTTAAGGATTTGGTTTCAATCATATATTTATGTTTGTTTGACATTGTGATTTTGTTTTTGAATTTGTGAAAGTTTAGTAAGTTGTCATTGCTTAATATTCAGTCATCTGTTTATGATTGTTTATGTTCGATATTGCGATTGGTTTAGTAATGCATAATAACTTAAAGATTTGTTTTCAATCATCTGTTTATGATTGTATTGTTTATGGTTGTTAATTTGATTTTGTGATTTTGTTTTATGTATTTGTTCAAACTTTTGATCATCGTTTAATAGTTGTAATTGTTTGTCTTAGGTAAGGTTTACGTTTAGGACAGTATTCCACTTAGAAATAAATATATCGTAGTCAAACGATATATTTATGTTTTAAGGGGAGGATAGTGTAACAAGATGAAAAATGACAAGGCTTTTCATCTTGTTACGGCTTGTCATAGTTTCTGAGGTCTATGACTCTGGTGTTGGTAGGTCAGCAAAATGCTGACTTCAGCAAATAGCAACGGCCGTCTTTGCTGATTAAGCAGACTACAATAATACCGGCCAGAACACGAGTCATAGATTCAGAACAATGGATTTAATTATATCTTCTGCGAAGATATAATTAAATCTTTAAGGGGTGGTAATGTAACAGTAATTGACGAATTATTCCAAATCATTATTGTTTGATAGATTTCAGAATATAAATTGCGCGTAAACAAAAATGCACCGTGGACAAGTTATATTTCGTAAAGTTTAATAACCTATTAACGTTTTGTAACTTTTCCACGTGCGATGTGCGTAATAGTTACATTGCCAACCCTAGCACTTTTTAGGATATAAATAGGATTTAATTTAGTAGAGTTCAGCCCAGTCAGTCAGTAGAGTCGGTTAAGCAGAGTAGAGTCTTAAGTGGTAAGTTGATGTCGCAATGTAGTCAACGACTCAGTAGCAGTCATCTGACATGGTTCAGACTGACTTTAGTCCACTAGCTCTGTAGTATTTGTTTTGGTTTTGTATTAACGTTTTTATTGTAAATAAATTTAAAGTTATTTAAAGCGCATATGTGTCTACCATGTTGTCGTTATCCTGGTTCAACCGTCATCATCAGTATCATCGAGCATCATCATGTCCTCCTCGAAGAAAAAATGACAACATTCATCGCCTTCATCGTCGTCAACCCCCACTGTTACATTGGCGCAGTCGGTAGGATAGTAAAGGTTTTTACTATTAAAAAGTTAGGCTTGATTATTGACGAGACATTATGCCCGAAATTACAATCGTCGTGACAACAACGACACCTACGCTTTCGACAATGACAACCGCGACTACTACCACGACAACTGCAATGTACGCACCTATACCATCCACAGTTCCCATTTCTATAAACCCACAGTATGTAATACCTCCCGCACAGTTATTAAGTTATGCTCCAACTGCACCCACATCACATTATGCCCCGTTTTCCTACCATTTACCAAATCTGATAGCAACAGATTTTCAAAAACCTCCTGTAACTCATCCAGGCCCTTCACATTCCCCTCCAGAACATGCCGTGTTCAGCAACCCAAATTCCATGTCCGCATTGAAGTCAATAGAGACATATTCGGGAGGACAAGATTTAGAAGCGTTTTTGGATAATGTAGCAACGGTAGGTGAATGTTACCAACTAACTGAGTTACAGACTTTTACCGCGATTAAATTAAAATTGCGAGAAGAAGCAAGATCGTATTTCTATTCTTTGCCGCCAGACGAGAGACCAAAGACTACGATAGAAATGCGGGAATGGCTTATAAATTTGTTTGGGATAAAATTAGATGTAGGTTCAGCAGAACGTGAATTTTTCAAAATTTTTCGAAAACGTGATGAAAGCTTACAAAAATTTGCATTAAGATTAAAAATAGCGGCGGCAAACGTTTTTCCATTAGTGGGTGAGAATGAAATGCAAAGATTCAGGGCAAAAGTAAAACGAGAGGCGTTACTAATTAAACAGTTTTTGGACGGGTTAGAAACCAGACTAGCGAACGAAATTTGTCGGATAAAACAATTTGAAACTATAGAAGAAGCTTTACCGTATGCTCAACATTGCGAGGAAGTTTTAAATAGGCTTTATAAAGAAACCAGGGCTGACTCCCATAAATTAAATGTTAGAGCGATGACCGTTGAAAAATCTGCTAAACCGACAACAACAAGGGCTCAGGTGACAAATAAACGCGCTGACACTCAGAAAAATAAAACTCAATTAACGACTTGTCAGCGTTACGAACAAATGCGAGGCCGATGTTTTAATTGCGGTAGTTTAGATCACATAGTAGCCACTTGTCCAAGTCCAAAACAGAAATTTTGTTATGCTTGTGTTAAGGCAGGACATAGGGCCACAGATCAGACGTGTCCTTTAAACTCCCAATCTGCCTAGACGACGACCCAACGTCTGGCAGAATACCTATCGATGTCGTTAAAGTAGTTCCAAGGGTCGCTGATGTCAGTGAAGATATAACTAAGCACATTATTTTCCAAATTAGTAATTCGGATTATAGCTTTCTTATTGATTCGGGTGCTGCTGTATCTTTAATTAAACGTTGTGTTGTAGAAAAGTTAAATTTGTCGATTTTTGATTCGGAAGATGTTTTAGTAGATGTTTCTGGCAATAGTTTACCGAATGACGGTGCGGTCATTATTAGCTTAAATATTGGTTCCAGAAAAATTAAACATCGTTTCGTGGTTTGTCCAGACGATTTGTGCTTTAAATCGGATGGATTATTAGGTATCGACTTTTTAATAGAGCATGATGTTACGATTGGTTTTAAAGACAATACAGTAGTAATTAATAAGACAAAAATTAGCTTATCTGACATCAGAAGGAATGATAACTCTAACGATATTTGTAGTGTAAGTCATTCACCGGTTAGTGAGATTCAAGTTTCGCCCGCGTTAGCAGTTTTAGAAAATAGTTCAAGGTTGGATTCTAATAAAGTAACTTTAGATTCCGTTAAGGGTAATTCAGAAGCAATTGAATCTCCCGTGGCGTTAACTTGTGATTCAAATCTCGCAAAAAGTTCAGATGATAATAGTAAGTGTTATCAAAATTTTGATTCGGGCGCGAAGAGTTTTTCGAGTAAACAGTTTTCAGTAGTAAAACTAAAAAACGAAATACAGATTCCACCGCGCCACACGGCTGTTTGTTCCGTGCGTCTAGATCCGAGAACGCCTGATGGGTTGTATGTACTAGAACCAAAGGACGTTAACATAACGGGTGTTTTAGTTGCACGTACATTAATAAATTATACGCAAGCAGAAAAGGACGATATACCGCTCCAGATTTTAAATGTAGGCTCTGAAAATATTAACATTAATACAAAAATCCCCATTTGTTATGCGGTAGCCGCTGATTTGACTTTAGAAAACAAAAATGATAAGGATGTAGACAAAAAGGCTGTAGCAATAAACGTGGTAAATTCTGTAGAATTTCTAAAAGAGTTTCAGTTTGATCATTTAGATAACAATCATCAGGATAAATTAAAATCATTTTTATTAAAACATGCTGATATTTTCAAGCCGAAGAATGAATTACTGAAAAAGACCTCCATGGTTCAACATAGAATCATAACGGAACACGAAAACCCTGTGGCACGGGCTCCATACCGAGTACCTTTTAGTCGTCGCCAAGTAATGAAAAATTTAATAGCCGAAATGTTAGAAAATGATATTATTTGTCCCTCTACCAGTCCATATTCAGCACCCGTAGTTTTAGTTGAAAAGAAATCCCCTACTGGTGACTCATCATTTAGATTTTACATTGATTATAGAGAACTAAATAAAATTACGAAAAGAGACTTTTTCCCTATTCCAAATTTACATGATACGATTGATCAACTCGGTAAAGCTACTAAATTTACTACGCTGGATTTAACGAAAGGATTTTGGCAGGTCGAAGTGGACCCCCGGGATAGAGAAAAAACAGCTTTCTCTGTTCCATGGGGCCACTACGAATACAAAAGAATGCCTTTCGGTTTGTTAAATAGCCCCAGTACTTGGCAACGACTTATGAATACTGTTTTGTCGGGACTCACGGTGACCCACTGTTTTGTCTACTTGGACGATATTATTTGTTTTAGTTCAGATAATGTCGACGAGCATTTAAGTAAATTAGAATTAATATTTGACCGCTTGCGTGATGCTAATTTATCTTTAAATCCAAACAAATGTAAGTTTATGCTGAGTGAGACAAAATATCTAGGTCACGTAGTAAGTAGTAACGGAGTGAAACCTGATCCCGATAAGATAAACGTAATCAAGGAATACCCGAGACCGAGTCATGCCACAGACATACGCGCGTTTCTTGGCCTTGTAGGTTTTTATCGCAAATTCATACCAAATTTCGCCGATATAGCTTTACCACTAACAAAATTAACGAAGAAAGATTCCAAATTCGAATGGTCAAATGAAGCTGAAAAATCGTTTATTTCTTTGCGCGACTCATTAATCAAAGATCCTATACTAAAGTACCCCGATTTCGAAAAACCCTTTATACTTTGCACGGATGCGTCTGCTTTCGCAATTAGTGCTATTTTATGTCAAACTTATGATGGCCAAGAGTTACCCGTAGCTTATGCAAGTCGACAATTGAGTAAACCAGAACAAAATTATAGCGCTACGGAAAGAGAATGTTTAGCTTTAGTTTGGGGTATCAAACACTATCGTTGCTACTTATACGGCCAACAATTTACGGCCATTGTTGATCATCAGCCCTTGAAATGGTTAATGAGTATGTCAGAACCCAATAATCGGTTACTCCGCTGGTCATTACTCTTATCTGAGTACGATTTTACGGTAAAGTATCGACCTGGAAGAATACATTCTAACGCTGATACTTTATCACGAATCAAACCAGTTAGAGTATTGTTTCAGAAAAATTATGAACCTATTATGTGGGACCGTAACTCTATAAAGCGTGATCAGCTAAACGATCCAGATATTGCGTCGATCATAGAAAACGTGCATAATGATGACTCATACTTTCTAGATGACGACGGTATTCTGTACAGAAAAACAGAGGACGAGAGATTTGAGAGTAAGTTAGTAATACCAAAAATCTTAAGACGTCACATTATGCATGCATGTCATGATTCGCCATTATCAGGACACGTAGGTTTCGATAAAACGTTTGGGAAAATTTGTTCAAGATTTTTTTGGCCTAAACTTAGAAAAGATGTGAAAGAATATGTAGATAAATGTATTTCCTGCGCTCAGCGTAAATCCTCGCCACACTTGCGTCCCGCTCCCTTAGTGAGGTCCGAACTTGCTTCACGTCCGTTTGAACGAATCGCTATGGACGTAGTTGGACCTTTACCCACGACTTACAATGGGTACAAATACGTACTAACAATACAAGACTCTGCCACTCGATATCTAGAAGCCTTTCCTATGAAAGAACAGAATACGGAAACGATAGCAAAATTATTTGTAAAAGAATTAATTTTAAGACATGGGACACCAAGACAATTATTGACTGATTTAGGGACTCCGTTTGTATCCAAATTTTTTAAAGAAGTATGCAAAGTTCTAAATATAGAAAAACTGCATACGACAGCTTATCGCCCGCAAACTAACGCTAACCTTGAACGGACACACCGGACACTGAAAGACATGTTGTCGCACTACATAAACTCAGAACATCGAGACTGGGATGAATGGCTGCCTTATGCAGTCTCAGCATTTTGTAGCACAACACATTCAATGTTAGGTGAAAGTCCGTTCTTTTTGCTTTTTGGTCGCGACATCGAACTTCCATTCGACGAGATATGTAGACCGCTTAGAACACGGTACGATACGGACACTAATTACGTAGCCGAATTTATGCAACGACTTAAAATAGCTCACATTAGAGCTAAAGAGTTTCTAAACAACAATCTCGATCGTGTGCATAAGAATTTTAACAAAAAGGCTAAACCCATTGATTTTCAGTTAGGGGATAGAGTTTACTTATTTACCCCCACTGTCAAAGTAGGGACTAGTAATAAGTTAACAAAAAAATGGACAGGGCCGTACCGTATCGTCGATCTAAAGAATGTTAATGCGGTGATAAAAGAAATTTTTGGTAGACGCACAATGAAAGTTCATGTCAATAGGCTAAAAAGATGTCATTTGACGCAAGCCGACTTAGAACAATACGATGAAACCCAATACCTTTCTTCCGACTGTGCAAATAACGTAAATAGCGACGATAATGCAGGAAGTAATTTGATCTTTCCACAAGCTGAAAAAAACGTTTCATCCGGCGAAAATGAACAAATTAATAAACAGATTGTTACAGATTCGGTTAACTCAAGCAATTCACACAACGAATCTTCGGGATCAAGTGAGCAAGAGTCAATATTTGAGACGACCGCCGACTCTGTCGCAACTACCCAGACAGAACCAGAGATTCCTAGTGCACCAGCACCAGAACGTCGACGTTACCTGACAAGAAGTTGTGGGAACGTGCCCGACGAGCCGTGGATTAGGAATTCTAGGATATAGACTTATAATACCCTTTTGTTTTGTTGTGTAAAGATGGATTTGTATTGTCTATTAGTAGTTTTAAGCTTATTGCTCTGTCATGGGACCCGAGCCGACTTAATCGCCTATGACTGTGCTGATCCAGAGGCAGAGATTTCCAAGATTTCACTGTTGGACGTCCAGCCCTGTGTTGACCCCAAGAACTCTTCTACAGAAGTGTTGAAAAGAATCCAGCTGGTTCAGGAAAGGAAGTACACAGAAGTGCATGTGTATTCTTGCCTCGTGACGGTACAGCAGTTGGTTGAGCATTGTGGTATGCACTCGCATACCAGCGCCGTCGCAGGCGGACTCTCGCGGTACGTTCATTATATCCGTGCAGAAAACTGCATCGATGCCCACCGGTTCCACCGTCTGGACCTAACAGGACTGGGGGCTGGTGTTGTGTCAGGTTTACGTTCCAACGGCACCACCGAGGTATCCACCACAAGAGCAGGTTTCCTGGAGCCAAGCGGAAAATGTCAAGGGGTCAAGTACACAGTGAATGGGGTGGTATATGAAGACGTCGTGGTTAGCGCCGCCATCACGATCAAACTTCATGACTATCTCGCCGTCGCTAACGTAGAAGAAAATAGCCTGAGACTCAGATCTGGTACAATATGCCAATATTCAGATCACTATTGCTTCGACGACGGTGCGGGAGAAGTTACGTGGAGCGGCGAGTCAATGGATCGGTGTGCTCAGACGGGTATCGATGTGCTCTATGAAGGGACAGCAGTGCTACTCACAGTCAATCACACGAAATCCCAGTACATAGTGGTTGAGGCTAGGGATACGGTTTTCGCACTACGTCTAGTCAACGTAGAAACCCTCTGTTTCCAACAAGTGTGGAGGACGGAACAAAGTAGACTCATAATCATCTTCGAGTCTACTCTGGGTTTCTACTTCAAGAAGACACGGAGAGTTGACCAGAACACAGATTTAATGGCACAAGTCCTAAGTAAACTGCTCTTCCTAGAGATTGCTTTTAAGCAGAATACGAGGGACTTGGTTTATGACGCCATTTTAAAGCGATGTCATCTGCGCGAGAGTATGCTACGAAACCGATTGGCCTTGGCAGCTACAACCCCCGACATCGTGAGTAGCATTGTGAAAGAAGCTGCAGGGCACATGGGGAGAGTAATGGGTGAAGTTCTGTATGTGGTAAGATGCCGTGCAAAAATTGTAGAGTTTAGGAGAACATCAGATTGCTACCAAGAGTTGCCGATTACATATGAGAATACCAGTCGATTCATGATGCCCATCACACGTATCATCCAAGAACACGGGACAGAAATCGACTGTGGTAGCAGGCTACCGCCGATGTTCTATCTAGATGGGAAGTGGCTGGAGGCGGATCCAAATCTAAAGCACAGTGCAACGGAGCCTATTACTCTCAATGCTAATGTCAACGATGAGCAGGTACCCATGATGCGAGTAGCACCGATCAGTGCCCATGGGGTGTACACACAAGAAGAGATGGAAGCTTTCCAGCAAACGTTACTATTCCCGAGCGAGCGGAGAGCTATCACAAATATAGTGTCTCGACGTGTGGCGGGAGTAACAGCAGATACGCAAGGCTTCCATCTACCCAATGTGTTTACAGAGGGTGAATTCTCCAACATGGCATGGAATGCGGCAGAAGAAGTCTGGGGATTCATGTCACGGTTGGGAAATATTTTTTCTACAATTTCCCTGGTCTACGTTATATTCACCATATTAAAATATTGCTTCGGGGTAATTCTAAATTTCTCCAATTTGAGGAAAGCTGCCAGTAATCAACCAAGACCCAGGCTATTTTTGTGGGCAAGTTTGTGGGACTCTTTGGCTCAGCTGCTGTTAATTAAAAATATACAGCCCCATACCACGGTTCCAGCGACTCCTTCTACTCCATTGGAGGCCGCATCCCCGCAGCAAGTCTCGCCCCCAACACAGCAAGTCCTGGCTCCACCGATGCAGTTACTTTCCCCGCCCGATTATCTACCACATGGACATATGGCGGATTATCAAGGCTTACGTCAGCACGTGGGTCCCATGAATGTTCGTGAGCACAATCATAATTGAATAGGTAGTTATGTGTAGATTAGGTTAAAATTTTCGAGATTAAGTTGACCGAGTCATCTGTAAAGAGGAGGGCAGGGTAACAAGCGCGATTCTTCCAAATTGCATTGTCAGTTGTATTTAGTAATAGTTCAATAAACCGCGCTTGTACGCAATGTATTACCTCTGACGTAATTGTGACGCAAATTAGATAATACAAAAACTGCAAATATCGATGGATGTCAATGATCGCAAAAGTTGTATGTAAGACATTCCATCGATATTTGCGAAGTATATAATGACTCGATCAACTTAATGCCGAGTTAGTTAGTCAATCGGGAATTGACAGGTATGTTATTTCGGTCGGTCTAATTTATTTGTTTGGTTTTGTTTATTGGTTCCTTTATAGTGTAATTATTATTTGTTAAATATATTATTTTACTTTGTCACCATAATTTGCGTCGTAAAGTTTATTTATTCGTGCATCCTGTCCATCCTCTCTACTGTGAGAATCTCCAGGGAAAGGTGTATCGCCGTGGATTATCAGGTAAGTATATCTTTTCCTTATTCAATAATCAGCACGTGAACAGATCTGTGCTCCACGGTCACAGTCACTGTTACAATTGGCGCAGTCGGTAGGAAAGAGAACTTCACAGGATGTGTTGTCTTTGGCCTTTACAGTTCGAATAATTGATGATACCGCTGCACATTCACCTACTACGGTCCCCTTTTTTAGTATAACGGGATAAAAATTAATGTTCATTACTCAAACTGGGATTATCCTGTCGGTTTTGAGCAAGGCTTTCCCAATTACAACTCCAGTCCCAGTTTTAGCATCATCATTTTTCGGCTGGAGCATGACAATGTTTCCCTCACAGAAGCTACCCTCTATCTGTGCTTCCACGATTGATTCACTCCGTTCTGGGAGGGTGACATCTTCCGTTATTAATACTCGCATGGCATTGTCGTCTCGTGGATTTAATACCAGTTCTTCATCATTGACCATCATCACTCCATTCTTCAGGTCAAGTTTAAATCCATGCTGTTTCATTATGTCCATGCCGAGAATGAATTCATCTTCTACGTCAGCTACCAGCACACGATGTTTAATGCACGTTTTTCCAACAGTGATGCTCAAATCTATTTCTCCAGAAGCGGTAGCTTGTTCTCCTGTAGCTGTGCGTATTTGCCACTGTGTTGGAAGTAGATGTTTTCCGAATATTTTTCTTGCTAAGTCGGTTCTGATTATTGTTTTTGTCGCACCCGTATCCAGCAACATTTTAAGCGGCCTTCTGTTGATAGAACCGTCTACATAGATGCTGTTAGCTTGATGATGAAGGGATGCGACATAAGTAATAGATTCTGGGGCTACTGGATTACGGGTCGACGATTGCCCCTTCGCATCAACCCGACTTAGTTTTCCGACTCCCTTTCTTCCTTTCTTGGTTCTGCTTTCCTCTGTTGTTTTCTGCAGAGCCTTTGCGGGTGACCTACTTCACCGCAATTCCAACAGCGGAGTTTCTTTCTTCCAGAAGCATGAATTTCGGATGTTATACGTCTTATCCTATCATCTAGGTCCTCGATACTCTCAGCATCGATATTTCGCACTCGCGACTGGTTATGTGAAGCTTGTTTGGCTGCTTCATGATCTAAGGCATATGAAAGTGCATCAACCAGAGTTTTTGGTCGAGCCAATCGCAGTGCTTGTTGAGTTTCATTGTCACGGACCCCATAGATAAATGATTGAGTGGCCAGACATTCCAAAACACTGTCAGGAGCTGTGGGATGTGCAAGACGAACTAAACGAGCTATGTCAGCTTCGAATTCTTGAAGGTTTTCTTTAGAACTCTGATATCGATTCCTCAGTTGCGTCTGGTACACTTGCTCCAGATGCGCATTGCCATATCGCATATCCAATCGTTTAACAAGTTGTTCGTAATCCTCTTGTTCATCTTCTTTTAGTGTTTGTAGGATATCGATGGCTTCTCCACGCAGCGAAACCGTCAACGCTGTAGCTTTTTCTTTGGAAGTCCAGCCATTCGCTTTGGCAGCAGCTTCAAACTGTTTTACATAATTCGGCCACGAAGTCTTGCCGTCAAATTCTGGTGTTTTTATATGCAGTCTAGAACTACTTTCTGGTTTCTTTTCCTGAGTTTCATCAGTCTTAGCTGTATTAAAATTTGAAACCGATGGTAACGTAATTTTGTAGAAATTTTGCTGTAAATCTGCAATCCTCATATCGTATTCATCTTTCAGATTTTTTAAATTGTCTTCTATTTTTTCTTCCAATTTATTTTCTAAGTTTCTAGAACTTTCTTTCAATTGTTCGTTCAATTTTTCTTCCAAACTTCTAGAATTTTCCATTAGTTTCTCTTCCCATATTCTAGAATTTTCTGTTAGTTCTTCTTTTAAAGTTCTAGAATTTTCTGTTAATTTATCTTCCAATTTTTGTTCTAAACTTCTGGAATTTTCTATTAATTCTTCTTTCAATGTTCTAGAATTTTCCATCATTTTTTCTTCCAAAGTTCGAGAATTTTCTTCAGATTTTCTAGAACTTTCCTCTAATTTTTGTTCTAAAGTTCTAGTATTTTCTATAAGTTTTTGTAAGTTTTCATCAGATTTTTTAGAAGTTTCCGCTAACTTTTCCTCCATAATTTTACCAAAATCGGGCAAGCTACCCGATTTTTCGAATGAAAAGTCATCAGGATTTTCACCAGCTTCTACCAAAGATTGCCGTAAACGAAGTTGTAGAACAGACTTGGTTCCCGATGTCTCCAACTCTCGTTCTTCTAGCTCCCTCTTGAGATCGGCCACTTTTAATTCACTTAATTTGACTTGTTTAGTAGCCATTTTATTTATTTTTATTTACACTTCACAGTTTATTAACCCTCACACCTGACACCATTTGTAACGTTTTATTTATTTAGGTGAAGTGTAAAATTGATTAAAACACTAATATTTATATAACTATGTTTAATAAAAAGAAATATGAATTATAAAGAATAAATAAGAATAACTAATATAAACACTAATTTAAGAACTAATTATTATTACTAAAGACTTAAACACTAAGATAATTTATTTAAACAATTAACTCTACGCAATATTTATTTCAACACTATTTATATCACCGTCTATTTATTTATATCACCATCTGAACACTACACGTATTAACACAAGACTGTCCTCGCGATCTTTTGCTTGGGGTATTTATATTAAAATACATCATTCTAGAACATTCGCTGATTCCTTGTAAATCAGAACAATGGGTAGCGGACGGACGTGTTCTGACTTGCTCGCTAGCGGTCGCCGCCCGCGCCGCCGCCCGCGCCGCGACCCTGAGTTCGCTACAATATATATATATATATATATATATATATATATATATATATATATATATATATCAACAAATTAATATAATATATATTATTGACTGTACACTTCCAATGTTACTCACTGACACTACTCGGGTTCTATTGCCGTCAATCACTACTGTCTCCTATCCATTACCTTACTCTATATATACAAATGACACAAGTGCTAAGTCAGCAAATATTAGCTTTACCTTTCTAAATATTATTTATGTATTACATCCATTGTCCTAATAACTTAATTGGTGCCACTAGAATGTGCTTAGACTCAGATTTGTTACACTTGTACTTTTTAATTTTCTTTTAAGAACTGAAGCGATGCCGCGGGACATTTTAATGTCTTTCACTACACGATGAGCGAGGGAATAATCTGGGGACACGGTGAACAGATCTCGTTGTTCTTCTCTTGTCACGACATACCGCGCCTTGTGACCTGTAGAATGGCTCTCCATGAAATCTTCAAATGTGGGTTTCTGAGTTACAACATGACGAATCCCCGCTCCACGATGATCGTCATAATTATCACCAGCGAAAGGAGCTAACCGATTGAAGTGAACTACTCTCGGCTTTCCATTAGGTGTTTTCCTAATGCTGTAGACTAATGGTGCAATTCTAAGCAGTATCGTAAGCTCTCGTAAGTTGTTCTCGTAAGACTCGTAGTGAGATACGAGACAAGAGCAATTCTATGCAATTTGACTACTTCCGATCACTCGAAGATATCTTACGATTTCTCGAAAACCTTACGATCACATTGTGACTGACAGTAGCAATACGATTTGTATCTTATATTTAAAAGTAGTGAACTTTTGGTCAACAAAATGAATCGAAATGTTTTACATATTGCGCTACTAATTGAAAAATTTAAAAAATTGTGTTATTACATAATATATCTAATTAAAAAATAACCTTATTTCAGAAACTATTTGCGTATACTGCGCAGACATATATACGAGATTTGGGAAATCCATTTGATATTCCCGTTGCACATTTTAAACAAATGTACAGATTGGATCAGCAATGGGCTATGAATTTTATTAGAAGTATTGAACCATTTTACCATCCATCAAATTCGCGAATTCCCTTATTAAAGTATTAAAACGTAGAAATTTATGTTTATATATAGACAGATAATTGTCACCTAATGTTGGGTTTATAGTTCCACTTCGAAGAGCGTAATAAAATTCCATAGTAAACACATAATAGATAAAAAACCTATTTTAAAAATAGTTCAATATACATTCATAACAATTTCATTTTAAATTAGAAGTGAAAACTTACCTTATAATTGTATTTAATATGTATAACGCACAAAAAAAATTTTGACAAATCCAAAAAATTTGACAGATCCAATTTTTTGACAGCAATGAAATTAGACACCGATCGTAATATAATGACGTCACTCGTAAGGCTTTAACCGTAAAGTTAATCGGTACAGTTACCTGTATAGAATTGCATTTATCGTAAATCTGTAACATGACTTGTTACGATTGTCTCGTACACTACAGTTTTACGATTTTACGATTTTTTTGTAAAACTGCTTAGAATTGCACCATACATCATTTATCTTTTTAACGATCTCGTAAGGGCCTTCCCAATTCCATTGCAGCTTGGGCGATAAGACGCGACGTCTCTGTGGATTGTAAAGCCACACCAAATTTACAGGTTGAAAACCACCTTTTTCAGCCTTGACATCGTACCTGGCACCTTAAATGTTTGTACGGACCTGTTCATGGATGTCGTTCATTCTTCTCCATAAGTCCGTAGCGTAGTCCTCCCCGGCTAGATCTTCAACGGGTTTACTGCCAAATACTAGGTCGCATGATAAACGCAACTCATGTCCGAATGAGATGTTAGCTGGTATCTGCCCTGTTGTCTCATAAACGGATAAACAGTAAGCTAACAAAAACAGATGAAGATGTCGGCCCCAGTCTCTTTGATGGTTAGAGAGTACCTTCGACAAATACCGGTTTATTGTTCTATTCATCCGTTTAACCATGCCATCAGACTGCGGATGTAATGAAGTTGTTCTAGTTTTCTTGATTCCTAATATCTTACAGATATTTTGGAACAGAGCAGACTCAAAATTCCTTTCTTGGTCGGAGTGTATCTCTCGCGGTACTCCAAATCGGCAGATGCATTCTTTTACAAAGACTTCAGCGACCGTTACGGCTTCCTGGTTGAGTAATGAATAGGCCTCAACCCACTTAGTGAAATAGTTCATTGCTACCACTATGTATTTATTTCCCTTGTCAGTTTCTGGGAATGGTCCGGCCACGTCAATCGCAATGCTTTTAAAGGGACTTCCAACGTTATATTGGCGCATTCCCGCGCAGAACACACATTTCTTGCACCACTCTTTAACATTTTTGTAATTTACCCAGTAAAATCGGTGGCGCAATCTCTCGAGGGTTTTATTTACTCCAAAATGTCCTCCACTAGATCCGTCGTGGATCTCCTCCAATACTTCTGGTACTCTATTCCTAGGGATTTTCAACTGGGTCCAACTCTCAGTACCTTCAGTATGCTCTACGACACGTTAAAGGAGGCTCTCTTCAACCACAATCGTCCCACTGTGCCCAGTACGATTTTACACTTTGTGAGTATCGTGCAACATTTTTCCAAACTGGTCTGTTATCGCCACGTTTCCAATGCAGTATGATTTTTAAATCCGAGTCATTTTCTTGGTCCTTGCGAAGGTCTTCCGTTTGCCAACTATCATTGACTACTGTTGTTCAGGCGACGGTGGAGAGTTTTTCTTCTAGATGACTGCAATGCTTGCATTACGATGGCTTGTACGTGCCCAATGCTCGATAGCAAAGTTATATTGTTGTAATCTTTCAATTCATTTAGCAGCCTGACCTTCAGCATTCTTAAATTATAGCAGCCATTTGAGAGCAGCATGGTCAGTTCTTATAAGAAAGCTTGTTGATGACGTGTCAATGACATATGTCAATAATCTTGACATATTTATTTATTTTATATTTTATTATTGATAACTATAAGTAGTAGTCTGAGATAAAAAAAATGTTGTTGAAAAAATAAAAAATAAATTGACATATAATAATTTGAAGAAATAAATTAATAATATATTTTCTGATAATTTGGTCTTTTCGAGCCGGATTAATTATTTACTTATTATTATTAAAGGTAATTCACCTGAAAATATGGTCCTTCGATCCAATAGAATTGGCACACCCGATTTGCTACATCATATTTGTGTAATATTATCATTGTCTTCCACAATGTCAGTAAGAAAAAGTATACGTGTGCAAAATAAATGTAAATCTAACATTGAAATACAAGAAACCAATGAAGAAGTTAAAGTAGTAAATGAACTTATCAAATCTTTAAAACAATCTGTAAAAAGTACAAAAACACAGATTTCCGGGAGATCTTTTAAACATTCTGTCAAAAGTATACGTCGGCAGAAAGTTGCAGTACAATTAGATTATGAACGATTGAAGAAGCAGAAAGAACAAGCACTTCTAGATTTAGAGCTAGCTGTGAAGTTAGCCAAAATAGAAGAAGACAACGAAGAAATTGATTTATCTGAAAATAGTATATTATGGAGAAAACAAGCAAATCAAAGAAACTGCAAAAGAACAATAACATTCATAACTGGTTAAATTCACAATGCAATGAAAGAAATATTTCAGAGAAAAATGACTCGACATCCGAAACTTAATTTACAATTCCTCAATTTTCTAACACAATTTCGAAATTCGACAAAAATATATGGATTTTCTACAAAAGAAAATTTAAATCGACTTCAAGAAAGTTTGAAAGGAAAGGTAAAAGAAATTGTATATTCATTATTGATTTTACCCCAAACCGTCGATAGAATTATCGAAATTTTCGAAAAAAGATTTGGTCGTCCTGAGTACATCATCCTATCACAATTAGAAAGTATTAGAAAAATTAATTTGATAAAGGAAAATAATTTAGAAAGTTTAATTGACTTTTCTGATAATATTCGAAATCTTGTTTTGTTTCACACTACCAGAACAAACTGTAATGAATCAAGCAACAAAAAAAGAATATCCTTATTTAAATGATCACAAATTTTCTAGTATCATTAAAGTAAGACCAAGAATCCTTATTGGACAAGATAATTGGCCACTACTGGTTAGTAGAAAAATAATAAATGGACCCTGGAATGGACCAGTATTAAGTAATTCATTACTTGGATGGGTACTACATGGTAACTCAACAATAAACTTTTATGATCGACAGTTTATATTTATTATTTATTGTGCGAGGTTGACGTTTCTGCCATTGCTCTGTGTATTTACTGTTTTTTAGTGGTATATTTATGAATTATTTATGTAAGTTATATAATATTGTGCAGAGCTAGTTTTCATCTTCCTCTATATCCCTGTTATTTTGTGATCCCTATTACCAGGGGTAAGTTAGTGGCTATTTTATATTTTTTATATTTTTTTATAAAGGCGTGGTTCGCAATTTTTGTTTATACTTGCAACACGTGAATACAGGTTCATTCACCTCTACTATTATTGCTACACCTACTGGGTGTTTCTGTTTTGACATACGGGATGTTGTTTGGCGCATTGTAAAATATTTAAAAGTTATTTTAGTTTTTATATGGTTATGGTATTTATTTATATATTTTATCTTTAAATTTTATTTCATTATTTTTTTAAATTATTCTTAAGTACCTAATTTTAGTTCTTACTACATTTTAAATTGGTAAAAAAATAAAAAAATATATTTTAGGTTATAGGCTTTATGTTCGGTCATCCGTTTTCTTCATTGTCAGTAATACCATTTTCTAAAATGTTTACAGAAGAAATAGGAAATATTCTGTTCGACCTATTAATCGAAGACGCAAAGAAAATGGTTTTTACGTAAATATGTTTTTATATACGAAAATTTACGATTAATTGATAATGTACAAAAAACTTACCTGTAGAATTCATTATTGCAGCTATATCTGTCCATGTAGCATTTTTTTTATATATTTTTAAACTCCTTACAGGATTTGTCATACAATATATTTTATGTTGTTCTACAACTGCAATTAATTTCGAATAATCCATGATTCCTTTTTCAAATAAAATTATTTTAGCCTAACCTATGTATCTCTGATAAACAGCTGACAGTTTACAGGTACAAGTATGAAATACTGATTTCTTATTGGTCAGCGGTAAAGACGCAACGCAGAAAGATAAAAGTTGACCATCTCTTGCGTTCCTTGCGTCCCGTTACTGTCTACGTTACCGCTTTATGAATCATCCCTAGCCATAGTGCGCGTTCATCTTTCTACGTTACCTACTGCGTCCGCGTTACCTCTTACTTTGCGTCATTATAAAGCGACCTTAAGCCTTAAGCCGTGACGGACCGCACTGGCGCTTTCGATTTCCATTCTTGTGTCCTTTGTGCTGTACTCACATTCATTCTTTTAGTTTATGAGTTACTATTTTTAAGAAAATTTTATTATACTACATATTTTATTAATTAATTCATTTATGAAATCATGGCATGTGTAAAATGTAAAAAGACGGTTTAGTAGGATGTGAAGGCTCATGCAAGAAATGGTTTCACTCCAGTTGTATTAATATGAGTGATGCTGAATCTAAATTTATAAAAAAAATAATAATTGACTGTACTTGTGTGACATTTGTAAACGTACTTGTGATGTTATTGATAAATCTAAAGCACTTAACATTGAATCCAATCTTAAAGATCTACAAAATAGTATGTTGAAATTATCTCATTTTACTAATGATATGCAAATCAGTACAATGCTAGATAAGTTACAAACAGATTGACATTTAAAATTTGAATCGGTTGTTTCGAAGTTAAAAGTTGAATTTCAACAATCACTCGAGGAAAAACTTAAAGACCTTTGTAATGAAATTAACTCTAACTCTAGATCTACTTCTGTATCTTACTCTGACATTACCAAGAAAAATGTTGAGCCCCCTATTATTGTTAAACCAAAGAAAACTCAAAGTTCTGTAGCAACCGAATCAGATCTGCTCAAGACGATTGACCCTATCACTTTAGATATCAAAGTTTCTAATATACGTAACAAGCGCAATGGAAGCCTAATTGTTAATTGCGTTAATTCTGAAGAAACTACAAAATTAAAAAATTTAAACAAAAAGATGAGTGATAAATATGACGTACAACAAACAGCCGCTTTTCACCCTAGAATCAGATTTGTTGGCATGACAGATAAGCTTGATTCAGAACAGATAACTAAGTATCTTAAATCGTTGAGTAAAACATATATTTCCGCAGATTCTCTATGTGATGTTAAATTGATTAAACCAGTGCGTAACAATAACAAATTGTATCAATGTGTTGTTCAAGTCGATCGCGAAACTTACAGAAAATCATTAAATGTAGGCAAAGTATAGATTGGATATGACTACTGTTCTGTGTACGATGCTGTGGATATTCGAAGGTGTTTTAAATGTTGTGGCTTCCATCACAATGCATCTCACTGCCCCATAAAGGAACCTACATGTCCGAAATGTGCCGAAGTCCATGAACTCAGTGCATGTACCTTCAATATTTTAAATTGTGTCCATTGTTTACATATTAAATCCACTCAAAATACTGCTATTTCCACTGATCATCCCGTTTGGGACTCAGATTGCCATATTTACTAAGAAACGTTACGTAAATTTAAAGAAACTATACTTGGTGATACATAGCAATTACTGAATTTTCAACCGAACAAGATGTCATCCCTTGATAAGTGTGATACTGACCGTAATGATATGTTAGTATGCTACTATCAAAACGTTAGAGGTTTGAATACCAAATGCACTGATATTTTCATAAACTCTACAAGTTCTCCTCAATACCATATTTGCTCTTACGGAGACTTGGTGTCACGAAGGTATCAATAACTCCGAATTATTTGATATTAACAAGTATGAAGTTTTCAGAAGTAATCGTAATTTTCTCTTGACTAATACCAAACGCGGTGGAGGTGTTCTTATTGCCGTTAAAAAAGAATTCAAACCCATCAATTAGATATCCGATCACTTTGACCTCAATTACAAGACATAATTAACATTGATATCCTACTTATTAAAATATCGTCAAACTTCAAAACATTATATGTAATTAATCTTTATATCCCACCTTCTTATGGAGCTAATGTCTACAGCACTTTATTTGACTCTATTTGCGCTCAACTGTTTGTTTAATTCAAATGTTTTAATTTTTGGAGACTTCAACATATCAAATTATTATAATTGTGTCTTTAAGGACCACTATTGTCCCTTATATGACATGTTACACAATTTTACTAATTTTTATAACTTACTCCAATACAATTTTATAGTTAATATATATGGTAAAATTCTCGATCTCATCTTAAGTAATATCTCTTTTTCTGTATCAAAATCTAAAGATATCTTGGTGAAAGAAGACCAGCATCATCCTGCTTTAACCGTACTATGTAATTTAAAAATAAATAACAATAAATTTCACTCTAACAACAATAATGGGTACAACTTTAAGAAGGCTAACTTTCCGCTTTTATACAAAGATCTTGCAAGTACAGATTGGAAGAGTCGATATTAATGCAGCAATAGATAAATTTTATTGTATCGTTAACAATATTTTAAATACACACGTTCCGAAGAAACAAAAAACTAAAGGTAGTTATCCGGCATGGTATACTGGTTCACTGATATTTATGATTAATAAAAGCATAAAGGATGGAAACAAATTCAAGAAATCCGGAAATATTTTGTACGAAATGGAATTTAAACACTTAAGAGCACAAATTAAAACTGATATAAAAATAGCTATAAAAATTATCATGACACATTACAAAATGAAATGAAAAATGACCCCAAGAAGTTTTGCTCTTTTATTAATCAAAAAAGGAATACATCATCCATACCATCTACTTTAAAATACAGAAATCAAATTTTAGATAACGAAAAAGATATAGTCGAAGGATTTGCCCAATATTTTTTATAATCATTTAATGATAACCAGAGGAGCGGAATTACTAATTCTAATATAAACAATTACCCAAACCTTACTATTAACAGCGTATCAGAGGAGGATGTGTTATCCGCAATATAAAAATTAAATTTTAAACAAACAATGGGGCCAGATCAATTTCCTTCTTTCATCATTAAAGACTGTGCAACTGCATTTGTAAAACCTCTTACAATCCTATTTAATTTATTATTACAAACATCTACATTTTCTGATCAATGGAAAATTTCTCGCATATGCCCAATCTTTAAAAAAGGAGATAGACATGATCAATATAGACCAATAGCTATTATCTCAAACTTAAGCAAAATTTTTGAAATTATCCTCCATTCAACGATCTATAATCATGTGAGCAATTTAATATCAGAGAACCAACATGGTTTTATAAAAGGCAAATCCACAGTCACAAATTTAATATGTATAACACAATTTATCAGCGAAGCTTTAGACAATAAAAACCAAGTAGATGTTATTTATACGGATTTTTCCAAAGCATTCGATTAAATCGATCACTCTATGCTTATTACAAAACTACACTCTTTTGGTTTTTCCGATTCCCTTATTATGTTATTTTCGTCTTATCTACATAATAGACAACAGTTTGTTAGCTACGGTGGATTTTAATCAATGTTTTTTGATCAACTATCAGGCGTACCTCAAGGTTCGGTATTAGGTCCTCTTCTTTTTAATCTATTCATTAACGACATAACCAACATCATAAAGGTACCATTTTTAATGTTTGCAGATGATCTAAAACTCTACTCTACCATATCATCTCACAAAGATTGTAAAAACATTCAAGCCAATTTAAATGAAATTTATAACTGGTGCGTCAATAACAATCTGTTACTTAATATCAACAAATGTAACATCATGAGCTTTCATAGAAAATCTAATCCAATCACCTATAAATATGTGCTTGACAACAATACTCTACATAGACCTAATTCTTTTAAAGACTTAGGTGTTATATTCGATCCCAAATTACTCTTTACCGAACATATTAAACATTCAGTAGCATCTGCCTACAGGAGTCTAGGTCTAATAATTATAAATGCTCAATTTTTCAACGACATTTCAATTTTAAGACTATTGTTTATTAACCTAGTACGTCCTCAATTAGAATAGTGTTCAGTAATTTGGAATCCCTTGTACATTAGTCAGAGCGAATCCATTGAAAAAAATGCAAAGAAAATTTTTAAAGTTTGCCAAATATATAGTGGACGGTTGTTATCCGCCCACAGGTACGTCCCAAAATCAGCTGCTGGAAACTTTCTATTTAAATTTTTTTTCACCACAGACGGACCATTAATTCAATAATTCAATTACAAAAAATTATTAACAATGATATAGATTGTGCCTATATTATGAATAAAATTCATTTTCAAATCCCTAGACTATCTGCCAGGCATACAAATACCTTCTACATTAAAACTGCACGATCAAATACACTATTGAAATCACCGTTAAATCAAATGCTTCCAAATTATCATCAAATCGAATCATACGTAGACATATTTTACGATAGTATTAAGTGTACGAAAAAATGCATTATTTATTTATCTTAAATCATTTATATATCTATTTTTTCCCTTACTCTAGAATTGGACAGTAGTCTATTGGGTATTGAATATTCATGAAGAGGAAAAAGATGAGATAGGTATGATTCATGATATGATAAAAGATCACTGGAAAATAGATAATTTGGTTTGAAACCAGTAACTAGTACTCTTTTAAGGCAAGACAAGAGGGCACAAGAGATTTTAGATTTGCATATGGTACGAATTGGAGATAGATACGAAACTTCACTATTGTGGAATAATGATAATGTTAAATATCCAGAAAGTAAAGAAAATGCAAAAATAAGATTAAAATGTTTGGAAAGAAAAATGGATAAAAATCCTTTGTATGCTAAAACATTTTGCGAAAAAATGGACGATTTAATGAGTAAAGGCTACATAAAAAAATGCCTAACGAAGAAAAACTTATTTCAAGTCCGAAAATATGGTACCTGCCTCATTTTGGTGTAGTAAATCCAAACAAACCATCAAAATTTCGAATTGTATTTGATGTAGCCGCAAAAATGGAGTGAGTTTTAACGACAACCTGTTGACATCCAGTTATACAATTAACTTTTTACCATTTTAATAAATTTTAGAATACATAATATTGCATTTGTAGTAGATATAAAAGAAATGTTTTTACAAGTTCGAGTAAGACAAGAAGATCGTTGCGCCCAACGATTTCTATGACAAGGTATAGAACGAAACAAAGAACCCGATGAATAGGAAATACAAGTTGTTTTCCTTTGTTGTACGAGTGGACCTTGCTTGGCTCAAGAAGCTAAAAATAAAAATTCCCGATATTTCATGTCCCAATATCCCGAAACAGCAAAAGCAATCATTGAAGACCACTATATAGATGATTATCTAAGCGGCGTTAAAAATGAAGAACAAACATTAAAACTAGTAGCAGATGTAATAACTGTACATAAAAGAGGTGGATTTATCATATGTAATTGGATATCAAATTCTGAAAATGTACTTCGAAAAATAGATCTAAATTTAACAGCCAGCGGTGAAATATGTATGGAAACTGGATTTGAAATATCAATTGACCGAATTTTAGGATTGTGGTGGAATCCTAAAAAAGATAATTTTCAATTTTTAAAATTTCATAAAGTACCGAAG
Organism: Stenolophus ochropezus; assembly: GCA_035578165.1. Lineage (NCBI taxonomy): Eukaryota > Metazoa > Arthropoda > Insecta > Coleoptera > Carabidae > Stenolophus > Stenolophus ochropezus. The sequence continues at coordinate 15,259,341 of JAQOWZ010000003.1, read as the reverse complement.
GAAGTAATAATTGGAACAAGACGACCGACAAAAAGAGAGGTTTTGAAAACTGTAATGTCGATATATGATCCATTCGGCTTCATTATTCTCTTTATAATTAAAGGTAAAATTCTTCTACAAGAAATTTGGAGAATTAACTGGGATGATGAAATCACCGATAAAATGAATAAAAAATGGAAATATTGGTTACAAGATTTAAAATTAATTAAAGATTTTAAAATACCAAGACAATATAATTGTTTAAAGTTAGAAGAATTTAAAACAGATCTACATATTTTCTGTGATGCATCCGAAGATGCGTACGCTGCAGTAGCATATCTAGTAAGCAAGAACAAAGAAGAAACTAAAATTTCCTTTGTTTGCGGTAAAGCAAGAGTTGCACCATTGAAACCTACTTCGATTCCGCGTCTTAAATTTCAGGCTGCTTTAATGGGATCACATTTGAGACAAGTATTAAAAAATGAACTCAAAATTTAATATTAATATAGTTGTATATTGAACTGATTCTCACACGGTTTTACAGTGGGTAAAATCTGAAGCGAAGCGTTTTAAAGTATTTGTTGCCCAACGAATTGGTGAAATCCAAGAAATAAATAACAAATCCAGAAGATTGGCACTACGTTACATCCAAGAACAATCTCGTTGATGATGCTACCAAATGGAAAGAAAGATTACAATTCTCAGAAGAAAATTATAGATGAATAACAGGTCCTACAATTCTGTTATCACCAAATGAAGAACAAAATATAGAAGAAAAAATACATACAAAAGAATTGAAAATAAGAAATTCAGAATTTGTAGCAACTATGAATGAAAATAAAAGTATCGAAATACCAAATCCAGAAAGATTTTCAAAATGGTTTAAAATTTTGAGAAGTACAGCATGGATGTTGCGATTTATTAATAATTGCAGAAAAATCTCAACAAATTTAAATGAACTTCAACCAGGTGAAATTGAATGGGCGGAAAAATTACTACTTAGTCGGCTTCAAGAGGATTGTTTCAGATATGAAATAAAATTATTAAAAAACAATAAAATACTACCAAAAACAAAGCAGACTTTATCCACTTAATTGTTTTATGGATGAAGATGGACTCGTAAAACTAAATGGAAGATTAAATACAGCTTTAAGTTTACATGAAACCATTCGAAATCCTATTATTGTGGACCCCAAACATCAGCTCACAAAATTATTGATACATATGTATCATGAAAAAATTAAACATCATGGACGAGAAACAGTAGTCAACGAACTTCGACAGAAATTTTGGATCATGTGAGAGAAGTAGTAAAGAAAGCCTGGGCAAATTGTCAAATTTGTAAAAATAGGAAGGTTTTGCCAGTAATTCCACTTATGGGACAGTTACCAAACTGTAGAATAGAAAAGACTGTCAGACCGTTCATCAAGACAGGTATTGATTATTTTGGACCTTTTTATGTAACAGTGAAAAGAAGTAAAGAAAAAAGATATGGGGTTATTTTCACATGTATGGTAGTTACGAGCTATTCACATTGAAATAGCCAATGATTTGTCAACTAATGCCTTTATTCACACTCTTCGTCAATTTGGGTGTAGAATAGGATTTCCAGAAGATATTTATACTGACAATAAAACAAATTTTAAAGGAGCTGAAAAAGAATTGAAAGAATTATTGAACAAGTTTAATTAAAATGAAATAACTAGACAACTGTCTTGAACCAAAACGAAATGGTACTTCAATCCTCCATTGGTACCACATACGGGAGGATCTTGGGAAAGGTTAATAAGATCCATAAAACAAATATTGAAAGAAATGTTACAAGAAAAATTTACCCAAGAATATGTTCTCAGAACTATATTTGCTGAAATTGAGAATATTATAATCAGTCGTCACGTTTCTGTTGTTCCAGAAGATGAGGAATCTCAAGTCATTTTTAATTAATCCATCGTATGCTGTTTTATTTTGTGAAGAAGTAAATGATAATAATTTATGAAAGGAAGACTTCTTGACTGGAAAAATTGTGAGGTGATAAAAAACTTCCTGGATAGCAGTCAATAATTTTTATTAAAATCGGCCTCTACCGGTTTCGGCTAGTCCTTAGCCTTCTTCAGGAGCTGTTAACAATATATCTATTTGTTATAAAAGTTTTACAAAAAATTGTTTTAAAGTTTAAACTTACGTGATTTTTAAAAATTGTAGTAATTATACATACAGACAGTAAAACACATTAAATTTCCGAAAAACATACTAACAACACACACTTGGACGTCACAATTAAAAAAATAAATAAATAAATAGTGTAAAATTCTCATCAATCGTCAAAAATATAAAAAAATTTGATAAACTTGCACCCTGTGAAAATTTTAAATTTTGTTTTAGCTTGTTCAATTAGTCTATTTTAAATTTTATATTACCGCCACGTTTAAATTTTATGTATTTCTTCTTATTTTTGTTATTTTATTTTATTTGTTTTAACTTTGTATTTTATTTGTATTTATTATTATATTTTATTATGTTATTGTATATTGAGCTTAGGTTAGTTATATCTGTTTTTAAGTTAATGTTATTTTTATCATTGTTAATATATAACATTTCAAGTGTTAGCCTTTTGTTTAAATTGTGTTCAGTGTCTAAGATTTTTGTGTTTTCGAAGTTAAAGCTGTGGCCAGTTGATTGTACATGATTAACTAAGGCACATTTTCCTTTGTTATTGTTATTATTTTGGCAATTTCTTTTGTGTTCTTCTAATCTTATTTGTAGGTAGCGTTTAGTTTGTCCAGTATATTGTGCATTACATTCGGAGCAGGGAATTTTGTATATGACGTTGGATTTTTGTTTATTGTCAATGGGCGCCTTTGTTTTACTGAATAAATTACCAATTGTTTTGGTTTGCTTGAATGCTATTGTAATATTTAAATTTGTCATAAAAAGGTTTTTCAAATGTAAAGCTAGGCCATCTACATATGTGTACGGAAAATATTTTTTGTCCGGGTCTATATTATTTATTGTTGTACGGTTATTTACATCATCTTTATTATCAGCTTGCTCTATTTTATTTTTTATTTTGTTAACGACACCATTAATAATTCCTTTCGGATAATCATTTTCTTTAAGAAGATATGTTACATATTCTAATGTCTCTTTTCGATGCGAATTTGAGGTTAGTTTGAGTGCTCTGTGTATAAGATTCGTTGCGTTATTAATTAACTGATTTTTCGGATGTTTTGATTTGTAAGTAAGGTATCTGGTGTTGGCAGTGGATTTTTTGTACCATTTAGTTGTAATAGTTCCATCATTGTGTCTCATTACTGTCATATCAAGAAATGGAAGAGAATTTTGTTTCTCTATTTCAAGTGTAAATTGTAAATTAACGTTATAGTTATTAAACGTAGTGAGTGTTTCATCTACTTTGTCTGCAGGTATTATTAGGAACAAATCATCCACATATTTTTTATGGTTGTACATTGAAATGAAAGAAACGGTAACACAATATCCAGTAGCCTATCCATTACTAAGTTTGCAACAATCGGGCTGAGTGATGAACCCATTGCCGTTCCCCATACCTGTTTGTAATATTTGTCTTTGTACTTAAAATAACCTTCTTTCAAACATAAGTTAATTAAATCAAAAAATTCTTTCATGGGTATTTTTGTTCTTTGTGATATGTGGGTCCATTCTTCTTTTATAGCATCAAGTACTAATTCCAGGGGAATGTTTGTGAAAAGGGATACAACATCTAATGAAATAAATATATGACCTTCAGGTACTATTTATTATCTGTGTGATGTTTTGCTGGAATTCAAATGAATTTCTGATGTAATATTCTTCTTTTTTTAGTCCTTTCAGATTATACGCAAGGAACTTGGCCATTTCATCCAGGGGAGAATTTATACCAGATACAATCGGTCTTAATGGGTAATTAGCTTTATGAACTTTTATTAATCCATATATTATCGGAGGAATTGAATTATCTTTAGAAATTTTCTTTTTTGTGGGCAGATCAATGTAATTTTTGTCATACAGATATTTCACCATTTTGTTGCATTTATTTTGTATTTTTTTAGTAATGTCTTCCTCTATTTGTTTATACACTTTTCTGTCATTTAGTAATTCTTTCATTTTATTGTCATAGTCTGTTTCGTTTATGGCTACAGTTTTATTTGTTTTATCTGCTTTAATAATTACAATGTCTTTCTTATTCCGTAAAAAGGATTTTGTAAAATTATATTGTTTATTTAAAGTGCTATTGTTATTGTTTATATTTGATTTTTTGCAAAAATTGGTTACTATATTCGTGAATTGCGCCCTGACAGTTTCACGTACGTCATTGTCATCTGTGGAACTTAAAATTAATTCTGTGTCTGCAATTAATTTGAAAATGGGTATTTCTTGTGGCTGATGAGGTGCACTAAATTTTGGACCAAGTGCTAGCATTTCAGTTACTTCTGGTGGGAAATTTACTGATGTCAAGTTCATGAACCAATCTTTTGTTGTGTTATTACTATTATTATTATTTTGGATGATTCTATTTAATTTGTTAATTTGGGTAGATTTATGTTTTTTGCTACAGAACTCAAACTCCCTTTGTAAAATTAATTTGATTTTTGCCCAATGTATATAACTAACATTTTGTCGTAAGATTTCATAGTGGTGGGAATATTTTGTTTCCAACTTATTAATATGCCAACAAGTGATTTTAATTTCTAAATTAAGCGTTTGTTTTTGAAATTTTAACTATATTGTTGGTTTGATTTTTAAAAGGATTATTTTTAAGTAATATATGATTTAAACATCTAAAATTATTACTGATGTGCTTAGGAACTACATCATTTTGTTTGCAGCGTAATAAAAAAATTCTTTGATTTAACAAATACTTAAATGTAGTGATAAATTAACGTCAGCTATAAATCAAAGAATTTTTTTATTATAACGTACGCAATATGTAACAATTATTTAGTTGTAGAGAATTACGTAAATATGTCTGAAAAAGAAATGATGGAATCTGAGCCCTTCATAATTCATCATTTAGAAAACATTGCAAGTGATACAGTTTCCGCATTGCCTGATATCCTACAAGGTACCTATTAATAAATTATATTATATTGTTGGATTGTGAAATTATAAATGTGTTGGTAAATTCAATTTACTGTAGATGAATATACAAATAACGAAGAAATGTTGGAAGAATCAGATCCCTATGCAACTGACAGTGACTCAGATTATCACCCAGAAAATGATGAAAGATCTGCAGAAGATAATAATACTAGTTCTTCTGAAGAGGAGAACATACCATCTGTTGATACAGATATAGAAACTAATATACCCAGCCGTAAACGCAAGCGAAATGAGAATAAATGGCGAAGAAATAAAATTAAAACATTACGAAATCATGGAAAATCATATACAAGCTGGTCCCAAAAACCAGTGGAAGAGAGAAAGTTAAAAGATCCATGTGCATTAAAGTGTAAAATTAAGTGCAACTCAAAGTTCACAGAAGAAGAAAGGAAGAGAATTTTTGTGATTATTGGAAGTTAGGCGACATAAATAGACAAAGAGACTTTATTAAACGATTCGTAGAATTTAAAGTTAAAAAACGGTGTAGAAAACGAACTGTTGAATTGAGTAATAAAAATTTGGAGACAAGAAAGGAAGGTGAAGCTATAACTGATTTGTTGAAGAGGAAATTAAAAGTAGGCGAAATTATTCGTATATCTATTCATTACCTCAAAACGAAGATAAAGTTAGAGTTTGTCAAACATTTTTTTTGAATACGTTATGCATTTCTTCTCAAGTAGTAAAAACAGTTGCGAAAAAATCAATTGGGCGTACAACAGTTTAATCAGACAAACGAGGAAAAGTTCAATGTAACTCCAAACTTCCCAAAAATATTAAAGATTCTGTACGGGATCACATAAAGAGTTTTGAAACTATTGAAAGTCACTACTGTCGAAAAAACTCATCAAAATTATATTTACCAGCAAATTTAAATGTTTCAAAAATGTACTACTTATATGTGAAGTATTGTGAGGATAACAATATTATAAACAAAGCGACACATGCAACATATAGAAATATATTTATGTCTGAATTTAATATGTCTTTCTTCAAACCCAAGAAGGATCAGTGCGACCTGTGCACTAAATATCAAAACTGTTCGGAAAATGAAAAAGCTGAAATGCAAGCCGTTATGGATAATCATTTGAAGAACAAAGAGTTGTCAAGGAAACAGAAAGATGAAGACAAAAAGAAAGGAAAAGAAAACTTACAGTTTTGTACAGCAGTATTTGATCTGCAACAAATATTACAGTATCCAAAGGCTGAAGTTTCACAGCTATATTATAGAAGAAAGTTAAGTGCATATAATTTGACAGTATATGATATCAGTCAAAATCAAGGTTATTGCTACATGTGGCATGAAGCAATTGCTTCCAGAGGTGTATGTGAAATAGGAAGTTGTGTTTTATCATTTATCGAAGAAAAAGTTTGTTCAAATGTAACAGAATTTTCTTTCTATTCTGACAATTGCACTGGTCAAAATAGAAATAGGTTTATGTATTGTATGTATATGTATTGTGTAAATAAATTTAGTATAAAAATAAGCCACAATTTCTTAGAGAAAGGACACACGCAGAATGAAGGGGATTGCATTCATAGTGTAATTGAAAAAGCGTCTAAGAATATACCCATATATACACCTAGTCAGTGGTATACAGTAGCAAGGACTGCATGCAGAAAAAAGCCACTCAAAGTAAAGGAAATGTGTTCTGAAGCGATATTTGACTTAAAAGATCTACTTCAAGCAACTACAAAAAACTGGGAAAAAGACGAATATAATAATGCAGTGAAATGGCAGAAAATTAAAGTTGTACGTATAGAACCAGAAAATCCCTATGTGATTAATATAAAATATAATTTCGAGGATTCATTTAATAAAGTTAATACAAAGGAAAGGTGCAGGCAACAACTAATAAATTTGAGTGAGTATCATTTGAAAAGATTGCGACATCATCAGTTACCCATTGCGGCATTAAAATATAAAGATTCAATGTACTTATGTGACTCTAAAGTAATCCCTTCAGAATACCATGCATTCTACAAGGACCTTAAATATTCAAATAACCAAAAGGACAGTGACAGTGACTAATTAGATTTAAGAAAATGCTCCTATATATAACTACAAAATTGTTTTTCTATGATCTCAGAGTTGTTTTTTATTTTTTTTATATTGCAGCAATATTATACTATTTTTTGTTCTAATTTAAGTTAAATAAATAAATATTTTCATTTACAAAATCATTCTATCTCACTTAAATTACTATGTAAGTAACATAATTTTTAAGCAAAACAAACCTATGTCCAAAATTTACATATATCATTATTCTGCATTAAAAAAAAAAAATTCCAAAGTATCCTAAGTCCTTTATTTTAACAACAAACAATCAAAATAATAAAATTTACAAATATTCACTCTTCAAGTACGTTATTATATGTGTAGATAAATTTTTTTATATAGTTTCAATAAATAAACATACAACAGCAAAATTAAAATTTTATACCTATTTATTTCAAAACTATTAAAATGGACTTAGGATAGTTCTGCATTAAGGTGACGATATATGGATTAATAAAAGTTCATAAAGCTAATTACCCATTAAGACCGATTGTATCTGGTATAAATTCTCCCCTGGATGAAATGGCCAAGTTCCTTGCGTATAATCTGAAAGGACTAGAAAAAGAAGAATATTACATCAGAAATTCATTTGAATTCCAGCAAAACATCACACAGATAATAAATAGTACCTGAAGGTCATATATTTATTTCATTAGATGTTGTATCCCTTTTCACAAACATTCCCCTGGAATTAGTACTTGATGCTATAAAAGAAGAATGGACCCACATATCACAAAGAACAAAAATACCCATGAAAGAATTTTTTGATTTAATTAACTTATGTTTGAAAGAAGGTTATTTTAAGTACAAAGACAAATATTACAAACAGGTATGGGGAACGGCAATGGGTTCATCACTCAGCCCGATTGTTGCAAACTTAGTAATGGATAGGCTACTGGATACTGTGTTACCGTTTCTTTCATTTCAATGTACAACCATAAAAAATATGTGGATGATTTGTTCCTAATAATACCTGCAGACAAAGTAGATGAAACACTCACTACGTTTAATAACTATAACGTTAATTTACAATTTACAGTTGAAATAGAGAAACAAAATTCTCTTCCATTTCTTGATATGACAGTAATGAGACACAATGATGGAACTATTACAACTAAATGGTACAAAAAATCCACTGCCAACACCAGATACCTTACTTACAAATCAAAACATCCGAAAAATCAGTTAATTAATAACGCAACGAATCTTATACACAGAGCACTCAAACTAACCTCAAATTCGCATCGAAAAGAGACATTAGAATATGTAACATATCTTCTTAAAGAAAATGATTATCCGAAAGGAATTATTAATGGTGTCGTTAACAAAATAAAAAATAAAATAGAGCAAGCTGATAATAAAGATGATGTAAATAACCGTACAACAATAAATAATATAGACCCGGACAAAAAATATTTTCCGTACACATATGTAGATGGCCTAGCTTTACATTTGAAAAACCTTTTTATGACAAATTTAAATATTACAATAGCATTCAAGCAAACCAAAACAATTGGTAATTTATTCAGTAAAACAAAGGCGCCCATTGACAATAAACAAAAATCCAACGTCATATACAAAATTCCCTGCTCCGAATGTAATGCACAATATACTGGACAAACTAAACGCTACCTACAAATAAGATTAGAAGAACACAAAAGAAATTGCCAAAATAATAACAATAACAAAGGAAAATGTGCCTTAGTTAATCATGTACAATCAACTGGCCACAGCTTTAACTTCGAAAACACAAAAATCTTAGACACTGAACACAATTTAAACAAAAGGCTAACACTTGAAATGTTATATATTAACAATGATAAAAATAACATTAACTTAAAAACAGATATAACTAACCTAAGCTCAATATACAATAACATAATAAAATATAATAATAAATACAAATAAAATACAAAGTTAAAACAAATAAAATAAAATAACAAAAATAAGAAGAAATACATAAAATTTAAACGTGGCGGTAATATAAAATTTAAAATAAACTAATTGAACAAGCTAAAACAAAATTTAAAATTTTCACAGGGTGCAAGTTTATCAAATTTTTTTATATTTTTGACGATTGATGAGAATTTTACACTATTTATTTATTTATTTTTTTAATTGTGACGTCCAAATGTGTGTTGTTAGTATGTTTTTCGGAAATTTAATGTGTTTTACTGTCTATATGTATAATCACTACAATTTTTAAAAATCACGTAAGTTTAAACTTTAAAACAATTTTTTGTAAAACTTTTTATAACAAATAGATATATTGTAAACAGCTCCTGAAGAAGGCTAAGGAGTAGCCGAAACCGGTAGAGGCCGATTTTAATAAAAATTATTGACTGCGATAATAATTTATGTTTATTTTCAAAATGGCGAGCAGCGCAAAAATTAACTGATATTTTTTAGACACGCGAATATTTTCCTACTTTAAATAGAAGTAATGGTATAGAGACCAGGGATGAGATATTGAAGTAAACGACACCGTAGTAATAGTCGATCCAAATGGAAACATGTGGCCAAAAGAGAAATTCATTGTTACATATCCAGGCAAGGATGGGAAAATTAGAGCAGCAGACGTTAAAACTACTGAAGGATTTTATCGGCGTCCTGTTACTAAATTGGCTGTCTTATATGTAAAGAAGGAGTAATTTCATCTCTATGATGACGGAGAAATTACTGTGGGAGAGAATGTTGATGACGTGTCAATGACATATGTCAATAATCTTGACATATTTAGTTATTTTATATTTTATTATTGATAATTATAAGTAGTAGTCTGAGATAAAAAAAAAAGTTGTTGAAATAATAAAAATGACAATAATTTGAACAAATAAATAAATAATACATTTTCTGATAATTTGGTCTTTCCGAGCTGGAATAATTATTTATTTATTATTATTAAAGATAATTCACCAGAACAAATCTTCTACCGTACAAATATTTGTAGAAGTGCTCCACGGATTTCACGACTGCCAAAAGTACTTTTCTGGTGACGCAATATTTCCTCTCTGGTTTTGATAAGGTCTTACTAAAATAGGCAATAACCTTCTCTTGTCCGTCTTTTAACTGCGAAAGAACACCACTAATTCCAACGTTGCTGGCATCTGTATCTAGAACGAATTCTCCTTCTGGTAAAGGATAATTTAGGACAGGTATGCTTGTCAAGGAATATTTCAGTTGTTTGAATGCGGCTTGACAGTCCATCTCCCAGATAAATCTTCTACCTTCTTCAGTATGCCTTTACAATGGCTTAAATATTTTGGAAAATACAGGTACGTAACGTCTTGTAGTATGTACAGAGACCAAGAAAACTTCTCAAATCATGTTTATCTTTCGGTACTGGCCAGTCTCTCACAGTCCTTATTTTCTCCGGGTCAACCAATACCCTTACCAGAAACTACGTGTCCAAGATAATAAACTTCTCTTTGGAATAAGTGACACTTCTTTCGACTGAGATTAGTCTTTGTTGCAGTGCGCTTTTGGATCGCAAATAAAATAAAACACTTTATTCAATAATTTTATAATTGAAATTTAAAATAGAAATACGGCGTGAAAAATTACAAAACATTAATTGACAATACTATATAAAACAACTACAACTGCTACTACTATATTTATATATAATAACAACTGAATAATTTACAAGGAAGGAAAATGAAATCAAAGTAACCACATAACAATTAGCTGTCATAATGAAATGTATGACAAGTAATGTCAAATGTCATTTTAACACTTCCACTCTTGGAATACATTTAATAAGTAATAAATAATCCTAGTATTATATTTTCATCACAATTGAATCTAGCAAGTTATTTAATCTCTCCCTTGGAAGTGGTTTTGTAAATAAATCTGCTAATTGATTATTGGTACTAATAAATTTTATAACAATTTCACCACTTTCATTTTTCTCTCTTATAAAATGATATCGTATATCCATATGCTTAGTTCTTTTGTGAAACTCTGGATTTTTGACAAGCTTTATAGCACTTTGATTATCAACATAAAGAGTTATTGGTTTAACATATGGATATGCGAGTTCACTTAATAGTCGTCTGAGCCAAACTATTTCTTTAGTTGCAGAAGACGCTACATATTCAGCTTCAGTTGTGCTTAGAATCACAAGTCTTTGACGTTCACAACCCCAGATCACAGGTCCGTATGACAATTGAAACACATGACCGGAAGTTGATCTTCTAGTTGTAATGTCACCTGCAAAGTCTGCATCTGAGTAACCTACTGGTTTTCCAGCGCTTCTACTGCGTGAATATACTATTCCTAAGTCAAGTGTACCTTTTAAATATCTTAATATACGCTTTGTGAAATGCCAGTGAGTGTTATCAAAGTTACTCAAATGTCGACTTGCTTGATTTACTGCAAAAGCAATATCTGGACAACTTACTAAAGCTATAAAATTTAAACATTCTACAAGTTCTCTGTAAGGAATTTTTAGATCTGGTTTATTATTTTCATTAGGTGAAATACGAGATGTGTGAGTGTCACATGGTATAATTAATGGTTTAGCATCATTCATATTAAAACGTTTTAATAAATTTTTTATGTAAGCTGACTGATGGATTTTTATTTTTCCTATGTGCATATTTCGTTCAATTTGTATACCAACGAACATATGACATTCACCCATAGTTATTTCAAAAGACTCTCGTAAATAGTTAATCTAATGCTTTTACAGACTTCGATAAAATTATACCATCATCTACATATAAAGCTAGATATATAATACTGTTCTCTAATTGACCTTTGAAAATACATTTGTCACTCTCACACTCAAAGAAGCTACACATTGTAAGGAATTATTTGAATTTTTTGGTTCCAGCAGCGCGATGCCTGCTTCAAACCATATAATGATTTTACAAGTTTACAAGCAACATTACCTTTACTATTATTATTAACGTTAAGTCCGTCAGGGATTTTCATGTACACCTCTTTTTGTAATTCGACATATACTGGTGAGAAAGTCTCATGGTAATCGAGACCTTCGCGTTGCTTGAAACCTCTGGCGTAAAGTCGCGCCTTATAGCGCTCGACATCTCCTGATGGTGAACGTTTAATTTTGAAAACCCATTTGGAGTCAATGAGTTGCTTCTCTCTTGGAAGAGGCATGACGTCCCAAGTGTGGTTGTCTCGATGCGATGCTAACTCGTTGTTGATTGCAGATTCCCAACGATCTGCATCTTGTGAAGTAATGGCTTCTTGATAACTGCGAGGCTCTTGACATTCAGCAAAATTTACTTCGTAGCGGATAGGACGCCTGAGGGTAGCACGATCTCTCAGTTGTCTTGTGTTTTCTGGTTCTGGCTGTTGATTATTGTTTGAAGAAATGTCACTGTCATTTTCAGGCTGTTGACACGGGTAAGGAAAACTGAAACTAACAGTAGAGTCTTTTAAAGTGTTTACATTATAAGAATTGCTTTCATCAAACACAACATTCCGACTGACGAAAATTTGACGTCTATCAATGTCATAGAGTGTATAATTTAGGAACTCTTGATGATATCCAATAAGGATTGATTTTCTATCCTTTGGACTGAGTTTTCTGCGTTGGGACTTTGGAATATTTGCGTAGGCAGTACATCCAAATATTCTTAAATGACTTATGTTTGGTTTTTTCTTAAACCAAATTTCGTATGGTGTTGAATCTGTCACTTGTGTTGTAGCTGTACGATTAAGTACACAGCAGTGATTACCGCTTCCGCCCAAAGGAAACGTGGTAAGTTCTTTGCTTCTAGCATGGTAGTGGCAGATTCCAGAATTGTTCTGTTTTCTCTTTCTGAACGTCCGTTTTGCTCAGGCGTATAAGGAGCAGTTGTCTCGATTATGATGTCATAATTTCTGCACATGGACTGCATGATCGAGTTTATATATTCTGTTCCGTTGTCCACACGAATAGATTTCATATGACGGCCAAACTTGTTATATACAAGAGCTGCAAACTCCTTAAATTTGTCTGGAACGTCTGATTTATATTTAATAAAATATACGTGCCTGAAAGCAGACGCTTCATCTTTAAAAATGACGTAGTATACAGACCCACCAAGCGAAGGAGGCTGCATTGGACCACAGACGTCGCTGTGAAAGAAAAAATCTTCAGTTGATTTAATTTCGGCACCTGTAACTAGTCCTTTGTCAAATGTTTTTAGCACAGATTTCTTGTTAATATGTCCAAGTCTATTGTGCCAAACTTGTAATGAACTGGTTGCAGACTGAGCTTCTATCTTCATGGTTGGTATTAAGTAAAGTCGACAAAGATGATTACCTTGTTTCTTTCCTTGTACTTTAATCTCACCATAATTAGAAATTTTGATGTAATCTTTTGTAAAATTGACAGTAAAGTTTTTCTCTGTATATACACCAATTGACAACAAATTCTTTTTGAAACTTGGCACATACAGTACTGCTTCAAGATTTACCTTCAACCATTTTCCATCGACGTAACTATTAACAGGTATGACACCTTTTCCTGTTGCTTCCCTTTCACCGTCATCTCCAAGTATGACTGTTGTATTACTTATACTTTAGGAAGACGAAAACCACTCTCGATGGTGAGTAATGTGCATGGTACACGCACTATCAGCGAAGAATATGTCTTCTATTGGTTTGTTCATTATTTCCTTTTCAATAATATGGATCTTTTGTGCATTAGATGACATATCTGATTTATTTTTAGATGATGATGAGGAAATAAGAGCGGTGACGTTTTTCTTATTAGCTACCTTATTAATTCTTTGAAGTTTCCAGCACTCCTTTTTTAGGTGACCACGTTTGTGACAGTATCTGCAGCTGTTTCACATATTAATAAATATTGAAACTGTGAGTATTCCATGGTGGTCGAAATCAGCCGCGTCAGGTTCATTTACTGTACCATCGACATATCCTTTTACACCTTGTAGGTCGTTCATTGTATTGTCAGATTCACCACGATTTCTGATCCTGATAGTTTTAGTTTTACTTGCGATTAGCAATAACCACCTGGGCCCATAACCTATTGTAGTGCGCTTTTGGATCGCAAATAAAATAAAACACTTTATTCAATAATTTTATTATTGAAATTTAAAATAGAAATACGGCGTGAAAAATTACAAAACATTAATTGACAATACTATATAAAACAACTACAACTGCCACTATTATATTTATATATAATAACAACTGAATAATTTACAAGGAAGGAAAATGAAATCAAAGTAACCACATAACAATTAGCTGTCATAATGAAATGTATGACAAGTAATGTCAAATGTCATTTTAACAGTCTTCCTCAATCTTTGGAAAACCTTTTCCAAGTTCTTCATGTGGTCCTCAAACTTTTTCCTACCAAAATAATATCGTCGAGGTAAACCAAACATGTTTTCTACGACAGTCCAGCCAACACTGTTTCTATGAGTCGTTCAAACATTGCAGAGCCCAAATGGCATGACAGTAAATTGCCAAAGACCGGAGTCGATGGTAAAGGCTGTCTTTTTTTTGTCTTTTGGGTCTAAATCTACTTGCCAGTATCCGCTCTTTAGATCAAGAATAGAGAAAATCTTTGATCCTGCCAATGTGTCCAGTGTATCGTCTATTCGGGGTAGCGGGTAGCTATCCTTCTTCGTCACGTTGTTAAGTTGACGATAATCGACGCAAAATCTTGTAGAGCCATCCTTCTTCTTCACTAGCACCACTGGTAAAGCCCATGGACTACTTGAAGGTTCAATCACACCTTCCGTTCTCATGTCCTCTGTAATTTCTTCCGCTTCTTCCCGCTTAGCCAGTGGTAATCTTCTTGCTGTTTAGGGGATGGGTCTTGAGTCTTCGGTGTCTATTTTATGATGGACTACATTGGTTCTTCCTTTGTCCTTCTTGTCCACTTGGAATACCTCTTGAAAGTTTCCAATTAAGTTCTTAGCTTCGGTTTTCTGACCGGCGGTCAAGTCCTGGAACGATGTTGATAGCTCCTTGATTAGAATATCCGAAACTTCACAGGATGTGCTGCTTTTAGCCTTCACAGTTCAAATAATTAATGATACAACTTAACATTTTCCTACTATGGTATAAAAATTTATATTCATTACTCGAACTGGGATTATCTTGTTTTGAGCAAGACTTTTCCAATTACAACTCTAGCCCTAGTTTTGACATCATCATTTTTCGGCTAGAGCATGACAATGTTTCCCTCACAGATGCTACCCTTTAACTGTGCTTTCACGATGGATTCACTCCGTTCTGGGAGGGTTACATCTTTCGATATCAATACTTGCATGGCATTGTCGTCTCGTGGATTAATACCAGTTCTTCATCATTGACCAGAATCACCCCATTGTTCAGGTCAAGTTTAAATCCATGCTTTTTCATAATGTCCATTCCGAGAATGAATTCATCTTCTACGCAGCTACCAGCACACGATGTTTAATGTAAGTTTTTCTAACAGTGATGCTTAAATTTATTTCTACAGATGCGGAAGCTTGTTCTTCTGTGGCTGAGCGTATTTGCCACTTTGTTGGACGTAGATATTTTCTGCATTATTTTTGTCGCACCCGTATCCGTAATCAGCTTTCTGTCGTTAGAGCCGTCTACATATATGCTGTTAGCTTGATGAAGAGATGCGATATAACTAATGGATTCTGGGGCTACTAGATTACGGGTCGACGATTGCCCCTTTGCATCAACCCGACTTAGTTCCCCGACTCCTTTTCTTCCTTTCTTGGTACTGCTTTCCTTTGTTGTTTTCAGGCGTGATTCGTCTTATCTTGTTTTCTAGGTCCTCGATACTCTCAGCATCGATACTTCGCACTCGTGGCTGGTTACGTGAAGCTTGTTTGGCACTTTCACGATCTAAGGCATATGATAGTGCATCAAGTAGAGTTTTTGGTCGAGCCACTCGCAGTGCTTGTTGAGCTTCACTGTCGCGCACCCCATAGATAAATGATTAAGTGGCGAGGCATTCCAAAACGCTGTCAAGAGCTGTAGAACGTGCGAGACGAACCAAACAAGCTACGTCGGTTTCAAATTCTTAAAGGTTTTCTTTAGCACTCTGATACCGGTATCTTAGTTGTGTCTGATACACCTGCTCGCGATGCGCATTGCCATATCGCATATCCAATCGCTTCACAAGTTTGTCATAGTCTTTTTGTTGATCTTCTTTTAGTATCTGTAGGATATCGATGGCTTCTCCACGCAGCGAAACGGTCAACGCTGTAGCCTTCTCCTTGGAAGTCCAACCATTTGCTTTGGCAGCGGGTTCAAAATGTTTTACATAATTCGGCCACGATGTCTTGCCGTCGAATTCTGTTGTTTTTATATGCATTCTAGAACTATTTTCTTTTTCTGTTTTTTTTTCCCTGAATTTCATCAGTTTTACCTATATTAGAATTTCAATCCTCTGGTGATTTTAGGAAATTTTGCTGTAACTCTTCAAGTTTCTTTTAATAAATTTCTATTCTCTCTTCTAATATACCAAAACTTTCTTTCAATTGTTCTTTAAATTGTTGGTTTAGTTTCTCTTCCAAAACTCTAGAGTTTTCCATCACCTCTCCTTTTAATTTTCTGGAACTTTCTTCAAACATTTTGGAATTTTCCATTAACTCTTCTTTTAATATTTTGGAACTTTCTTCAAACTTTTTAGAATTTTCTGTTAATTTTTCTTCCAATATACGAGAATTTTCCGCTAACTTTTGCTCTAAAGTTTTAGTATTTTCTATCAACTCTTCTTTTAATGTTCGAGAATTTTCCATCATTTGTTCTTTTAAGTTCTCTTCAGATTTTCTAGAATTTTCCGCAACCTTTTCTTCTAATTTCTGTTCGAAAGTTCAAGAATTCTTCGCCAACTTTTCCTCCATAATTTTACCAAAATGGGGCAAGCTACCAGTAATTTCGAATAAAAAGTCATCAGGATTTTCACCAGCTTTTACCAAGGCTTGTCGTAGACGATGTTGTAAAACAGACTTGATTTCCAATGTCTCCAACTCTCGTTCTTTAGCTTCCTCTGGAGATCGGCCACTTTTAATTTATTTAATTTTACTTGTTGTTTGAGATTTTAATTGTTGTCAGCTCCGTATATTGTCAAAGGTACCACACATATTTGCCAATGTCAACGCCATATACGCTTCTCTGTATTTTTTGTAGTTTACTGTTAGTGGCGCTGTCGCTAGCGAATTTTGTTGGTTTTAAAACATAGTACAAGGACAAGTCCTGTTCGGTTCCGGCGTTGTTACGCCAAAGTTGTTTTTTATCGGTCCGCAACAATCCATTGTTGCACTGCTCCAGTAAAGTATTTACATTTGTTATATCTGTTATTTGTATAGTTTTGGTTGTGCTGTGTGTAAATAAATAAGTGTTTTTCGCGTGGTTGTGTGAAAGTGAGATTTACAACCTCACCAATTGTTACCATCATCCATACTCGATATCCTGGGTATCCATTCCTGTTATCCCGCACATTTTTTGGTCCTTCGAGCCGGATACTATCCGGATTATCCGAGTTTTTTCCACCCTTAAAACCACGTGCAAAACCTGTCAAATCCTTGTCCATGCGCATAGCCTGTCATATCCTAATCCATTGTCATCCACCCATCCTTTGTTAATTCTAACCTCGCAAACCTGCGTGTAGAGTCACGATAACTTCGAAGTCATCGCCAAACAGTTCCGTTTTCGCGTCCTTAACCTTTACCAGGTTCAACAATGGCTGAAGTCTTGCGCCACCAGCAAGAGTTGACGGAACAGATCCGGAAGTTACCGCTGGCACTCCGTACGCAGCTATCGAAAGAAGAAATAACACCGACAAGCAAGCTGATCGACAGCGCGCTCGCCAACCTACAGAGACATTGGGATGACTTCCTGACTAACCACCACTCTTTTAGAGCAGAAAAGGGCTCAGAAGCTACGGTGTACTTCGTTGAAGATCACTTCTCCGCCACAGAGCTCTTGTACTTGACGGGTGTCGCTATCCTGGAGGCCCTCCGTCCTTCGCCACCTCCGCCAGCTCCAGTTGTCGCTCCAGTTCAACCGCCAAAGGCTTCCCTTCCGCCTCTACCTAAGGTAAACCTGCCGGAGTTGTCCGGGTCATACTTGGAATGGGAGGCATTCCACGACGCCTTTCAGGGTCTCGTGATAGACCGTGACGATGTTCCCGACGTCCAGAAGCTACTCCTCCTCAAGGTAGCACTGAAAGGTGAAGCCGTACTCCTAGTGCGTACCATGGCCACCACGGCAGCGAACTTCCAGGGACGCCGTCTGCGCCAGGTACCGGAACAGTCGGGTTCTGGTAAGTGCTCACCTGTCGGCACTGTTCGACCTGCCCAAGTTATCGAAAGAGTCCGCACGCGACCTGCGGGCCCTGATCGACCGAGCACGGGAAGAGATAAGATCGCTCGAGCAGCTAGGGCGACCTGTAGACAAGTGGGACGACGTCATCGTGTTCTTACTCCTCCGTCGCCTAGACTCCGCATCCCGCCGAGCATGGGAGTTGCATCTCGCTTCCATAGATGCGACTCAAACGTTGGTGAACCCCGACTACAAGTTGGAACAGCCGACACTCAAGCAGCTCGAGGCCTTCTTCGAGATGCGTATCCGCGCATTAGAGATGTCGGCCCCGCTGAGCCCACCTGCCCGCTCCATAACGGCCTCCAACGCGAAGGCTGCGCCACTTCGCTCACACCAGGTCTCTGCAAGCGTCAAGAACACGAACTGCGTGTTCTGCGGAGACTCGCACTCCAACTTCTCCTGCTCATCGTTCCGGGGGAAGTCTCCACAAGAGCGTCTGTCCGAGGTCAAGCGACTTCGGCTCTGCTTCAACTGCCTGGGTTCTCACCAGCGTAACGCATGCAGATCCACGAAGACGTGCTCCAAGTGCAGCCAGACGCACAACACGCTGCTGCACGACGCTTTCCCATCCAATTCTGTTACAGGTTCGGCCAGTCCTCCAGAAAGAGCTGCTGCTCTCCATACCTCCACGGTCTCTATTCACTCCACGCACCAGGGCACATCCCGTGCCATGGTTCTCCTGACCACAGCGCTGGTCACCATCTGTTCGCCCAGCGGACAGCGCGTACAGACACGCGCGCTCCTCGACACCGGGTCCGAGGTGTCTTTCATCTCTGAAGACATTGTGCAATGTCTTGGTCTAGCCAGGCGGCGCTCCCACGTCAAGGTCGTCGGCGTCGGGGCCTCGCACTCTGCCACGGCCTCCTCACAAGTAGAAGTCGTCTTCCGATCCAGAGCAGCACCTGGTGCCGAGCACCAGGTATCCGTCTACGTGCTTCCACGTCTGACGGCTCACGTTCCACAACGGAGAGTCCGTCCCTTAGATCCGCAGCTGCTGCTGCACCTCGAGCTGGCCGATCCACGCTATCACCGAGACCAGAAGGTTAGCCTACTGCTTGGAGCCGACGTTTTCGGCCCTCTACTCCGTCCAGTAGTGTATCCAGTCCCAGGCTCCAAGGTGGTAGCCATCAACAAAGCTCTAGGTTGGGTCCTGTCCGGAGCCGTCGACGAGGACGGTGCATCTCCCGTGTCCTCTCTACATTGCAGTGTAGAGGAGGACCTGGATCACAATCTCCGCCGGTTCTGGGAACTTGAAGAGATTCCCGCCGCTCCTTCCTCGCTCTCCCCAGAAGAGAGTGCCTGCGAAGAACTCTCCACCTCGAGCCTATGGTGGAACGGTCCTCCATGGCTTTCTGACGCGACTCAGAATTGGCCGACCGCAACACAAGAGCTACCCGATTCACCAGGTGAAGAAGCTGTCCAGAAAACCCGCTCCATGCCGGTCCAGGTCGAAGAAGAGTTCGCTCTGTTAGCGCGGTACTCCTCCCTGTCACGCACGCTCCGCGTAACAGCCCAGTGCATGCGATTCGCCCGCCGCTGCGACAAGAGAGGAAGAATTTCCAGACTTGCAGGTCTGGAAGATCGAGAGCAAGAGACATGCACCGGCTTCTTAACCACATTCGAACTAACTGCTGCGAGAGTCCGTCTGATTTGCAACGTCCAGAGAGAGAAGTTTGCCACTGAAATAGCGCAACTAAAAAGCGCTAGACCCATTTCAAGGACTTCGCCTCTCGTAAGTCTA
Source organism: Stenolophus ochropezus (assembly GCA_035578165.1). Taxonomy (NCBI): domain Eukaryota; kingdom Metazoa; phylum Arthropoda; class Insecta; order Coleoptera; family Carabidae; genus Stenolophus; species Stenolophus ochropezus. Next base: position 15,239,131 of record JAQOWZ010000003.1, on the reverse strand, counting down.
AATCCATTTCTCAACGCTCACGGCATGCTATGCGTGGGCGGTAGACTCGAGAATTCCGGACTTCCCGATTCCGAAAGACACCCGCCTATCCTTCCAAAGTCATCTTCGCTAAGCCAGCTACATGTCCTACATTGGCACGCATTAGCCCTCCACGCTGGCTTAGCATTAACTCACTCACTCCTCCAGAAGCAAGTCTGTATCCTCCAAGAGCGAGCCCTAACAAAGAAGCTGCTCCGAACTTGCATGCCTTGCAGGCGCCGTCGTCCGCTGATGGACAAACAACTTATGGGAAACCTGCCAGCTGCCAGAGTGACTCCCAGCCGCCCTTTCCTGCGTTCAGGAGTAGATTACGCAGGACCCATCCAGTGCCGCCCGTCTCCAGGTCGTGGGCGACACTCCACCAAGGCCTACATCGCCCTCTTCGTCTGTCTTTCCACCAAGGCGCTTCACCTGGAGGTCGTGAGCGACTTGACGACCAAGGCCTTCCTGGCGGCCTTCCGTCGGTTCGTTGCACGCCGAAGAGTGTGCAGCGAGCTGCTTTCCGACAACGGCACGACGTTCGTCGGTGCCAGCGCAGAGCTGCGCTCCATGTTCCATCAGGCGTCGCTGTTCTACCACGAAGTAGCTTCTACCCTGTCCGATTCCGGCACACGTTGGAGCTTCATTCCACCGTCTGCACCGCACTTCGGCGGCCTGTGGGAGGCCGGAGTCAAATCAGTAAATAGTCTCCTCCGCAAAACCATTGGTGAGACGACCCTCACGTACGAGGAGCTATCTACAGTACTGGCTCAGGTAGAGGCCTGCCTGAATTCCCGTCCGCTGACGTTGTCCTCGTCGGACACTGCAGACCTGTCCGCGCTGACCCCAGCGCACTTCCTGGTTGGTTCATCATAGCTGACCGTTCCAGAACTAGGTTCCCATGACGAGCCCAGCGACCTGGCGACCCGCTGGCGGCTCGTTCAACGACTCACACAGCACTTCTGGAAGAAGTGGTCAACGCAGTACCTGCACCAGCTGCAACAACGTCCCCGCTGGCGCGGGGAAAGATCCAACTTCAGTGTGGGCCAGTTAGTGCTGGTTCACCACCCGCAGCTGCCTCCAGCTAGATGGGCACTGGGCCGAGTGACTGAGCTGCATCCAGAAGCAGACGGCCTCGTCAGGGTAGTCACCGTCAAGACTGCCACTTCAGAGCTTCGCCGACCTATCTCCTGGCTAAGCCCTCTGCCGATCGAGACGGACGTCATCCCCACAGCCAAGCAGAGACTCGCCGCGCCGCCGTCGCCACCGCTGCGTCGTTCTACGGTGGGCAGTCCAGGTCATTCCCAGTCGGCCTGATGTCCACACGATCTTGCTACTTAAGTTTCATTGTTCTTTCATGTTAATTGTTTAGTTTAGTTGCTTCTCGACTAGGTGGGCAGTATGTTTGAGATTTTAATTGTTGTCAGCTCCGTATATTGTCAAAGGTACCACACATATTTGCCAATGTCAACGCCATATACGCTTCTCTGTATTTTTTGTAGTTTACTGTTAGTGGCGCTGTCGCTAGCGAATTTTGTTGGTTTTAAAACATAGTACAAGGACAAGTCCTGTTCGGTTCCTGCGTTGTTACGCCAAAGTTGTTTTGTATCGGTCCGCAACAATCCATTGTTGCACTGCTCCAGTAAAGTATTTACATTTGTTATATCTGTTATTTGTATAGTTTTGGTTGTGCTGTGTGTAAATAAATAAGTGTTTTTCGCGTGGTTGTGTGAAAGTGAGATTTACAACCTCACCAATTGTTACCATCATCCATACTCGATATCCTGGGTATCCATTCCTGTTATCCCGCACACTTGTTTAGTTGCCATTTTATTTATTTTTATTTTACACTTCAAAGTTTTTAATAACCCCACACCTGACATCAATTTTATTTATTTAGGTGAAGTGTAAAATTGATTAAAACACTAATATTTATATGATTAAGTTTAATAAACGAAATATGAATTATAAAAGATAATTAAAATAATAAACACTATGTATAAACCAACATAAACACTATTTTAAGACTAACAAGTATTAATAAAAACTTAAGCAGTAAGATTATTTATTTAAACACTTAAAACTATGCAATATTTATTTCCACAATATTTATATCACCAACTGTTGTGACATGTCCGCTAGCGATTGTTCGCGCAAGGTCGTTCTAGCGCTCAGCCGGTTCAGTGTTGCCAACGGTAGCAAAAATAAAATCACTATTATGTGTTTTATTTACAAATTTATTAATTTAACACCAGAAAGTGCAACCTTTGACTATGACTCCCGGTGAAACGTCGCTGGAACAACAAAACCATGCTCTGTTACAGGAGAAACAAAAATTTTATGATGCTTGGATAGTAGAAAAAGAAGCAAGAGAACAACTTGCAGAAATAGTTGCTCAACTCCAGCAACAAATAAAATCATTACAGAATCAAGATTCAATAAACACGGATGAAACAGATAAAAAAAAACAAACAAGTTTCCTATCAAACAGATGAAGAGGAACTAGCTAAAGAAACAGAATGGGTGGTAAAAGAAAGTAGAAAAAATAAAAGGAAGAAACTGAATACAACTCCAGATAGTTCACCCGAAAACGGCAACCAAAGCGACAAAAGACCTACCAAGGCTACTAAAACTGATACAAAAGATGTAGAAATAGAAATAAAAAAGTCACTACCTCCGCCGATTATAATAAGTAGAGTTAAAGATTATAATACAATTACAAAAGCTTTGCTTAAAAACAACATAATTAGTTATAAAACGGTTTCGCTAAATAATGAACAATTAAAATTAAACGCAAAAGATGATAAAGATTATAGGATCATAACTAAAACCTTAACTGAAAACAACCTACAGTGGCACTCATTTGAGGATAAACAGCAGAGACCACTAAAAGTAATGGTAAGAAAACTGCACCCAACTTGTGAACCAGCGGTTATAATTGAAGAACTTCAAAAGAAAGGATTCAAAATTGTAAATGTTGTAAATATACTTAAAAGAAAAGAGAAAATTCCACTTCCATTATTTATGCTAACATTTGAACATGGTCAAGATGTTAATAAAGTCTTCGAAATAAAGGCGATACTGGGTATGCAAGTCAAAATCGAAGCAGTAAGAAAATCAAATATAATCCCGCAGTGCAAAAGATGCCAGCAATTTGGTCACACTCAAAAATACTGCAATAGGGAGCCAAGATGCGTCAAATGTGCTGGCAAGCATTTGACAAACGCATGTGGCCCTAACATCCCAAAAAAAGAAATAAAGTGCATAAATTGTGGAGAGAATCACCCTGCAAGTTACCGAGGCTGCGAAGTAGCCAAAAAAATGCAGAAACAACGTAATGAAGCAAACAAAATGAAACAAACTAAAACAGAACCAAGGCTCTTAAGACAAGGAGACAAAGCTAGGGAAGGAAAGTCATTTGCTCAAGCATTAGAAGCAAATAAACCTTCAGCCCAGGAAAAAGAACCTAGTTCGGATGAAACAAGATCAACAAATGACATGTTAGCTCCAATAATGTCAAAACTAGATCAGCAAGAACAATTCATAAAAAAGCAAGGGCAGATGTTAACAGATCTGACAGCTAGAGTGTCCAAAATAGAAAATTGGACGAACAAACCAATCAGTATACGAAAATGAATAAAAATCACTTAAGAATAGCAGAGTGGAATGCTAATGGGATACTTCAACGCAAGCAAGAATTAGAAGTATTCCTTAACACACAAAAAATAGATGTGTGTCTGATATCAGAGACACATCTAACTACGCAAATGTATATAAAGATAAGAGGGTACTCAACGTAACATACTGTTCACCCTAGCGATGCTGCACGAGGGGGCTGCGCAGTATTAATTAAAGAAAATATAAAACATTATGAAGATAATAAATACCAAACTGCAGCGATTCAAGCGGTAACTGTAAAAATTCACACTAAATCACATAAACTTGCTATTGCGGCAATCTATTTTCCACCAAGGCACACAAGCCAAATAAATGATTATGTAGACTTCCTCCAAACTTTTCAAGGACGCTATATGATAGGTGGTGATTTTAACGCTAAAAACACCAGATGGGGATCCAGGCTAACTACTACCAAAGGAAGACGATTACACGAAGCAGCTGCCAGGTTCGGATGTGAATATCACTCTACCGGAAAACCTACATACTGGTCTACAGACCAAAATAAAGTACCGGATCTACTAGATTTCTTCATTACTAAGAACATTTCCGCAAACTATATTAAAATAGAAGATAATTATGACCTGACGTCAGATCATTCCCCAATAATAATGACCCTTAGTGAAAACTTAATTACAAAGAATAGCAGCCCAACCCTAAGTAACAAATATACCAGCTGGGAGCATTTCCAGGAAGAACTAAATAAAAGAATACAACTAAACGTTCCACTGCAGACTAAATTGCAACTCGAAGAAGAAGAAGAAAAACTAGTAGTTGACATCCAGCAAGCAGCATGGAATCACACCAGAGAAATTAAGAGAAAAACAGTAGGACAAAACTATCCCAGAGAAATATGTGAACTCATCACAGAAAAGAGAAAAGCTAGGAAACGGTGGCAACAGAGTAGAAATCCTAGTGATAAGACTGCTCTTAACAGATTAACACAAGAGCTGAAAAGAGAAATAAAAGAAATTAAAAATGAAACAGTGAATTCCTATCTAAGTGAACTAACAGCTGAACAAAATACTGAGTACTCACTATGGAAAGCAACCCGTAAATTAAAGAAACCAATAATTCAAACTCCACCCATCCGAACAATAGATGGTATTTGGGCAAAAGATAACAAACAAAAAGCTGATCTCTTTGCAGACCATCTAGAAAAAATATTCCAGCCAAATGAAGTTGAGGGACCGTACCAGCTGGAAGAAATGATAATGGAAATAGAGGAAGAAATTAAACTTGTCACCCCGAAAGAAGTAGCTCAAGAAATTAAAAATAACATCAGTTCGAAAAAAGCTCCAGGATATGATTTGATAACGGGCGAAATCTTGAAAAAGCTGCCAAGAAAAGGTATTGTCAAGCTCACTAATCTGGTAAATGCATCTTTCAGATTGAAACATGTTCCTAGCATATGGAAAATGGCTGAAGTGATAATGGTTCCTAAACCTGGAAAGCCACCGAATGAGCCAAAATCATACAGGCCGATCTCACTATTACCTGTCATATCAAAACTTTTCGAAAAATTACTATTAAAAAGACTGAAAGTAATCATAGAAAGAAATCATATAATCAAAGACCACCAATTTGGATTCAGAAATAGGCATTCGACAATTGACCAAGTACATAGAATCACTGATGTAATTGAAAAAGCTTATGAAGAAAAAGAGATATGTGCGGCACTTTTCCTTGATGTAGCTCAAGCGTTCGATAAAGTATGGCATTGTGGACTTATAAACAAACTACAGCACCTCCTGCCATATCAATACGTTAAATTATTAACATCATATATAACAGAAAGACACTTCCGAATTAAACAAGAAGATGAATTCTCGGACATAAAGCAAATAAAAGCTGGAGTTCCCCAAGGTAGCGTTCTGGGACCTGTCCTATACCTCTTGTACACTTATGATCTACCAGAAACAGACAATGTAAAAACTGCTACCTTTGCAGACGATACGGCTTTACTAGCTGTAGGAGCAACTGAAGAAGAAGCACTTCAAAAACTGCAAAACGCCACCGACAACATCAATCGTTGGACCCAGAAATGGAAAATAAAGCTTAATGAATCTAAATCAGTGAGCATAAACTTCACAAACAAAAATATTCAGAATAATATACCCATACTAATAAATAACATCTCAGTGCCACATGAAAATAATGCCAAGTATCTGGGAATGAACCTAGATGCTAAACTCAGGTGGAAAGAACACGTTAAAAAGAAAAGAAAAGAATTAGACGCAAAATATAAAAAAATGTATTGGTTGATAGGAAGAAAATCGAAACTATCAGTACATAATAAGCTTCTTATCTACAAGCAAATCTTAAAACCAGTATGGACATATGGCTTACAACTATGGGGATGCACAAAGCCAACTAATATTAAAATAATACAAACATTTCAAAACAAGGTACTTAGGAACATAGCTGATGCCCCCTGGTATGTTCGAAATACCGATCTGCACAGAGATCTCAACATCGCACTAGTAAACGAAGAAATTAAAAGATATGCTACTAGCCATGAGGCAAGGCTGCACATCCATGAAAACGTCGAGATGCTACAACTTCTAGACCATCATGACATAAGAAGAAGACTGAAAAGAACTAAACCTTCGGATCTAGTGTGAAGGTACTAGTGATAGAGTGTGTAAAAGCAGAGCACAGTGCTAAATGTTTTAAAGTGAAAACAGGCTAAGTAAACAAAGTGCAAATGTAAAAGCAGAGCACAGTGTCAGTGTTTAAAAAGGGTAAACAGGAAAGACAATAAAGAAACTAGATAATAAGGACTAAGAAACAACCACAGGGAAGTTAATTAGTTAAATTGTAGTAGGACATTTAGGTTAAGATAAATTGCTGATTAGTTATAAGACTATGTGCAATTGTGTAAAAACACACTGTTTATAAATTTAAAAAAAAAAATGTCCGCTAGCGACCGTCGCCCGCGGAGTAACCTTGGAATCGCGACAGTATAATATAGAGACGTTATGTGATTATTGAAAATTGAAATGATTCATAGCTTTTGAATTCTCTTCGAATAAAAATCAGAGTATATATTGCTATTCTGGTGATCTAATAATAAATAAAATAATAGTAACTGAAACAAGTGATATAAGAACATTTAATATCATAAGCGTGTAATCACATACTTATGTAAATAATTCATTATCTTACGTGAAACAAACAAATTTTTACCTACGCCCGATTAAATTTAAACTACTTGACATTTTTCTTAATTTTTGTAACAAGTAAAAAAGTTCTTAACTCATCCAAATTGAGAGGAATAGTTATTCTTTACAGACGGGCGAGATAATAGTATATAATACAGTGACGGACTAAAGTGGATGATATAACACTGAGAGTGAAATTTCACGAGCCGTAGACGAGGGAAATAATCACTTGAGGGAGTAAAGGCACTAGTCCTATGGTATATACACTATTTTTTCCACTTCCGCATATACATTTTAAAATAATAATTATTTGGATATATTTACATAAATGTCAAATACATAACAGCTTTAAAAACAAAATATCATTATGCACATCTTTCTGGTAAGCTAGGCAAGGTTACAAACATATATCTATGTACTTGTTTCTGTGGTAAACTAAAGCTTGTGTGTTCATTTAATCACCCAGGGATTAAATTCATATTTAGACTGCCATTTCAGTCTTTGAAAACGATAATTAAAAGTAGACTTTTACTCTCGAAAGTGCAAAAAATTCAAAATTCGTATATAAAATATACAATTGAGTAATTTATAATTAATTAATTAACAATATTAGGTTATAATAATAATTCATACAAAAAAATTATCATCTGATAAAATTGGTGCAGATAATTTTGTTATTGCACAAGCTATTGTGAAAATATGGTCAATATAAGGTATTAAGACCCATTGCAATTTTCCTCCTAAAATTTTAGATATTTTAATTCGCTGGTTGGTTCGTTCAATATGGACTCTTGCTGAAGCAATTTTTGTATAAAATTCTGCATCAATTGCAGTTAATTGCATTTGATTGCGAAGAAACGGTGGACGATACATTTTCATATTATGTAAAGCACATATATTGTCAATAAGAAATCCTTTGTCCACCATAATTGCACCATTTTTCTCTAATTTTTGAATTAAATTGCTTTTTTCAAATATTACTTTATCGGATGCTCCTCAACCGTAAGGGTTACTAATAAATGTAATTAGACCTGCAGGTGAAACACCTGTCATAAACTTCACGGTTTGTGCTCCTTTGTAATGGGAATAAAATCTTATTCTACAACACAGACATTTGTAGTGTTTGTACAAATATTTCAGTACAATCTAAAACAATTTGCGTATCTTCGAAATTTTTAAAGCAAAATGGAATATTTTTCTTTATTTCACCCATACTGGGAAATACAATAGCACTTTTCAGGACATTACCTAATATTCTAAGCATATCAGTTATATATGTTTTACATAGAGTAACAGTGTTTCCAAAAAATATTGCCAAAATAGAATAACTTAGATTCCATTTAAATTTTATGAAGATAAAAATTACTCTATCTTTAATAGAAAGTTTATGAATACGATTAAAATTTCACTAAATAATCCTGTCAAATTGTTAAGGGATTTATCGTCAGTTATAAAATGACATAAAGTTAGTTTTTGTGGAGTGTTAACTTGCACTTGAAAATCGCAAAATATTTTTGTTTGAGTATCCTTTTGCTCACCATGCATTAGTAACAATAATGTATTTGCTGCATCAATATCAAATTCGGTCACACTATTTTCATCTGTTTCCACATCTTCAAGATTCTCTTCCCAAAAAGTGCTCGTAACAGGACTCTCAACAGTTTCTTTGGCACGATTCTACAGAGTTAGACGATTTTGTCGATTAGATGGCCCAGGATCTTCCACACTATCTCCTGACGTTAGTGGCAAATTTAGTGTTGGTATAGTGTTTTTCCTTAGACATTTGTGGTTACTGATTCTTGCTTCTATAAATAATTGACATATAAAAAGTTTGCACTTAAGTTTTTTTGATTAAATAAATTGGTTTGTACAAAATTTGTACACACTTACCTCTAGATTTAGTAAAGCTTCCTTCGTCAAAATGTAAGGAGCACACTTTCACGAAAGGGCTCACTTTTTTTCCAATTTTTAAAACGTTTATCCACACCTTTTTCCTATTGACCAATTCGTACTTGTTAAAATTATTTTTCATTTGTACCTTAGAATTATCACTAGGAAATCGAAAAAAGTGTAAATTTGACTTGTTTTTTCCATAAGTTGAACATTGGTACACAACAATGTAAATTTGACATATTGCAAAAGAAATATAGATGCAAAAGTGTCAAAGAAATATACGATAACAGAAACGATAACCACACGAAAATTAGTCTTTAAAAAGACTGTTTGGTATATATCAAACTTATATAATAGTAAAACAATATAAAATATGAAAATGCAGCACTAAAACTTGAAATTAAACAAGAGTAATAAATAAAATGTTGTTAAACTTACGTTGTACACATAGATTATAAACTACGAATGTCCCTCGGAGGGTTTCTAAAATTCGCCACCAGATGGCATGTCGCTGGGCTGGAAATTCCTATTCATATTTCTTTTAGTATTCTTCATTACAGTCGGCGTTTGTTTCAACAATGATTGGTAGATAGCAGGGCCGTAGTGAGGCTTTTCGGCGCTTAGTGCGAAAATCAATAATGTTGCCTAATTAAAGAATTTTTCTATAGGTCCCTACATATTTTTATTCGTATCCGTTAAAACTCAAAAATGATTAGCCGTAAAATTTTGAAATTTTATATTTGGGACTGCTATAACATCTAGTTGTGCACCTCCCTTTTTTATTGCAATCGTCAATGTCGAAATAGTACTTTACTTATAGGGTTTTTTTTGTTGAATTTTTCGTATAACTAAAAAACTATTAGCAGTAGAATGTTGAAATTTTGTTTATGGAATTGCTATAACATCTCCACTTTTTGAAGCAGTACTGCTAGCATGTATAATTTTGTTATTAATAATATTAGAAATAACCCCTATTATAACATTAATATTTTAGTAACAATTTCACGTAGGAATTTTTGTGAGATTCATTTATACTTTTAACCCGAACAGTGTAACCAAAGTATTAATAAACTCTTTATTATACACAAGTCTATGATTATTTGTTTACGTTTCTATGCAGGCCAGGATAGGAAATATTAGTGTAGGGTACACAGCCACTTGAAAAAACAACAATCATGAGGCGGAATCCCGTAGCACGTGCGAACTTTTTATTTTATACATTCTTTCATTCATTTAGGGATTAAGACAAAGAAGTTAGCGTACAGCCAAGTGAGATGGAATATTCATATATTCTAGAAGACTCTACAATCACGTGCTTAGATCGTGGACCACCTCCGATGCACCATAGTCCTGAAGGAGTGAAGAGGGATATTTTTGTATAAAACTCGAGTCAAACGTTGCGTTCAAGGAGTCAGATCCAGGACTCCACTCATGCTTGGCTTGTCTGAGGTGAGACAACTCCTTACCCTTTGAAACCGCTGTCATGACGCAGCTGTAGCACTGTCACGGCACCATGACAAGCATTTCTCCACACTATATCGTCTCTGACGCAGCTGTGTGACCTAGTGCATACTCTAAAACCGTCCTGAATCTCTATCTAATATACTATTGAAATTCCCAACAACTTCGTGTCGACTCGGACAAGCTAGGTATGTGTTTACTATATTTTTATATAAATGTTAATTATGGTTGTCACAATGATATAATACTTTTACTAAATATGACTGATCTAATATTGGTTGTCTAACAATAGTAATTTGTGAGACTTTGTGCTCTGCACAAACTCTCAAGCTCAAGAATGTGCCGTATCAGCACGAGCGTTGGTTTATCCACGTTTCATGGCCCATATATCGGAGCAACGGTATACCGGCTCGATAAAACAATAAAACCCACGCAAACCAACACGCACACACTTACAGCTGTCAATGACTTCCAATATAAGTTTGGTCGCAATAACTCAATTCTACCATAAACAGTTATAATAAATTATTGGGACAACTCTTTCTGAACTGAATACAATATTTTTACATAATTGTTATATTGTCAAATTGTTTCTCTACCTGGGGTTTTAGCTGTGGTTTCTCTCAGGTTCATAAGGTGAATACCAGAGAGCGTAATATTCCACAGCACGCTACGAATTTCTTAATTATAAATAAATGCACAAGATAGATATTTTGTCTGTCTTTTGGAGTGAATATCATTCTTGTATTATATTAAATACCTGTCCCGATTCCTCCACTCTTAACAGCTACTCTGTATTACGACGATGAAGGATTACTTATTTAAATAAACACAACGTAGGGTAAGTTAAACCTTCCACGAGACGATCTTTGGCAAAAATATAATTGTATGTACCGGAGGAGGTGGGTACGTAGTGTTACATTTTGTTCCAATCGGATTTTTCAAAAGGGCAGTTTACTTTTAGCAGAAACTAAATAAAAATTATGATTTTGTTGGCTTTTAAGTTTTGTATGAAATATTTGATGTCTTGTTAATGAATTGACATAGACAACTGTCAGAATATATTTCGTAAGAAATATGTACGAAATAAATGTAAATAATATTTCTCTCTTTGAAAGTATTTCTACGATTAAAATAGTTTAGTGTAATACAATAAGAATTGTGATAAACATTTTAATATAATTTTCAAAACACGATCAATTTCGAAGGGAAGTTCGAAGATATGAAACGAATTGAAGATAAAAATGATTAACCGTAGAATGATCACACTTTTAAGTGAAATAAGGTTTAATTAAGTGCAGCGCAAAATGTGTATAATTAAGCGTACAAGAAAATCATGTGGTGTCCACTGTAAATACATATTCATTATTTAATTACTTCAATGTTGCCTTGATTTCCTTATATGTAACTGAAATTGATTGTAAGCCTTCAGGTGCTGTTTCCTGACAAGATTTACTTGCATTTAACTGGTATAGATAGTCAGCCTAGAGCTTCTATAACTTCAGCTTACACCGAGCTGTTGTGCGGTAATCCATTGAATTACTTGGCTTATAAAATTTTATTTATCCGCACAACCTTACCAGCTGACAATTATTTAAAGTAATACATATATAATAAAACGAATCTGATTTACTTAATTAAGTATATATTCACATTTAGTAAAACTTATTCAACTTATATGAAATTTGTAATTGTAAATGTGTCGTATAGAATTCTTTTATTGTGACTATTTCATTTTCATATAGCTATAATTTGAAAATATAAATATATAAATTATAGAAATATCCCTATGTAAACACATACTTTGTTGATTGCAGTAGTTTCATTTGCACAAGTTGTAATATTCACTAATCTTGCAACTTAACATGAAGTCTCTTAATAACGATTTTTTGTAAAGCAAAGGAATATTTAGTCTTAAAATATGCATTCTTAGTCGTTTAACATATCTGCTAACATGTGAAATATTTAAATAAAATTCCATTGCTTAATCTTGTAATCTTCCCTTAGTTCTAGGATATATAATTGGTAGGCTTTGTTCAGTTGTTGTTAATAATTATTCTATGTATATTGTTGTAATGTAATATATTATTATTGCTATATTACCACAAGACTTTTAGATTGGTATTAACTATAAGAGTAAAGTAATTTTACATTTAAATCTGAGATTAATCGCAGATTTTCATTATATTCAACATAACATAAATAATAAAATGTGATTAATTAAATTGCATTTTTTATTTATTATATTTCAGTTGATTACAATATAGAAAAACTGTAAATTAAAAAATAATTATACTACTTTTGTTCTGCGACAATAAAAATTTCAAGAGTGTGTTCTAAATTAATATTAATAAAATTTAATAACTTCATATTTCATTTTAAACAAATTTTATCCAAATAATATAACATATTTCAATGCAGTTATAAATGTTTTTAAATAATCATCAAAGGAAAGATATTACATATATATCAATGTTATTTATAAAATTCATATATATATATACTTGGATTCAGCTCATATAGGAGTGACCTCATATCAAGAGAATTTAATACGCGACATTAACAAAATAAGTTATCTCTCTCATACATATTGTATTCGTATAAGTCTATCGTTAGATCGTACGTCATTCAAGGTCGCAGCTCTCTGCCGGTAGTACGGATATCTATTGAAATCTCAGTCGGTAAAAGAGTTTCGTGCGGCAATAACTTTTTAATGTTATAATTTTAAATTTGATATTTTAAAAAGCTAAGAATGCCCGGAAAATTTATTAACAGCCAGACGCAGAAGATTATTTTAAATTATTTAATCTCTGTTTCAGGTTTTTTTAGCGTGGTTTTTTTTCTCTTAAACATCAGACAAATGTCAGAGGTTAATTTGTATCATTTCGGTCAATTGAATTTTGTTCTAGTTGAATCTTGATCAACTGTAAAATATAAATGATTCGGTTTTCTGTTTTATTTGTTATTAATATTTTTGCAATTCACCCTGAATAATACTCAGGTCTTTGAAAGTCAAATGAGACTTCCGATTATTCTGTTGTAGTTTCACAATGTTTGATAGGTGCATATTTGTCGCCATTGTTGCTGATTTTTATAAATTTAATGATATCAAAGTCGGCTATGACAAATAAATTATATCAACCAGGATATTGACATTGGCAAAATTACGAATTTAATGTCACATATTGTATAATATAGAAAAAATGTATTTAAAATAAAATAAATTATAAAATAAAGACGTGCCAAAAGTGTATTGTCCAAGCTTGTGAATTATCTGAAAAAGATAAATTATTTTCACTACCTCTCACTGAGTCTATTCTCCGACAGTGATTAATAAATTTAAATAGAATTGATATTTTGGACAAAAGTATCACAACAAGAAAAAATTATAGACTTTGTGGAAAACATTTCCAAATAGATAGTTTTCAAACGGAAAAAAATAAATAAATAGAGGTACTGTACCTACGCTAAATTTACCAGGTGCTTATTTTTTCATTTAACTGTAATATGAATTATTTTATTGATATATCTGTACTTATTTGAAATTTCGTACTTTTATATATAGGAGAATTAAGAATTAGTCCTCCTCACGGAGCATTTTTTGATACTTCGCTAGAGTCACAGTCTGGGCCTTCATATCTCCCTGCTTTCCCTATTCCTGGTCTTCAAAACATATTTATTTTTAATATACAGGAACCTGAAGCAAGAAATACAAACATGAATTAATTTTTCGTGGTAAATTATAAATTTTAATTAGGGTTTCACCAAGACAGGAATCTTGCTATTTTAGACAACGTCTTGTCTTGTCTTGCATTACGAAGCAAGAAATAAAAAACATTCTTGTCTTGTGGATTTCTTGCTACCTTATTTCTTGTTTTGTCTTGCAATTTCTTGTCTTGTCTTGCTGTCTTGCTAGTTGAGGGAACTGTAGCAACAGTATAGGGAAATTAAATATTATTTAATGATCATGTGCAAGCCGTATGCCAATATTTTTAGAATTATGCTCGAATGATCATAAATATTACTTTCTGTAAATCAATGTATATTACACATTTTTTATGTTAGTCAATGATTTTTATATAAAAATGACTTAAATTAAATTACGATCTAAATGTAGTTATTGCCCAAATGCATAAATAATCATTAAATTGTTTAATAATAATTTCACCAATAACGAAAACAAAAGTTGATGTTTATTAAAAATTTGAATTTGATTCCTTACAAAAATGTCGAAAATAAATTCGAAGCGTTATACTTATAACTATAACGAACGTTTGTGAATATGAGCATAATTCTGGTAGGTTCGTCGTATAAGGATCACATGTACATAGTTATTTGTGTTTGAATTTTGCAGAAAACGAAATCTATGTATATATCATGAACACGCAAAAATGTGGATTTAGTTAACAATTAAAAATATTCTACCGCAATATCTACTAATTATTATCCCTTGTCATTGTACTTACTTTTTTTATAATTACGCTAGTCCCATCTGTTGTCACCATCTAGTAACAAACTTACGCTATTGCCATCTGTTGTCATTCTCTATTAACATAAATCTTAACCTCAAACTCTCTTATATTTACGAATTTACGAGTATTAATAATTTAGTTCGTTACAAAAAATATCCCAGCGTTCGTATAAATAAATAAAGCAACGCGAAAAATAAAGTACATTAAAAAAATTTAAAAGAAAGATTTCTTGCAAAATGTGGCAAGAATTTTTGTTCTTGCTGAACTTATTTCTTGTCTAGTCTTGTAGTCTTGCTTTTTCAATAGCTCTGTTCGATGACAATTACAATAAGTGCAGACTAGTTCAGTGCAGTACAGTGCGGGGTCGCTTTAGTGCATGTTACTGAAACTAGTGCAAGATATTCAAAAAACAAAGAAGTGCAACTTTGATTATAACATAACTTTTCATTTTTTTCTTATATACACTTACCATCATCATCTTCCAATGTGTAATATAAAAATTCGTCATCACTCATTTTGTAGGTTAAGATTTATTATACCACTTCAAATACAGTTTCAACATTAGATTTCATCCCCACTACTGCCTGCACTATCGGGAACTACCTCAAGAGGTAGTTCAGAAAAGTGTGTATTAGTGCACGTTAGTTAAAAAATGATTTGTCAACAAACATGATGTCTTAACTTACACTTTTGTCATAAAACACACAAGTGTAATAAAGTGTACATTAGAACCACCTAGTGCATGTCAACGAACAGAGCTAATGTTGAGTCTTGTCTTGTCTTTTCTTGTTTTTAAGCAAGACGTAAGACAAGAACAAGACAAGACCAAGAACTCAGACCTAAATAACTCCGTCCCAGATTCAGAAAAGGGATTAGTCGCTAATTCCATGTTTAGTACCGTTTTTGATTTCGTTTCGTATTCTTAAAAGAGATTAGTCAGTAATTCCGATTAAATGTGCCATTTCATAAAAAGGATTAAGTATAATTATTATTTTCCAAAGATATCTCCATGAATTTAATATTTTTTATGAATCTAGATGTAAAAGATTAAGGATTTATTGGTAAACGAACTCAATTTTAGATCGTAAATGAAAAAACATTGTTAAAATTAATTGGAGAAACTCGAGTACAAAATTTAACGCCGCGAGAGAAAAAAATTATACGCCGAAGCCAAGAAATTTAAAAGGCTATATGCCATTTGAAAAAAAAAAGAAACATGTCCGTCACCGATTTCCTTCCGCCATTTTACACGACCCCCATTTACAGAATTTAGAAAAAATCAGCAGTGCATCTCCAATTTTAAAATTATTTATAAATAGTCAATTTAGACTATAGAATAAGAAACCCCATGGCCGTCGTTACACATCTTCTGAAAAATCTTACTTTGTGTCCATTTAAAAATAAAGTCCTCGAGCATGTCATTTTTATCTAATTTTTTTGCCCTACCTAGTGCTAGATTGTTAAATAAATCTTTGGCTAACATTAAATTAAATCTGGGCATGAATGAAATTTTTTTAAATTATATCAGCAATTGTTTAGAAAGAAAAACGGGGCTTAATACATTGTGCTTTAATGTTTGATGAAGTACCACATCGTTAAAATTTAATTTACAACAAAGCAACTGACAAATGGAAACTAAAGTCATGTTTAAAAAAAAATTGTACGTGGTATTTATGAAAAGACAAAATTTGGAATATTGGCATCTATATCTGATTTGGGAACTGTTGCTTGATTTTAATAATTTATAAAAACAAATTTATATAAAGTAACTTGTGATAAAAAAAATGTGAATGTATGTGTCAATAAAATATATATATATATATATATATATATATATATATATATATAATAAATATAAAGACTATTCGATTGAGTCTATAGAATACTTCAGGTTATGGGCCCAGGCCCCCTGCGTGTAATCTAATACACGAAGCAGTTACAAATAGGTAACAAGTAAAAGGAGGATTGAATGCAGAAGAAGGTACAAGTAGGTAACAAATAAAAAATGATCGATAATGCATAGTTTATCGACGTCAGTGATTACAAAATTAAACGATTCAAATTATCAATTATGGAAACACCACGTCAAAATTTTATTAAAAGCGAGAAGGGTATGGACAGCAGTAGAACAAAAAAAACCTATTGAACTGGAAACATATGCGGCACAAGAAGAAATAAATAAACGATTAAAGAAAATAGAATTTTATGAAGAAAGAAGTGCAATACCTGCATCAATAATATTATGTTCCATAGACAATAGTCAAGCGCAACAAGTTATAACTATTGACGAAGCCAGGCCCATATGGCCAAAATTAAAATCTATTCACGAAGGCAAAATTTCCTCACGTCGAGTTGAGTTACGAGTAGAACTCAGTACAATAAAGAAAAATGAAAATGAGAAAATTGATCATTATCTTGCAAGAGCTCAATACATATGTGACCATAGCCCAGTATGAGGCAGTTATTCAAGATGAAGAATTTTTTGCTTTTTTATTAAATGGTTTGCCAAGATCTTTTAATATAATTAGACTACAAATGAAAGCCACAGGTCTTGAAAAATTATCAATTGAAGAATTCAAAAATGGTTTTAAGGCCCAAGAAGAAGAAATAAAATTAGAAGAAGTAGAAATTAAAATGGAATACGCATACACATCAAAAGACAAAAAACATAATACACACAGAGAACAAAAATATAACATAAAATGCTAGATTTGTAACAAAGAAGGTCATTATGAAAGAAACTGTTACCATCGCGCAGACAAACGTCAAAAAATAAATTACGAAAGAAACGACGGAAGAGAAGAAAGATATAAATATAAAAATAAAGAAAATTCAAACAGATACACTTATGATGACAAAAATCAACGTAAAAGTGGAGAAAGAATTAATAGAACTACAGACGAAGAAACTGAAGAAAATGCTTTAAAAGTTACTAATGATAGAAATTATAACATTAATCACTGGTTTATAGACTCAGGTGTTACCAGCCACATGACAAATAATGCGACTATATTCACGTATTTAAACAGAAATGAAGAGCAAAACATCAAATTACCTAACGGAGAAACAATTAA
The DNA here is from genome assembly GCA_035578165.1 of Stenolophus ochropezus. NCBI lineage: Eukaryota > Metazoa > Arthropoda > Insecta > Coleoptera > Carabidae > Stenolophus > Stenolophus ochropezus. The sequence goes on along the minus strand of JAQOWZ010000003.1, from coordinate 15,221,374 downwards.
AGCAGAAGGACGAGGAACAGTTAAATTAAGAACAACTATTGGCAAATGTAAAAATCAACATTTACTTATTTCAAATGTATTATACGTTTTAGAATTGACTGAGAATTTATTATCTATTTGCAAACTCGAGAAAAAAGGATATGTTATAACATTTAAAGATGCAAGTTGTACAGTAAAAACAACTGATGGTACAATAATGTTAGTAGGTGAAAGAAGAAATAATTTATATATAGCGAGTTTGGAACCACCAATAGAAGAAATTTATCAAATTCAAGAGAGCAACGCATAAACATGGCACAGAAGATTTGGACATCAGGACATAAATAAATTAAAAATAATGAAAAATCAATATTATGTAAACGGACTCAAATTTCAAGACAAAGAAATAACAGATTGCATAAGCTGTTTAAGTGGAAAATCTCAACTTCAGATGTACTAGAATTAATACACATGGATCTATGTGGACCAATGCAAGAATCATCATTAGGAAACGTTAGATATTTATACGTATTAGTCGACGAGTATACTAGAAAAATATTTATCTATTTCCTAAAATCAAAAGACGAAGCTTTAAAGAAGTTTAAAATATTTAAAGCAGTTGAAAACCAAACAAATAAAAGAATAAAGAAAATTAAAAGTGACTGCGGGAAAGATTTCGACTATAAACAATTTCAGAATTATTTGAACAAAGAAGGAATCATTCATGAGAAAACTACACCATACACTCCGCAAGAAAATGGAGTCGCAGAAAGAACCAATCGAACAATTATTCAAATGGTTAGATGCATACTGCACGACGCACATTTACCAATAAACTTTTGGGCAGAAGCAGCCAACTATGCAGTCTATTTGAAGAATAGAACATACGGAAAAAATAAATCAAACACTTGAAGAAAAGTACAGTAATAAGAAACCAGATGTAACATACAAAAATATTTGGATCATTAACGTATTTTATAATTAAAATCAAAATCGACGAAAATTAGATTCAAAAGTTAAAGAAGGGATATTCTTTGGTTTCAGTAATATAAGTAAACATTACAGAATATATTCTACAGAAGATAAAACAATTAAGATAGTAAGAGATCCAAGAATATTGGAAAACCGAAGAAGATCAAAATTATTATATTTAAAGAACGATCATACAGAAGAGAAACTAGAATACGTACCAATCTTAAAAATATTAGAAGAAAATACAAATGCAAGTTCTACTAAGGAAAACGAGCATAACGACAATAAAGAAAATCATACAACTAACATATCTGAAAAAGAAAAATATGAAAACCAAGACCAGAAGAAAAACAAATTAAATACGAATAATCAAGAATTAGAAAAAACTCAAAAACAACTAAAAATTTCCGAAAGAATTGAAAGTAAAGAGAATGAGAACAACGAATTCGTTGAAAAAAAAATGCAACTACGAAGATCAGAAAGAATAAAACTTAAAAAGGAAGACAAAGCAAATTTTATTACAAACATTAAGATTCCATCTACATACGAAGAAGCTTTACAAAATAATAACCATAAACATTGGGAAATGGCCATAAAAGAAGAATTGAAATCTTAAGAGAAAAACAAAACATGGGAAATCGTAGAAAGACCAAAAAATAAATTAATTATTGACTCAAGATGGACATTTAAAATCAAAGAAAACCCACATGGAACTATCGATAAATATAAAGCCAGATTGGTGGCAAGGGGATTCAAGTAAAGAAATGGAGAAGACTACGATGATATATTCTCTCCAGTTATAAGACTAAAAATTTTGAGAACGATAATAGCCTTAGCAGTACAAGAAGATTTAGAAATGTATCAATATGATGTAACAACAGCTTACCTAAATGGTATACTCCATGAAGAAAAATACATGGAAATTCCAAAAGGAGTTGACACCGAAGAAAACATGTATGTAAACTCAAAAAAGGATTATATTGATTGAAACAGAGTGCCAAAGCCTGGTGTAACACTATAAAAGATGAATTAATACGAAATAACTTTAAAGAATTATATTCAGAATCATGCGTTTTTCTACGAACAAATAGTGATGGATATTATATAATACTTTGTTTATATGTAGAAGACATATTAATTGCTGTGAATTCAAAGAAAATTATCGAAGAAACAACAACAAATCTACAAAAAAGATTCGACTTAAAATTTATGGGAGAAGCAAAATATTTACTAGGATGGGAAATCGAAAGAAACAAAGAAGAAGGCATCGTTCATATAAGACAAGAAAAATACATCAAAAATATATTACAAAAATTTAAAATGGAGGAATGCAGAGGTGCTGCTATACCACTACAGGCAAATTCAGATAAGATTGAAGAAAACGAAAACACAGAGAAAAACAATGGCAGAAATTATCCTTATCAAGAACTCATTGGAAGTCTAATTTATCTGTCACAAGGTACGAGACCTGACATTACTTTTGCGACAACATATTTAAGTCAATTTAATAATAACTTCACTGAAAAACATTGGCAACAAGCTAAACATGTCCTACGATACCTGCAGCAAACTAGAAGCGTTGGAATAACGTACAGAAAGAACAAAGAAGACATTAAATGTTTCAGTGCTGCATGTTGGAACAATAACTGAGATGGCAAAGGATTCTCAAGCTATATATTCACACTAGCAGGAGGAGCAATAAGCTGGCAATGCAAAAAGCAAGATGTCATAGCCTTATCGACATATGAAAGCGAATTTATGGCAATAACAGAAGCTGTCAAAGAAATAATTTGGATAAAGAAATTACTCTCGAAACTAAATCAAGAAAAATACATTGGAATCAATATCTCATTAAAATGTGATAATCAAGCTGCAATTAAATTATCAAAAAGCGACGTATATCACTCAAGAAGCAAACAATCCGTTCTCCATTCCAAAGAAAATATTTATTTATTCGCGACGAAATAGAGAGAAACAATGTACAAGTGGACTACATAGGATCTAAGAACATGACAGCCGACTTCCCTAACCAAGGCTGTAACAAAAGTAGTATCAGAATCATGCAAGGAGTCGTCGGGACTGCAGAGATATGAAGATATATTCGACAAACAAAATAAAAATTATCAAAATGGGGAGAATTTTGCTTGATTTTAATAATTTATAAAAACAAATTTATATAAAGTAACTTATAATAAAGAAAATGTAAATGTATGTGTCAATAAAATATACATATAATAAATAAAAAGACTATTCGATTGAGTCCATAGATTACTTCAGGAACAAATAATCGTTCTACCATATTTGAATTCTCAAAATATAAGTAATTGTGGGGAGCCTTACGTATATAATATTGATGGAAATATTATTTATCATATTTCCCTCACCTTCTCAAATGTATGAGAAATAATACTATAGACAAGATTGTATCTTTCCACGGTAATACGGTAATATGGGGGGATATATTTGAAGGTTATAAGCTAGACGGCCTTCATGAAGACGTATGATTTACGAAATTAACATGTGGCCCGATGGTCGAAAACGTATGAAAGTCCGTTTTGCTGCACTAGTATTCAGTAAAACCACATACGCATTTTTAAGCCAAATGACGCGCACGAGAGATATAGATGCCACTGGAATAGCTGAATTTTGTCGTTTCATAAATGACTTATTTAATAGCATGAACTTGTCGTTTACTTCTTCATGACCTTTGGGGTGAAAATTAACAGTTACTCTTCAAATTTTTTTTTTAAATAATAAATTAGTACCAACACCACCATGTGTTCCCCATTGGGTGATATCAATTAGAAATAGCCAAGATTTATAGTGTTCTCTAAAAGATCTTGATTTCAAATATCTTCTAACAAGATCTTTGAACCAAGATTCTCTAGAGAACTTTTTTAATGTAATTAGAGGCTTGTGTGATCAGGGCCGCCGAGAGAAATTTCGGGCCCCGGTACTCTGACTTTTACTTTTAAACTATTCAATAATGACAAAAACTATGAGGTAAATATTATATGGAGAAAATATTTATTTTAAAAATATTAGTAAAATATTTTATTTCATTATTAAAAATTTTTTTTTTTTTGCTCCGGGCCCCTTCGTATAGGTCGGGCCCCGGGTAATTTACACCCCCTGCACCCGGCTCTCGTCAGCCCTGTGTGTGATGCAACCACCAACCCTACTTGCTCACAGTTTGTGTCAGCTTTTAAAACTGCAATTCTGAATCACACATAAAAAATACTGCTAACTCAAATTGTGAGGAAGATCAAATGAAATATCTCTTAACCCTTAACTCTCTTTTGCAAAATCCGTCCTCCATTCCTTCTGTATTGTCTTCTTTTACCACTTCTATCCTTTCAACTCTCCATTCCCAAACTTCTAATTATATTCAAAAAATGATAGTTCAAACTAGTTCTTACGTGGCTGGGTATATTGCAAGAAAACTAATGCGACGTGATTGTCAGACATGCGTTCAATTCTCTACACCTAATAAATGTACTGACAATCACGCGATTATTAAATTAAAATATTATGGTGACAGGACGACACAAAAATTAGTTTATTCTTCGGAACATTTTATAGAATTTATAAAATATGAAAGCAGAATATATATTCAAGCATTCCAAATAATTTAAAGAAAAAAAAATTGTTAAAAATTTAATACAAAAAAATATTGGAGTAGCTGAAAATTTAATAAAATTAAATTTTCACCTAAATCATTTACTTGAAAGTTACAGAAATTTTAGTTCACATAATGTTAAAATATTTAAAATAAAATTAATGATAAGTTAGTTCAAACAGATAAAAGATGGAATGTTATTACATATATATATACAATAAAACTACTGTCCAAAATATTTGGTTGAATATTCCTTATATTGTTATAATTTAAATATTTCCACAGGAATCACTAGGATCTTTACGATTAAAGAATTTGTGTGAAAAGATAGGTTTATTTAAATAATGTTGCAGTTAATTACATTGCTTATGATGTGATTTATTTTTTATATAATGTATTTGTTGTAATATTATGTAAAAGTACAATTTTTAGGGAGAGTGTTGATATAAAAGTTGTACTTGATCCTAGGTACTAGTATTTGTTTTGTTCTAGTGTGTTGCTATATACAGGGTGGCCCAGTGAAAATTATCAGCCCAATTTTTGGCCACTTAACATTAATTTTGCAAAAAACGCTCGAACACGTCAATTTTAATATAAAGGGGGACACCTAAATGGATTATTACCAATGGCATAACTTCAACCCTAAAATGGGTGTGGACTGCACCTCAAAAATTATAAATGGAAAAGGGTGTCAAACATGATATAGTTCGAAAGACCTTTCAATTCTCTTTTCAACAGTTTTTTTATTTTTCAAATCCGATCATCATCATATTTAGGTGTCCCCCTTTATATTAAAATTGGCGTGTTCGTGCGCTTTTTGCAAAATTAATGTTAAGTGGCCAAAAATTGCGCTGATAATTTTCACTGGGCCACTCTGTATATGATTAATGTGTGTGAAACTGTCATCCATGTTTATTATTTGTATTTATATTATCTTCAATATAAACTAAATTGAAACAAATTCACAGTTTTATTTGTGTCTAATAAGAACATTTTTTATAAATTAGCACATTTTTATTCATTTTACATGTTTCAGTTGTTTACAAAAGAAACATTAATTGAATACCGTGAGCCTATATACTTTTGGGGGAAGTATATAACAATGTACTGTACAATAATTATTTTAAATTATATATACGGATACTGGCTTTTCAAAACAAAATATTCAACCAAAAACACATGTTCTCAATTCATTTCCAAAAGAATGTCATGGTATATAGAAGTTCCATGAAGAATACAAATTTTACTTGGAAATACAGTAACACAATGTATTTCAATTAGTTGCAATGATGTTTAATACATTTACTTTAAGGTATAACGTAAATATTTATATATAAATAGCTTATTGTCTACCATTTACATATGTAAAAAGGTTCAAATGTTTTCATTACAGGTTCGGGTATAAGTGCGCATATCGACAGTGGAAATGGTCAATTGGCAGCATAAAGTAGGTTGGGAATAACTCTACCCCGGGAAGTTTAGATGGCATTAATAGTACTTCCATTTTTGCGAGAAAATTTTAGTATTTTTTTTATTTTTTTTTTTCAAATATAAAATAAAGTAGCCTGGGTAAATAATAACAGGTAATATATTGTCATTTAATAACAAAAAGAAAATGAGTGCCTATACGGCCAACTAGTAATTATGATACATTATATTTAGTTATATTTGACATGCGAGAAAGTGGTTACCAATGGATGTATTTTAATTTGAAGCATTCCACACACTAATGCCACGCAAGTCGAAAACTAAGCGTTCCACGCGGTCCAATTCCACACCGTCGAAAATCTCCAAATACAATTTGACATATATTGTATATTTATTAATTACAAAAATTATTTTCGTATGTTTCACATCTTTAAACACCTTATAAATTCTCAGATTTATAAAAAATATATATATTTCTTATTATTTTTATTCTATAAGAAACAATAAGATAAATACAATACATACATATCACATAATTTGAATTAGTTCACAAAAAATAAGGTCGAAGTAGTAATTATCACAAACTTATATACTTATAATCAGTCATATCGCTCATCCGATAGAAAAGTGACACATCTCAAAAAATATAAATTAAAGGCTTATTGCAAGAAATGATATAAAAATAATTAAATTTTTAACTGGAAAAATAACACATATGAGTTTACAAAAAATGCCGGAAGATAGCGCAGGTGACACTTTACCTCTAGAGTGCCTATAATAAGAGTGATGACATACGACTCTGGCGGCCATCTTATTTCCAACTTAACATACGGTGGTATAGGAGTTATACAGAAAAACATCATTTTACCTAGATTTTATTTAGAATGAACATATTTCCAATTTATAATTTTGAAGCTTATACATAGTTGTAAATTTTAAGAATATATGGAACAGCGAAATACCTGTAAAACATTATATTTGAAACAAATGAAGACATATATCAAGAGACAAGATGATTATTAAAGATATATATATATATATATATATATATATATATATATATATATATATATATATATATATATATATCATTTAAAATTAAATATATATTAAATTTCTAAATAAGAAAAATAATAAAACATAGCAAAGTTTCTACTTGCAATAACATTAAAATAAACATAAACAAAACTTAAACAATTTATAAATTTGACGACATTAGAGATTTACTGGCGTACAATTTATTTTTGCGAGTCATTTTTTTACTTGCGATTTTAAGTTTGAATAAAGCAAAACGTACGATTATTTTTCGCCGCAAATTATGGAAATTTAATATAAAATTTGTATCCCATATTTCAAGAATTTTTTTATAAAAAAATCTTTTAAATTAACATTTTGATTATAAACAATTTTATAATAATGTCTGAAAGCAGTTTCAAGATTTAAAAAATTAATAAATGTTTTGTTCATTACAATAAAATAATGAACCTTTCTTACAACTTTTTATTTAAACAAATCTATTGAACTGAAGTTTTGTGTAAGTTTTTGATCCTACACAATTTATGCAATTAAGTTAATTTTCTGTCGATAAGAATAATTAAAAAATAGTAATAAAATATACAAATTACTTCTATTTATTGATTATTTGAGTTTAGACTAAAATATTATAATACTTACTGCGTTAGATAACCTCAAATACTGCCATAATATGAACTTATAGAGTAAAACTATACTAAAACTATTATATTATATATAAAAAAGTTATATTAATTGAAAAAACACAAATCAAGGAATTAAAACAAAATTAATTATACAAAAACAATAAAATGAGCTCAAACTTCCTATGCACCACAATGTACACCAAGCGCAAAATGGAAATAAAATGGCGTGGCCAATCAAAATGAAGACCACCATTGTCATCACTCTTATTATAGGCACTCTATTTACCTCTGCCCTGAAATCATATAGGGTTGTATTGGAAGACCGTCCCATTTAGTGTTATCGACCAACTAGAAAAGAATTTGCGCTTGTTTGGTAGAAAAACGTCACATCTCCAAAAGTGTCTTGCTTTAGAAAGGGCTTTGTGCAAATATCTTATAGAAAAGCGACATATTTCGAGAAATGTCAATATTGAGTATAATTTTTTTGAATGTTTTATGGAAATAGCTTACAGAAAGGTATTATATTTTAAATTGTGTTAGTTTTGATTAGATATAAGTTCTCATGAATAATTTTTCATAGATCATATTTTCACTTCTGTCACTTTTCATGCTTAACGAAATACACTGTACAATTTTTTATTTACTTTTTAAGTTTTCTTTTTTATACTTGAAGCAGTGAATAGTTTGTTGCAAGTTATCACGGGTGATTAAATAATTACTTTTCCTTGTTTACAGTCGCAATGTCGAGTAGAACATTACGAATTTTGCAGGTGTCATTAAAAGAGAAAGGCGAGGAAGATTGTTCGAATACAATGCCAAGTCTAGAGGGGAAGGGCCTTTTGAATTTGTAACTATTTCGAGTGGCGATATGCTTTCATACTCAACTTTAAACAATGTTTTAGAAAATATTAGCCCAAACACAAGCCTGGAGAACACTATATCAGTTGTTAATTCTGATACGACGTCGATTGAAGGCAATTGCAATCTAGACACTAAAGGTAGTTGGTTAAAATAAATCACTACAGACGAAGTATTCCAAATTATATTTTTGTTACAGCTTCGCTTGAAGTGTTTTCTGAGAATATGATTATGGAATCTGAAGAGATTGAAAACAATAGAACAACCGAAGTAATGTAATGAAAAAGTAAATTATACTGAACCTGAGATTATGCTAAATGAACCTGAGATAATGCTAAATGAACCTGAGATTATGCGAAATGAATCTGAAGATTACGACAAAGAGAATTATTACTCAGATGATTCGATTGTTGATAAAAACTATACAACCGAATCTTCATCTTCATCTTCATCAGGGTCATGTTCATCAAGAAGTTCTTCGTGTTCTTCAAGCGAGAACGAAAAGAAGGAAATAAACGAAGATGTTATTAATGAAAAAGCAAATTCCCCTGAATCTGAACAGCTCAAGAAAAAAATAGAAAAAGAAAATCAGTTCCTATAAACAATTATATAAGATAATTGTCTTATTGACGAATGTAAAAACCAATTACATGTTTCTTTAATTATAAATTCAATATTTCTTGGCAAGGTGTTTTCTGTGATTTTCGATATAGCTAGCTGTAAAGAGTGACAAACGCAGCGTACTAAAGTTAAATGAGGTATTTCCTCTTTTATTTTAATGTATACGCCGTTATTTACACCTACCATTGTTGAAGCGTTATCAGTTCCTAACCCTTGTAAATTTTGTAAATTAAGATTACAATCTTGAATGATTTTTTATTGATGAAACAATACACTCCGCAGTACCGTTTTTGATATTTATTAAACATAAAAATGTGGATACAAATTTATCCAAAGTTAAACTTTTGTATCGTATGACTACCTCTAACATTTTTAAAACTGATACGTCTGTGAATTCATCGATTATAAGACTGTAGGGGCAATTATATACATCTTTAATTAGCATTTCTTTAAAATGTTTACCCAATGCATTCTTGATTATTTGACTACATTTTGTACAGTGAACACTAACGACAGTAGCACTGTCTTTATCACTTAAGTGATCTAGGCAATTTATACTCGTATGCATGACTGCATACATAATTGAGCTTCCTTTTTTTGTCGATCAGTAACTAAATTATCAGATACAAAAGGTAGAACTTGTTGCCGTTTACAGAAAAATGGTTTCGAGCACTGGATATGTTTTGTTGTAGTTAAATGTTTTCGCAGATCACACAGCTTTGCATTCACTAGCGATTTACAATACGTGCAGTAAGCTTTTCTTATATCGCTTGTTCATTGAAGCCATCCTTCGAAATCTTTTATTTTTTCCGATTATTTACGATATTTTTGCGAGTATTGTGGTTTAGGCACTGCAAATTTATAGTTAAACAAAATCTTAGAGATGTTTATTTAAATTACTTACTTTAAAATACTGATTTTATTCCAGTAAAACATCACATATCTTATATCATGTACTATACAATTTACAAAAACGGTGCATTCTGAATTTTGTGTATATTGTAATTCACCCGTTTAGAACTGTTAGAAACAATAATTATTTAAAGATAACACAACAAAAGTAATTTTACATCCGCCCAACGCAAGGCCGGGAAAAGTTCTTTCGAACGTCCCCTTTGGACATGCGTACATGCATACAACTTCTTTATGTGTACGCGCATACGGCTTCTTCTTATTATTTAGAAGTGGAAAAGCGCGGCAGACGGTCTACAAGTGTAAACAAATTCTACCTACGAAAGATTTCAACAATAGTTCTGTAGAGTCAGGCGAGCACTTCACTCGCATCCTCTTCTACAGCAACTACGACCATTGATGATCCACCTGAGATAGACGTAACTCTAACTTTTCCGACTAATGTTGAGAGATTGAAAGATCAAAGTACCCAAAAAGATGATGTGTATATATCATTAATGGAAGGGATACAAAAAGCAAATGAAACAATTTATAATTGTTATAAATTGACGACTCTCTCCGAGGCATTTGCTGGGAACGATGAGAAAACAAGAGTTTTCACAGGACTTCGACATGTAAATCAATTGAAATGCTTTCAAATTTAATATTACCATTTTTACCAGCAAATCTAAATATCACATCGTTTCAACAAATTTTATTTACTTTGATGCGCTTAAGATTAAATATTTCATTCCGTTTTCTAAGTTACCATTTTTATCTGCATGAAACGACTATATCACAATTTTTTTTAGTAACTTTTCTTGATATGTATAAACGTTTAATAATTTTTATTATTTGACCAACTAGGGACTAGATAATTTTTCGAACAACGGATATTTTTAAAATTAATTTTGGCACGAAAGTTGTTATTATGATCGATTGTTTCGAAATTAAAATTGAAAAATCAAAAAACATATTAGCACAAGCAACAACGTGGTCCCACTACAAACACGATAACACCTTAAAAGTTCTTATAGGAATCACACCTCAAGGTTCTATATCGTTTATTTCGGAAGCGTATGGTGGAAGTTATTAGTATTAAATAAGTGTTGAAACTAGTAGAGTACAGACGTATATTTTTCGCTCAACAGCTATGAATGTAAATTGTATTGTGTGCAAAACACCCATAGTTCGTCAAGATGAATTCCAGTGTGATATTTGTAATCATTATATACATACAACTTGCTCCGGATTACAACGGCAAGAAATTATGTGTTTAAAAGACAGCAACAGAAGCATTAGTTTCCTATGCCTAAGTTGCAAAACTATAAAACAGCAAACTAATATCATAAGTGAATTGCAAACTACGATTGTGTCTCTTCAAAAAAAAAATAATAAGCTTGAGAAATGATATAAAAGATCTTAAAAATACTGCTCCTAAAACTGTAAATCAAAGTGAAAATTCTGAATTTATGAAGTAAATGAAAGGTTGTGGCGTGCAAAAAATTTGCTGCTATTTAATGTACGTGAATCAATCAAAGAAACACGGAACAGTAGAATAGAAGATGATTTCAATACAGTGATAAAAATAATTTCGATAATTATAAACTTTGAAACTAATAATTTAAAAATAAATCGTATAGGAAAATACAACGGAAGTAAAATAAGGCCAATAAAAATAACATTTGACACTCCTAACGATGCAAATTACTTATTAAAAAATCAGTCTAAGCTTAATTACCCTAATATAAAAATAACTAATGATAAAACAAAATTACAACGCGATTCTATTGCCAACTTATTTTCAAGGCTAAAAAACGAAATAGAAGAATACAAAAATAAAGGAATAAATAATAAAACAATAAAATTTGTAAATGGTGTCCCAGCTATTGTTGACATAAATGCATCAAATAAGTCAAAAAAGTTATAAATAGAGTCATCTCAAATCGGTTAATCATGTATTAACAAAATGTCCGCGATCTTCGAACAAAAACAGATAAACTTTATAAAGAATCAGTAAATTCAAATTATGATGTGACTGTGCTAACAGAAACGTGGTTGAACGACTCATTTCTAGACAGCGAATTATTTTAAAAACTATACAGTGTACAGGAGAGACAGAAGTGCCGAAACCAGTGGGAAGCAACGAGGTGGAGGAGTTCTGATTGCCGTTAACAACAAATTAAACTCTTTTCAAATTCAACAAAGTGCTTCAGTATTAGAAGATATGTGGGTGAAAATAATTTGTGGTAAAAGTGTAATAATTATTTGTGGTGTATATCTACCTCCAGTAAGTAATTTAAACATTTTTGAAATATTTACCGAAACCGTAAACAATATTGCCGTATGTCATCCAACCGCTACCATGTGTTTAGCTGGGGACTTTAATTTACCAAATGTTAAGTGGACTCAAACTGAAAATTACTATGATCCTTTGTATTTAAATGATACTAGAATTGTAAATATGACAATTTTAATTTTATAGGGCTTAATCAATTTAATAATGTATATAATAAGAACTATTGTTCATAGACTTTAAGCAAGCTTATGACTCAGTGAAGAAGAAAAGTTTATATAACATCCTCAGAGAACTAAAATTACCGGAAAAATTAATCAAGTTGGTGGAAATGTCACAAAGAGAATAAATGTAAAGTAGTAGCGGATGGAGAAATCTCTGAGTCTTTTGAAGAAAAAATTGGTTTAAGGCAAGGTGATCCAATGTCTCCAATTCTATTTAATTTAATTCTAGAATGGGTAATGGAGAAAGCTCAAGTAAATAGGGCAGGGATAATAAACAGACACAAACACCAATGTCTCGCGTATGCTGACGATATAGTTCTTATAACCAGAACTAGGAAAGAAATGGTCGAAGTTTTTTCAAGACTAGTACAGTCTGCAAGTCAAATTGGTCTCAAAATAAATAAGGAAAAGACAAAGTATATGAGGGTGAATGGTGATAAACGGGATACGAAGTGCAAGGTGAAGTTAATGGGCACAAACAATAAAGTGTATAAAATAGAAAGAGTAACGAACTTCATATACTTAGGTGTAGCAGTGAATGAAAACATTTGTGAAAAACTCGAAATAGATATGCGGTTAATGAAAGGGAATAGATGTGTGGGTGCCTTAAGAAACTTTCTATGCTCAAAAAAAGTGTCGTGGTCAACGAAAATACGTGTCTATAAAACAGTAATTAGACCAACAGTGCTATACGGTTTTGAAACATGGACATTAGTGAGAAGTGATTAGGAAAAGTTGTTAAGATGGGAAAGAAAGGTGTTGAGGACAATTTTTGGTGGGAAAAAAGAGGGAGACCGGGTAATGAGGAGAACGAATTTAGAAGTAATGTCTCTTTTTGGGGATAGTAATATAGTGGCGATAAGTAAATCGTTAAGACTATAGTGGTTCGGACACATAAATCGAATGACGGAAAGTAGAATTGTAAAAGTTGTTTTCAACAGTGAACTAAGTGCGCGAAGAAGAAGAGGACGGCCAAAAAAGAAATGGTTTAGTGCAGTACTAGAAGACTTACATTAATTGGGTATCAGGTACTGGAAACAGTTTGAAACTAATGTTATTCTAATTACAGAAATGTATCTCTTCAATATAATAATCAAATGTAACAATCTAAATGCCAATTACTATAACTAAGGTATTGTATTACAAAAAAAATTTTTTTTTTGTCTTATGTCGTCACTAAATATTTTATAAACAATTCTAGTTGTACTGATGATGGCCACTATCGCCGATGGCCGAAACGTTTAATAAATACATGACTCTCAAGTTAATGATCCAGATCGCCATTTTATTCCCAAACCTTAAAACAATTTAAATTAGGATCTTCAACAAAAATTATTTAAAAATATACACAAAAAAATAATCAAAACTCAAATTATTGTAAATCCTGATGCTAAAAACTACTTATTTCAAATTAATGTATTTATAAATACAACTAATTTGTACGTGTAAGTAAGTATTTAATACACACCTTCAATTATGCCAGTTACTCTTTTAAATAGCGTGAACAAAAAACTACGATTTGGTTAGACTTCATTTAATAACCTCTAACTCGCTAAATACTAACAATATCGACAAATATTTTTACGGAAAACATTGCTTAAACAGTCACCTTTAGACACTCTAAACACTTTTCCCAAACGAAAACAATAAGTACTGTAAAAAAATTATAAAAGTTCACGGGACGATATTTCTACATAAGACTCAATGTTAAAATAAAGCTAGGTTGTCCAGAATCAGCTGTTTACCGCCATCTTGTGTGACGCCGGCGCAAGTGCCCTATTCGTGCAGGGTATTGCAGTGGAGATAATATCGGTGATATTCTTAGTGTTTCAAACATTTTGTAGGGGAAAATAGTGTTTGTTCCTATGTACAAGATTTTACTTGATGAATTAACGAAATAATAAAGACAGATAATAATTATACGACAACATTTAACTCATGGATATACAATGACGTACTTCACTAACGTATAAATATTGATTAATACTTTTTGGGAATGCAATCCTAAAGCCCAGACCTTTTTGTCGAATGTACTAGTAATTACCAGGTTCCACAAATCAGCATAGAATTACCACCAACCCCAATGCATCAAAAGAAATGGCGTATTTTTTTGGCGATTGCGTACTCATTTCTCATGAAGCTTTAAAACCAAAGAAGTTCGAATTTAACTGGATCAGGCCTTGTTAGGTACTTGCATTTTTAGTGAAGGATCATTTTGAGCTCCGTATAGTGATTTGATGAAATTGACTAGATTAACAGTAGCCGTGTCATTTCAAATGCGCCTATGGGCCAAGGAATGGCACCCGGAAGAATGTATAGACCTTTTGGAAAGCTATATGGTTGACGATGATCAACATGAGAATGGTACAAATTTCATGCCGTATTGGTGGTTGATTTTAATTGGCGTTATTTTTTAATTGCTCTTATTGAATTAATTTTTACTCAGAATTGTTTGGTTACGACTCTACACCTTGTTAAAGCAGTTAGTGATAACTCAAAACTTGGTTAAAGTAGTCGGGGATTTATTGTTTGATTTCGACTACACCTTGTTAAAGCAATTAGTGATAACTCTACACTTGGTTAAAGTAGTCGGAGACTTTTAGTCGGTTAGAGAGAGCGAACTGAGTTAAAGCAATCACTTATGATTCTAAACTCAAAGAATTTGTCTAGAAGTGCTTGTTTGCATCTGTTTGACAGAGAGACTATGGTCCAATATGACCTACGCCTCTGTTACATAGCGATTTGATGAATTTTGCTATGTAATAATATTAATCCTTTCCGTAGATTTTAGAAAGAAAATGTCAGGATAGGTCGAAAGGAATAGAAGTAGGCCGAGAGCGTCCCAATGTCAGGTTGGCCGTGTTGGCGTCTGCCGCGCTTTTCCACTTCTAAATAATAAGAAGAAGCCATATGCGCGTACACATAGAGAAGTTGTATGCACGTACGCATGTCCAAAGGGGACGTTAGACAGAACCTTTCCCGGCCTTACGTTGAGTGGATGTAAAATTACTTTTGTTGTGTTATCTTTAAATATTTATTGTTTCTAACAAGGACAATGTGATAATAATTATCGTAGTTATCTTAGACGATCGTAGTATGTTTTTGTTTCGATTTATTTATGTCATTCCATTGTCATTCTGTTTACAATAATAGCTAACAGGGAGTGTAGCTAAATTTATGTTTAATAAAGCCTATTAAACCTGGCGTATTTTTTTATTACAATTTATTAAACATAAATTACAAATGGAAAAGTATAAAACCAGAACGTTTCGAAGTAGATCCATCAAATGGCAGTGACAACGGAGCTGTTTGGATTTACTGGAAAAAACCTTTACTAACTTCTTGGAGACAGCGTCTGAAATGATTCATGATGAAACTAAAAATATTTTTTTATATATCATAATGTGAAACATATGAATCTGCTATATCCGTACTAGACGCAATCTTAATTAAATCAAAAAACGAAATTTTTGCTCGACATACACTTGCAACGCGGCAACAACAGTCTGGGGAATCTGTAGATTTGTATCTAAAGGCCCTTAAAATAATCTTCAAAGATTGTAAATTCAAAGCTGTTTCAGTTGATCAAAACGAACAAGTTTCCATAAGAGATGCATTCATTGCTGGTCTTTCATCTGGTGGCACTCGCCAAAGATTATTAGAAAAACTCTGAGACTCTAAGTCTTAACGATGCTTACAATGAAGCCAGAGCATTACAACTTGCCCAGATATATTCTGAAAGCTATACAACTTCCTTAAAACCACCTAACTTTTCAGCTGCTATTAATAGTAGGTACTCACCCTAAGAATAATACCTGTTATTTCTGTAAAAATAAACGCCATGCACGAAATAATTGTCCTGCATACAACACGACATGTCTCAGTTATGGAAAGCGTGACCATATTGCTAAAGTTTGTAGAAGTAAATCAACGCAAGAAAATTCAGCTGCAGCTTCTACAGAATCACCTATAACGGAAGAAGCATTATCCTGTGTGTCGCCTCAGCATTGCAAAGAAGCACAATACCTATTTATGTGAACGGACAACTTGTCAAGGTATTTATTGATACAGGTAGCTCGGTGAGTTTCATCAGTCACCTTGTAGGCCAGCGATACGAATTCCCAGTAGAGTCTTAGCAGCAAAATGTATCCATGGCTTCTTCATCACTAGTGTCTGATATCAATTATGCTTGTTCCGTAAATGTAGAGATCCAAGGTTACAAATGGAATGACTCACGACTCCATGTTATGAAGGATCTCTGTACGGACGTTATCATCGGTCATGACATCTTAAGAAATCATTCTTCTTTAAAAATGTCTTTTGGCATATAGCCATAAAATCAAGAAGATTTTCTCTTAAAGACAAGGCTTTTATTCAAAAAGAGATTCACAAGTTGTTCTCTGATGATATAATCGAAAAAGTAAGTCTCCTTGGCGTGCACAAATGCTCGTGACATCAGGTGAACATCATAGAATACGCTTAGTTATCGACTATTCACAGACCATCAATCGCTTTACCCAGCTGGACGCTTATCCACTACCAAATATTTGTTTTATCAGCGGATAAGCGCAAAGCTACAGTAATTTGGACAAAGAAGATTACATTAATAAAGCAAACGTTTTGTTAGATGATGCAGCATACATTAAATTCAACAGTAATCCATTAGGTTCTTCGAAATACCGAACAACGAAACTACAGAAGGAATCTTCGTTGTCACAAGAAGCTTTGAAGAAACTTATTCCCCAGGATCCTTGTATTATTATATTACAGGTTTCAAATTGTAAAATGTAAAGAAAATACACCAACTTTACTAGATTTGCAATCTTTATTAAAGTTGAATTAAAGTCCAAAAAGTGGAAAATATTCAAAACGTTACATTAGTAAATAGTTTACTTAAAAAAATGAAAATTGATTTAAAGGTATACGAAAAATGAAAAATTTAAAATATGAAATTAAGTTAAAAGAAAATAGTTTAAACTAATGGGTAAATTGAAAGAAAAGTTAAACAATTTAGTAAAGCTAGATATAATTCAGTAGGTAAACGAACCGACTGAATATGTTAACCCTTTAGTAATAGTTAAAAAACCTAATAATAAAATTCGCATTTGCTTAGATTCAAAACACTTGAATAATAATACTTTACGGGAACATTATAGTTTACCGACTTTTGAAGAAATCGTGTCCAGAATGACAGGCGCGACAGTTTTTAGTACTCTAAATGCGGATAAAGGCTTTTGGCAGGCTGAATTAACCGAGGATAGTTTAAAATTGACAAAATTTATAACTTCGTTAGGTAGGTATCGCTTTAATAGACTACCATTTGGTCTTAGTGTATCACCAGAAGTTTTTAGGAAAGACTTTAAGCAAATATTCGATGATACTGAAGGAGTCGAAATTTTTATCAATGATATAATAATTCACCATCGATCACAAGAAGAACATGATTGGATTTTAGAAAAAGTTTTACTACGAGCGCAAAAAATGAACATTAAATTTAATAAATGTAAATGTAAATTTTCTCTTCAAGAAGTCAAATATCTTGGACATAAATTTTCAAAAAACGGTTTAGAATTGACAGATGAAAAAATACATGCTATTTTTAATATGCAAAAACCTTCTAATGTAAAAGAATTGGAATGTTTTTTGGGTATGATCCCTTACGTTTTGAAATTCATACCTAATGTGTCCAGTGTAAATAGTCTTCTTCGTGAACTAATAAAAAAAAAATACTGTTTGGAAGTGGAAACAGGAACACGATAGAGCATTTGAAACTTTAAAAAATATTCTAATCAAAAAACTAGTTTTAAAATTCTGTGACGTAACAAAACCTGTAACTTTAGCAGTAGACGCTTCACAATGTGGAATAGGTGCGGTTTTACTTCAAAATAAACTACCAGTCGCGCATGCATCTATGGCGTTAAACGATACCCAAAAATCTTACGCCCAAATAGAAAGAGAATCTCTCGCGATAGTATTTGCTTGTGAGAGATTCCACCAGTATATTTATGGGAAAAATGTAGTGGTGGAAAGCAATCACAAACCCTTAGAAACAATTTTCAAAAAACCATTAAATAAATGTTCACTGAGACTACAACGAATGAGACTTCAACCATACAGTTTGTGACGTCGTTACGTCGTCAGTCCCTATCGTTCTCGAAAACGTATGACGGACTACGGCGTTACCTTCCCTTCACACAATAAAAAATACGTCGTCACAGCCTATAAAACAATAACTCGTGCAAAAGCACAATAATTAGTCGACAGGTACGGTATAATAAAATATACAAACGCTGTCGCACTATTCGTTGCCAAATCTCGGGCGACACTCTACGTAACGGTAGAGACGTCTAACTCGCAGGTTTCCAGTGACGACGGCCACGGATAACTCAATGGCGAAAAATGTCCAAGGTACGGATTCCAACATTGGTTGTGGTCGCTCACTTGAACACAACATCACGGAGCGACTTTCCAAAAAAAAAAAGACAGTAAAAAGACGTAAATAAAAGCATAAATAAATTTCGGATAAAAATCGGTTATTCTTACAACCTGCGTTGCTCGCTCACCCACGTGCACGCGATGCAAGGGTGAGGTAAAAACGAACGCAAAACCAAATTCAGCAGAACTATCCTTGATTAGTCCTGGTGGTGGCCGATGGACAAGCCGAATCCTGTTCCGCGGCTCACGAAGCAAAATGACGGATTCGAGAATTTTTTCTACGCCGAAATTCATCCAAAATTATCTCGATAGTTGTAACGCAATCACTAGTTCTTATCCGCCCCTAGTAATCGGAATTCACAAACTATCGCAACTTACGCACAACTCGTGCACGGGATGAAAATGAACGATTTTTTTCACACACACGTTTTGCTTACATAAGGGTGTGAAAAACGGCAAAACACTATTCCAATTTGCCATAAATACTTCACTTCCACTTTCAATTCAAATAAAAATCTCTGCTTCACAACTTTTATTTGTTACGTCTTTATTTGGCCAAAAACTTACTCAAAAAGCCACGAGTCGGTCAACGACCGCGCTTTTATCAAAATGTTCACCCCCTTCCCCTCGTATCCATCATCAGAGGTGAACATAGTCACAAAACAATTACAAATACAATATATAAATATAAATAAATAACATTTAACATTAATACGATACAAACAGCAATAAAAACACTTACTATTGCCTTAAGTCACTAACACTAAACGAGTAAATTTCGCTGCATGAAATTAACTGAACGAGTAACTTGACTACAACCCAAACACATGTTCGATGGTTATGTTTTTCAAAACTCCACTTTCACAAAAACCACTACGATGTGTTTGGTACTACACTACGTAGAACATTGTCTTGCATCTCATGGTGTTTGAATCAAGAAAATCGGAGTAATGGTTTGCAGAGCAACTTCAAAAAACCACAATGTAAACAAATAAAACTCCATGTTGTTCTGCCATTAGTAGACATGCGCACGCTGGCCTTGCGCGGTTGCTTGATTCGAATGCAAAGTCTAGGCAATAGTTTTAAAAATTTGGAAGGTAGAGCTTCGGTAAATTTGATAACAAATTTACGTTCAAAAATACTATCAAAATAAAACTGCTTCGTGACGCTTCGTCACAAGTTTAAATATAATATACAAACCTGGCAAGGAATTGGTTCTTGCTGATAATTTACCACAAGCCTATGCTAATATAAATGAAGAATTAATGGATAAAGACATAGAAATGCATGTAGCACTTAACACTGAAACACTGTTAATAAGTGATGAACAGTTGCCTAAACTAACAAGAGAAACACAGACTGATGAAAAGCTACAAGCAGTTCAAGAGTATATTGTAAAAGGTTGGCTTCACCATATTTTAAATATAAGGAAGAATTAAGTATTTGTAATAACCTTATATTTAAAGTAAACTAAGTAGTAATTCCATCCTCAATGAGAAAAGAAATGTTAATGAGAATACACTATAATCATATGGGAATGACAAAATGTACAGAAAGAGCCAGAAATTCAATGTATTGGCCTAATATGAATAATGATATTGTTTATCTTAAATAATATAACTGTACTACATGTCTTGTAAATCAAAAAAATAATTGTAAAAAACCTATGATTTTAAAAGATGTACCAGAAAGACCTTGGCACACAATTAATGCAGATATTTTCCAAATTGGTAAACATACAGCAAATTCGTAGAGTGTTGTCTTATTAAAGATTTATATGCAACTACTGCTGTGGAAGAATTTTAATAAGTTTTTAAAACACTTAGTATTATAGTATATAGTATATATATATATAAATAGTATACAGTGTGTGCAAGGAAATGCGGAACATAGGTCTTTAACATGGGATTTCAAAAAATTGCGGATACTCTCTCTCCTGATAGATTTAGAACAAAACTACAAGAGTACAAAGTTGTTCAGAATTAAATTCTACGTCAGATAAAATCATAATTTTTGCAACAGCACGTCTACAGTACGAGATATATTAAATATAAAATGTAACATTTTCGTTCAAAATCAGACACCCATGGAAATAAAAGAAAAAATCTATGTGTCAATTGTAACAGTTAGTAACCTTACTTTGTGTTCAATATTTTTTTAAATTATATTTGTACTGTCTTTTTAATATTAGCACATTGTTAAAGAAATGAATATAATAATTTCAACTTAAATAATATTAAATTATAGACAATAAGTATTACAATTAGCGAAAATTCTCTAAACTGACAGCTAGATATTTTCTTTTATTTCCATGGCTATCTGATTTTTAACGAAAGTATAACATTTTATATTTAATATATCTCGTATTACAGGCTTGTTGTTGCAGCAATTGTGATTTTATCTGACGTAGAATTTAATTCTGAACAACATTGTATTCTTGCAGTTTTGCTCTAAATCTATCAGGAGAGAGAGTATCCGCAATTTTTTGAAATCCCATGTTAAAGTCCTATGTTCCGCATTTCCTTGCACACACTGTATATATATATATATATATATATATATATATATATATATATATATATATATCTAGCTTTACTTACTCCAATATCAAATAAGATGCCAGCTCTAGCTGAAATTATTTTCAATAGATCAGTAAAAAGTCTTTTACCAAAAGTTAATGTAAAAATTCAGAATTTTAATATAAAAAACTTTCTTGAGAAAGCTCAAGAAAAACTAAATTTTTATTACAATCAAAGGACGAAAAATTTATCAATATTAAACACAAACGAATTGTTATTAAAAATTCCGATGATTCTATAACTTTGATAATATACCCAGTATAATTTATTAATTTACTATCACTATCATTTAATTTTTTCTTTACTTTTAACAAATTTTAAGTATCTGGTGGCATTGTTGTTGTTGTTGTTGTTGTTGTTGTTGTAATCGGGGGGCCTCAAAGAAGCCGCATGCACTTAGGCCTGAAGGCCCATTGTGCTACCCGAGTGTACTCAGAGTCCCGCTGCTTCAATGAAGGTAGTTAGCCTACTGCCAGGGATGCCCTGGATGTCGCAAGGCTCTAGGAATAGAGCCTCTAGGTGTCTGTATCTGGTGCCCGCCAGAGCCACACATTCACAGAGCACATGTTCCGTTGTTTCTGCAACTAAGCTACATCTTCTGCACGACTCGTCGTCTACTACTCCGATCGTTTTCAGATGATTTCTGAGGAGATGTCCTGTAAACAAACCCACGCAAATACTAAGTTTTCTTCTATTAAGGCTAAGAAGATACTTAGCTTTCTCAGGAGATGGTCCTGGAATAAAGAGCTTTGACTGTCTCAAGCCCTGACGAGTTGACCAGTACATTTGGTGTTCACGTGTCACCCAATCCCTGATCGCTCGCTTTGCTGTGCTTCTGGGGAGTCCGAATGCTGGTTCTGGTCCAATGAGTGCCCTGTCTGAGCCCTCACGGACCAGAAAGTCAGCTTCTTCATTCCCCTCAATGCCTTGGTGACCTGGTACCCACATAAGCTTAACAAAGTTACCCTTAGCGAGCTCGTCCAGTGTTTTTCTACACTCAAAGACTAACTTTGAGTCTACTCTAACGTTGTCGAGAGCCTTGA
This sequence comes from Stenolophus ochropezus, assembly GCA_035578165.1. Lineage (NCBI taxonomy): Eukaryota > Metazoa > Arthropoda > Insecta > Coleoptera > Carabidae > Stenolophus > Stenolophus ochropezus. The sequence goes on along the minus strand of JAQOWZ010000003.1, from coordinate 15,198,771 downwards.
GAGCCGCTTGACTGTCCGAGCAGATATATATGTGCCTACCACGGTAAGCCCTTTTGATATTTTCTTGGCAACAAATCAGAATTGCAAAGATCTCCGCCTGAAAAACAGAAGAATTTAGACCTAGTGAGAAGGACATCCTTGCTCTAGGTGATTTATCAATATTAAACACAAACGAATTGTTATTAAAAATTCCGATGATTCTATAACTTTGATAATATACCCAGTATAATTTATTAATTTACTATCACTATCATTTAATTTTTTCTTTACTTTTAACAAATTTTAAGTATCTGGTGGCATTACATCACATTCAACACCAATATCCAATTTGACTTTAAGTTTTTCTTTATTATTTACTGTTACACTCTTATATCAACCTTTAATTTTTTTTTAGGGCTTGTAACTGTACCTACAAAAGGTTATATTTCCTAATACCGTTTCTTCATCTTCCGATGCATCACTCAGCTGATAAATTTCTTGAATTTTCTTCTTCTGTCGGCAAAGTGGTTCATCTTCTTGTAAAACAGGCATTCTTTTCCGTAGGCTGGACATTTTCTGGGTTGGTGACTGTTTCCACATCTTCTACACGAGAAAATCTTCATATTTTTACTTATTTCTTCTTTGTTCTGTTTCTTTGCATTTTTTTTCTGTTTGATAATGGTTACTTCTATATCTATATTCAATGTACGTTTTTGTTCTTCTGCTAGCTCTGCAATTGTACACATTCTTATATAATTTTCTAAATCTAAATCAGTTTTTTGCAGTAACCGATCTTTAAGTTTGCTGTTTCTTACACCACAAACTATTCTGTCTTTTATTGGACTATCTCTCAATGTTTCAAAATCAAATGTATTGCTAAGTTTCTTTAACTCAGTTACAAAATCGTTAAATTTTTTATATTCTTTTTCATTTCTTGTGAAAAAGTGGTATCTATTCATTGTTTCGTTGCTTTTTGGGTTGCAATAAGTTTTGAATGCTTCAATTACCGCTTTTGGATCTTTTTGTTCTTCCACTGTAAGCTCAAAAGTGTTACACTTTTTTAAAGCCTCTTCTCCAATCATATGTAGCAGAATGGCAACTTGTATTTCTCTATCTTAATTATTTGCTCCTGATGCCTTCATGAACAAATCGAATCCCATTTCTTGAAATTTTCTGCTAAATTACCTTCCATTACTAATGCGTCAGGAGGTTATAGACTGTTTAGCGACATTTTCTTGAAATATATTTACAATTTCGGCTGCGCCATGTATTTTATATTATGTATGACAATCCTGTTATTTCAAAATTTTTATGGTCTTCCAAAAATCCACAAAAAAAGATGTCGCGTTAAGACCTATTGTTAATTCTATTGGATCTACAACATATGAATTAGCATAATATTTAGATGGATTATTGAATCCTTTGATTGGTCATTCTTCATCTTACGTCAAAGATTCGAGACATTTTGTGGATTGGATTGGTGATTTGATTTTGACAAGAAATGATCTACTTGGCAGTTTTGATGTTTCATCATTATTCACGAAAGGTCCTATTCTTGGTAGCTTAAAATTATTAGTAGATCATTTTTCTACTGACATTATCAAGCTTTTCAAACATTGTTTGACATCTTGTTTTTTCCTCTTCAATGGTAATTACTACAAACAAATAGATGGTGTTGCCATGGGCTCTCCTTTATCACCATCTATTGCTGATTTCTAAATGGAGAATTTTGAAGAAAGAGCTTTTAGTACAGCAAGTAAAAAACCTAACGTCTGGCTTCGTTATGTTGATGATGTTTTCGCTATTTGGCTTAATGGAAGAGATGAATTAAACAATTTATTGCTAATGTGACAGACAAATATGGGACGATTCTTAATAAATATGACATAAAAACATCATATAAATCAAGTTTAAAAATCCAAGATCTTCTTGACAATGTCAGAGATACAGTTCCTCTACACTATTCTGGCATTTATAAGATTCCTTGTCAGTGTGGTAAAATATACATTGATCAAACTGGTAGAACTGTAGCAACGAGATTAAAGGAACACAAACGGCATATTAGATTAAACCAACCTGATAAATCTGCAGTTGCAGAACAAGCAATTCCGCAATTACATGAAATTGATTTTGAAAATACGAAGATTTTTGCAGGAGAAAATCACTGGATAAGAAGACTTATTAGAGAAGCAATCGAAATAAAAAAATCTCCTAATAATTTTAATTTAAATATAGGCTTTGAACTAAATAAGTCGTGGTTATTTGTCATCCGTTTTTAATTTTATGTCAATGTCATTTGTCATGTTTTCACTTATTACCAATTTTACATCTGACCAAAAACAATACCTCCCTTATCTATATATTGATAGGCGGGAGGTAAAAAGACACGAGAGAAAGCTTTACTGCAGAAATAAAAAACTTATTTAACGTCTTACAGAATACCGATGATTACAACGTAAGTAAACATTGGAAAGTCATGAAAGAAACAATTCAAGATGTAAGCGAAAAAGAGATAGGATACAGAAACAAGAAAAGGAAAGAATGGATATCAGATCATACCTGGAGTGCAATCGAAGAAAGACAAAAATTGAAACTCAAGATCATAAATGAAACAAACCACACACGAAAGTCAGAATTACAAAACGAATATGCAATCATAAGAAAAATAATAAAGAACTATGTAAAGAGGGTTAAAAACATTGGGTGGATAACCTTGCAGATTAAGCAGAAACAGCAGCTAAAGTCAACGACAGCAGAAATCTGTACCAAATAACCAGAAAGCTAGCTGATAAAAGATTTAACCAATTGAAGCCCATAAAAAAACAAGGAAGGAAAATTTTTGATGCAGACACAACAGCAGGTGGCGAGATGGCAGAACACTTCAGTGAATTATTTAATGCAGGTATAGAAAACTCACCCAAAAATAACAATGATACCTTTGAGTATCACTTCAACAACATACAAAAGATGAATTCCAACACACCATCTAAATCAGAGGTGGGTATAGCTTTAAGTACATTAAGAAACAGAAAAGATGCAGGGGGAGATAATATTCCGCCAGAAATTTGGAAATCTGATCTAACAACATTCACAAATATTCTTCATCCTCTAATAGCCAAAATATGAAAACAGAATTATTGTAAAAATTCCCAAAAAAGGAGACCTGAGTAATTGTAATAATTGGCGAGATATTACCCTAGTTCCCACAGCATTCGAAGTCCTGGCTTAGATAGTATTGAATCGTATCAAGGATACTTTATACAGCAACATTCAGCACGAACAAACCGTTCATGTATAGATAACATCAACGCGATAAGAATAATTATTGAACAAAGTGTAGAATGGAATTCAAGCTTATACATTGTTTTCATTGATTTTGAAAAAGCCTTCGATAAGATTTAAAGAGATGCAATATGGAATGCTCAAAAAGAGAGAAGATACCTGATAAACTAATAAACATTATAAGGCTAATGTATGAAGACTGTACAAGCAGTGTGAAACATGGAGGTTTCTTGTCTGAATCTTTTAATTTCAAAAACGGAATTAAACAAGGATGCGTCTCATCACCTCTCTTATTTATCACGGTTTTGGATAATGTGATGAGGAAAGTTGTTGCTACAACTTTAGGCATTAAATGGAAACTTAACAACAGCTTCAAATATTTAGCCTATGCCGAAGATATTGTGCTGATGAGCCATACACTTAAAGTAATGGTAGAACTACTAAGTAAACTTAAGTTTGAGGCGGAGAAAGTAGGACTAAAAATAAATAAAAAGAAAACTATGGACTTAAGAGTCAACCCTAGTAACGTAGAAAACCTAACTATAAGAAATTAAGTCATTCAACAAACGAACGAATTCTACTTCCTTGAGTCTGTTTTATCAATTACCGGTGGATGCCAAGCAGATATCAATTCACCAGTCAATAAAGCACGAACGACGTTCGCCTTACTCTCTAATATATGGAAATCACCTAAATATTATAATAAAACTAAGAATATTTAATACCAATGTGAAGTCCGTCTTACTATACGGATTCGAATCATGGTTAGTAACATAAAAGATGGTAAAACAAGTACAAATATTCGTAAATAAATGCTTAAGACGAATATTAAAAATTCCATGGACAGATATAGTATCCAATCAAGAACTATGGGCACTTGCTGGACAAGAGCCAATAGAAAAACAAATAAAAACAAGAAATTGGGGATAGATTGGTCACATCCTGAAAACTGATAATCCACTAAACAAGGAAGCAATAGCTTGGAATCTCCAAGGCAGAAGAGGGCCAGGAAGAACAAAAACGACGTGGCGACGAACAATTGCAAAGGAACTTGCAGACGTGGGTAAGACCTGGAACTACTGTGGAAGCCCTATGCTCCAACACCGGAGTTTATGGATAATTATATATTATACAAGACAACAAGCTGGTGTCCATATTCACATGGATGCCACTTTTAAAGTGGTTTCGCGAGCAGGAGAAGTATTACAGCTGTTTACCATACATTTGTTGTATGATGATGTGGGAAATTTATTGTATATCAAATTTTATTAATTTCACCGTTCCCTTTTCAAAAAATAAATAATTTTATTTACTTACTAAAACACCTTTTCGTTTCGTGTTCTCATTTAATAAGATTTAGACATCTCTTCAATTTGTAATATATTGCTAAGCCGGAACTGTATGGAAAACTATATATAAATATATAACTTCTGGTTAAAGAGAAAATAATATAAATTAAAATAATTTTACACATCGTTCAGGCAGAGGAATTTGTATAAAACAAATAAGTTATTCGTAAATTTATAAAATTCTAGCTTTTATGTACGATATATATATATATATACCGGATGTAACAGCTAAACGAGCTACCTCAAATAATTTCTATATTATTAAAAATACAATAAAATGCTATAAGACAATAAAATGTTATAAGACAATTTTATAGAGGGCCAAGGGGGACATCCGATTAGAGAAGAAAATATTTTTTTAACATAACATAACAAAAATATTGAGAAAAATGCATTTGAAATTTAAATAAATCTATTTTTTATTTATTTTTCAGTAGGCTATGTATAAAAAACAAAAACTGCTATCTGTCAATTTCAATTATTTAGTACATAGTTTCTATTTGTCACAGTGTTATTTGTTGTGTTGAATGCTTATTGTTGTTTCAATATGGCTAGAATTTATACAAACGATGATTTATTAATTTATGGTGAATGCCATCAAAACTATGAACAAGCTTGCAATATTTTTGCTACAAGAAACCCCAATAAACCGCGCCCAGGAAAAAATATCATCAAGCGAATTAAAAAAAAATTACAAAATCATGGATCATTTTCAGGTAAACGTGAAAAACAAAGAATTGTAAGAAATTATGAAGAAATAGAAATAGCTGTTTTGGGATTGATCGCTCGTAATCCAAATGCGTCTACACGAGAAATTGCCAGTGAACATTTTATTTCAAATATGTCTGTTTGGCGAATTTTGAAAAAACATAATTTAAAACCGTATTCTTATAAATTAGTACAGGCAATAAATATTACAGATAATGAACGGAGAATAGAGTTTTGCGAGTGGTTTTTAAGAAAATACCAAGGAATATATATATATATATATATATATATATATATATATATATATATATATATATATATATATATCATTTTTTTAGACGCTTCCAGTTTTGTTTGCTATAATGGAAAGAAAAACAAGGTCAGCATACGAGAGCGTATTTGATGCCACTAGACTAGTTAGTATAATGGCTGACTATGACATAGCCCTGAGAACTGCCATTGTTACTTCTTTTTCAGAAGTAAATTTAAAAGGGTGTTGGTTTCACTAGGCTAGAGGTGTTTTTAGAAAAGCTCAAGAACCTAATACCAGGGGCCTGTTTCTCAAAAATTACTAGTTTACAAGTTACAAGTTACTAGCTACAAGTAAATTTTTTAATAGTACTAGTAAATTGTGTTTCTGAAAGAATGTTTCTGACAAGTATTTTACTAGTTTACAAGTTACTAGTTTACAAGTTACTAGTTCATAAGTTTCTAGTTACAAGTGAAATTTTTAATCAAGTGATTCAATTTTCTGACATTTTCAAGCAAGTGATTTACATTGAAAATTGAAAATAAATTACAATTACATTCTTGTCAATTATTGTCAATAATAATAATAATAATAATAATAATAATATTACTTTATTGAGGTAATCTCAATGGCGAGGTTCAGCCAAGGCTGATCTTCCACCTAACCAATACAAAAGAAATACAAAAGAAATAGTAAATAGTAACAATACAAAAACAATAATAAATAGTCAAACAATGTTTACAATTTTAATAAGTGTAGAAGTAAAGCAGACATGTTTTATAATTTAACTTATCGAAAAATACTTTTTTAAATGAAATTTAAAAGAACTACATGACAGAGATTTTAAGTTGAATGAAACATTATTGTACAGAGTGGGAGCTAAATATGAAAAATAATTTTTATATTTAATTTTGTTAAAAGATGGCACAACATATACATCATTTTCCCGTAAATTATATTTGTGTCGTTTTAAGTGAAGTTTTCCATGTAAATATTGTGGACATCGAGTAGTTATTATTTTATGTGTGAGGCAGAGAAAAAGGATTTTTACTCGATCTTCAATGAAATTAAGACCAATTTTAGAACGGTACATGGAGATATGATCAAATTTACGTACACCAAAAACATATCTCAAGCAACTATTTTGAAAAAGATTAATTTTATGTTTATCTGCTTTTGTTAAATTTGATACGTAAACGCATGAACAATAATCTAATAAAGGAAATATTAGTGAATTGACAAGGCGGAATTTAACTTCAGGAGATAGCAAATGACGGTATTGATACAGTGTTCGTAATTTAAATTTAGCAGCAATTAATTTTTTTGTCAAATGTTCTCGGAAAAGTAAGTTTTTATCAATTAACATACCCAGACTCTTGACCACAGTACTACGTTGTAGTCTTGTATCATTAAGTTCAATGTGTGGAGATTCACTTGAACCATACAAAAGTAACGAAGATTTACCAGCATTAATTGAAAGACCATTATTTTGTACCCAGATGGAGAAATTTTTAAGGTCATTATTAATCAGAGTTGAATTGTCATTTATCTTATTTTTATCTACCGTTGCCAAAATTTGCGTGTCGTCTGCATATGCATGTGCAGTGCAAGATTTTAACGCATTAGGGAAATCAGCAACGTACAGTAAATAAAATAAAGGACCTAAAATAGACCCTTGTGGTACTCCTACAGATAAGTGGAAAAATTTAGAGAGAAATGTATTCGAATTGAATGACATTGCAACTTGAAAAAAATCTATTTGATAAATAACCACCATTGCAAAGCACTCCATCCAAAATTATAATATTTTAACTTCGCTAAAAACAAATTATGATCTACCATGTCAAAAGCTTTGGAAAAATCTATTTGAATTAAAAGGGTAACTTTCGAATTATTATAATTTTGTAGCATATCATCAATGATATTTAATAAACATGTGTTCGTGCTATGACATTTTCTAAAGCCAGATTGAGTAGATGGTAGAATATTTCTATCTTTGATGTAATTATTAATTTGTTCATGGCAGATTTTTTCAAGAATTTTTGGCATGGTAGGTAAGATGCTTATAGGGCGTAAGTCGTCGAATGATTGTAAGGTACCTTGTTTCGGAATTGGTTTTACAATGGCTGTTTTCCAAATATCTGGGACGATTCCTTCAATGATGATGGTATGCGTAATGTGGTCAATTATTTTAGGTAATATAATTTGTATCATTTTAGCCGAAATACCATCCTTTCCAACTGCATTCGATATCAGAGATTGTATAATTTTTTCGACTTTTCTCTGTCCACGCAACTAAAATAAAAATAGTCTGTGCTTCTACCCTCGTGGTAATTAGAGTTATAATGGTCTAATGTTTCTGGATTTATTGTAGTGGCACTAACTTTATCAGTATTATATTTACTGTATTCGTCCGGTTTTAAAAGATGATCCGGTATAGGGACTTTAATTTCATTTTTAACTCCAACCCTTTTCAAATTATTCCACAATTCTTTAGAATTGTTAACATTATTATTAATTTTAAATTCGAGAAAAGCCTGTTTTTCGTGACGAATTGCAGCTGTTGTTAAATTACGTAGATCTTTGTAATATTTTAGTTTAACCTCGGTTTTAAACTTTTTGTAATCTAACAATGCTTTATCTCTTTTCTTCTGCATTACTCTTATAACTGGTGTAATCCAGGGGCTGTATTTTTTATTAACTTGAATAGTTTTCAGTGGAGCATGTTTATCAAATAGTAAAACAATATTTTCATTAATATAGAATAGTTTGTCGTTTATGTTTTTTAAAGAAAAAATATAATTCCAGTCTATTTGATCACAGTCCTCATAAAAACTCTTCAAATTAAAAAATTTAAAATCTCTATATGTAATTGTCTTACGCGAAACACTACTTTTAGGAAAGTTTAAGGTACAGTATACACAATCATGGTCTGAAATATTACTGGTTTCCAATACCCCTGAATCCACACAAATTTTACTATCAGATACAATAATGACATCTAGAAGAGTTTTTGAAGTTGGTCTAGTGTGCTGTTTGATTATTTGAGTCATTCCATTTGTAGTCACCGTATCTAATACATATCTAGATTTATAATTAGCAGAGAGCATATCTACATTTATATCGCCAGCACAGATAACATAATCATATTGTGAATTAAATTCGGTGAGTATTGGATCCAGGATTTCAAGATCTTTATAGTAATTTTCATGAGGATTATATATGACTCCGAAACATACAGGGTGAATACTGAAAACCTTGACATAGGGAAATAACATGGGAAAACAGTTTTTTGCTGTTTCCATCTGTCCCGCTAAATAAAATCGGGTGTATATGGTATCGTTAGTTAGATTACTTAATTTTGCATCTCATAAAACCAAATGTTGTGTAATATGGCCCTTTATAACTGAAATATTTGATAAAATAAATTGTATTTTGAAGGTTATCATTCATAACATAAATAATCTACAAGACCTGGTTCGAGACCACCTCAGCCCTACTTTTTTTTAATTAAATTATGCTTAAAATATCAGACTATTTTAATAAAATAGCAATATTTATATTTTTATAAATAAAAAAATCCAAATATTTAATAGAATTATAATTTGCTGTCTGTCAAACTTAACAATTAATTCGAATTTAGTTTTTGGTGTATAATTTTCTATTTCATGTATCGAAACATGATATTTTAAGTATAATTTAATTTAAAAAAAAGTAGGGCCCAGGTGGTCTCGAACCAGGTCTTGTAGATTATTTATGTTATGAAACAGCCCTCGTATCCACTCGGCTATGGAGCATTTTGTTTTTGACGTTTCTTATTCAAAAATATGAAGGATAACCTTCAAAATACAATTTATTTTATCAAATATTTCAGTTAGAAAAGGCCATATTACACAACATTTGGTTTTATTAGATGAAAAATTAAGTAATCTAACTAACGATACCATATACACCCGATTTTATTTAGCGGGACAGATGGAAACAGCAAAAAACTGTTTTCCCATGTTATTTCCCTATGTCAAGGTTTTCAGTATTCACCCTGTATTGTATATTTATTAATTCAACATTTTATCCACAGATGCTCTACATTATTTATAGTATTCGTAAAAGTAGTGTCTAAAATTGAGAAGGTGATACTATCACGGACATAAAATGCTACTCCTCCACCTCGCTTATTAGTAGGTCTTTGTAAACTTATAATTTTATATCCACATATGTTAAATAACTGCGAGGGGGAGTTGTTACATATCCATGTTTCCGTTAGAGCGATCACATCAAAATTGTGTTCCAGAATAAAATCAGTAACATTTAAGAAACAGGAGGTAAGAGATCTAACATTTAGTTGTCCAAATGTAAACATGTTATTATAGAGTTCATTGACCGACTTATTGTCAATAGGCGATTCTACCATTTTAAACAAAAAACTACAACTTTATGCGAAGACAAGCAACATACAAAATATTTTATTTTATTTTTGTCCAAATAAATTTAATTCCTTTAGGCTTAAGGACATCACGTGCTTTTTTAAATAAATAACTATTGTCATGAGTTAAATGTTCATTTACAAAGATTTTATTGCTAGGACCATCGAAATTTAAAGCAGTAGTTGAAAGGTCTGTATATTTCCTTGTTGCTACCAAGAATTGATCCTTTACTCTGCGAGATACAAATTTGACTACAATGTTGGGGGATCTGGAGTTATTAGATTTATTGGAGGAGAGTCTATGCGCCGCATCAATATCACCACTTTTAACAGTTACACTCACTTTCTGTCCGATGTCGTATATTAACTTGTCTATGTTTTCGTCAGGTTTCTCAGGAACGTTGTTAATGATAATATTGTTCATCTTTGAGTACGGTTCTAAATTGTCAACCTTTTTATTTAAATTTTTTATCTCTGTTTTTAATGATTGGTTTTTATTTATTATGGCATCCATAGTTTTTATTTTATTATTTATTAATTTTAAATTAGATTCAAAATCACTTACTTTATCACAGCAGAATGATATAGATTGCATTAAGGATTCGAACATATTGTTTATTATGTTTAAAATATCTTTTTTAAACGATTGAAACAACGCTTGAAGGTCGGATGAAGCAGTGTCGTCGAACATGTTGGATACAATGTCTTCGCTAGATGCAAAACTAACAATTTTGGGGATGATTAGAGATGCAAAGAATATTTTATTTGGAGCATTCTCTAACAAATTAAACAAAATTGATAAAGTAAATGAATGGACCAAAATATGCCATTAATTAGTTTGTTAAATTCATCGTTTGCTTAAATGATATGTAGGGCAAACGCATTAAGGATTTGCCAAAGGAGGGTCGACAGTACATTCCTCATGTGAAAAGTGAAAGATTAAACACTAGTCACTAGGTCCTCCTGTAAATTTGCCGGAAAAAACAAAAAAATTAAAAAGAGTCGTCACAAAAGGGAGCTCATCTTTTGAAGAGCATGAAACCGATTTAGGCCTAGAGAGACAAAAATTAAAATTACAAATTGAATATTTAGAATTACAAAATTATAAAGCAAACCTGGAAATTTTGCAAAAAGAAAAGGAATTAGGGTTCAAAAATAGATCTAAATTTACTGTAGGGTTAACAGACGACGAAAGTAATGTTGAAATTAACCAAAATATTGTTTCTTTAAATCAAGATGGAGAAATAGTGGGAGAAGATGGCAGAAAATTATATTTTTTAGATTAAGTTAATTAAATTTTTTAGATTAAGTTAATAAAGTTTTATTGTCTTTTAAAAGAACTAATAAAGTTAAATTATGTTCGAAAATTATTTTGAATTCTTTCGAACTTTTCAGCAGCTTGCAACTCCTCTTCTTCCTCTTCCTCTAAACCTTGGCCAACATTTATGTTACAGTCATCAGAATCAGATTCATTTCTAACAGCATCCAATTCCTCATTATTTATATTTCGTGCAAAGTTGCACAGAGTTACACAACAATTAAAAACTTGGCATGCAAACATTGGGTCAACTCGTAAATAATTTAAACAGGGAAATTTTTCTTTTAGAACTCCAATGGCACATTCTATTACTGTTCGTGTTGTCTTACGAGCACGAAGAAAACGTAAGTTGGCATCGTCATTTATATCTGTCATAATGGGAGATATTAGTCACCTTTTTAGTGGATATCCATTGTCTCCAAGAATAATCCCATTTGGTATAGCCCTCCAACCTCCTTCCATTCTATTAAACAACCCACTCCTCCTTAATACCCTCGCGTCATGTGTTTGTCCTGGGCAATTAGCATAGGAATAATAAAATTTCAAATCTGGTCCACACACTACCATACAATTTACAGAATGGTTTCCATGTCGGTCTACAAATTGTTCCTTATTTTCTTCAGGGGCATCTATTTTAATTAAAGTTCCGTCTATACAGCCGCAAACCATTGGAAATCCTTCAAGTTTAAAAAATTCTTCAACAATGCTAGACACATTTGTTGGCCATTGTACAAATTGTGGAAACATAATATCTACAACACCTTTTACAACATTATGTACTGCTCTGCATACACTCGCCTTGCAAACACCGTGCATATCTCCAACAGTGTGAAATTGAACGCCTGTACCAAGCCAATGAAGAGCAATTTCTAGTTGTATTTTTACGGATAATGCATGATTACTTGCCGTATCTCGCTGAAGAATCGGTCCCAATAAATGAATTAATGTTTCCAACTTATTTGCCGAGAGTCTAAACTTCTCGTTAAACTCATATGAGGTTTCTGTATGGGCATAATTTATTCTTGCTTTAAATAGTTTTTGACGACGCACAACGACTTCTTCATCAGTAGACTCAGAGTCACTTGACCACATTATATTATTTTAAAAATATATTAACACTAAACAACAACAAACACCAAATGAAGCTAAGTAAATATTAACAAAGAACTATTAAATTACATATGAAAAAAAACACATAAACAATAAAATTATACGACTAGTAAAATTTATAACAAAAATTTACAAGACTTTTGACACTTGTAGCTTTTCTCTAGTAAATTACTAGTCTGACACACAACACAAATATTTTAAAAAACAAAATACTAGTATTTTATGTCAAATACACTAGTAAATACTAGTTCCCAACTTGTAACTAGTATTTTACACTTGTACATTTTAGAAACAAAAACTAGTAAACTTCACTAGTAATACTAGTGCAGGGACTAATAATACTAGTCCTGTATTTTTTGAGAAACAGGCCCCAGTGCGAAACAAACCAGACTGCAAAAAGAAATCTTAAAATCGGCGAAAGATGAGAAAAATAAAGGAAATAGAATAAGAATAGGGTATAAAAAATTGAAAATAAATGAGACTTGTTTGTATGGGATGAAGAGAAGATGAATATAGAAAAACAGGAAGATAAAGCTCCAAAAAACTTAAACAACTAACAATGGAGAACGAGGATGGCAATATTGAATACGGAAAGCGAGGAAAAGGATATAAAGATAAGGGAAAGGCAATAAATACAATTAAAACAAAAAAAGTAAATAGAAAAAAGAATAAAATGTTAAAATTTAGTACATGGAATATAAGAACGATGCTCCAGCCAGGAAAGATGGAAGAAGTAGCGCAAGAATTGAAAAGATATGATATTAATCTGGCAGCGATTCAGGAAACAAGATGGGGCGGTGAAGGTATAATCAAGAATAATTACTATACAACATTATATTCCGGAGATAAACAGGGTAAATATGGGGTAGCATTCATTTGAAAAAATACCGACGGAAGACCTAAGCATTATAATGGGCGACTTTAATGCACAGATAGGAAGAGAGAACTACATACAACAAGTCGCAGGTACACACAAAATACATGAAAGAACAAATGATAATGGGCAAAGGTTATGTGAATTAGCAATAAAGACTAACATGATAATAAGTAGCACGAAGTATAAACACCCCAAAAACATAAAGTAACATGGACAGCACCAGACAATAAGACTCAAACACAAATAGACCACGTACGAGTAACGAAAAGGAGGCAATCTTCGATACTAAACGTAAGAACATACAGAGGAGCATGTGCCGACTCGGATCACTACATGGTAACAACAAAGATACGAAACAAAGTTAAAACAAGTGATAGAAAAGATATAACGAGAATTAAATGGAATATAGAAAATATAAACAATGAAAGCTCGAGAGAGAAATACGAAGAGGAGGTAGAAAAAAACATAAAAAAGGAAGAACGTAAAATGGAAGATATAGAAAAAAAATGGTGCTGGATGAAAAGATGTATTAACGACGCTGCTCAAAAGTGGATAGGACATGAAAATAAGAATGCAAAAAATTAAAAAGCCTGGTTTAATGAAGAAATTAAAATAATACTAGATGAAAAGAGAAACGCAAGATTAACATTTTTAAGAACAAATAAAAAAGAGGACAAGGAGAAATATGAGAAAAAAAGAAAGGAATGTAATAAAATTATTAGGAAAAACAAAAGAATATCAACAGAAAATACAATAAAAAATATTGAGAATGAAAGAGCAAACAGAAACACAAAAAGATTTTATAAGGAAATAAAAGAACAAACTAAAATATATAAGACCAAGACAAATAAGATAAAGGATAAAAATGGGCAACTAGCAGAATCTGAAGAACAATACAAAAAGGTATGGACAGATTATTTTAAGGAACTACTCACAGAAGAGGAACAGGAAATAAAAAGTGAATTACCAGAAGAAAACGAAAAACACATAGCAGAACCAACTCTAGAGGAAGTAAAAGAAATTATAAAAAATAGTCGCAACGGTAAAACACCTGGAAGCGACAATATTAATACAATACAGAAACACATCCATGAACTTATAGTAAAAATATGGAGAGAGGAAGAAATGCCGAAAGAATGAGAAACAGGACAAGTTGTAACAATACATAAGAAAGGAAGCCAACAAACATGCGAAAACTACGGAGGAATCACGTTATAGTTGAAATTTTTAAGTAGTAGAGAGACGTTATAGACCTGAAAAAAACGTTACAAAATGAAATAAAACGTGTAGAAATGTTCGAAAGATGTTTTTATTTAGAAAACCGAGTAGTAAAAAAGGGTATCATAAAAAAATTACTTATTTATAATATTTACTATTATTTTAAATTAAAATATAAGGTATTTAATGACATTTCAATTTATTTATAATAATTGCAGTGTATTTTTTTTAACACACGTGGGCTATGACTCAAATAAAATACGTTTACATATATTTGTTTCTTGTCACGCTGATCGATTGTGTTGTCAAATAATATAATATAAAATCTTTGTTTGTTCGTTTAAGTTGTATTGTTCGTATTCGTGTTCTTTGTTTCTTGTTATATGTTTATTTTATTAGCGTAAGTAATAATGCCTAAAGCATTATCGAAGCAGTCGCAAGTGCTAACTGCAAATGCGATTGCTTATTTTGAAAAAGAACTGGTACACGGTGGACCATTACTGTCGTTAAAAGCAGTTCGAGAGGTATGTTATCATTTTATTTGTTGTTATTAAATTTAAATCAATTATGCATATCTAGAGAGCAGCAGATTGCTTAAATTTATCACAAGCGACAGTCCACAAAATTTCCGGAAAAGTATCAAGAAATGAAATACTAGTTTCGCCAATGAAGCCCAAAAAGCGAAAAAGACCCATTACTGAAGTTGATACGTTTGTAGAGTGTGCAATAAGAAACGTCATTTATGAGATGTATGCAAGCAGTAAGTTCATTAATATTGACGACCCATAATAGTAGAAATTATAACAAATTTCCTTAATTTGTAGAAGCACATGTAACTTGTAAATCTATAAACCAAATTTTAAAATTTCGAAATATCTTTTACGGTTCTCCCTCAAGTCTGATTAAAGTTTTACATAACATTGGTTTTTCATGGAAACAAGAAGACAACAGGCGCGCTATATACGAGTTGCCACATATTGTGTCCAAAAAAATAAATTTTTTGTCACATTTCGTAAAAAATTTAAAAGAAACTATACCTCATAAACTTGCAAGTTTTGAAAATTAAGTGGTGGGAGTAAGCTTGAAGTATTTTGTTCAATTCAACTGATCTATTATATGTATTCTAATAAGTATTTTAAACATGAAATCATTATAATGACTCACTTTTTTTTATAAAGGTACATTATTCTTAATGCGGGAACGAAGGACGGTTGGGTTCCCAATTCTTCTTTTATTTTTGCTTCGCGAACAAACTCAGATGATTATCATGGAGAGATGAATCATGAAAACTTTAGTAAATGGTTTAAAGAGCAATTGATTTCAAATTTAAGTGAACCTTCCCTTATAATAATGGATAATGCCGCATATCACAGTAAATTAAAAGAAAAAAATCCGAGAGAACATTGGACCAAGGTCCAAATACAAACGTGGTTAACAGAGCACAACATAAAATTTGATCACTGTCCATTCAAACGGCAGCTACTTGATCTTGCTGCAGAGTAAGTTGAATATTAATTTTATTTTTTACCATAGTACATTTTTACTCTGAACGTTTTGAATTTTGATTTATATTTGCATTTCAGACATAAAATTACTGAAAAATTCGTAATTGACGAATACGAACTGGAATGTGGTCATCGGGTCTTACGTTTACCGCCATATCATTATATTTTTAATGCCATTGAGAACATTCGGGGGATTTCGAAAAATTACTATAACAAACATATTGGCCGCGATGGTTACGGAGACAACCAAACATTAAATATGTGGACAGAAGCGCTAAACTCAGTGTCTCCAATAGTTTGGAAAAATACTATAAATCACACTGTGGAAGAAATTAAGAAATGGTACGATCGTGAAAGTCGTATCGACCAGGACGATATTGAACCCTTGATAATACAAGTCAATGCTGAAGACGACAGCGATGAAGAAGACAACGATTTAGAAAAAAGCGACGAAGAAGAAAAGCAGTAGAGAATTTGTACACCTTAAGATATAGGTATTCCACAAGAGTTCTATATTCTATTTCTCTACAGCCAAATACCAAATAAAAGAAATATCCAAACATTGCCTTATAAAGTAGCAATCAATGCATATGTAACAATAATGAAAAATCCATTTTCATTTTTAAAATTTGGCATAGCAATATGCAACACGCAACACATTTTCTAAACTAATGCACATATAAACTTTGTAATTCGTGACGTCATAATCTAGTTACAAATGTTGATGACGTCTCTCTACTGCTTAAAAATTTCTACTATACTGAAAACTACGTATAAAATAATATCAACAATAATACAAAGAAGAATAACAAATGAATCAGCAAGAATTATCGGAAATTATCAATGTGGTTTTATGAAAGGAAAATCTACCACGGACGCAATACATATTATTAAACAGATAATGGAAAAAACACTTGAGTATAACATAAACACCGAGATTCTGTTGATTGACTTCAGGCAAGCCTTTGACTCAATTAAAAGACAGCAACTAATGAAAGCTTTAAAAGAACATCAAATACCAAGCAAATTAAGAAGATTGATAGCAATGACTATGAAAACAACATAAATACGAATTAAAACACAAAAAGGAGAAACGGAAGATATATTAACAAATAAAGGTGTAAAACAAGGTGATGCCCTATCTGCCACATTATTTAATTTAGCACTGGAATATATCATGAGAAAAGTAAAGAAAGGAACACTCAGAACAGGGGGAAGTCAAATAATAGCATATGCAGACGACATAGTAATAATAACGAACAACAGAAATGTAATGAGAATAATGCTAGAGGAGATAGAAAAGGAAGGAAAGAAAATAGGACTAGAAATCAACCAAAAAAAGACTAAAATAATGGTAATGGGAAAAGAAGTGCAAGACAAGACTTTTAAAATAGGAGAAGCAGAGTTTGAACAAGTAAACAAATTCAAATACTTAGGTGTAATGTTAACAAATAGAGGCGAAAGAGAAGAAGAAATAAAAGAAAAAATAGCTGCTACAAATAGGGCTTTCCAAGCCAACAAAAAAGTACTACGAAACGGAATTTTAAGCAAGACAACAAAAATGAGAGTATATAGAACAATAATAAGACCAATAGCATTATACGCAGCCGAAACAATGACATTTACAAAGAAGGACGAAGAAAAATTAAGAATAATAGAAAGGAAAATAATAAGAACGATACTGAGACCTAAGAAGATATCTGATAATGAATACAGAGTAAGAATGAACCATGAGATTGACAAAGAATTAAAAGGAGAAGATATAATAAAAATAATCAAGAAACAAAGAGTAAAATGGCTAGGACACGTAAGCTGAGCTGACGAAAAAGAACCAATAAAAATAATAATGCAATGGAGCCCTGGAAGTAAGAAAAGAAGAGGAAGACCCAGATCAACATGGCTAGCAGAAGTAGAAGAAGATTTAAGAAGAGCGGGAATTAACAAATGAAAAAATAAAACAAGAGATAGGAAGAAATGGAACATCATAGCGAAGAATATTTAATAAATAACTGAAATGGAGTCCTATCCCCTCAAAAAAAAAATCTAGAAAGCTTAAGTAAAAGCGGTGCAACTCCACAACGGAGTGTTAAACCACTATATATATATATATATATATATATATATATATATATATATATATATATATATAAAAGTTACATCGCTGTTCCCACCATCAAACTGCATAGGTTGCAGTTCCCACCGAGCAACCCTACACCCAACCTAGTTTAAGTATAAAATAGCTCTCTTGTAGTTTTATGTTAGTCTTTATCTGCTGTTACTATGCTAGATTTGTTGTAACTTAGAATTGTAAATTAGCAATAAACAACATTGTAATAAATAATAAACAATAAATTGTTTTAAAAAACCCAACGTCGGAAAATTAACTTATTATTGGCGCAGTCGGTAGGATCCGTCGTGACGGTATTAACGAATATAATACCGGTTCGTTGTGCCATTTATTGCCGCGAATAAAATTCGTCCGCCGAGCCAGCTGAACGTACATCAGCACCCATCGACGTTCCGCCGCTGAACGAACATCAGCACCAGGACATCGAGGCCGAGCGACTTCACGACA
The DNA here is from genome assembly GCA_035578165.1 of Stenolophus ochropezus. Taxonomy (NCBI): domain Eukaryota; kingdom Metazoa; phylum Arthropoda; class Insecta; order Coleoptera; family Carabidae; genus Stenolophus; species Stenolophus ochropezus. Next base: position 15,180,177 of record JAQOWZ010000003.1, on the reverse strand, counting down.
TCGCAGTACCACTCCAAGGACCAATGTACTGGATTCTCTTGTGAGTACATGTCGTTAAGAGGCAATATTTATTACACTAGCGAATCATCAGATTCAAATAATAGCGATTCTGACTCCGATCATAACGATCGTATTCCAAATTACTCAAATAGAAAAAAATTAATTCGTAACCCCACATTACAAGTAACAAACAAAATGGAATTAAAGAAGGAATACTTAGATATGGTTCCTGAGTTCCATGGGCAGAGAGAACTCTTGCCTAGATTCTTAGAAATAAGTGAAAAACTAGTTAAAAAAATTTTCAATGCTGCTAATCCCAATGATTTTCAAAATGAGAATTTAATGCTTAGTTTGTATTCAAAAATTAAAGGTGAAGCCGCAGTAAACATAGCTGCGTGCAATATAAAAACTTGGAACGATTTGAAAAGTGCACTAATCAACACGTACGCTGATAAGCGCGATCTCTTTACTTTAAATATTGAGTTAAATGACACCAAACAAGGGCAGAATAAATCCGTATTTGAATATTTTAATAGAATACAGCACATATTAAATTTAATAATTAGTTATATTAATACTCAAAAAACCGCTGACGAGCAAACAATATTAGGCAATTATTTCAAAGATTTTGCATTGCGAATATTATTAAGAGGATTAAAAGATCCAATTGGCCAGCTTATGCGAACCAAAAACCCCACTGATCTGGCGCGGCAACCTTCCAACGCGTAATGGATAATGTTCTACGTGGACTAAACAACGACAAGTGTTTAGTTTACTTAGACGATATTATCGTGTTTAGTACCAGTCTTCAAGAGCATATTGAAAATTTAAAATTAGTGTTCGAAACATTACAAAATTCAAATTTCAAAATTCAACTAGATAAGTGTGAGTTCCTGAAAAAGGAAGTCTCATATCTTGGCCATATTGTTACTCCAGACGGCGTAAAACCCAATCCGGACAAAATTATAGCAATTCAAAATTATCCAATACCCAAAACCACGAAACAAATTAAAGGATTTTTAGGCTTGTTAGGATATTATCGAAAATTTATTAAAGATTTCGCGAAAATAACAAAACCATTTACAAAATGCCTGAAAAAAGACGCAACTATTGACATTAAAGACCCCGACTACATAAAATGTTTCGAAACATGTAAGACCTTACTAACAAATGAACCACTATTACAATAACCCGACTTCTCAAAAAATTTTAATATAACATGCGATGCCAGTGACACCGCGATAGGAGCTGTTCTATCTCAAGGAACAGTAGGTCAAGATCTCCCTGTTGCCTACGCCAGCAGAACCTTGAACTCAACTGAGTCAAGCTATGCAGCTGTAGAGAAAGAAATGTTAGCAATCATATGGGCCGTCCAATATTTTCGTCCCTACATTTTTGGCAGACCGTTCAAAATCTACACTGATCACAAACCCTTACTATGGCTATTATCTATGAAACAGTGTAACCAAAAATTAATCAGGTGGAGATTAAAATTAGCCGAATACGACTACGAAATTATTTACAAAAAAGGTAAAACAAATACAAATGCTGACGCTTTAAGTCGTATCCCACAAATTCAGAACGAAAAAATTATTGTCCAAAATTCAAAAGAACCTTTAGACTCGTATGAAAATTATTTAACTAACAAAATTAATAAAACCAAATTAGATCATAATAATATCCTAGAAGTGGAAGGCTATCTATTTGATTCACCACCCACTAATAATCTAGCTCATTGTGTAAGCCGCGATTTACGAATGTCAGCAGGAATTGCGGCACAGTTCAGAAATAAATTTGGAAATGTAAACAACCTCCATAAACAAAATCCAAAATTGCATTCCCTTGTTTATTTAAAAGACAAATTTCGATTTATTATTTACCTAATTACTAAAGAAAAATATTTCGACAAACCTACAAAACAAAATATGTTTTACACATTACTAAATCTAAAATCATTTTGTATACAAAATATCATAAAAAATTTATGCATTCCAAAAATTGGATGTGGCATTGACCAATTAAACTGGATCGATGTTAAATCCATGTTAGAATTCATTTTCAACGAAACTGATATACTAATCACAGTATTTCAAAAACCAAACGAAATACCGACATTAGACTCAAACGTAAACGACTCAGACAATCTCAATGCCCTCACAAAATACATAGAAGAATTCAATATAGAGTTAGAAAATAAATCCACAATTCCAGATAATCAATCATTAATCGTAGAAATAGGCGACAAAGAAGACGACAAATCACCTGGTGATGATGACGTCACTATACACTCTAGTCATGAGAACCCCGTCATTGGTAAACCGATCGTAGAATACCCGGTTAATTATGGAAAAAATCAAGTAATCATTTCGGAAGTAGCACATAGCCCAAGTAAACCCAAAATTGAAAAAATTCACGATATGAAACAAAAGATTTACGTACAATTTTCAAAAAAGAAATATGAACAAGAAATGATAAAATTTATTAAAGAATATATAGCACCAAATGTAAAGTATTATTTATATTTCAAACACGATCTTTATGCAAAATTTAGTTTAGTACTTCAGAATTATTTTAAAAATTCCAAAATAAAAATGATAAAATGCGGGAAACAACTAACAGATATTGTAGAAGAAGACGAGATAATTCAAACTATCAAAAACTACCATGAAGGAAAGAAATCTATTCAGACCTTTATAAATAATTGTGAAATCTGCCAACTAACAAAATAAGATAAAAACCCTTTAAAATTAAAATTTAACATCACCCCAACGGCAACTAAACCATTTGAAATATTACACGTAGATACTATTACTTTGGAGAACACGAAATTTTTCACAATAGTAGATTCATTTTCAAAATTTGCTCAAGCATACAAATTGAACTCTTCTCAAGGCATCGAAATTGTAAATAACCTAATTAAATCATTCACACACCACGGCATCCCAGATTCAATAATTGCAGATAACGGTTTAGAATTCAAGAACTCACTAGTCCGCGAACTTTTAGAACTACATAAAATTAAAATTAATTTCATCAGCTCCCAACACCCCGAATCAAACGGGATAGTCGAGAGATTTCATTCAACTCTCATCGAACATATTAAACTCTTCAATAATCAAAACAATTATAAAAATGATCCCATAGAGACAAAAGTAAATTATTTCTCTTCTAGCGTACAATAACACTATCCACTCCACAACTAAACTTAAACCCTTTGACATAATTTCCGGCCACCTTGAAACAGACTCCCCCTTTAACATGGACTTAGAAAATCAATTAATTAACGATTATATTTCAAACCATAAAAATAAAATGAAATTGTTGTACCAAAATATAAATGAAAAAATTCAACACACAAAGGAAAAAACTATCAATAAAATTAATGACAATCGGGAAGAATTACCTAACACACCAGAACAAGTTTATGTAAAGAATTGCCAAAAACAAAATAAAACGCGGAATAAATATAAACACGAAAAAATAAAATCTATAAACCCTCGTCTAAAGACAGCCAAAATTAAAACACGACATGGTAACACTACAGATAATATTCAGTTATCAAATATTAAAAGACCGAAAAAACTAACCTACGAATTTAAAAACATTCCAGGTTGTTTGCGATCTGTCACGGATCCGAAATAATTAATATTACCGAAAACATAGGACTAATGCCAATCAAACTCGGAGCAGCTAAACTACAAAAATCTAAACATACTTTCGTTCATTATTATGACCTTACACCAATATTTGATGAATTCGAAAATCTCAATAATCAATACGAACTATTAAAAAATAGTATAACTAATAATACAAATTTAAACAAGGAATTAATAAATAACAATAAAATATTGGAACACATAAGACAAAACATAATTCAAAAGATAAACCACATAACAATATATTCTAAAGCACGCACTAAACGAGGACTAATAGATGGATTAGGGAGTATATTTAAGCAAATTACGGGAAACCTGGACGCAGAAGATGGCAAAAGATATAATGCAATTTTAAACAATTTAGAAGAAAACCAAAATTCATTGCAAAATCAATTAAAATTGGAATACTCAATCAACCAAAAAATAATAAAGAAATTTAACAACACAATTGAAAACATCAGACATAACGAGGAAATAATAAGAACAAAAATTCAGAATTTAAACAAATTACTTAATTCTGTTAAAACCAATAATGAAATTCTTTATATAAAAGACTTGTACAACCAACTAGGTTCCTTGTATAATTCCATCCTGAATACACTACAAGACATAGAAAACTCAATCACATTCTGCAAAATGAAAACACTTCATCCCTCAATAATAGACCCTAAGCAGTTATTAAGTGAATTAAAGAAAATATCGGATCATTACAAACATCAATTACCATACGAACCAAAATTAGAGAATCTATTAGATTTCGAAGCTATACTATCCATAAATTGCAAAATAGAATCAAATCAGATTACATATTTTATCTCGATTCCTATAAATTTCGAAAAGAACTTTGAATTTTACTATTTACAATCATTACCAACAAAATATGGGTCAGAATACGTGACAATTATTCCCAATACAAAATATTTTGTAAAAAGTCAAGACGAAATTAAACCTCTTAGCGATATGTGCATCAAGAGTAGAATCTACCAGTGCAAAAACGAGTATCATCCGCACTTCAACCCATCTTGTGAAGAAGACATCCTCACTAAACAAAATACAAGTCGCTGTCATTACACCAAGCTTAAAGTCACCAGCCATATCGAACTAATTCCCCAAACCAATCAATATTTGGCAGTGTTTCCACAAATAGAAACAATTAAAACAAAGTGTCCCGACAAAACTAATATCAAAACACTCATAGGTGTTTATTTAATACAACAAAATCAATGTGAAATAATATTCAAAAATAAACAATTAATATATCTTGATAAAACATTTGGAAAACCAATATTGATACCAAAGTTGAACTTCGAAATAAAACAGAATATATTATCCAACATGACAATCAAATTAAAATCAATCAAATTAGAGGACATTGCCTTAAAACCCCCATTGGAAGTCACTAGTGTGCCTGTAATATATCAAGTGCCAAGTATTTGTACAGTATTAATCTATTATGGACTTTTAATAATTATTATATACTACGCCTGGAGATGTTTCATAGCAAAACGAGCCAGACCAACCCCACCAAGCCAGCAACTCGATGAACCTCACCTTCCAGGGGAAGCTTCATTCTAGGGATGGAGGAGTTACATCGCTGTTCCCACCATCAAACTGCATAGGTTGCAGTTCCCACCGAGCCACCCTACACCCAACCTAGTTAAAGTATAAAATAGCTCTCTTGTAGTTTTATGTTAGTCTTTATCTGCTGTTACTATGCTAGATTTGTTGTAACTTAGAATTGTAAATTAGCAATATACAACATTGTAATAAATAATAAACAATAAATTGTTTTAAAAAACGCAACGTCGGAAAATTAACTTATTATTTATATATATATATATATATATATATATATATATATATATATATATATATATCAGCAACTCGTAAATGGTTAGATATAAAACAAAATTGAGTACTTTTGCAAATTCACCATACAAAAGTGCCTTAAGAAAGTGCAAACCAGAATCTCGTATTATTTTATATAACAAAGTTTATAAGCAAAAAAAGATAATCGCTAAATTTATATTTTCCCCTACATCTAGTGACCTACACATTATTTCGCAAATAATACAACACCATTAAAATAGCCTCATAACGGGGAAATTTTTGTCTAATTTAACAAACCTCATAGCTCTTACAGTTCTAGAGATACCAATGCATTCGTTCCTTAAATGGGACACCCCGTATAAACTAAGGAATGAGAAAAAAAAACTAGGAATACAGGAAATAACAATACTTATATTTAATTTATTATTTTAGGTACTCCGTCTCTACATCCTAATCCTTCACTTCAAAAAACTTTCCTTCAAATTGTTCTTAATATACCCTTCTTTCGATCACTTTTTGACAATAACGTAGGTCCTTCTTCTACTCTTAATCCTTCGTCTATTCATATTCCTTTCATTACCGCACAACCTCCAACTACTGCAGATGTTTCTACCACTGTGGATGCTCCACTACTGCGTCTACTTTCATCAACTTATTTCATGTTATTTGTTTATTAATATAATTTGTTTTAAATAAAAATTAAATGTGATGATTGATGATATTCAATATACTTATTCATTTCTGAGAATTCCTGACAAACTGACTCTTTCGTCCTCCATTTAATCGCAGCAACAGAGCCCGTCTTATCACAAGCCAATCTTCTGCCCGATGATGATGTACCGTTATCGCTTTTCAGGGGTTGGGATCTGGGGCACCATAAGCGCACGACTGTTACGGATGACATTATTAGATAAGTACTTTTCCGCCCTAGGCGATTGCCTGGTTGAATTCGTTTATTGTGCCGCAACGACGCTGTTGGTGGGGGATTACCGTAAAAATATTCGTTTTTATAATACTGCTTTACAGTTTTCTTCAACGGTGGGCAATTCAAAATCTGGGTATCGAACCACAGGTAATTAGCCGAATAGAGTAGTTCCTCACATTATGACCAAGACATTCCTCCGGTTAATACTCTTGCGAAGATTGACCAACTTTTTTATTTGAACCTTGGTGCTTTCCAGAGAATTTGGGCAGGCCATTCAATTCGATGCCGTCCTTTTTTATTAAGGAACCTTGACGATATGCTGTGTTGTGTAAATCCATTTCCTGTCCAATACCAGAAATTGCAATAAATTTATAGACAGCAGGTAAATTTAGCACAGCAAAGTAATGTTATTGCACCAAAAGTGATATTATATAATATATAATATATTCATTTTATTTGGCAAAATTCAGCTTACAGCTGGTCTTACACTTAACCTTTTGAAAAAACATCAAAAACATATAACTACAATATTACAAGAAGCATTACAAATTAAGAATTTTTAAGAACAATCAAGAGAACAAGCAAGTATTGGAGCGACCATGACTTTAAAATAGGAGCGAAATAGAAAACTGATGCATATTTACTACGGAAAAAAAATTGAAAAAAAAAATATATTTTTTTTTTCGAGAATAATGAAATTTACTTAAATGATTAATTCTTTTTTAATAATAATGTTTGCAAACGAGAAGAGAAGGTGTTAATGTTGCAAATTTTTAAGTTGTCAGGTAATTGATTATATAAATTAGATCCTGCATAGGAAAATGATCTTTTGAATAATGTTGTTTTATGTTTAGGTACATGCAAATTAACTTTAGTTCTCAGATTCCGGTTATGCAATTTATTTCTGTATATCAATTTGATGTAAATAAGATGGAATTCTGTTGAGTACTATCCTTTGTATTAGACATGCGTAATGATAATCCCTCCGTTCGCTCATGTTCAACCAACCGACATTCTTGATAAGTGTAGATGTTGACACATTGTCTCGTCTTTTTACTCCGTAAATAAAGCGCAAACAACTGTTTTGTACTTTCTGTATTCTTTTAATATCAGAAGCTAGTAGGCATGGGCCATAAATTGTATCACAATAGTTGAATACAGAAAGTACAAGACTATTAACAAGAATAATTTTATATTTCTGTAAAAGGACTAAGCGGTTCATGTACAGATTTCTCAAGGCTAAATATGATTTTTGGTTAATAAAGTTACGTATTCCGTAAATCGTAGCTCTGTGTCCATGATTAAACCTAGATTCTTGCAAGAATGTCTAACTAGTAGCTGATTTGTGTTTATATTAATTTTATGGTTTTGTATTATATGTTGTCTGTCTTTCTTTTTTCCTAAAAGCATAACATTACATTTTTGTTCATTTAATGATAAGCAATTATCTCGAGCATAATCTGTAATGTTTTGTAGATCTTGATTTATTTTATCTACTGCTTCATTGAAATCACATGGACTGAATGGGAAGTAAACTTGTGTATCGTCCGCATATATATGAACGGTACTGTAACTCACTACTTTGGGAAGGTCGAAAGTATATATAGAAAATAATAAAGGACCGCATATTGCACCTTTAGGAACACATTTTGTAACATCAGTAAGTTCGGAGTTTATACCATTATATGACACTCTTTGCTTTCTACCATGTAAATAATTATTAAAAAAATTTATACTAATCTCATCAAATCCAAGATGTTTTAATTTGGCTAACAGCAATTCATGGTTTACCGTATCAAACGTCTTGCTGAAATCTAGAAGAACGAGATAAACCATATTATTTTTGTCGATATGAGTGAGGATGTCATCTGTGATTTTAAGTAATGCAGTGGTAGTGCTGTAACCCTTCCTAAATCCAGATTGAACGTCGGGAAGTAGATTGTTACTATTTAAATAGTCATAAATTTGATTATAAACTATTTTTTCTAAAATTTTTGAGAGTGTTGGAAGGATGCTTATGGGTCTAATATTGTTTATATTATCTGGTGTCTTGCATTTCGGTAACGGAACAATGTTTGCAGTTTTCCAAATATCTGGTACCACCCCGTGCAATAGACAGGAGTTAATTATATGAGTTATCTGTGGTAATATCATATCGAACGAAAGTTTTAGCATAGTTAAATTTATATTGTCAATCCCAGTTGCATTTGATTTAATAGTACTAAAAATATTTTCGATTTCCGTTTCTGTTACTAGTGTTAATGAGAATATTGAATCAGTTACTTTATGTGAATTGTAAAAGGTTAATAGGTCTGAATTGCACGTTGTGTTAACAGTATTGTTCGCAAAAGTGGTGTTTAATGTATGCACGTCGCTTAGATGTAAAGGTAAAGGCGGAGTAGCTTTAGTGTTAATATTAAATTCTTTTAGGGTTTTCCACATATCGGACTTATTATGTTTTATTTTATATTCAGCGTAAGCTTTTTTTTCTCTTCTTATAGCGCTAGTCACCTCATTTCTTAGATGTTTGTAATAGTTCCATTTGACAGTTGATTTTGTTCTTCTAAATTCAGCAAAAGCGTTGTTTCTAAACTTTATCATGATCATGATGACATCGGTTATCCATGGCTTTCGAGGTTTACGAATTATTACAGTACTACAGTATTACAGCAATTTGTTCCTAATATGAATGAGCGTGTTGCTAAAGCAGTAATAGACCCAAATTGGTACAAGATGTCTACATACAACGAAATATTTCCGATTTTTATCGGCGATTAATCTTCTTTCTCTATCGATATTAAGTTGTATCCGACGCATGGCGAATCTCAAAGAATTATAGATGAAAGTCCTTTAATCGAGCCACTCACGTGCCCTCTTCTCTTTCCGAACGTCGATTTAGAGTGAAATGTTAATATCCAGCATGTTGGGCCAAATACTACAGTAGTACACAACAAAAAATAATTATCGTCTTTATTGCAATATTTTGAACGGCAGGCATAACAACGCAATGAGCGTGCTGGAAAAAATTTATTCAGAAAAGTGCCGTGATGCTATATCAGGCATGACTTGTTTACGAAACGGGACATGCCGATGGAAGTTTTCACAACGCATGGAGAGAATACCGAAATATACGCAGGCGCTAGGTACACATACACTGTGTATGAAAACCATGACATTGTATCTTATAATCCAGCATTATTATTATTATTAAAAACTTATTTAAATGTTAAAATATGTACTAGTGTTACAGAAACAAAGTATCTCTATAAATATTATTTACAAATTCCTTGATGGCATTGTTATAAATATTCTCGACGGGAGCGGAACGCTTGCTGGTATTTTTATATCAGGAGTGTCGTCACGTTAGTTCTCGTGGATCTGCAAGGCGTATTGTCGGATAAGAATTGTCGTTTTCGCATAAATGAGTTTTTATTAGATTTACAATTGTCTCATTGAACCAATTTAATTCCAATGGTCGTCAACAATTATATGTAGACGTTGTTTTAAACTTTACAACGTCCTCAAAAATGAACAATATGTAAATAGCACTTCCATGTCCTTGGTTTTGTTTTATTTTAGAATATTGGCTAATTATCTTCGTGAAGCCACTGCTTTTGTAGATTTGCGTCAGGTTAATGGCTTAGTCCATTCTACGTTCCGTGAAGCGTGTAGAGCTACACATTTAGTTGATGACAATCTGGAGTATGACCACTACCCGAAAGAGGCTTCAAGCAGAATAAGACCACACAACTTATGTCTGTTATTGTTCTATTTTGCAATCATCAGGATCCTGTTAATGAATAAGATGGTTTTTGTATTTCTTTATAGGAAGACATTACTTCTGCTTTAAATATTGACAATGTCAAGATAAATATAACAAAAATCTTGCTATTCGCGATCTCGCCGTATTACAAGCCGTTAATTTCCGTTTAGTTGGTAATGCCATACACACATTTAGAGAAGCACATCGACAAGGTGTTCAAATGCGAGACAGTCATGTTTGTCAAATGCATGCATATGATCATATTTTATTTCTTGTAAATTGATATTTTCACGGTGAACGCAATTGCATGTTTTCGTTGATGGCCTTGCCGGTACAGGTAAAACTTTTTTTATAATGCGTTTAATTGAAATATAAACAAGTTATAATGTAATGTAACGATGTAATACTATGTATAATGATTTCAAAATTGCAAAATAGAATTATATTTAAATTTTTTTCAACTTCATCAGCAATTGAGAATTAAACAAGCTTATAATTTAAAACTAGACTATTTCGAACTGAAATATTCCCGAATAAAAATGAAAGTTAAAGTAGCTGCTCAGCAATTGAGCAATAGTGTTGCTGTTGTTATAGAAGCATTTGTGGCAAATAGGACATCACAAATGCCTGCAGAGGCTACATATACGGCATAATTACTATGTAATATGGACAGTTTATTTGACAGCATGAATGATAATACTTTTAGGTTACATCAAAACAAAGTACACAAATTTGTTGTATCTTTAAAATTCAAAATATATATTATTTTGGAGGAAAATGTGGAAGCAAATTTCAGAGTGGAAATTCATAGATAAAAATTAGGAGTTGAAATGAAATAACAATTCAAGTTTAATAAGGGAGGGGCTATGGAAATGTTATGGTTCAATCTGCAAAATTTGAGATTTAAAAAGATACGTTCTTTAACTCAAGATCCTTTAGAAAACTTATTTTATTTTGTTCGTCAGCACGATATTCAAAATTATAATTCTCAGTGTTAACAATTTATAATTGCTTTTAAAACTGCAATTTTAAGTAGACTAACGGATAAAATTGTGAAGGAAATGAATTTCCTTGCGAAACTGAAAATATATTTGATGACAATAATGAAATTATTTTAAAACTAAAATCTGATGAACGTATTTTAGAGAATCAATATTTGGCTTACATGTCTGGATTTTTTTTTTAAATGAGCAATATTGAATATTACACATGTAAATTAAATATTTATGCGAGTTAATTAAGTTCTTCACATTTATGTACAAGATTTATGACACATAATACAAATAAGTTTTCATTAATTTATAAAAATGAAAAGATTATATTACTTTTAAAAAAATGCATGACATTGTTTATTCATATCTAGAAAAAAATGGATGTAATTCAAATTTATTAGGTGAATTGAAAAATATTATATCACGGAATATAATATTAAATTATTTTTGTAGAGAACAGAAATACAGTTCTGATATTTAAATATTGCAAAGATAAATGTTGTGAAATTTCTAGTAAAAACGCAAAGAACTTTATATAAGAAAATATGCAAATATTTTTAATAGAGCAAGATAAGTAGCAATTCACTCAAAAGAAATAACGAAACAAAATTTAGGGTTTTTTGGTAAGAAAACAAAATTAGCAAATCAAGCATTAGAATTATGATAAGATATATACAAGTGGTGCCGAGAGAACATCTCTCATAAAGTTCACCGAAAGAACATCTCTTCCACAGAAAGAAAATTTTGCCTATAAACCTCTTTGAGAATATCTTTACAAATTTTGTCAGGAGAATATCACTTCTACAAATTTTGCCGAGAGAACATCTCTTCTTCAAATTTCACCGAGAGAGTATCTCTTCTACACTAATCAGATATGATTATTTTAAGGTCGGGGATACATATGCAGCAGAACCACACTGGAAAAACCGCTTTGAGTGTTTTTATTGTATTTTTAATGCGTTATGTTAATAATTTCGTAATACCTATACCGCAATAAATATAATGATAATAAATGTATGTATTTTATTTAAAATTAAAGTATACAGTAGTAATACATAACTAAATGAATACTGACAGCTATATTTAACGTTTATATGACAAATACAAAATTTAATGATTAAGTAGTCTTAGAGTAATTCTACTCTGTGAACTAGAGATCACGTAATCCATTTGTTCACGCTTATCGTTATGTTAATGTTTTGTGTAGTGTCGAACGTTGTATCGCTGAAATATAGTAGGTATTGCTGGAACGTATAATAGCGGAGCCAATTCAATCCAAGAGAAAAGAAACTATCGGGTGCATGCGTTCTTTTCGTAAAGTTCATGCAAAAAGTTTCTAATATTATAGCATTGCAATAATTTAAAAGTCGAATGTAAACAACGATATGAAGCTACGTCATATAATGTGTCAAAAGTTTTAGACAATGATGGAAATCCCCAATACTCACTGCCTGTCTCGGCCCGTTTTTTTTACATACAGGGAGCATATCGTCCCCTAAAAGGCAGAGTATCGTAAGCGACATAATATTTTGTGAAAATGAGTTACGACGTTTACAATATTCTGCTATACATTTCTCACCTATTTTGAAAGTATCTTAACCGACAAATTTATTTTTCCCGCTGAAATTAGTGTTTAAATCCGACGATTCCGACAATCGTAACCACCACTGATATCTGTAAATACCTTAACCGCCAGATTTAAATCGTAATCACCAAGCCATGTTTTACAAAATATCGTATCCGACAAATATTTTATATTGTAACCACAACTCAAGGCGTTTACGATATATTATCTGTTAATATCGAGCACAGTTTCTAGTGCTCAAGAAGAAAAATAGTATTTCGTTAATATTACAGTTTATGTTAAAATGTTACAAGTGTGTGGTCTTAGTGGCGAAACTATAGGTAGTGATGAACGTAATAAAGTTTGTGCTAAGTTCGAAGAACCATTAAAACCAATTCGTTTTAACAACTCTGCTAATGATTGTGTTATTGAGAATTTTGAAAACAGTAACGACGTGGTAATGGAGGGTATTTCAAATATAACTGGTATACTGTATGAACCAGTTAATAAATATAATGAAGAAAATTCCATACGATTCAGTAAATTTAGAAAAGATTGATACAGTTATAGTTTTTGAAGCAGATGATGAAGAGTTGATTAATTTGATCAATTTAGCTAACAGTGAAGTTGAAGAAGAAATTGTTACCGATACAGTAGAACAGAACATCCAAAATTCATCACAGTTAATTAATAAGATACCGTCTACAGAATTTGTGCAGAACGAAAATAATGATCCAGCATGGGCACCAAACACCGTCGATGAAATGGAAGAAGAAAATATATTTGATGAAACTGAAAAACTACAATCTGGGTCAATAGGCGAAGATAAACTAGACAATTAAAAGGATTTATCAAACTTAGAAGCATCATTATCAGGTAACAATGATGTAAGTGATAATAAAACTGGCATTTCTAAATTACTAATAAAGAAACAAACGAAAGGAAATAAGACAGAAGAGAGAAAGTGGTGATGGAAAAGCAAATCCGTGCAAAGGAAAAAAATACCAAAATTATTGTGTACCCATCGGTGAGGATGATCGACAACTATTGTTTAATGAATATTATAAATTTAAGACTTACGAAGAGAAAAAGACTTGGCTTTTGAATTGTATGTTTAAGAGGCAAGTTAAAAGAAAAAGAACAAAGACAGAAGTATCACAAAGAGGTAAAACTATTAAATATGAAGTTGTGTTAGACTGAAACGTGCACTGCCATAATATGGCAGTGCACGTTGCAGTAATTACTACATTTTAGTGCGTTTCATTTTGATTATACATATATTTACGGAACTAACTCAAATATTGTTTTATTTATTAAATGGCAAACTAATGCTTGTAAATCACAAGACGGATTTACTTGACTGGTATAAATAATTAGGAAAAAATTACCCGTCATTCCCTGAGGAAGACCCTTTCATATTAGAAGAGACTCAAAGAAATACTATACTCTGTTCACGTTAAGTTAAGAGTGAAGCCCAGTATAGGGGCTACTATTCCAGTTCTGTGATTGGTTAAAATACAAACCAAGTTTATATACAGAAATTTTTATCTATGAAAGAAAGCGTTGAGAAACAATAGTATTGTATTATTGTGTATTAAATTTTTGACATTTAGTGTCACATTGAGTGACAACTGTGAGAATTTTCATAAAAATGCGCGAGGAAAACCTAAGTGAAGAGAAATTAATGACAATGAGTGTTTGTCAGATGCTTCTTTTGATGAGCTTTCTAAAAATTTAGTTTCAATCATTTCTTTAAACTAAATTTCAAAGTTGTGACTCCTCAATATTTAAATTGCGCGCCAATCTAAATTTTGTATTTACAACCGGCTTAGTTCGACGCGACATCTACTTTTATCTTAACGTAAATAGAGTATAAATCAGTATTAAGCATAATAAATAATAAAAAAAAATAGAAATAGGGCCTTTTTGGGTTTTTATATTACTACTGTGCACAGTTTATGTGTAAAAAACAACTGAGCCAACAAAATATTCCAGAGTCCATGTTTAAATTTAAGAAGAATAACGGTCATCCATTTATTTTAACAATTCAATTATATAAAAATTTATTAAAATATTTATGAAAATAGAAAAAGATATTAAAAATTAAATAATATCTACATACATTAATCATCACCATCAGTAATTCGAGAGGCTGCTATATATATTTGTAAATTTTTCGCTGGGAGCTGTCACGTGCAAAAATGAATGCAAAACAGTGGGAAAAAAGAGTTGGTAGAGTGGTGTTGTGTTACACGTTGTCCTAAAATCCTGGGTGATAATCGCATGACTAAAATTTAATTCTTTAATTTTTTTTACGTTGAGGTAGTGATAACAGTCAATAATTTTTTTTCCTTTTCTTTATTTCGGTTGAGGTATTATTTGTCGCGTTTATTAATGATCCCATATACGAGGGCAAGGTGAAATCGGCACAATCGCAAATCCCATTTGACATGGGAAGTACCATCTTTAACAAGAACGCATTATAATTTTCTGACTGATTTGTAGTTCACTTCTTTATTGACTCCCATTGAAAGCAAGCAATCTTGAAGTTTTTTGTAAATAAGGATCTTGATTAAAAATTATTTCTTGCGTGGAAAAAACATTACGCAAATCAAAGCATTACTTGATAAACATTATAGAAATTCTTCGCCATCAATTGGAACGATTCACAAATGGTTTACTGATTTCCGTTGTGGTAGTATGAGCACAAAGGACACCGAACGTTCTGGTCGTCCAATTGAGGTTACGACACCAGAAATGGTAGATACAATACATGGTATGATATTGGATGATCGGCAACTGAAAGTACACGAGATTACTGAGTCTATTGGCATCTCAAATGAACGGGTAGGGAAAATTGTGCATAAATTTTTGGATATGAGGAAGCTAACTGCCATGTCGGTGCCGCATTTTCTCTCTGTTGATAACAAGCGCGATTGTTTGTCAACTTCAAAGGAGTGTTTGGCGATGTTCAAGTGCAATAAGAAGAACTTTTTGCACCGTTTTGTAACCGTGGACGAAACCTGCATCCTTCACAACACACCAGAGACCACAGAACAGTCGAAACAGTAGACTTCTCGTGTCGAATCGAAGCCGAAAAAGGCCAACGTGGGTTTATCGGCCAACAAAGTAATAGTGACAGTTTTTTGGGATGCACACAGTATTGTTTATATAGACTACTTTGAAAAGGGCAAAACGATCACAGGCATATATTATGTAGAGCTGTTGGATCGATTCGACGCCGATTTAAGGAGAAAGCGGCAGCATATGGTAAAGAAAAAAGTCCGCAGTAGCAATGGCAAAATTACATGCATTACTCTATGAATTGGTTCGTCATCCACTATATTCTCTAGATTTACCCCCCAGCGACTTTTATCTTTTTTCAAACTTAAAGAAATGGCCCGGCCGAAAGTGATTTGGCTTCAACGATGAGGTCATCGCTGCGACAAACGCGTATTTTGAAGAATTGCCAAAATCGTATTATTCGGAATGGATAGAAAAATTAGAGAAACGTTGAACGAAGTGTATCGATCAAAAAGGAGATTATGTTGAGAAATAAAATAAGTTTTGACCAAATAAATCATTTGTTTTTTAATTTTTCAGGGACTTTTCACCTTGCTTTCGTATATGAAGTCTCCAGCCACTTCAAAGCTTTTATTTTCAATTGTTATTTTTTTATTTGTAATTAAATCTATCTCCTCTACTACAACTAGCAAGAGATATTATTGTTTCTTTTGCTTTGGGAAGTGTTCTTGTTACTATACATATGTCATCGACGAATGCTAATAGTTGTGATGATTCGTAAGTAGAAAAGAGGGAAAACAACCCAACTGCTGTAGGCATTCAGGAAAATAGAGAATAGATAGAACTTTTGTTACACGAGTTTTTAATGAAAGTTTGATAATTTCAATTAAACGTATAACGCGCTCTAAAAAAGTAAGTTTCATTAATCAATTTACTTATTTCACCTAAATTAAAATGCCATCTAAGTATCGATTAAAACGGGAAAAGCACATGTGTACAATAAAAAGATAAGAAAAAAGGGCGGAATTTATAATAATTTGGTATATCTCATGTAGTAAAAGAAAATAAAATAAATGAATATGTTAGCCATCATGAAAGATATAGAGCAACACATACGTAAAACACAGGTATTGGAATTCTGTTAGTGCAGTTAACAAATCATGATATGAATACAATATTAAATCCCCAGGGTTATTTAGAAGAGGTGCATATAGATATATTATTCTCAATAGTATGATCTATTTTGGAAATTCAGACCTCAAAATATAGCTTATATACAAGATGAATTAAATCTAGATTTGCTAAAAGACTTTCCAAATTATATACAAAATTTAATGACAGGTACCGATACAAAAAGTGGAAATTTTAAAGAAAACAAAAGAAAATATAATAGTGCTTTAGCTTTTGCCTTTATGGGGGCAAACCTGTCACCACCACTTGGATAGGCACCATATTGTTTTTGTATTCATGATCAAATTTATCATGAATCAACTACATCATTGTATCCAACTAACGAAAAAATAAAAACATACACGCAGTTATATATCATTGACTCAAAGAGATATTAAAAAACCGAATAAATATAGAAAAAATAAGAAATGCAAACCGGTAATAATGAAACAATTAGATAATATAATTAGAAATATTAACCCTTATTCAAAAGCATATATGATGTTAAGGGAAATAGAGGAAAGGGAAATTGCAAAAAATAATGAAAACAATCAAGCTATCCCTGAAATGAAATTAATGATAGTTGACAATAGGTCAAAAGATAAACGTAGATATAATGAACCAACAAGTAATGAAGTAGTTGTAGTTTTAATTTCCAATGACGATTAACGTCCAATAAAATGAGACATTTGCATACACCCTTGAACTGATAGTCTTATAACACCCAGATTCATAAAAAAGATTAAATTCGAATTTAGTTAACTCCAAATTTAGCCCGGATAAAGTTTTTAGGTATTAGAGCGATTCACAAAGCAGATTAAGACCGGTGTTAAATACGGAGTTAGTTAATTCTCATAATAGTTACTATTTCCATACAAGTTCTCAGTTTGTAATCAGTGTTCAGTAATCAATTGTGTCCAGTACTGTTTGATTCGACTATATTATATTATTACAATGGAGGTGGAGGTAAGATAAGATTGTTAGTAGGTGAAACGAAATTATACAAGAATATTTTATTTAATAAATTAAACCCTACTCTAACACCTCCAAAAACAAATTAATTTGGCGCACAATAAGCAATAAAGTAAATGCCGTAAGCACCAGTGTTAGAAATATCAAAGAAATAAAAATAAAATGGAAAGTACACAAAAAAAATCTAAAATACTTGCAAGTTCATTATTATAAGTTACTCAGTAAAATATCAATCAATATTGTGTACATTTCTTCGTAGTAATGACACAACAAAAAAGTTTAAAGAAAACTGAAGGTGAACCGCTGGGCTCTGAAAGTATCGATGAGGATATGTTATCCATAATAGGGAAAACTGCTGTTAATGGATTTCCTAGCGGTGGAATAGATGTGGGAATGAAAACTGAAGGTAATACAATATAGCTCCATAGAATAATACAAGTATTTCATTATTGATATTTGCGATTAAGTAAGTTTGGTACTTTAGCAATGCGTAATAAGCCGAGAGATATATTTACATATGAAACACAATTTCTTTCAGGATTCTATATGCTTTATCTAATTATTCTATTATAATTGTTATTAAAATTTTAGATACTCAATCTCTAATCCTGGTCCCTCCACGTCAAATATAGCGATACGTTTAATATTATACCTGCAGGTAATGATTAATAAAGAAGTAAGTTCTATATTTTTATTTATTTAAACAAATCATTTTATTCAGAATTTTCCGAAGATTCCCAGCCAATCCCTACACCTATCTGGGAAAATGTGCCCTTTGTATGTACTTCAGAAAAACATACGCAAACAAAGTAAATTTTAATTATTTAATTATTGTAATAGATTGAATCTACAAAATTCTCCTAAATTTAGAGTGTCACAAGTGTGCAAGAGTCATTGGTGGAACAGAATAACGAACTTCTGCAAATAAATAGGTAAATATTGGAGACCACAAAAGACGTTATGATGGAAATAAAAATCTAAATAAAAATTCAAAAAGAATTGCAACTGCAATAGAAAACAATTTTAATACATGATTTATTGTATTAAAATGTTACAATAAATATTATTTTATTCAATAATTTAAATTTAAGAAGAAATACTGCGGTATCCGAAAAAAGTTTTATTTCCAGAACTCTTTTAAAAACATTAGCTTAGTTGATTAGCGCGCTTCGACTCGTTCAAATCTCAGTGACCACAAACCTACAACCAGAAATAAATAGCGCGTCCGAGTAGTTCGGAACCCACTATAAGCTGTAGGTCCCCTGTCCTGTGATTGGACAGCCTAAATTAAATAAATAATATTTGAATAAGACCACCAATTTCTCTGCTTTTTCGGTTTTATTACGGATTTCATTTTCGTTTATAAAATAAAATATTTATATTGGTTTTAAAACAATTAAAAAGGACAGTAAAACTAAAAGATATCTTTAAAAATGAAAATTTTGCCAATCCTGAGTGAAATCGCAGATAACATCGATAAGGGTCTTGAAAATACGGAGTTTAATACATACCAAAAACCTAAAACAATTATTATGTGCATGATTGAATATTAAACAAATTTTTGAAAAAATATAACTTGAAGCTTCCATAATTTACAAATATAAATTATAACTTACTTATGAACCAAGTTTTAATATTCCCTGATGTTAAAACTATTTTACGATATAACATAAAACAGAAAAAGTGTCAGGGTTAGTTGTAAACTTTTCATAACTGTATGCATGTATCGAACCATAGAAAACCCCACTGTTCCTATCTAAAAACGTTGTTCACAAGTTGCTGTCGTAGTTGTGTTCCATTTCTAGGATTTGTAACTTGCTCAGGTGCTTCAACTTCCTGCTGCTCAGCATCAACTTCAGGTTCGGGCAGATTGTTACTGTTGCACATGTTGTGCAGTACAAATGCTGCGGTAATAATATGTATTACTTTATCTGGTTTATACAGCAATGTACCACCCGATGCATCTAGGCATCTAAATCTGCTTTTAAGCATACCAAAAGTTCTCTCAATGCTGTTTTTGGTTTTAATATGTGCCCTTTGATATTTTTCTTCAGCATCTGTTTGAGGATGTCGATATGGTGTCAGCAATCGCTCTTCGCACGGATAATGAATCACCTAGAGGAAAATGCAATATAGTTTTACTAATAACACGGATTATATTGTTATAAGAGATGTAAAATCACCCTAGTACCTATTGATAATATTACTTTTATTATAAGTATTAGCATTATTATTGCTGTACCTTATCCTACATTTTTGTATTTATTAACTTATTTACCGAGTAACCATCCAATAACCGTCCAGTTTGAAAGCACCGTTTTTAATGCACATTTAAATTTAAAAATTTATTTATTCTTTTAATAAAATTTTTTAGTTGATAATACTATACTCTGTTTTTAAACTATAGATAGTAACTAGAAATTCTAGTGAGAAAATCAAAGCCTGTGATTGGCTGCTGCGCCATTTCATGAAGCCGCATTTAACCAGACGAAATTGCAGGTTAACCTTCTCAAACGTAAATGAAACGTCAAACTCACGGAAGTTGTCAAATCAATTGTTGAATTTGTATGTGTTTTATTTTAATTGCTCTTTTTGTAACATTTCACGAATAAAACCAGTTCTTTTTAGAACTATTAGTATTTCACTAACGCTGTGTATTTTTATAATACCATTTATTTATTATTTTTTTTTATTACTTTTTCTTTTTGACTTTCGTTTTTCAAGTTCAGTATTTTTGATTCCGTGTGCTTTTGCATTTGAGAAAATGAGTTGTCCAAGTTCAAGTACAACGATTAATGTTTCACCAGTGAAAAGACTCCGGCGTCTAGATTTGGGACACTTTTCTGTAGCTAAGAAGCAATGCGTTTTAAATATGTAAAAAAAGTTAGTGACAGATTCGCTTGATATGAAAATCTCAACTATTGTACGTGAAATTTGTAATACAGCAGGTAATGTAATAAATAATAACGTTGTAATAAACTTTGGATATCTTGGACTACTTGTTCTAAATTCAAAATCATATTTTTTTTGCAAAACATTGACACTCATATGAAGAGAATGTCATATTATCTGCTATTACTATATCTGGAATGCCATAAGCTGCAAATACTTCTTTAAATTACTTTATAACATCACAGCTTTGTTTACTTTTAGGCAATTTTATTTCTAACCATTTGGTTAAGTAATCCGTAATAACTAAATAGGATTTTCCCCTAAACTCTACCTAATATATCTGACGCTATTTTTTGAAATCGTAATTTTGGTATTTCATGTGGTATTAAGTGTTCCTTTACATATTTACATTAGCATACCGATATCTTTCACAAATCCTACAACTTTTTATCATATTTTTGATATATGTAAATATGCCAGGCCAAAATGTTCGAGCTCTGTCACACGTACGATTTATGCCAAAGTGTCCTTCATGTAAAAGTTTTAACATCTTCTCTCGCAATGCTTTTGGTACTATTACTCTATTATTATAGAACATGATACTATTATTTACATGAAGATCATTTCTAATTTGATAATACACTTTTAACTCTACTTCATACTTTTTACACTTCCACCCATTCAAACAATATTCACTCATTTTGCTCAATACTTCATCTTTCACAGAATATCCTTATCATTTTCACCTATTCACTACTATAATTTCGAGATAAATAGTCAGCTACATATAAGTGTTTACCTGGTAAATACTCTATTTTTTTGTCGTATTTTAATAATTTAAGCCTCAATCTTTGTAATCTGGGTGAATGTACTTGACAAATGCGTTTATTTAACACACTTACATTCGGTTTATGATCTGTTTTTACTTGTATTGTCCTTCCATAAATATAATTGTGGAATCTTTGAGTTGCATATACAATACTAAGCAACTCTTTTTCTATTACAGCATATTTCTTTTCTGTTTCATTTAGACCTCTAGATGCATATGCTACAGGTCTACCCTCTTGCATTAAGCAACAACCAATACCATTTTGCGATGCATCTGTGTGTATGGTTATTTGTTTTTCAGAATCAAAATTCTTTAATGTAATACTTTTACTTATTTCATTTTTTACAATATCTAACGCTTTGTCATGCACACTTAACCACTGAAATTCTACATCTTTTTTTAAAAGTTCACACATGGGACTAACTATTTCACCTAGTTTTGGCATAAACTTTCGCACATAATTTATTAATCCTAATAACTTTTGTAAATCTTTTTTACATGTTGGCGGTTATAATTCACAAATTGTTCTAATTTTCTCTTTATCTATACGCACCCCGTCTTTATTAAATATGTGGCCCATGTATTTTACTTCAGTTTGTCTGTATTGCAACTTTTCTTTATTAAATTTAACGCCCTTTTCTCTAGCTCTTTTTATAACTTTTAATAACACGTCATCATGTTCTTCTAGACTGTTAGTGGCTATCAATAAATCATCGAAATAAATTATTACATTTTCATATCACCAAAATTAGTATAATTTATTTTTTGAAAAAATTCAGGTGCTATTTTAATACCAAATGGTAATCTTAAAAATCTATAACAGCCAAACGGAGTGGAAAATGTCGTTAATTTACTAGACACATTATCTAAAGGAACTTGATAAAATCCATCTTTAAAGTCTATTACTGTAAAATATTGTTTTCCACTGAGTTTACTGCTTATATCTTCAAAGCTAGGAATTTCATAAAATTCTCTTTTTATGCATTTATTTAATTCTTGTGAATCTAAACACAAACAAAGAGTTTTATTTGGCTTTTCAACTATAACCAAAGGGTTAACTCACTCACTAGCACCATCAACTTTTGCAATAATTTTTTGTTTTTCTAAACTTTCTAGTTTTAACTTTAATCTATCTTTTATAATTAAAGGCACACGCCGGCAAGGTATGACAACAGGAGTACTATTTTTCTTTAAAGTAATTTTACAAATCTTTTTAAATTTACCCAAGCCTTTAAACACATCTATATTTTCTTGGATAAATTTGTCTTTATCATTTACAGTATAAATGCTACTAGTTACTTTAAGATATCCTAATTCTTGACTACTAAGTAACCCAAGTATAGGCTTTACATTTAAATCTACAATATAAAACTCTAATTTTTTACTTTTATCTCTACCTATACACTCTAAGCTAACCTTTCCAACTGGTTTAATCTTCGCTCCTCCATAGGCTTGTAATACAATATGTGTTCTTTGTATTCGTTGATCCTCTCTTGACAATATTGTCTTGAACTTCTTCAGCGGTATTATATTAACTTCGGATCCAATATCCACCTTGAAGTTTATTAGCTTTCCATTAACATCTATGGATTCACTCCAGATTGTTGTTTTTTCATTTAATACTTCTGAAACTTTGACTACGCTGCTTACATACAATTCTTCATCTTCAGATTCGTTGTCTTCATTTTTCACAATGTTCTTTACATTCCTTATTTTACTTTTACAAATACAGCTAAAATGATTCATTTTTCCGCACTTGTAGCAGGTTTTCCCGTATGCTGGACAGTCTTTATATTTATGGTTTTTATCACATTTCTTACATTTAAATGATTTATTATTTTGGTCTTCTGTTTTCAATTCTTTAGTATTCATTTTTCCATATTCTTTGTCGTATAGCTTTTTCTTTCGAATTGAATCAACATTACCTTCTTCTTTATTTCTGACACTTCGCAACTGTTTCTTGGTGACTTCTCAATTTCTACATATTTCTACTGCATTCTCTAATGTGATATTTTGTATGTTAAGTAATTTTTCTTGTACCATTAAATCATTTGTACCCAGTATTATTCGGTCTACTAATCTTCTTGTGTATCATATTCACATGACTGTATTAGTTTTTTGAGATCAATAAAAAACTGATCAAAAGGTTCATCTGCTGCTTGATTACGATTATTGAACACAAATCTTTCATATGTTCTATTATTCCTTGGGGCACAATATTTTTTAAATTCTTCTAACACACAATTATAGATATCTTTCATGTCTATAGGTATTTTAAATGTATTGTATATTTCAACACCTTCATTACCAATAGTGTTTAATAAAATGGCAATTTTTACTTTATCTGGTTTTGTATCTTTCTCCGTCACAGTTAAGTATAATTCAAAATTCTGACAAAATCTTCTAAAGTTTTCATTGAGATTTCCATCGAATCTCATAGGTTCTGGCAATCTACCTGCGTTTTCCATTTTGTATAATTATCGCTCTTCTAGGCTGCGCCATGTAGTAAATAATAACGTTGTAATAAATAATAACGTCTTTTTCGTTTTATGTCACTTTATTTATATCTCTATACTACCATTGTTATATCATCGTCTTGACTACCATAGACTACTACATCTTATATTATTGCAGGTAAGAAGCCACTTTTTGTTTAATTAATATGGTATCATGTTAAAATAATATTTTTTCAGGTATTTCAGAGTCTTCAGTTTACCGTATTATAAGAGAATATAAAAAAACTGGAAATGTTACGAGATCCCAGCGACATGCTGGAAGATGATAGATAGTACATAGTTTCTTTTTCAAAAATGAAATACCAACTTTGAATAAAATTTTAAATAAAATACAACAACATCCAGATTTGCCATTTCTGAGCCGTTCATCATTATATAAATTGTTAAAGCAACTTAATTTCAAGTAAGTTCGTAGTTTAATCAAAATGAAATAGATACAATATTTTTATGATTTATAGGTACTTGAAACGAAGCTGAAAAACTATCCTGACAGAGCGTGATGATATTATTCAGTGGAGGCGAAAATATTTGAGAAGTATGAAGCAATTTAGAAATGAAGGTAGGAATATATATTACCTTGATGAAACATGGGTCAGTGAAGGGCATACAAAAGAAAAAGTGTGGATTAATATCAATGTTCGAAGCCAAAGAGAAGCATTCAATGAAGGTCTGTCAACTGGTTTGAAGAATCCTTCAGGAAAAGGAAAAAAAATCATTGTTTTGCATATTGGTTCTGAGTTTGGTTTTGTTGATGAAGGCTTATTACTATTTGAAAGCAAAAAAAAATGGAGACTATCATGAAGAGATGAATAGTGCAGTGTTCGAAGAATGGTTCGCTAAACTTTTACATAAACTGCCAGAAAATGCTGTAATTGTAATGGATAATGCGTCGTACTACAGCAGAAAACTAGAAAAAATTCCTACGTCGTCATCAAGGAAAACTTAGATGCAAGAATGGTTATGTTCAAAAAATATAAATTTTGATGACGATCTGGTTTGAGCGGAGTTACATCATTTAATTCAGCTTCATAAAGATAAATTTAATCTATACGTAACGGATTGCGAACTAAAGCCAATTGAAATGATTTGGGCAAAGCTAAAAAATTAAGTGGCAACAAAGAACACTACATTCAAGTTGCAGGATGTGAAACAATTTTTTTTACAGGCAGTTCAATATGTAACAAGTGCTGATTGGCAAAACTGTATTGCCCACGTCATTAAAGAAGAAGAAAAAATGTGTAATTTAGATGGAATAATGGATAGTTTAATTAAACCTTTTATTATTTTACTTGGCGATGAAAGTAGTGACATTACTTCATCAGACAATTCCGATGAAGACAATTAAATATAGTTGCTGGTTCTGTTATCTGCTGTGTAGAGCACAGGACTGGAATAATTTTTATTGACATTGCTTTTTCCTTGCATTTGTAATGGTGCAGGTCTGCAGTGATGAAAAGTTTATTCAACGTCCAACTGAACATTGAACCACCATTTTTGGGAACACACGCTAAAAATATAGATAAAACTTCACCAATTGATTTTTTCTTATCATCTTTTATAGAAAAATTAATAGATGATATATTATATCAATCAAATTTATATGCTTATCAAAACAATGTAATAAATTTAGGGCTAACAAGATACGAATTTTACATATTTCTTGGAATAAATTTAATTATGTCCTATATTCGATATCCGCGTACCTGTCTATATTGAAGCAGCGATGAAGCTTTGTGAATGAATCTGATTGCAGGTTCAATGTCTGAAAATAGATATGAGTTAATTCTACGTTGTTTGCATTTTGCAAATAATTAAAAAAACATCAATAATGATGATAAACTAAAAAAAATCGTCCTTTTTTTGGACAAACTTCAGCAAATTTCCTGTTAGCCGCAGATCCTAAAGAATATCAAGCACTAGGCTCATCAACCATTTTTTTTTTTATTTTTTTATAAATCTGCATAAAGAAATATGTTGATAAGCAAATCCAGTTTGAAAATTCTTATTATTAAGGGAGAAAATAATTATTTAATGTACAGCGCTGCAATGTGACGTCATCAGTACTAAATAGTGGTACTGAACGAGTAGGTTTTCATGTGATTTGCAATTCCTTCATTTTATATTTGATATAAAATTAAACATGTATTAAATGTTATCTTTGTTCAATAATTTTCTCTAAAAAGATTAACAAATATATTTTTTGGAAAGTAGGTAAATATTGTTTTACATTTTGACAACTTTTTTCACTTTGACATTTCTGTGGCGCTAGTGGGCTTGTGTCATGTGTTTGAACTACGACAAACTTTAAAACTTCGTGTTGTATACTACAGTTTCGAGTTTTTGTAATTCGTTTTTGGATAAAATTATAATTATCGTTTTTATTATTCACACAACAAGCACGTACTTTTAACGCTTTTAACCTCTTAAGCTGACAGACTGACAGTCACAGAATACCAACAGTAGAAAGTTTTCATATATGTTTGTAACCATTTTATGTTGCCTGACTGAATTAATGGCGAGCAGCGGGCTTTCATTTTTTAGGTAATCAGAAGCTTCATTTTAAAACTAGTACTGATGACGCGATGAATTTTATAAACCTTAATAACTCGGAACTGAATAAATTTTTAATATTTTTTTTATTGTTATTATTACTTGCTAAATATATAAATATTATTTACAACACATATTTACTATAATTTGATTATGGTTGATGAGCCTATTGATGTGCAAATTGTGCCCCTAAAAAGTCGATTAGGTTTAAAACAGTATCTTCTCAAAAAACCAAAAAAATGGAGAGTAAAAATTTGAGTCAGAGCTGGTGTGAGCGGATACATGTACCGTTTCGAAATTTACCAAGGAGCTGCTGGAGGGCGAGACAAAATTAGCAATTTAGGTGCATGTGCAGACGTTATCATTCGGCTTAGTGAAGATATTGGTTACAATAACCACAAATTGTTCTTTGACAATCTTTTCTGCTCTATTTCATTACTGGAACATTTGAGAAAAAAATATATATTTGCAACTGGTACATTACGATTAAACCGTCTTGCAGGGGCCGAAACATTTTTGCTGACTAATAAAGAATTGAAAAAAAAGGGAGAGGGAGTTCTTCTGTCGCATCAACAGAATCAGGTTCTGTTACTATTACTAAATGGATGGATAATAATTCTGTTTATATAGCATCAAACTGTGCTGGGGTTGAACCGCAAGACAAAATAAAACGATACTGAAAAACAAGTAAAAGTACAGTAGAAATTAGCAGGCCATTTTCTGTACAATACTATAATAAAAATATGGGAGGTGTAGACCTCCTGATATTTTACAATTTTTGTAACATTGTCTACATTTTCAGGAAGTTTGAATAACGTAGATTTTTATTAATAATTAATAATATTTTAAACGCACATTATGACACTTATTGCACATTAGAAAATTAGCAGTCTAAAATTCACAGTTTTGTTTGTTTTGATAGGCAAACTGACACTGACAAGTGGATAGCGGACCGCGGTGCAGCAACACATATTACTTTTAATAGACAATATTTGACGAACTACAAACTATTTGCTACTCCTCGCGTTTTGTATGGTTTTAGCGGAAATACAAAATCATTGGCTTTCGGACAAGGTAATGTAAATGTGGACATAAACATTGGTTCTAGGTGGTATCGTAGCTATTTAGAAAATGTCTGGTATATTCCCGATGCTAGTCGGCATTTATTTTCAATTCACAAAGCTCTTGCCAAAGGAAATAAGTTCCAAGCCGATGCTACTAGTTGTAAATTCAGTAAAGACAGACAGGTAACTCTGACTGGAAAACTAGTTGGAGATTTATACCTACTTGACATGCATGTGATTATACCAAGTCATGAGTGTGTATATCTGGCTAGCACAAATAATACTTTACAGCTATGGCACGAAAGATTAGGCCATCAAAATAAGCGACATGTAAAACAAGTTCTTAAACGGTATGGCATAAATGTACCGCAAGAGGGTGAGTTTTGCGACGGATGTGCGCTTGGAAAGTCCCATAGAAAACATTTTGGTCAACGTCCAAATCGTCCGCTTAAGGATGGTGAATTAATTCATACCGATGTGTGTGGTCCGATGGAAAATATATCAATTGGAGGTAATCGATATTTTGTACTTTTTAAAGATGATTTTAGTAAATATCGGCGAATATTTTTCTTATCAAAAAAAAATGAAGTTGTGAGATGTTTAAATGAATTTTTGAATGAAGCTAAAACAAATGTACACGTTGTTAAAGAAATATTGTGTGATAATGGGGGGGAGTTTATTTCAGAGGATGTCAGGAGAATTACGAGAGAATTTGGAGTCTTGCTTCGCACTTCAACACCATACAGTCCACAGCAAAATGGAGCTGCTGAACGTGAAAATAGAACTGTAGTTGAATTAGCTCGTTCTATGTTACAGGCTCATGGACTACCAGTAAAGTTATGGGGTGAAGCATGTAATACAGCAGTATACCTACTAAATTTGACGGGTTCAACTTGTGTGGAAGGAAAAACTCCCTTTGAATTGTGGTCTGGTAAGGTTGTGAATGATTTGAAGCATTTGAGAGTATTTGGTACAGAATGTTATGTATATGTCCCTAAACAAAAACGTAAAAAGTGGGATGTAAAAATTGTCGTTGGTTTGTTTGTAGGGTATCATGGACTTAGAGATGGATTTCGAGTGTTCATGCCCGGAAGAAATAAAACTATTATAAGCCACGATGTAAACTTTAAACCAGAATGTACAATATCAGACTCTGTTACAGAAATTGTATTTAAACCAGAGACATCAACCGAATCTGCAAGAGAAGAAAACACAGATCCAGAGGAAGGTGAAAACCTTGGTCGTGGAAAGCGTATCAAGAGACAGCCGAAATGGATGACGAGTGGGGAATACATCATGCTTGCTGTGCAAGGGGAACGTGATGTAGCATGTAATCCTAATTCTTATAGGGAAGCCATGCAACGAGATGATGCCAAGCAATGGAAAGTTGCTATGGATGATGAGATGACTTCACATGAAGAAAATGGTACATGGGAATTAGTGGAAAAACCAAAAGAAGCTCATGTGTTAAGCTGTCGCTGGGTTCTTTCTACGAAATTGAACCCAGATGGTTCTCTAGCTAGGTATAAAGCTCGTCTAGTGGCTCGAGGATATGCACAACGTCAAGGTATCGATTATGATGAATTGTTTAGTCCTGTAGAACGCTATGATACAATTCGAGCAGTACTAAGCGTTGCAGCTTCAGAAAAATTACACTTAATGCAATTTGAAGTAAAAACTGCATTCTTGTATGGGGAATTGCAAGAAGAAGTTTATATGAATCAGCCAGAAGGATATTCTGATACAACTGGTCGTGTCTGTAAATTTAAGAGATCACTTTATGGGTTGAAGCAAGCTCCTAGGTGTTGGAACTCAAGATTTTCAAATTTTATCAAGAGTCAAGGTCTCGTATGTAGTAAATCTGATCCACGTCTATTTTATCGGAATTATGCAGGTAAGAAACTGCTTGTAGTAATATACGTAGATGATGGATTAGTAGCAGGGTCTGATTCTCAAGAAGTAAATAACTTTATAAGCGATTTATCAAACTAATTCAAAATAACTATTGGTTCACTGAATAGTTTTCTTGGGATTCAGATTGTAAAAAGAGAGGATGGTTCAATTTGGATTGGTCAGAGTGCCTATACTAGAAGAGTGCTTGAGCGATTTAGAATGCAAGAATCTAATCCGGTTTCCACTCCTTTTGATCCTTCAGGTAGTGGTCACGATGAGAGTAGAGTGAGTTCTCAAGTACCCTATCGACAAGCTGTGGGAAGTCTTATGCATTTAATGTCAGTGACAAGACCAGATATTGCTTATGCTGTTGGGGTAGCTGCAAGAACGATGGAAGCACCTACAGAATCAGATTGCATCAATGTGAAGAGAATTATGAAATATCTTCGAGGAACAATTGATCTTGGCATTTTATATAGCCCAGGCTACAAAACCAATGAAATTGAAATTTTTACAGACGCAGACTACGCAGGAGATGTTAAAACTCGAAGATCGACGTCTGGTTTCATGTGTCTCCATGCTGGCGGTGCAATTAGCTGGCGCAGTGAAAAACAGCGCTCTGTTGCTGTTTCAACAACTGAAGCAGAGTTTGTTGCGGCTAGTGAAGGAGCTAAAGAAGCGATTTGGCTAAACCGTCTATTTAATGAAATTTGTGACCTTCAAAATGTACCCATCTTATATGTGGATAATGCTAGTGCTATTAAGCTGACAAAGAACCCTGAATTCCACAAACGCACAAAACATATTGATGTGCGTTATTATTTTATTCGAGAGAAGTATTTGGAGGGTGAAATTCGTGTACAACATGTAAGTGGTAAAAAGCAGTTGGCAGATATTTGTACCAAACCACTACAGTGAGTACGATTCCAAAGACTTACAAGAGAAATGGGAATGGCTATATAACAACACCGATACGCACATGTAGAGGAAGTATTGAAGATATCTCGATATTAGTTTAGTAATTCACACAAAAGAGTGTTTTATTTCGAAATGGTTCGTTTCCGGACATGGGTATATTAGGATTATTTTCTTGTTTTGGGTTGATTAATATATTTTCCAAATTTGGTCTCCTATTTTTCGAACACCCTGTATATATTTATTTATATGTTGTGTTTTGTTATGTACTCTATTTTATGTCATTTTTATATAGTCTTGTATTTATTGCATTTATTAAATCCTTCCCTTTACTGAAGATCTATAAATTATTTCTTCATCAGTATTGAAGTATAAATATATTAATAATGACAATATAGTGAATAATTGTTTTTATTTTTTGTATTTTATAGGTTTTTTTAAGTATCCTTAAAATGCTGCAAAAAGGCGAAATTGATCGGTTAAGTGTATTTAATAAATATTTTTTTATTTATATGTGGTGCAATGTATAAAAACAAGAGTTAACAGTATTTTCAAAAATACATAAATTTTTCAACATGGAATTACATAAAAAATAGGCA
Source organism: Stenolophus ochropezus (assembly GCA_035578165.1). Taxonomy (NCBI): domain Eukaryota; kingdom Metazoa; phylum Arthropoda; class Insecta; order Coleoptera; family Carabidae; genus Stenolophus; species Stenolophus ochropezus. Next base: position 15,149,023 of record JAQOWZ010000003.1, on the reverse strand, counting down.
ATTAATTAATTTATAATTAAAAGTTACGTATTTATGATTTTATATGAATAAATTAAGTAGATTATCTATCATAGTTTTGGATGATGAAAATATAGCCTGGAAAGTATAAATTCTGACGTGACCTTCATTTTGACATTTCATTTCTCGGCCAAATAAATCTACTGATTTTTTTTTATACCTTCTAGCGGTGGAAATATGTCTTCGTCTAGTGCTGTCTATAGTTTAAAAACGGAGTAAATTTTTTTTGGAATATTAGTGAAGCGAGATTTCACATCTAATGAAATTAGTATGTGTGAAGGTGGTACTGTAATTTCTTTTATTATATTATTATTATAAAAGAAAAATAGGAACATATCCATGATTATACTAACATTCCATTAGAAAATTTTAAGAAATTTATTGAATTCATTTTTGAAAGTAGTTTTTTCCAATTTAACAATAAAATATATAAACAAATTTTTGAATGTGCTATGGGTAATCCTGCATCTGTAATCTTTGCTAATTTAGTAATGACTAAAGCCGTAACTGATATCATAAATACTTCACCTATTAAAATTGAATATTTAAAATAATACGTAGATGATATTTTTGCAATTCTACCACAAAATTCTGTACATTTAATTGTGGAACATTTCAATAATTTTAATCGTCACTTACAGTTCACCATGGAACTGGAAATTAATGGTAAATTACCCTTTTTTGGACATACTACTTATTAGGAATGAAGATGCTACTGTAACTTCTGATTTCTACAAGAAACCTACATCTTTAGATAGAATATTATATTTTAATATAATAATAATTAAAACAGCCTTAAAAGAACTTGGAATAGAATCAAAACTAAGGAGACTGGTAATAATGACGTTAGAAGCAACAACCACTAGTGTTAGAACCCAAAAAGGGGAAACAGAAGAATTTAAGACAAACAAGGGAGTAAGGCAGGGAGATGCACTGTCAGCAACTTTATTTAACCTGGCACTAGAACACGTCCTAAGAAATATTAATAAAGGAACACTAAGAACCCGAGGAGGACAAATAATTGCGTATGCGGACGACTTAGCAATTATAACGAAAAATAGGAGAATTATGAATGAAATGGTAAAAGAAATAGTAACAGAAGGAGACAAAATGGGCCTACAAATAAATGAAAGTAAAACAAAAATAATGCGCATAGGAAAAAAAACAGGAAATAGAAGAATTAAAATAGGTGACTATTCTTTTGAAGAAGTAAATAAGTTTAAATATTTGGCTTGTACAATTACAAGTGAAGGAGAAAGAGAAGCAGAAATTCAAGAAAAAATAATAACAGCAAACAGAGCCTTCCACGCAAATAAAAAATTGTTAACAAACAAAAGTCTTACAAAAACAACCAAAGTAAGAATATATAAAACAATAATAAGACCCATTGTATTGTATGCCGCAGAAACAATGACGATGACAAAAAAAGATGAAGAAGAACTCAGAATCATGGAAAGAAAAATAATGCGAGTAATTTTAGGACCCGTTAAAATAGAAGAAAATGAGTACAGGATAAGAATGAACAGCGAAATAGAAGAAGAGTTACAGGGAGAAGACATAGTCAGAAAAATTAAACAACAGAGAGCTAAGTGGTTAGGACACATAGAGAGAGCAGCAGAAACAGATATAATAAAAACAATTATGAAATGGGAACCAGCGGGGAAGAGAAGACGCGGTCGCCCCAGATCGAAGTGGAAACAAGAAGTATTAGAAGATTTACGAAACATAGGAATTAAAAATTGGCAGGAAAAGACCAGGAATAGGATAGAATGGAAGAACATCTGCAAGAAAATCTAAAAAGAAAAACTATATGAAATGAGGACTGATCCCCCCCAAAATAAAGGATCTAGAAAGCTTCAAAGAAGCGGCGTAACCTCTTAGAGGTGTCAAGCCACCACATATATATATATATATATATATATATATATATATATATATATATATATATATATATATATATATATATATTATATTTTAATTCTGCTCATCCTTTTAGGAAAAAATCAACACTATAAAAGCCTTGAAATAACGATACACTAATCTAAGTCATGAATCTTTCTTAGATGAAAACCTGAAAGATGTTCGCACGAAATTGATTAAAAATGGTTTCCCAAGATCACTAGTCCAAAAAGTGTTATCTCAAAATTTAGTTTCCAATAATAACTCACAACCTTTAATTGCCGCAAAAGAACCTAAACTTACATATTTTAAAATCTCTTACATAAAAGATTTATCAGAAAAACTGAGTAATAATTTTAGAAATTGCAATATTAATCTCGTATTTTATAATACAAGGAAATTGACAGAATTTTTTTCCAAATTGAAAGATCAAACACCTCCCGATTTACAAACTAATGTTATTTATGAAATTAAATGTAACAATTGTAATTTAAAATACATAGGTCAAACCAAAAATTGGTTAATGCAGAATTCAGAATCATTAAAACGATTGTTTAAATAATCTAAATACACATGATAAAACAGCTTTAACTTATCATCATTCGGAAATTGGACATCTTTTTGATTTTGAAAAAGTAAAAATCCTTTATAAAGAATCTAATTATAAAAAAAGATTATTTTTAGAAATACTACACATTTCATCAAATCAGAACACTTGTCAATTTTAGAAGAGATGTTCAATTTTTGAATAAATTTTATTTCAGTATTATACAATAATATTTCTTACATTTAGTTACTTTTATTATTTTGACTTTCTGTTAGTTCTTTTCTCACTCAGCCAGTCCTTGATGTTTCTTCTAACGATGTACTTCGTCATTTTACATCAAACTTAAAATTGTTATACCTGTCAATTTTTCTACTTTATTTCATCGATACTTGTTTCATTAACAATAAATTGTTTCCATTTCAACGGCATGTACTTATCTTTGATTGTTTTACTAACATGTTATTTAAATTATTAAAAATGTTTCTAAATTATTTTTATATTTAGTTTGTTTCAACAATATCACATTTTATATTGTAATTTCTTTGTACTTACTGCTCATATAAAAAAATAATTTACATTGTTAATTAGTTGACTGTACTTGTTATACTGTATTGTAATAATTTTGTAGGACCTTTTTTCTGAAGATGACTATAATATAGTTGAAACGTTAGCCAATGGAAAATTGAATTCTGTTGACTCCTGTCCAAATTCCGACAATTCCTTTTTTGGCCTAAATCAACTTTATTGTACCCAAAATTCAAGTTATATACTAATTACAGTATTTAAAAATCAAACAACATACCGACATTAGACTTAAACGTAAACAACTCAGACAATCTCAGTGCCCTCGTAAAATACATAGAAGAATTCAATAAAGAAGAAAATATATCCATAATTCCAGATAATCAATCATTCATCGTAGAAATAGGCGACACACAAGATGACGAATCATCTAGTGATGATGATGTCATTACACACTCTAGTCATGAGAACTCCCTCATTGGTATACCGATCGTAGAATACCCGGTTAATTATGGAAAAAATCAAGTAATCATTTCTGAAGTAGCACATAGCCCAGGCAAACCCAAAATTGAAAAAAATCTCGATATGAAACAAAAGATTTACGTACAATTTTCAAAAAAGAAATATGAACAAGAAATGATAAAATTTATTAAAGAATATATAGCACCAAATGTAAACTATTATTTATATTTCGAACATGATCTTTATGCAAAATTCAGTTTAGTACTTTAAAATTATTTTAAAAATTCCAAAGTAAAAATGATAAAATGCGGGAAACAACTAATAGACATTGTAGAAGAAGACGAGATAATTCAAATTATCATAATCACGAAGGAAAGACTAATCACCGTGGTATAGACGAAACATTAGCCCAAATCAAACAAAGGTTTTACTGAAGAAATCTATTTAAACCCTTTAAAATTAAAATTTAACATCACCCCAACGGCAACTAAACCATTTGAAATATTACACGTAGATACTATTACTTTGGAGAACATGAAAATTAATTAAACAATGTAATTGTTCCTTTAAAGAACTCGTCAGTGAGAATTGTTCCCGAAGCAGTATATAATATAAAGTTTAGAGCAAAAATCGTTATATAATAAGATTTAATGCAATAAACTAAATATGATACTGTACGGAATACAAAACTCGGTAAATGTTGAGTAACGACGCGTTTCGATCTTTCGATCATCATCAGGTAACTCGAGAGAAGGATTTAAGATTTAGGTTTTATAGTGTCAGGTAGGTCTTGGAGTTTTGTTGGACGGAAGATTATATCTGATTCGCTGTTTATTTGGATGTTTATTATTGGTTTATTTAATTTTTCTTTAAAAATTTCTAAATTTTTCGCAATGTTTAGCCCGTTACTTTTATTTTGTTGTTTAACTATTGACATACTGTCCTCGATTTTACCCGCTAAATGTTTATTATCTAATAGATGAGTCGCGTTTGAAATTTTTTTATATCTGTCTTTAAGCGTGTAAAATCGAGGACAATATGTCAATAGTTAAACAACAAAATAAAAGTAACAATAATAAAATCTATAAACCCTCATCTAAAGACAGCCAAAATTAAAACACGACACGGTAATACTACAGATAATATTCACTTATCAAATATTAAAAGACCGAAAAAACTAACCTACGAATTTAAAAATATTCCAGGTTGTTTCCGATACCGAAAAACATAGGACTAATTCCCATCAAACTCAGAGCAGCTAAACTACAAAAATCTAAACATACTTTCGTTCATTATTACGACCTTAATCCAATATTTGATGATTTTGAAAATCTCAACAATTAATATGAAGTATTAAAAAATAGTATAACTAATAAGATGTAGCTGGAAACACATATGAACTAGTCAACGAGTTTTGCTACTTAGGATCAATATTGAACTCAGTCAATGATATTACAAAAGAAATCAAAAAACGTATCCTACTGGGAAATAAATGTTTCTATAGCCTTCTGCCGATCTTTAAATCTAGTAATGTTAGCAGAAACGTAAAGTGTACAATCTACAAAACAATTATACGGCCGATCATAACGTATGGAGCTGAAACATGGGTAATGTCGAAAGCAAACGAAGACGTAATCCAAATATTTGAACGGAAAATACTAAGAAAAATTTTTGGCCCAGTGAATGAAAATGGTTTATGGCGAATAAGGATGAATCACGAAATAGAAAAACTATATAATGATAGAAACATAATCGCCTTCATTAAAACACAGAGACTGAGATGGTTCGGCCACATATCAAGAATGGAAACAACTAGAAATGTACACAAAATCCACAACATAAGTATTACCTTAAAGAGACCCAGAGGAAGACCACGCAAAAGATGGAAGGATGACGTCTTGAATGATATCAAAATTTTAAAACTGAGAAATTGGAAAAGATTAATAACAAATAGAGATGAGTGAAAGAAAGTTCTAAGAGAAGCAAGTATCCTTCTTGGATAGTAAGGCTAAAAGAAGAAGAAGAAGATAACTAATAAGACAAATTTAAAAAGGAATAAATAAATAACAATAAAATATTGGAATACATAAGACAAAACATAATTCAAAAGATCAACCACATAACAATATATTCTAAAGCACGCACTAAACTAGGACTAATGGAATACTCAATTAACCAAGAAATAATAAGTAAATTTAATAACTCAATTGAAAATATCAGACATACCGAGGAACTAATAAAAACAAAAATTCAGAATTTAAACAAATTACTTAATTCTGTTAAAACCATGAATGAAATTCTTTATATAAAGGACTTGTATAACCAACAAGGTTCCTTGTATAATTTTATCCTGAATACACTACAAGACAGAGGGATGGGGGTTTGTCGCTGCTGGAGTCTTTTCTGGACGAAGCCAGCGAAGATGATGCTACCAATAATGATTACGATGCTGTTAAAGATGTCATCTTCTTCGATGTTGTCGACAGTGTTTAGGCGTAGTTTCAGGTCTTGAATCTTGTTGATGTTAATCGACATAGTAGGTGCTTGGTTTGCGTGGAAGGTAATGTTGATGTCGTCTAGGATTATTGGTTTTCCTAGTGTTATCTCTTTGAACTTCAGAGTTTGATTTCTGAATTTCACATGGCGATTGTTATTGTTTATTAGGAATATTTCTTGTAGTGATTTGAATTCGTCGATTTGTTGACATGAAGCGTGCATTGTTTTAGAATGTGGTAATATTGCCAGGAATTGATTAATTTCTTCGATAATTTCTATGTAATTTTTGTTGACATTAATTTTTGTATAGCGGCAATTCTTATTACTGTTGTGGAGGATTACATTTCTCTCACAGGTTTCATCGGGTATATCTTCTGCTATGTTATGACGTTGATGAACTGATCTTTTTGTGCATACGAAATTTGTGGGAACTGGGATTAAGTGAAATAAGTCAATTTCGTGATTAATAGGTATTTCTAGGAAGTATATATTTTTGTTTGAGATTGATTTATAACTTACGGTTATCAGGTTTTCAATTCAAGCATGTTATCTAGGGTAGGTTCTAAGGGAAATTCGTTATTGTAGTATTTATGAATTTTGCTAAGTTCCAGATAAAGGACATTAATTTTGATAATACTTGTATGCATTACATGCACTCTGCAGAATGTTAGAGAATTTTCTACATCTTGTAGGATACCAAAAATCATACTAAACAGGGTGTTTAAGTGATTGTAAATGTCGTGGGTGAAGAGATTGTTCCATGAGTGAGTTCCACTGATAACTATTTAGGTCAACTGCTCTATTTTAGACTTCAGTTCTAATCCATTATTATTCATTGTGTTAATGGACTTGTCAAATTGTTCTATTAGTTGATGATTAATAGAATATTTGATTTTAATTTGTTCGTTTAATTTATTTTGATTATTTTCTAAATGTTTTAAAATTTTGTCATATCTTTTTTCTCTTCCGCGTCCAAATTGCCTGTTATTGTTTTAACAATGGTTCCGAAGCCATTTATTAGCCTTCTTTTATGTCTAGCTTTATTGAAGTCTTTGATTAAGTGACTAAACTTATCCTCTAAAGCATTTTCTATATAACTAATTGTTTTATCATAGGTAATGGATTCCGTTATGCCGCTTTCACACTAGATGATAACTATAGAATCGTAATGTTACCCCATCGTAATGTCCTAGTGTGAATGCATGAAATCGAACATTACGATCGCCTGTAGTAATGACAGAGATTTCTGTCATTACGATCGGATCACGTGATGTTTGTGACGTTTCAGTATCAACATAAATTGAAATTTAGTTTGTAAACTGTCATCATAGACAAGACATAGTTATCAATTATAAACACAAGGTTAAGTTGTTTGATGATGATGATAATATGTGTAATTATTTTTTGCAAATATTTGAATTATATCAAAATATCAAACTGCAAGAAAAAGTCGTAGACGAAGATTAAAATTTATTATACAACAAATAAACCAAACCAAACATAATCTCAAAATGATTAGATATAGACAAGTTACAATACAATGTTGTTGTTTGTTGTGTAGAATTTAACCACGGACTAACTAGATTTAAACAAACGTAGGAAATTCAGGCTTGCCAATTTTCAAAAAAAATGTAATGTCTTATAAATGCAATAGATGGCAATAGTTTCTAGTGTGAATAGACAGCTATCATTACGACAGAGTATCGTAATGATAGTATATCGTAATCATCTAGTGTGAAAGAGGCATTAGGCTAATATTATTCGTGCGAATGGCATATTGCAATGATTTTTGTTGCGTTTTTGGGTTTTTGTACTGGTCAAGTATAGGTTGTAGGTCGTAGTAATGTAGGTATGTGTTGTCTTTTGTATTCTTGCTGTCGATGGTTAATAGCCCAGTATTATGTGTTATATTTTTTATTCTTAGTCCATGGATGTATATGAGTAAGAAGGATCTGCAACATTTAATTTTGAGTTAGTGTTATTACTGATTTTCCTAGGTCTCTTTATGTTTGAAAGATAAATTTTCGGTTGTTTTTGTTATCTTTAGGGTCTGTTTTTATAGAGGCGGTTTTTAATTCTTTGTTAACATGTTTAATTTGTTGTCTTATGAATTTTGTGTTTTTTTGTCTTATTTACCTTTTGCTTTTTATGCACGTATACTGCTCCGGCAAATTTTCGCGTTTTTCATTTAATTTTTCAACGAGAATTGTTTTATCGAGTTGTAATTTTGAATTAATATTTTTAAATGCTAATTTTGCTTTTTCGTGATGATTTTGAATATAGTTTTGTGTGATTTGTTTTCGAGTTCTATATCCAGAGATGAATTTGTTTCGAAATGGCCATTTATTATGTCAATTGGTTTTAGATTTGTGGAACTATGATTTGTATTGGTATATGCTAGTAAGACATAGTAAACTTTATTTTCTATGGTTTCATTTTTGAAATTTTCTTGTAGATTAAAAAGCCAAATGTGTTCAATAAGAGTAGAGTGGAAACGTTCTACTAGGCCATTGAAATGTGAATGTTGCGAACTAGTAACGTAAATTTCGATTTTATGTAGAGTTTATAACTCTCTTATGATGTTATTTTTAAATTCTAGACCGTTGTCTGATATAACTAATGCAGGGATACCGTGATGTGAAAAAAACTTAGTTAATTTGTTTTATAGCATTTGTTGAATCTAGTTGATAGGCATGGGCGTATTTTGAGAATGCGTCCATAATAGTTAGAAATTTACGGTTTTCTAAAGTTCAAAGTGTTAACGATAATTATCTGGAAAGGTTTGTTAGGAGTCGAGGTTATGTTGTATTTGGTTTTTATGGGGTTTCGTTTATATTTGGACTTTAAACTAATTACACATTGGTTTATATAGTCGCTAATATCTTTCAGTGAGTTAGGCCAGTAAAACTTCTTTTTGAATTGATTATGTGTTTCTTGAAATCCTCTATGGTTGGTTTTTCCCTCGTGGTATTTTTTTATTATTTCAGATATGTAAAATTTATTTTCTACATTTATCAATTTAGTGTGGCATTTAATGAAATGTAGTTCAGAATTTTGGAAATATTTTTGTAGGGTTACACTAAATTTTTCGTAGATAGGGTGCTCGAAATACAAGTAATAATTCACTTTGGGTACAATGTATTGCTTAATAAAATCAATTAAATCATTTTCAAAATTGTTCTTAGAGAATTAAATCTAAAGTCTCATTTTATCGTCATGTATCCTAGATAATTTGGGTTTGTCAGGGGAATGAAGTACATCTGATATTATCAATTGATTTTTACGGGATTTTTCGGGATATGAGTGTATAGTTGCGTCTGTATGGTCTTGTATTTATAAGCCGAATGTAACAAACCCCATGAACGAAATAAAATCACTTTTAACACAAATATCATACACTATTTTTCCTACGATCCTAGTTATGTATTAGTAAATAAAAACTAAGCATTATAGAATGACATTTATGACAGGTCATGATGTATTTGTTATGAACCACTGAACCATAACTGAACATAAGAAGTGTTAAAAGTAAATTTGTTTTTTACTTTCAATTCGTTGTCAATGACAACGTGTTAAAAGTATTTACTGTGTTATAAACTGTTATTTTTAACTTGCTAAACAACCGTTAAAAAGACTATTTTTAACAGTGGTCGTAGGAAAACTTTTTTATTTATTTTTATGCTGTTCTCATCAGTCCCGCTAAACATAAGAGAAGTTATTGCATAGTCTGTGGTTTTTATTACAACAAATCATATCGGCGGGTTTCTTGCAAAACGACTTATCCGTCATTTGACTAGTTTTGAGATAATTAGAAAAAACTGTTTTTTAATAGTAATATTAATGTATTTGACAAGAAACTGCGTAATATCGATGGCATATTTTTTAAAATAATTTTTATTTATATTTTTATAACATTTTATACCATAATTTTTGCAAAAATGTCGTTAATGTCTTAATAATTGACTTAAGTCTTTTAAGCATGTCAAATTATTAGTTTTTAAAATGGTGTTTAAGTCTGTCGCTAAAGTCTTTTATAAATATGTAACTTTTTTCATTTGTCGTTTAGTTCATTAAATATTAATAAAATTATTTTAAATTAAATTAAATATTTTATTTCATTAAATATACGTGGCAAATATTCCTTAAAATATATGCGAAAAACTACTATTTTTTAGCTTTGTTTCTTTCCCGTTTTGATAATCTTTTTACTCTTTTTCTTCCTTCAACATCAACAGTATTTTTACCTGAATTATTTGTACCTGAAGTACTTATATCACTAACAAAATATGAATCTGAACTTTTATAGGTGTCTAAAGACGAAATTTCATCATTAGATTTTGTTAGAGCGTTGTTTGCATTATTTTGATGTGTAGTTAATGAAATATGTACATCTTCGTAACGTTCATCTTGATTCATCGGTAAACTGCTTAAATTTGGCTCAATTTCTGTTACACTTTCAATTAAATTAACGTTTTCGAACGGTATTTCTTCATTTTCAGTAATACAAAGAGGTGTGTATAGGCAAGCTTCTTCAATAACGTTATTTGCTTTCTTCTGGGCGTGGTAGACATCATCATTTTGAAGAAGATGAAATATTTTTTCTGTTCTTGAATTTTGCATTATGAATTTTCTGAAAATAAAGTGAAATGTCTTAAACGCCAAATACACACTTAGAATATTTAATTAAGATTCTAAAATTATTGTAACTCCACATAGAAATGTAATATTTTCAATAATATATTTCCTGATGTCTCTATGCGCTCTTTATAGGATGTTGGCGTTTGAGTCATTTTGCGTTTGCCTGTGCTAAATGTCTCAAACGACAATATATTTAACAACACTGTTCTAATAAGCTATAAAATTTACCCAACAAATTTGTAGTGAAATACATAGTTTAATATACTACTTTCTAATATTTGCACAGTTATGTACATAAAATAACTTAATATTTGTCAAATTTACTTACTTTTGTACACCAAAACACACTGCACATCACCCATGAAAACAACACGTGAAATGGCGTTTAAGACTTTTCGTATATAAATGTTCTATGCGCATCAAAAATTGGCAGATGGCGTTTAGGTAATTTAAAAAACTTATTTACACTAAAACAAATTTTTTTGGCGTTTAGATCTTGTATTCAGAGCATGCGCCACGCGGAGACCTATTCATTTATGTGCTTAACTCAATTTAACGTTTTGTGGCGTTTAAGTCGTTTTGCCAGAAACTCGTCGATATTTTATGTTAATTCCAAATTCCACCCTTTGTGTCAAAATCAATGATAAGTATCTCAGGAAACACACATCTCTATGATATATCACATTTGAAGATACAGTAGAGCACAAAGTTATATTGTAATATCCACAATACTGTTGTTACAATACTCATGTCATATATTACAACGATGTATAAAAGACATGGAAATACCATATGTTTTAAATATTTCTTTTTCTTCATAGATGATATTTAATGTAAAAAAAATAATAGATATATGATTGAAATATACGTTAAACATTACTAGTATAATATGAATCTATGACACTTATTGCAATTCGATCTTTAAATAACAATACTTTTACATTATGTTAAAGGTAATCCAACATTTATTTATATTTTAAAAAACACCCATTGTAATCCACAATTTATTAATCAAACACGGTATACTAGAACACAAGTTTACTCCATCAACTTTTAATACTGAACTGAATTCTCCAGTAATTATATATATAACTTATTATGCCTGATGCCCGCATAATACCGTAGTCGTTACGCCAACGCTAACACAAATATGTTCCTTTCAACTTATATTGCTCTTTACAAATTATTGTCTTGTGAATTTGTTCCTGTGTACAAATTTATACTATGTAGTTGTTGCGCTTCAAGTAATTTAAATTTGGCGCGCTCACTGCACCTCTGATTTTATTTTCAAAAATAAAACTAATTTTAATTTAGATATCTGTAATATTTGTATTATGTTGTATGATATGTGTACGTTTATATGTTATATTAAAAGGAATAAAATACATTTTAATGTGCCAAGTTTGAATTTGCTGATGTGCAACTACTCCATGGTATAGATTTGTATATAGTTACGAACATGGTGGAATTAGTAAGGTGAAACATTCCGAGGGAGTTGCGCATACCGGGCCAATCAAAACGTCAAGCAAACTTTTAAGCGCGTATTTTAAAATATGAAAAGTTTAGAATTTTTGTGGTTCAAATAAATTTTTCTTATTTTTTGTTTTTAATCAATGGTAGTACCTATAATAAACACTTAAAAATATTTTATAACATATCCCATATTTTTAAATATAAACAAACATTTAAATGTAAATGTAAAAAAAATGAATGAAAATAATAAATGCATAACCAGTTAAAGATGTAGCTTATTATTAAATGTAATAATAACTAACGATTGTAATGAAAACGATATCTTTATTAGATCAATGGGAGGAACATATGATCACCCAACACCATTGCAAATTCAATATCGTTTAAAGTGGTATATGCTGGGAGAATTTTCAGTCGTTGCTTTATCTGTTGGAGAAAATACTGAAGATGACTCTTTGTCAACCGCATTGTTAAATTTGTAACTAATGTTTCCCGCAGCCAATTCACAATCCAAAAGGCCATATTCCCGCTATTGTGTTACTTTCACGCACAAGTATCTTAACGGAAACTGTTAAAAGTGTTATTATATTTTTAATTTTTGTGCACATTACAACAAATTTAATATAAGAACAAAATAATGAGGACAATTAGTTAAAAGAATAAAAATTATTTAATTTAAATTAGAAATTTTATTACTAATTTTGACATTCTAATACTACTATCGTTATCTATTAGCAACAAAAACAAACAATAACAACGGTGAATAATGACATACAGTCCATAACACCGAATGTTTATTTGCTTTATTGACGATTAAATGACAGTTGTACATTTTTATTAATTATGTTTTATAATAAATTCGTTCGTTACAAAACATCTTGTACAATACTTATGCGGAAATACTCCCTCGTACTTCAAACAAAAGCTCATGCACGGAAATTCATGTTTCCGCATTTTTGTATTGTAATTAACTATTTCGAAACCTGTATAATACATGACCGATTTATTCGAAAAATTTCAAGGAGACCATTTAAATAACAGAACAAAAATTTTTGAAACGCTGACTAAAATTGTATGCCATAATATAAACGACGCATTCCCAAACAAAGTGATTCATTGTTTAATTTCTACACGAACTTATATCCGATTAAGACATTTGATTTTTCAAATTACTGCTACCAATTTAAGGCAAAAAAGCAATAAAAAAACCTACAAATTAAGTAATAGTATGAAGTTATAATAGTATATTACATGTGAGGTGGGAAATGTTTCATTACAGCCGAGGGCTTATTATATGACCGAGAGGCGAAGCCTCGAGGCTCAGATATAGCGCAAGGCTGTAATGAAACTCCCACCGAACTATGTATGTATACTATTTTATTCACAATTATCCAAATTAACTTATACTCGTATATCGCCTTTTTCCGAGCCTTTTTCCAATAAACTAAATTAATGTACGGTAGTAGTCTATGAAAACAAATGTTTAAATTTATTTTAATATGTTTGACAGTACTGATCACCTTACTTTTAGAGATTTATGACAGTATTACTAGGCAACCATAGTAAACACTTCCCCCCCAAGGGATTTTAAAGTATTTCCCACCCGTGTGATTGTCATTGCAATTAAAAATGACATACGTTTCCAACCTTTGATAGGTTAGGAATTGACATATTACAATAGTGGTTGTGAATAAAGATTATTTACTTTATTGCCAAATTATATATTTTATGTTTCGTTATGTACTTTCATCATGTGTATTAATCGTTATTGCAGCAATTAATATTTTATTTTAATAGGCATGACAGATGATTTTCATTATACTAATTATTTATTGTGCATTTCAACAATAAGAAACATCTTTTTTTAAATGGTCAATACAAGTTGAATCCATAAAACAGTTATAAAATATTCTTTAGCGTTTATTGTAGCTTCTACATTGTTAAAATTTATAAAATAAAACAAATTAATTTGTAATACCAACATTTTAAAATTTTCTTATTTGAAAATTCGCGCTTGTAACTGCCAGTTTTTGATTGGCTTACATGCATCGTCATATGCGTAATGCTTCACCTTTCTACTTCCGCCTGGTTATGAATGGAATGAACAAGGTGAGAAATGTACAAAAACAATATAACTTCAAGGAGCATATTTGTACACTAAGAAATGTATAAAAAACAATGCTATTTCATGAATAGACAGTTAATGACAATATGTAATATGTTGGTAAGTTTAAGTCAGGATTTTATCAAAAAATTGTTTTTAATAATACATAAAAATATGTTTGGAGATAACATACATTAGTATTATTTCCAATATTTGTTATTAGTTAAATGAAACATTATTAAATATAATACATTTTTAAATACATATTGTCTTTTATTTTTAATAAACAATCTACAAACGTAGAGAGCATTTATTACTTATAATAAAATAAAATAATGTATAGTCATTTATTTTAACACTCCTATTTTCACGAGTTGGACTCGTCCGGACGAATATTGGGAACATTCAACAAAGTGGCTGACATCTGGCGAATTTTTTTATAATTCTGCGGCTAGGGAAAACAGGTTATCATATATACAAATGTGTAGTTTTAGCTAAAATTAATAAAATATCGACTAAATCTAAATGATATTGTTGATCCTCAATGCAATAATTACGGAGGTAAAGGGATAGCATTGCACTATTTTCCGAAAGACAAAAATAGAAGGAAAAAATGAGCTGCAGTCTTAAAAATTGGGAAGACGATTTCTTCATTTATGATTGTTTGTTCGGCCGATTTTTTGCCAAATTACTTCTTTTCCAGATAAGTTTAATCAGTTTGTTTATTGTTTAAAACTATTTAATACAGTTAAATATTTATAAAAATTAAAATTTGGTGTTGTACTAAGTAAAAACCTCCCATTAGGACGTACAATAGAGAACGAAATAAAATAGTTTAGGACCAGTAGTATAATTAAGTATTGAATAGTACTAAAAATTTATTAAAATTTAAAAAAAAATCTAAGCTAACCTGTTCGTTTCGCTCGCCCTAATATGACAAACAAAATTTATATAAAAAAATAAACAAACATTGATGTTATTTACAAATTAATATTATGTGGCTATTCTTTTGGGATGTTGGATGTCTGTAAACACAGGTCTAATATTTCCACCATATTTGGTGTAGTTTCTTCTTTGTACCTTGTCAAAATTAGTCACATTATCCGAATATAAACAATAGTTACATTTATATGGCGTATCAACATAACCAAACTTTATTTATTTTATCTTTATATACTGCATCTCCTTCACTCATGGGACGTGTATTACCTTTTAAAATAAATATATATCCCCCTAAAGATACTAACATAATTCTATGGTATTTAACGGGTAAATAAATAAATAATACGGATAAAAACTTGCACATATAACTACATAGGCACAAATGGAATGTTTTCCCTATCTCGATGTTGATGGTGCTGCCATCTATTTTCAGTGAATTTTCCCAATTGGATTCTGCGCATTTCTCTTCTCTAAATGCACGAGATCTACGTGCTACAAGGCAAGTTCTCTTTTGTTGTGTAACTTCTACAGGCGTTTAAAGTTTAGATCCCAGCGCCACTGCGGATAAAATTTGAAACGCTCCAAGAGACATTGATTACATTAGAGTGTATTAATAAACAAGAATTTGTATTGCAAGAATTTAGTTTTAATTGCAAAATTGTAAGTATTAATATTTGTATATTATAAATTATTGTAAACACCGTTCAGCTGTACTACAAAATCGTAGGAAACTTAAAGGTACTGGAATCACTATAAAAGAAGATCTCACTAAAAACAGACTTGAGTTATTGAAATTAGCGTCCATAAAATTTGGTTTTAAAAATGTATGGTCTAATGACGGTGTTATTTTTGCTAAAATTGGTAGAACAATAAAGAGAGTTACACTTATGGATTTATAAATGTATTATAAATTTGTGTTAATTAAATTTGGAGCGTCAAATGCTATGCTTTATATTGCTTTTGATTCTATATTTTATTTCAAATTGTATTTTTAAAGTTGATTCTTAATTTATTCAAACTAGTGTCAATAACCTTTTAAACAAAAATTAGCAAGATATTTCCAATTCAATTTAATTATTTTTTATTTAAATACACACATTTCATAAACTGCAAAGTTTACTTGTCTATTTTTATACTTATTTATTTTTTGTTACACATTTGAATGTCAAATTCACTAACTATTTATTATCAAAACGTTAGAGGATTGAACACCAAGTTAAATTCACTCCATAATAACTTATTTACATCAGATTTAGATATCGTCTGTCTAAGTAAAACTTGACTGAATAACAGTGTACACTCATCAGAATTGTTTTCATCTCAATACGATGTGTATAGAAAAGACAGAGACGCACTCAGGAGTGGCAAAATTCGAGGAGGTGGCGTTTTATGTGCTATTAACAATAAATTTAAATCTCAGTCTGTCAACTTCTCTTTACACCCTTCTTCTCTTTCTGATCTAGTTTTTGTAAAAGTTCATCTTTCTCCCAGTATCTTCATCTATATTATTGTTGTCTATTTACCTCCACCTGTACCTATTGAGCAGCTAAATTACATTTTTAATTGTCTTGAATCGCTTCTTAATATATCGAATTCTAATTTTATTATTGTAGGTGATTTAAATATACCTAATTTAGTTAATAGAGGCAATTGTAGTGATAATCTTACTTCTAATTTTATAAACTTTACAGAATTTTTAAATGCATGTCAATACAATAATGTTCTTAATACTAAAGCTAGAATATTGGATGTAGTTGTTAGTAATTTACCCTGCACTGTTACCCATGATCTTGATCCACTTGTTGATGAAGACTCACATCATCCTGCTTTATTTGTTTTATTATATTTTAACTGTAGTATTAAAGTCCCAAATGTTACTTTCAATGATAAATCTCCAACCTATAATTTTTCAGCTGCCAATTATTACTTGTTATATAATTTACTGTCGCAAATTGATTGGAACGTTCTTAGACAATATGATGATCTAGATACTGCTTTTAAAAAATTTTATTCATTAATATATGATGTTTTTGAGAAATGTGTACCGAAATATAACAGGCATCCGTCTAATTATCCACCATGGTTCAACACTCAAATTATTAATAAAGTAAAACTAAAACATCATTATCACAAGCTATATAAAATCTATAAAAATGAACAATATTTAACGGAATTTAAACAATTACGTACAACTATTAAAAAACAAATTAATATCGAATACAACAACTATATTAATAATGTTGAATCAACATTATCCTCTGATCCAAAGAAATTCTGGAAATTTATTAATTATAAAAACCGATCTTCTAATTTCCGTATGAAACTTCATGATCATAAGTACGTCAACACACCTAGCATAGTACAGGGTTTCACCGACTTCTTTGCCAGTGTTTATATTCCATCCGAACAGCAAAACTACTCAACTTCAAACATTAAGGTAGATAACTGTACACACAACAATGTTAATATTTCTTATGTCACGGACGACCATATTTTGGACGCAATTAAATGTTTAAAACCTGGTCGTAATCCTGGACCTGATAATTTACCAGCGTATATTATTAAGGCCTGTAGACACATATTTCTTGAACCATTAAAATATTTATTCAACTTATCTATCAAAAGTAAAGTCTTTCCCTCTATTCTTAAATCTTTTTTTATCACTCCAATTTTCAAATCAGGTGACGTATCTGATATCACTAATTATCGTCCAATTAGTATATTATCAAATATTTCAAAAATTTTTGAATCTATTCTCTACAAACAGATATACAGCAGTGTTGAAAATCTTATTTCAGTTCATCAATATGGTTTCGTGAAGGGCAGATCTACAACAACTAATTTAATTAATTTTACTGAATATACATTAAATTCTTTACATGATAATTCTCAAATTGATGTTATTTACACCGATTTCAGAAAAGCTTTTGATACAGTTAACCACTCTGTCCTTCTTCAAAAATTACAAACTAATTTTTAATTTTTCTTCTGATCTTATTACTCTTCTTCAATCTTACCTTCAGTCTAGAACTCTTAAAGTACGTATTAATAACTATAATTCTTCACCTTATATTGCCACTTCTGGCGTGCCTCAAGGGTCTAATCTTGGTCCATTATTGTTTGTTTTATTCATTAATGATATCGTTGATATTGTCAAAAATTCCGAAATTCTGCTCTATGCTGATGATTTAAAAATTTTTAGAATCATTAACAGTTTACAAGATTGTATTCTTTTACAAAATGATTTAAACAAATTATAATCTTGGTCTCGATCATCTAAATTATTTTTTAACTTTAGTAAATGTAACATAATGAGCTATCTTGTCAAAAAAATTGTTTATACTTATCCATACATCATGGAGAACACTTATCTTGAAAGAATATCACAATTTAAGGATCTTGGAGTTATTTTTGATAGCAAGTTATCTTACAATTTACATATTGAGTACCTTAAAAAATCTTGTTTAAAAACATTAGGGTTCATTATAAGGTCTTGTAAACCGTTTCATAATTTGTATACTCTCCAACGTTTATATTATTCATTAGTTAGATCAAAATTAGAATATTGCTCACAAATATGGAATCCAATTTATAATAAATATGCTATTCAACTTGAATCTATTCAAAAACGATTTCTTAATTATTGTTATTATAAGAAACATAACCAAATATCCCAGCTGTGATACAGACTACGATTCTTTATTAACTGAATTCAAAATTATTTCCCTTTTCAATAGACGTAAAATACTATCCTGTTTATTTCTCTATAAAGTTTTAAATAATGTTATTAATGACAGCTCTATTAATGGTCATCTTTTTTTAAATATTCCCCGTAAAACCTCCAGAAAAAAGCTTGCGTTTCATTGTAAGAGAACTAGAACTAACTATGAAATGAAATCCCCTGTATTTCAAATGTGTAATATTTTCAATGGTATTACTTGCAGTATTGATATATTTGCTGACACCTTTAGTGCATTCAGACGAAGTTTGATTAATTATTTTACATCAGTAAAAATTTAATTTAAAATTGTATGTATTAATAGAATGAACTTTTCCTTTGTAATTTGTATTTTTTCTTGTATTTATTGCAATTTTGTGCAAGGCTTTTGTTATTTTGTTATACTTCTCATATAATTGTCCTCTAATTGGAACTTATGTTCTGTAGGATAAATTGTTCAATAAATAAATAATTTGATCTATTTTTTTTTTGTAAAAAAGCAATATATGTTTATCTGTGTCATGCTATTATTCATATTTATTCCTTTATTATTCAGGGTTTCAGATTATGGATCATCTTGTGGTGAACAAGATTTCCTTTAATGGAATATTTTAATTTCATTAAAGGAAATGAAAATTCCAGAACTGTATATAAAGGGGAAGAAGTTCTAAATGCCGGTCATATAATTTTATGCACGATCTGATTTTAGTTCATTAGGATGTTGAACTTATTGTATTGTTTCTTGTTGCTTGTTATTTTGTGTTTGTTTCAGAACCGCCATAAATAAATTGGAAATAATAACTCAAACGGATATTCAATGTATCTGCTCAACTCAAAAAGCAGATACTAAAGAAAAATATAGGCTTATACCATTGAAAGAAATGTTATGTATAAGTACTGCATATAAGAACCGTACAGGAGTTAATGTCGACGCAGATAAGGAAAACGAAATTGCTGCTTTTTTTATAAATGATCTTCCATTCTGCATTAGCTTTGCAGAAGTACATTATTTTATAAGGACGGCATTTCTTTTAAAACTTTTATATTTTTTTATTTCAGTAAATAGCGAAAAAATGATAATTCGTATGTAAGAATTACATCGGACACATCTGTTGAAGAACCATTAATTGACAACACAATTATTCTAAATAACACCAGTAAGTCAGTACTTATGATGGAATTAAATTCTATACAAATTTCATTCATTTGTTCAAACTGTGAACAATTTTATAACAAATACTTAGATTTAGATGCTGATTCGATATTGTATAGAACAAAAGAGTCCAAATTTCAATGGAATCAGGAAAGACAGTACCGGATAACAGGTTCAAGAATTTACGAATTATACACCTACAAACTTGAAAATTGGCCACTTAAATGTAGTTAATATTTTTTTCCGACATCATTAACTAATAAATTTACTAGTCATGGTATCAAGCATGAACCAAATGCTAGGAAAATATTTATTGAAAAAACCGGTTTCAATGTTCGCGAATTTGGTTTAGTAGTATCGTTTTCAAATCCTTGGTTAGTATTTTCACCAGATGGCATTATTTTTGACCAGAATAATAAACCGTTCGGTTTATTGGAAATAAAATGTCCATTTGCAGGTACCTATATGGTATCTTACTTATTTGTATTAAAAATTTTATACTTTCCTCATTGCAGGAGCTACTGGCAGCCTGGGAATAATAATAACTGAAATTCCATATTTATTGTTTAAAGATAATGCATATATTCATAAAAAAAACACAAACATTTTGCGCAAGTACAAATGGGAATGACTTTATTAAATTTAACATCATGTTTTTTTGTTATATATTGGTTGGTATGAATAAACTGAAGCAAATTCTCCGAAGCAAAAGGTTGGAGTAAAAGCAAATGCTCCGAATAAAAGGTAGAAGTATAAGCAAACGCTTCGTTTTGTATGAATAATGATTACCTTATACTTGCGAGCAATTGCTTCCAAAAATGAAGTTAAAGAATGTCATAGCAGGTACAAATTCGTCGAGGCAAGCGCCGTTACATTTACAGAGAGTGTTTTCTTTTTCAAATTAACCTCAAACGGACAGTGTTGTCTGAACTGTGAAAGCTGTCAATATTCCTACAATGTCATCTTCATCAGAAACTGATATACCTAGAGAGCAGGTAGAAGAACACAACAATACAGAACTGCATTTCAAAGCAAAACAAATAATCCAGTATCCAGAAATATTAAGCAAAGCTCAAATTCCAACAATTAAAAAGAAAAATGAAGTCACTATCCGAAATGTGATAGCGAAATATGAAAAAATATTTGTCAAGAAAATGGAACCAGCAAAATTTCTGAAAAAAGTTAATAACATGAAAACAAGATTAAAAAAAAGACAGATGTACGAAAGGCCGGAAATAAACCCATAAAATTGTCAGATTGGGAGAAAATATTATTCCAGGCTATGGATGGAGACACAAATCCAACAGTTAGTAAAATTCCTGGTGAGTTTTTACAATAAACATACACGCTTTACGTTTTATAAATATAATCAAATATGATCCTATTTATGTAGGAGCAAAAATCTACGGTGTTAGTCAGGACAATAGTACGCCTTTGTACAATTTGGCAGGAAAGTCCTGCGAAGACACTGCTGATGTCGCAGCTTCGTCAATGTCAGTATTATCTATACCTCAAAGAAACAGAGTACTACAGCAGGACACAGACGAAACACAGAGATTGTCAAACAGCGAACTCCAAAGATTAGTATTACTTGAACAACTTAAAACAACTAGGGTACAGAGAGAATATTATCAGGAAAAAATAAACAAACTGAATACTGAAAATCATAAACATTTTGTTTAAAGTGGAAACACATACACATGTTTGCAGAAAAATATATTTTTTCTTACTTACAAAATAATATATATTACTTTAAAAATTTCGAAATAAAATATCTTATTAATTTCTACTGATTGTAAATTATTTCAGTTAAATTTTGTCTTACTTCTACTCCACGAACACGGATATTATCCTCCCCAATATTATCAAAATCATCATGATCAGAATCATCACTATGATTCTCGTCGTTCTCAAAATCTGGATCTCTTAACGATTTTGCAATATTGTGCAACATAAAACACACTACAATTATATATGGAATATGTTCATGTTTAACACGACACACATATTGCAAAATAGTAAACCGTCTTTTAAGCTGCCCAAAACTTTGTTCAATAATCACTCTTTCTTTAGTTAGAACTTTATTATAGATTCTTTTGATGTCATCGTTAGGAATACGAAACGGAGTCATGAGCCATGGCTCAATCCCATAACCCTGATCACCAAGAAGTACAGTATTATTTGTTCGCATCATTACTTGCCGTATTAAAGAATTTTTCCAAATTCTACTGTCATGAACAGATTCTGGCCAACTAACATCTACACTTGTAAAAATTTATTTGGCGTTGCACGTTGCTTGTATATTTAATGTACTTTGATTCTTGCGATTCATATATTCATCACCATGACGGTTTGGTTTTGGTATTTTCACATGTGTACAGTCAATTACAACAACTGCGGTAGGAAACGTATACTTATTTAGCCATGCTTGTTTTGCCTCCATGATTTTATATTCAGTCTTTGGAAATTTTATCCAATGTTGGGCCTGAGCAAGAATGCTTTTATAACATTTCTGACAGTTCTAGAAACTGTCGATTGTTCCACACACAGTTCTTCCCCAATTCCCTTTTGGAATCCAAAATCCGCTAAATACCTTAAACAGATCTTCATTCTTTGTACCGGAGATAAAGCAGCACCTCGCTTTTCATCATCATCACCAAAAAAATTCGATGCCAAACATTCCACATTTTCTTTTTCAAAGCGAAATAAACTTTTGAAATCTGTAATTTGAGGTGATTTCCTAGGTTTATAGTACTTTTTGCACATTTATAAATTCAGCCATTCTGTAAATTGTAAAACAGAAATTACTTGAGACAGTAAACTTTTGTAATATAAACTAAATGAACATAAACTGAATTATTTTGCAGCAGTGCGTCTTCTCTGGACTAGATGCATTTGTTCTGAAGCAAATGCTTACATGTGCGAAGGAATACTTAATTTTATTCATACCAAAAAAGCAAAAGCTTTTGCTAACAATGAGCACTTGCTTCATACTTATGAGTAAAGGTTTTGCTTATGAGCACTTGCTTCATACTTATGAGTAAAAGGTTTTGGTTCATTTTTTATTAATATGATCAGAAGTATTTACTTTACATTTTGCAATTGTTCGCATGATCAGAGCATGTTAATTATTGATGTTCCATTTGATTACAATTATTCAAAAACAATTCTTTGTCAGACAAAAGAAAAATATTTTAAAAACATGTTACATACCATATGTAGTACAAAATAGAATTTATATTATATGATATGTACAATTATTGAGTAATTTATACTTGGATTTTTATTCACAGAGAATTTTATGTGATTATTGAAAATTGAAATTATTCATAGCTTTGGAATTCTCTTTGAATAAAAATCAGTATATATTGCCAAACTAATGCTCTAATAATGAATAAAATAATAGTTACTTATGAAACAATTGATTTAAGAACATTTATTATCATAGGCGTGTAATCACATACATATGTAAAAATTCATTATCTTACATATAACAAACAAATTTTTATCTATGCCCGACTAAATTTAAACTAGTTCCCATTTTTCTTAATTTTTTTGACAAGTAAAAAAAGCTTTTAACTCATCCAAATTGAGAGAAATAGATGTTCTTTACAGATGGGCGTAGATAATAGTACATTATACACTGAGAGACTAAAGTGCATGATATAATCCTAAGAGTTTCAGTGGTAAACTAATGCTTGTTTATTAATTTAATCACCTACGGATTAAATTCATATTTAGTCCCACAAAGACTGCCATTTCACTCTTTGAAAACGGTAATTAAAAGTATACTTTTACTCCCGGAAGTGCAAAAAATTCAAATTCCTGCATAAAATGTACAATTGAGTAATTTATAATTAATTAATTGCATTAAGTGCAGATAAGTTTGTTATTGCATAAGCTATTGTGGAAATATGGTCAATATAAGGTATTAGGCCCCATTGCAATTTTCCTCCCAAAATTTTAAATATTTTAATTCGCTGGTTGGTTCGTTCAATATGGACCTTTGCTGAAGCAATTTTTGTATTAAATTCTGCAGTTAATTGCATTTGATTGCGAAGAAACGGTGGACGATAAATTTTTATATTATGTAAAGCCCATATATTGTCAATAAGAAATCCTTTCTCCACCATAATTGCACTATTTTTCTCTAATTTTTCAATTAAATTACTTTTTTCAAATATTATTTTATCGGATGCTCATCCACCGTAAGGGTTACTAATAAATGCAATTAGACCTGCAGGTGAAACACCTGTCATAAACTTCACTGTTTGTACACCTTTGTAATGTGAATAAAATCTTATTCTACAACACAGGCATTTCGGTGTTTGTACAAATATTTCAGTGCAATCTAAAACAATTTGCGTATCTTCGAAATTTTTAAAGCAAAATGGCATATTTTTCTTTATTTCATCCATACTGGGAAATACAATAGCACTTTTTAGGACATTACCTAATATTCCAAGCATATCTGTTATATATGTTTTACATAGAGTTACAGTGATTCCAAAAAATATTGCCAAAATGGAATAACTTAGATTCCATTTCAATTTTATGACTCTATCTTTAATAGAAAGTTTATGAACACGATTATCTTTAAAAACCAAATTAACCGCACACAATATCGAAGTAAGTAAAATTTCACTACATAATCCTGTCAAATTGTTAAGGGATTTATCGTCAGTTATAAAATGACATAAAGTTAGTTTTTATGGAGTGTTAATTTGCACTTGAAAATCGCAAAAAAATTTTTTGGAGTATCCTTTTGCTCACCTTGCATTAGTAATAATAATGTATTTGCTGCATCATTATCAAATTCGGTCACACTTTTTTCATCTGTTTCCACATCTTCAAGATTCTCTTCACAAAAAGTGCTCGTAACAGGACTCTCAACAGCTTCTTTGGCACGATTTCGCAGAGTTAGACGATTTTATCGATTAGATGGGCCAGGATCTTTCACACTATCTCCTAATGTTACTGGCAAATTTAGTGTTGGTATAGCGTTTCTCTTTAGACCTTTGCGGTTACTGAATCTTGCTTCTATAAATAATTGACATATAAAAAATTTGCACTTAAGTTTTTCTGGTTAAATAATTTAGTTTGCAAAAATTTATACACACTTGCCTCTAGATTTAGTAAAGCTTCCATCGTCAAAATGAAAGGAGCACACTTTCATGAAAGGACTCACTTTTTATCCAATTTTTAAAACGTTTATCCACACTTTTTTCCTATTGACCAATTCGTACTTGTTAAAATTATTTTTCATTTGTACCTTAGAATTATCACTAGGAAATCGAAAAAAGTGTAAATCTGGGTTACGTTTTTTCCATGAATTGCACATTGGTACACAACAATATAAATTTGTCATATTGCAAAAGAAATATAGATTCAAAAGAATCAATGAAATAATAGGCCAGTCAAATAGTACACTAGAAATCGGTAAAATCGCAAACTAACGGCTAGTTCTGATTTTTTAATATGTTGTTAGGACCACTACTAGTAGTGTATATCCAAGTTTGCAGCTTCGAAAGACCTGTGCCAATTTCGTACCACTCGAAAAACCGCGAAATTTTCGCACTCTTTTCGGTATTTTCACTATATCTCCTAAACTATGCTTTTTTTCATGAAACGTCTTATTAATGTTTTTAAAGTAGATTAAATTTGCGACAATTTAAGTCTAGAACCAGCTCTTTAGGCCTAATAGTTACCATGATACGGCCTTCCAAAAATTGACATTATTTTCCAAAAAAGTGAAGTTTTAAGATTTGGTCAATTTTTGACCCCGAATTCGGGGAAAATACTCATTTTACGGGAAAAGTTTTAGGAAGAGATATTGTAGCGAATGTAATTAGCTTTAATTTAAGTACAGAACAACGTTCGTAGGCCTGATAGTTTCCTCATAATGTTAAAAAATAAAAAAAATGGGAAAACTGCATTTTTCGCAAATTTGCTGGGTTGAGTTTTCACAATGGTTTGAGGGTAGTTTGAAAGGAAAACCCATGTACATCCACAAGAAATGTATATTTGGCATATTAATAATGTATTTACAATGAAATTAATGTAACATTTTTATTTACTGATGTATATGTATATGCATATTTACAAAAGATATTATTCGATTGCCTCAAAAGAACAGAGCCCAAAATTTGTGATACCTGTACCACCCAACTCACAGTCAAACAAATAATCAAAGAATGTAACAAATACACAACGTATAGAGCAACACAAAATACCGATTACGCAGTCATTTATTAATTGTCTAGCAGACTTAAACTTACTGAATGAAATGTAACGAATAATATCATATATTCAACAAAACTACATAATGTAACAACATTTATATCATTTACAAGAATTAGTGACCAATGGTCTTGCACCGGCATGATAGAAATTTCAGAAGGGAGGGGGGATGCCACTTCGCTCATCAGTGTTGTTGGAATGAGCCCTTGATCTACCTTCTTCCATCCCCATCGAGTAGCATCTTTTTTCATCCCCAACTACTTCTGAACTTGGTGGTAAGTTCGGTAGACGTAGAATGTTGCACCATCTTCGGTTGGAGGCAAACGAGCAACGTCAACAAGACCAGCGGAGGCGGCTGTTTTCACAAAAATTTTATAGCACAAGCTTTGGAGGGTATCGTCAGTGTAGTCTCCTCCATACAGAGCTACTAGGCACTTCGCTTAGGCATTTGCGATGGCTTGGTGAGTTGAAGTAGGCTGAAGGAACACTTAAGCTATGGTGATGAGAGAAGGGTATTTTAAGATGGCGCTCCATAGTTTGTTCTTCCCATACCAGAATAAGGCAGAGGTGAAGGCGTAGAGAAACAACTCGAATCCTTGGGAGACTTCTAAATCTCCACGATTGAATGACTGAAGAATATTGTAAAGGACCAGAGTCACCTCTGCCACTTTTCTGGAAAAAAAACTAAATCATTGAGAAGGATGAGGAGGTCCACAGCTCTGACTGAAAAGAGGTGCTCTTATCAAGTGCCACCTTAAGGATGTCTCAGTCAGCATCCACGACTGTCTGCTTTGTCTCAATACGCTGGAATTGGAATGCGGAGCATATTAGAGCAATCAGTCGTCGTTTGTTGTTGTCGTTGGCCAGCAACTTCTCCTGGGCCAATTTTATGATATTTGATTCTTCAAAGATGACTTCGCTGTTCTGTAGAGAATCATAGCGCCTTACGCGTTTGGCAGTTATTGTGTACTACTCTGCCCCATCCTCAGGATATCAGACCACAGCAACGTTCCGTCCGAACTTATTGAAGGTGTAGCTGACGTATCCTGCGACAATACCCCTCACAGAGTTGTTACGATGCCATATCACCTTTTACAATGCAGTTTTCCCATTTTTGGATTTTTTAACATTATGAGGAAAATATCAGGCCTATGGACGTTGTTCTGTGCTTAAATTAAAGCTAATTACATTCGCTACAACATCTCTCCCTAAAACTTTTCCCGTAAAATAAGTATTTTCCCCGAATTCGGGGTCAAAAATTGACCAAATCTTAAAACTTCACTTTTTTGGAAAATAATGTCAATTTTTGGAAGGCCGTATCTTGGTACCTATTAAGCCTAGAGAGCTGGTTCTAGACTTATATTGTCGCAAATTTAATCTACTTTAAAAACATAAATAAGACGTTTCATGAAAAAAAGCATAGTTTAGGAGATATAGTGAAAATACCGAAAAGAGTGCGAAAATTTCGCGGTTTTTCGAGTGGTACGAAATTGGCACAGGTCTTTCGAAGCTGCAAACTTGGATATACACTACTGGTAGTGGTCCTAACAACATATTAAAAAATCAGAACTAGCCGTTAGTTTGCGATTTTAATGTACTATATGACTGGGCTATAATACGACAAAAGAAACGATAACCACACGAAAATTAGTCTTTAAAAAGACTAATGAAACAATACAAAAATACGCAAATGCAGCACTAAATCTTGAAATTAAACAAGAATAATAAATAAAATTGTCGTCAAACGTACGTTATAAACATAGGTTATAAACTACGAATGTCTCTCGGAGGGTTTCGAAAATTCGCCACCACATGGCATATCGTTGGGCTGGAAATCCCTATAAAAGCAGTTATTTACTGACATGGGAATACATACTGTTGTTTAGGGAAAGTAAATATAATAATTTTTCTAATAAGACAAATACTAGTACACTAAAAATACGCTTTTTTAAAACCATTAGTTTCCATAACCTCTTCTATTTTCCGGTAAAAATTAAAAGCTAGTTGATGTTCGATGTTCGTTGTTTGAGTTACAACTCTGTCCAAAATATTTACATTTTGCTGTTATTGTGGCTAAATAAAAGGACTTTTGTGATTTGTCAGCTAAATAAAATAGACGTCGTCTTACGTATACATTTCAGAGTCAGAGAGACAATTGAAATATAGTTTTTAAAATCAAATAAAAGTTTTTAAAATGAAATGAGCAATAATTCATTTATTTTTTACAAATAATGTTATTAGCACTGACTAAGCGATACGCCATGCAGAGAAATCTAGTAGTTTTACTTCAACAACAATCTATGTTGATAAAACACACAAAACCTCGTCAAATGAGTATATAAATCAAATAGATAACAACATTACAAATATTTAATTTTCGGATAGCTTACGAGAATGGATAATACGCCATAATATTACGCATATTGCAGCGAATGATCTTTTGTGAATATTGAAAAAGAATGGATTTATTGATTTACTTACTTATGTAAGAACATGAATGAAAACACCTAGCTGCGCCACAAATAATATAATGAATTTAGAAGGAGAAAAAATGTTCATTTTGGTCTAGAAGCAGGTATTATAAACTATGTTAACAAATTTTATCTTAATACACTAGAGCAGTGGTGCGCAAACTGTGGGTCGCGACTCATGCGGGGGTCGCGATAAAAAATTTTAGGGTCGCCAAATTCAAAGAAATATCTTTCACAATAAAAAAATATAAGGCTTTTTTGAACAAATATGAGGTACAAGTAAAATAGTGAAATAAAATTATACTATTCACAAAGATTGAACTATATTTTTGTAAGAATATAATTGTCCATATTAATAATACCAAATAATTCGGCAACCGGTAGGCGAACAGACATAATGATATCGTTGCGGCCACATAATTGCAACACGCTGCAGGCAATACACGCTTGTTTAGTTTTCAGTGCAAGAGTATTGTCACAGCGTGGACTGTTCAGTTCTTACAGTTTGTACCTTGTCATTTCACTAATTCGCTTTTGCTGTTTCTTGAGTTCATACAAGTGCATTTTGTAATTCTATTCATATTCTGCTTTTGCTAATTCTAATTAAATTTGTTATCAAGTACATATATGTATACATAACATATTTTTTAAGTATTTAAGTAGCGTGTTATGATGACAATAAAAAAAACTAACTAAAAAATTAATATAGATATTAAAGTGTTATTAGCAGAAAACTATATTTCTTCTAAAATATTTTGCATCTATTTTATAGTATTTTTCTCGTTTTAAATTTTTTCGAAAACCAATTATCCTCATCTAATATTACATTGGAAACGGAACAAGGGTAATAACTATTTTAAAACTCAAAGAAATATTGTTTATTTATATTTTTGTTTTAGTATTAATAACTTCATGATGGATAAATAGTTAAAAATAGGTATCCAACCTCAAGAAAATGAAAAGAATGACAATACAAATAAAAACGATAAACCAACATCTAATAAACTTAAAAAAACTATCGATGAAAATCCAAACAAAATCAATCAAGTGGAACTGTTTCTACTTCAAAATGCAACGAACGAAATATGTTATCCAATAAAAAAATTGAGAAAATATCAAGAAGAGTTTATTAAATACGGATTTACATTTTGCGTTATTAATGGAGAAGAACGTCCGTTGTGTGTTAATTGTTCGTATAAATTAGCAAATGAAAGTATGAAACCTGCTAAATTAAAAAGAGACATTTGGAATCTACATATAAGGAACTTGCAAATAAATCTGAAACATTTTTTAGAAAAGGAAAAAATATGAAACCACATAGGTACAATTGGGTAATCACTCATTCTTCCTTCAGCAATTAAAATGACATCAATTATGCATGGAGAAAAATTTGGTAACGATTTAAAGACGATACCATTATCAAGAGACACCGATTCTTGCAGAATTTCCGCCATATCACGTAATATAGAATCATTTTTATTAAATCGAATACAAAACTCTCCTGCATTTGCTTTACAACTTGACGAAACTACTGACATTACTAAAATGTCTCAATTAATTATTTATGTGAGATACGTTTTCCAAGAAAACATATCAAAAGATTTTTTATGTTGCAAAAAATTAGAAGGAAAAACAACTGGAGAGAAAATGTTTGAAATTATTAATAAATATTTTGAGGCAAATGACCTTACCTGGACACACTGTGTGGCGGTTTGCACTGATGGCGCTGCAGCATTAACAGGTAATAATGAAGGACTAAGAGGGTTAATAATGAAAATTGCTCCCTACATAGCATTCAATCATTGCATGATACATAGACAAGCTCTTGTTGCAAAAGATATTGATGAAGAATTACACAAGATATTACAGGAGGTTGTTACCGTAATTAATTACATTAAAAGCAACGGCCTAAATGGTCGTCTTTTTTCAATACTCTGTAATGAGATGGGTTCTGTGTATGAGACATTACTACTACATACCGAAGTCAGATGGCTCTCACGCGGCAAAATACTGCGACGTATTTTCGATTTGAGAAATGAAGTTCACATTTTTTTGACAGAAAAGAAACATACATTGGCAAATTCATTCATCAATGAAGATTGGCTCGGAAAACTCAGTTACATGTTTAACATTTTCGAAAAACATTCGAAATATACGGAAATCGCAGTTACTTGTACATCCTAGTTATTAGTATATCCAACATATTCGTATAGCCGAATTATTCATATATTCGATTTATTCGTATATCCGAATTATTCGTATATCCGAATTATTCTTATATCCGATTTATTCGTATATCCGAATTATTCGTATATCCGAGTTATGCGAATTTCCGAGTTAATCGTATATCCGATTTAAACGAATATCTGAATTATTCGTATATACGATTATTCGAATTATTCGAATATCAGAATTATTCGAATATCCGGATTATTCGTCTATCCGAGTTATTCGGATAGCAAATTACGAATATTCGCCAAATTTTTATTCGGATACTCGAATACTCGAATATCGTTAACAACCCTAAGATATCATGTATATACGAATAATTCAGATATTCGATTAAATCGGATATACGATTAACACGGAAATTCGTATATTTCGAATATCCGATTATTAGAAATTTGGATAATTAAACTAGGTATATAAAATTATAAATAAATCAAGATTATTAAAATATTAAATTTTTATTACGATGTAACGTCTAATTGAACGAAATGGTAACAAAAAATAGTAAAAATAATAAATCGTTAGTTGTTGTTTGCATTATTAATTAATGTAATCTTTAAGGTAATTTAATTAACTTGTAACTGATTAAAAATATTAGTAGGTATAATAAGAAATTTTGTTCGTAATGAGAAGTAAAGTAAGAGATTGGCTAAATCAATTTTTTTATTAAATATAATACCATTAACATTAAATTAAATATAATTCTTGAACTATTAAATATTTGTATTTATTTACAAATTATTGTTATTGTGCAAAATAATTAATTTATCTACATTTTCTGTCTGCCAATAAACAATTACGTTTAGCTGAAACAATATTTCCAGCATTGGAAAAAATTCTTTCTGAAGGGCAGGATGTAGCCGGTATCAATATATACTTTTTGGCAATTTTTGATAAATGAGGAAACCGCGCTTCATTTAATTTTCACCACGTGTAGTGAAAAAAATATATTATTTGCAATTATTTAGCAGACATATTTACCTTTTATACTGATGCTCAACAAAATCAATTAAAGAGTAAATTTTTTTGGTAGACGGTGAAGTGTCTAATAAAAGATGTTTTTTGCGTGGTTCCATATATTTGTAGTACCTCCTGAATACTTCAATTCCGCCTTGCATATAATGCATTGAACCTTACTATCTTTTATTTTTATAAAGTTTTACCACACTTCACTTAATTTTTTTTTTAATATTGTACCGGCACCACAGATGCCGACATAAATGTCCCGCCACTATACAGGGTGATCATGCGAGAATGAACCAGCTATTATCTCCGTTATTAAGGAAGATAGCGATTATCTTCTTATAAGCTAATTTACTATAGATAACATGGGCTATAAAATGCGGTAGTTAAAAGTGTTTTATTACTTCCGGTTCCGGAGTATCTGATATCAACTTTGAATTTTCAAATGGCACATACTACTTTGTGTTATATTTTTGAAAAGTACACAAAATTTTGTTGACAGTGGTGGTAAATAAGTAGTATGTTATGTTACTAAAAAATAAAATGGCGGGCGTTTAAAATATTTTATTAAATAAGTGTTTACTGTTTGAGATTTGGTTGTTTCTAGTTCATGGATGATGTGATATTTAAAATTAATTTCATTTATTTAGATATTCCGGAACCGGAAGTAATAGAACACTTTTAACTACCGCATCTTATAGCCCATGTTATCTATAGTAAATTAGCTTATAAGAAGATACTCGCTATCTCCCTTAATAACGGAGATAATAGCTGGTTCATTCTCGCATGATCACCCTGTATATTTGAATATTCGTTTATCCGAATATTGGATTATTCGAATATCTGAATATTCGAATATTCTGATAATCGATCAACCGAATAATCGAATATCCGGATGTTCGATTAATCGAATATCTAAATAATCGAATATTTGGCTATTCGAATATTTAACTATTCGGTATCCGAATTATCCGGATACGAATATTTTTGTACCGGAATATTCGAATACCAAAATTCTAAAAATCGACAGCACTAATTTCTACACAATTTCAATAATATTTAAAATTACTGCCATCTCTCTATCAACTCTAGAAATAAAACCATTCATTTGATGTGTGATTTGGTAACACTGTTTACTTTCGAAAAGAACTGCCAACTGTTTCATATTGTACATTGTACTTGTCACTTTTGATTAGGTTTAGATTTATGTTGATTGTTTGGTGTGTTTTAAAAACAGGTGAGTTTTTTTAATATTGTACCAATATCATACACCATACAGGCATATACAGCATACTTATTAAATTAACTTACAGAATTTAATTATTATCATCATGAGCAGTTCCCGAAGAAGAAAGAAAAAGTTTAGCGAAAAATTAGAAGCAGAATTTCCGTTTTTAAAAAAAATTAAAAATGAATCGGATTCTCACGTTTTCTGCAATATATGTAGACGAGATTTTTCTATCGCAAACGCTGGAAGAAGTGATATTATAAAGCATATTGGAACGAATATGCACAAAACTGGTGTCACATCAGCTTCATCATCGAGAAAAGTATGCAATTATTTTCGAAACAGTTCTTTTGGGGATAAGGAAAAAAAAAATAGCATTAGCTGAAGCAGTACATAGTTACCATATCGTATATCATAACCAATCATTTAGGTCAATGGATTGTTTAACAAATTTGACTCAAACATGTTTCGAACAAAAGTTTTCTTGTAAGCGTACAAAAACGGAAGCAATAGTAAAAAAGGTTTTAGCAAAATACGCTTTAAACGATTTAAAGACTGATTTGGAAGCAGACAATTTATTACAGTATTAACAGATTCATCTAATCACAAAAATATTAAAATATTTCCAATAATTATACGATTTTATAACAAAGAACGGGGAATTCAAACAAAATTATTAGAAATTAGTACCCATTTAACTAAAATATTGACTGATAATGAAATAATGAATAAAATTGAGACAATACCAACAAAAATTTTAGCGGTAAACGTAAAATGATGGAAATAATGTTTATAGAAAATTAGAACGTAATTTAGATAAGAAATTAATTGGTGTGGGATGTCATGCACATATTATAAATAATGCTATACAAACAGCTGCCAATTCTTTACCAGTAGATATAGAGACTATAGTAGGGAAAATATATTCTCATTTTTATATATATACAGTGAGAACAGAAAAATTAAAAGAATTTTGTAATTTTGTGGAAATTGAATATAAAAATATTTTTAATTATAGTAAAACCAGATGCCTGAGTTTATTCCCAGCCATCGAAAAATTTCTGAAATTATTCGAAGCATTAAAATCATACTTTTATTCCATAGATAACTGTCCAAATGTTATAAAGAATTTTTTTGATAGTGATCATTCTGAAATTTATTTACATTTTTTACATAATCAGTCATATATGTTCCATAACAGCATCAAATAAATAGAAGGTGAAAACATTACTTATATAGAAACAATAAATTTCATAAATAGTTTAAAGCATAAAATAGAAGAAAGAATAAAAGAAACTTTTATACCAATGGGGGTAAAAAATATAATCGTAACAACAAAATTGAATGATTCATGCAAAAAAATAATTGTAAATAATATCATCAACTTCTATAAAATCAGTTTAAAATATTTAAATGAATGGACTGAAAGTCAAACTCTTTCTTTAAAACATTATGATTGGTTGCTACTAAATCAAGAAATTATGTGGAACGATGTTGAAAATTTTTTGAAACACATAAATGAAAATAATATTTTTCCTATATATATTAAGAATATTGATGACAATGAAATATTTGATGAAATAAATTACATTAAAGTATTTATAAAGTCCAATAATAAGATTGATGATTGGAATAATCGAGGGTGTTCTGTAGATATAAGGTGGAACGAAGTGTTTCAACATTTCTCTCAATTTCAAACTCACGCAAAAAATGTATTTGACATTGTAAGTTTTATATTTTGTTTACCTGGTACAAATGCTAGTTGTGAACGTTTATTTTCTTTAATTAATAATATATGGATAGCCTAGAAAAGTCAAATTGAACTAGGAACTATAAAAAACATGTTAATTTTAAAACATAACGTAGGCATATCTTGTGATCAATACTATGAGTTAATTAAGGATAATATTTCACTTCTAAACGAAGTACATTCTACAGATAAATATAAATAAATATCAATTAATTTTGTGATTATAACGTTTGCAATGTACCTGTTTATGTTTCTTTGTATTTTTTCTGGTTTGTTCAATTGTTATAAATTACTATTTTTTTGTGATTAATGATTGTGATAATGTTATATTTATATTCGATACCAAAGTATCCAGAATGAATTTATAATAGGCCCATAAACCATAATCGAAATATGAAAAATTGATATTAAAAATGTAAAATATTTACTGTTTTATGAATAATAAAGCAACATTTTAAAAAAAAATATTTTTCAGTAACTAGTTATAGCGAATTTAATATTTCGTTACCTCACGTACACTCAAAATGATTCTATTGGCCAGAAATTTGAAAGTTGGCCTTCCCGCGAAAATGGTGAGAATACAAGAAAGATAGGTAGGTTAGGTTCGGCCAGGAGGCGTGTCTCTCAGCGCCATTGTTTTCTCAAACTTTTTTGTATAACACTCAAATATAAATTAAATACTATAAAATTGATAAAAGAATATAATTTATGTTTGTATTAGGTTAAATATTAACGAAGTATGATTTATAACATGGAAAATAATACTTTTATATTAAACACATTATAAAAATTGCTCTCATGAAACACCACTGTTTCACTGCCACTGAATGAGTGTACCTGACGTCACGATCGCATTCCAAAGTTTTAAAAATTCATATCTCGCTTATTATAAGGAATTTTTACATTGGATTTTCAACAATCGTCATAACTTCCAATGAAGTTTCATAAAAAAATGGTTTATGGGCCTATTATAATAAAAATATATTTATATTGCCATTGCTACAATTTTCCATTATTTTCCCTAATATATGACCCAATTACTTGTACTAATGTATATCTTTGTAATTGTAATATATAATCGTCCTGTAATTGGGATCATAGTATCCTGTTGGATAGATTTGTTAATAAATAAAATAAAACTTTGTAGAAAATAGGTCGTGTACTGATTTCATCAAAAAAATAAATGGTCACTCTACGCATACTTCACATTAAATTGTTCTAATAAGGCGGAAACATAAACACAAATCCCAAAGAGAATTTCACTTTAACAATGTTGACGATTAAAAAAACGTCAACTGTCTATCCAGGGGTCGCGACAAAATTGTATACGAAATGTTGGGTCGGAAATGAAAATAGTTTGCGCACCACTGCACTAGAGCATCTCGACTAAAATTACCAGCGCAGCGCTAGTGTACTTTATAACATAGCCGCTCAAAAGCGTACTTCTTAAATGACAGCTGTATATTTATAAGAAAAATCATCTTGTACATCAAATTAATCGTAATATAATTTTTTGTTTAAAGTGTTTTTTTAGCGGAAGAGTACGTACTTATGGTCTAATATTTGATTAGTAGTATTTTTTATGATAAAAATGAATAGGTTTAAGGGAAAAGTTTACCGATTAATTATGGCAGAATTTGTTTCTTACTTATAAGCCACAAATGTTTTAAGAATTGTTTAAGAGAGAAAATATTCGTTTACTGATTTGGAAGTTTTTATGCGAAATTACAAAAACAATTTCATATGCTCACAAAGTAAATAATAACATGAAATAAAATTAATATTTTGTTTTTTTTATGTTTATGTAAAGCAGGAAAATGTAGGAAATTAAACATATTGCTACTGTCGCACAGGGGTTTTTAGTTTAATTTTTATTTTATATAGAAGCAATTAAGTTTCTTTTCTTCTTAATTTATTTTGAATTTTAACTTTCTCCTCTCCTGCTCATGGGACTGAATGAAAACTAAAATTAATGTTAAATTAAAAGCATCCTAGAAAATAAAGGAAATGATCAGAAATTAATGAAGAAAAGAAAAGAAAAACAAACTCTTGAAAGCAGAGGCAAAAAAATGTAGGTAAATATAAAACAGGTTTGAAAGAAATTGGAGGAGGTTCTCCTAATGAAATACCCGATCGCTAAAATTGGACAGTAGCAGAAATATATCTTCTTGTTTTCGTGACAGATACGAGTCATTACGACAGCGAAGCTCGTACATTTCTTGGATTGGTAAGAATAATAAAATTGTACTTTGAGAATAACATGTATAAAACATATTTTATATATTTTAGAATATTCAACATTCTGTTACACCAGCGCTACCATTTAATTTAATCGAGTGAATATTTTATTCGCAGGGAAAGTAGCGGGAAATTTGAATAAATATCAGTTAGCGACAATATATATAGCGTTTTCATAAATTCTATTATATTTGTATGAAAAATCTATATATGGACAT
Organism: Stenolophus ochropezus; assembly: GCA_035578165.1. NCBI lineage: Eukaryota > Metazoa > Arthropoda > Insecta > Coleoptera > Carabidae > Stenolophus > Stenolophus ochropezus. Next base: position 15,111,714 of record JAQOWZ010000003.1, on the reverse strand, counting down.
CTCAAATCTGCACATTTATTAAGATTTAAATATCGGTCTTTTACAATCTCCGTTACTCAAATATATATAATCTGTTCCTGATGTAAAAGTTAGCTATATCCACTAGTTAAAATTTATTCATTCAAATTTGTAATTTAATTATTTTAAAAATGTGTTTTAAAGAAAAACATTAAATAATGCAATATATTTTATTAATTTATAGCTTATTCGAAACTGAACTTAGTATCCCATTACAAATGGCAGAACCCCGCCATAAATCTAGACACTCCTATTCCTATAACTTCTTTAAGAGGAATAAAAACTTCAAAATGAAAAAAAACGAAATGAGTCAATATGAGAAAAAATATTACAAATGCAGACAGAAAAATATACTAGAACTAGAAGAACAAAGAAAAGAAACGGCAACATGAAGCTGTAATGAGTAATTTATTTTTTTTAAATACATTTTTTGCAAATAAAAATAAATTAGAATTCAATATCTTAGAACTAAATAAAAATATTAAAAGAGTTAGATTTAAATTAAACAATCTTAATCTTCATCTTAGTTATACATTAAAATGTCTATTAATAAAATATTTTTGTTCGTATTTATCTAACCGAATGCAGTGTGTATCAATACAAGAAGAGTCATCTTCATTCTTGCCTGTAAATTATGGAGTACCCCAGGGCAGTGTCCTAGAACCAGTGACCTCTAGTATATTATGGACGGGAAAGCCATATATTGTTCAACATATAAGGGGCTGGCTCCTAAGAACTGTCATGGCAGAGAGTTCATCCTTGTTTCATTTTACATGCTGTCTCTTTCTAATGTGACAACTGGTGACAACTGCGCATGATCGGCGACCAGAGGCGTCGAGTAGGATACTTTCCTTGGGTTAAATCATTCCTTATTTGTACCTTGTGTTTGATTTAACATGGTGACGAAGTGTATTGTATTAGGATGCAGTAATACTTACGGAATGTGCAAAAAACTTAAATTTCATAGGTAAGTTCTAGGTTATGTTAAATACTAATTTTAATCATTTTACTTATTAAAAAATTAAGATTGCTATTGGTAAATATTCATAGTTAAGTTTACTAAAGACCGATGAACTAGCGCAACTCATAAATATTTTATTTTCTTGTGCATTTGTAACAATTTTGTTATTCTTAGGTTTCCTAAAGATGCTGCATTACGTTTATTGTGGGCGCAAGCAATCAATAGAATTGATCCAAAAGATCACTGGCGAGTATGTAGTGATCATTTTGTGCCGAGCGATTATGATTTCGATAGATTAAAATCTGATGCAGTGCCAGCTCTTTATCAATCTTCAAAGGTACTTATTAATAAATAGATAAATAAATAATAATAAATAGATAAATAAATATTGCAATTAAACATGTAAGTCATAAAAGCATATAATGACATGTGGATATTTAATGAAAATTATGTACTTATTATTTGTTATGAATTCCAGATCCGAAGATGTTCTGAATGCGATTCAAACGTCCATGCTTCTAAGTCAGTAGAGTTGGTTGCTGATGAAGATGAGGAAGTAGAAGACATGGCTGTTGTAGGGCCTAGTTCTCAAACTTATGTAGATAAAAATGAAGAAGTAATAGAAAATAATGCTATTGCAGAATCGAGTTCTCATCCCTTGCATCGCGAAGAAGATATGGACGTAATTTATTATTTTATTATATATTTGCAAATTATTGTAAGATCAATTTTAAATCTGCACAAACAACAATATATTCATATATATATATATATATATATATATATATATATATATATATATATATATATATATATATATATATATATATATATTCACCAACGCAATCCACAGATTTAGTAGTAACAATAATTATTTCTGAAAATGTATTGCCTTGTTGTCAGGTACCTGGATTACAGTTTAATGGATTAATGTTTTCCCCGTAACAAACAGTTACTTGAAGTATTCTCAAAAATAACTAGTTGTTTAACTCTAATTAGGTTTGGTGTTTGGCAAATTCATTTTCATCCCTAAACTATATATTTATAATGTGCGTTATATGCAAAATATTTTTGTTGCAGCTTGTATCAGATACTTCTTTCCAAGAGACGTGTACGACAGAAGGCACGCAAACATCGCCGCGAAAAAAAGTTGTACAACTTTCTCCACAAAAGGCTAAATTAAGGAAGAAAGTAAAAAATTTGCAGCGTTCTGTACGGCGGCGGGATAGAAAATTAGAAACTGTAAATGAATTCATCGAATCTTTATAAGGGAAATCAATTGAATCCGGCAATCTATTGGAATTACTCCAGGGACATTTTTCCCCTTTCATGGCACATATAATTTCTCAAGAGCAAAAATTTTCCGGGTAAGTTACATCACCATCCAAAGCCGAATCCTGCATAGGTTGCAGATCTCACGCCGCAACCCTACACTACTTTATACAAATGTTATATAAGCATGTTAAACTTAGTTTTTAGTTAGTCTTGTTGTATTCACTTAGAATTGTAGCATCTAACAGATGCATTTGTAATAAATAAATTTTTTAAAAACTCAACGGCAATCTTTGAAATTATAAGTGGCGCAGTCGGTAGGATTGCCGTTACGATATTAGCGAATATAATATCGGTTCACTTCGTGATTTATTCGGCAAAACCATCATTTTCGTCGTTGAACAATTGTGCCAGCCCGAGCCCAGCTGAGAGAACATCAGCAGTCGTTCCAGCCGCTGAACGGACATCAGCCGCACCAGGACCAGACGAGAGGGCAGAGCGATCCTCACGACTCCAACCTACTACAGAGAACCAATGTACTGGATTCTACTGTAAGTACATGTCGCTGAGAGGCACTATTATTTATTCTAGTAACGAAAGTTCTGGCAATTCAAGTGATTCTGACTCCGATCTTGAAATTCAAGGTCGTATTCCAAAGTTTACCCCAACACAAAATATTTTAAGACAACCAGTCTTAAACCCACAATGGCAGAACTACGTAAAGAATATTTAGACATGGTACCAGAGTTTCACGGTCAACGTGAACTCCTACCACGATTTATTGAAATAGCAGAAAAATTAGTCACTAAATTCTTTAATCAACAAAATCCAAATGATTTTCAGAACGAATATCTGATGCTTAGTATCTATTCAAAAATAAAAGGCGAAGCCGCCATTAACGTTGCTGCATGTTCAATAAGAACTTGGAGTGACTTAAAAAATGCGCTCATCAATACATACGCAGATAAGCGCGATCTTTGTACACTAAATATAGAACTCACCGAGACCAAACAGAGACAAAACGAATCAGTTTTCGATTATCATAATAGAGTGTTACACCTACTAAATCACATTAATTCCTATATTGTTACTCAAAAACCCGAAGCCGAACATCAGCATTAACAAAATATTTTAAAGACTATGCTCTCAGGATTTTATTAAGAGGATTACGAGAACCCATAGGCCAGTTAATGCGTACAAAAGATCCTAAAGATCTAAATATGGCTTTGAATATGCTCACCAACGATTTCCAACATGAGAAACCAATTTTTTCGCCCAAAACACAGACAGTGACTAAACCAAATAATAATATTCAAAATTTTGCACAAAAACAACAACCTCACCACAATACTAATAATTATCAAAGAAACTTAACACCTAATTCATTCCCTAAAATAACCTATCAATCACGACCGCAACCAAATTTTAATCAGTCACTTAACAGACCCACATATTCGCAAAATAAACCCGTAAATAACCAAAGATACGAGCCAACGCCTATGAGTATAAGTACTAGGAACTCAAGCCAGTTTCGACCAGGGCCGTCTCATAATTTTTCTAAAACCACCGCAAGAAACGAATTATTTAATATCGACGAGAACGAACCCGAAATCTATCAAGAACCTAACGAACAAAATTATGATCACTCGGAAGAAGCCCCGGAACAAAATTTTGAAAATAATTTTTTAGAAGACAGAGCCTCGGAGACGGAACAAGATATTTACGAAATCTCGAGCTAATGAATTTAACAAACCAAAGTAAACTGCCATATATTGTACTACCCGAACACAACCTTAAAGTATTAATAGATACCGGGAGTACAAGATCCTTTATTAATCCCAACATTGCATACAAATATTATAAAAACTCGATTATCACAGACCCATTTAAAATATCCACCGCACATGGTACATCTATCGAAAAACACAGCACATATGTGCCAATTTCAAAATTATTTAATGTTCCTAAAAATGTTTGTTTAAAATATCACATTTTTAATTTCCATAAAGAATTCGACTTGTTACTCGGCCTAGACAATCTCAAAATACTAAAAGTAATAATCGACCTAAATCAAAATTTAATTATAACTCCGACATGCAAAATCAAAATGTATCACAAACATATTGCCAATAAAATTAATGCAAATAATATTTCATCAGATAGCGCTATAATAATTGCACCAAAATCAGAAAAAATTGTTAAACTACGAGTTTCACCTGAACACCACACCGATAAAATTATCATTCCAGAATGCGTAACGTCAGCAGAAAACTATCAAGCGTTCTGTACTATCACTAACGTTACAAATAAAGAAATCACTTTTAAACAAAATAAACCATTTATAGTAGAAAAAATCGAAAACTACGAAATGAATACTAGTCCAAATTTGAATTTTATTAATTCGGAAAAAATTAAATTCGATATTTCAAAAATACGTACAGAACATATGAATGATGAAGAGACATCAGAAATTTCCAAATTAATTCAAAATTATTCACAAATATTTCATCTAGATAACACGCCACTAACTTTTACAAATCAGATCAAACACGCTATAAAAACAAAAGATGAAGTTCCCATTTATACCAAGTCGTATAAATATCCGGAAATTCATAAAGCTGAAGTTCGCATTCAAACACAAAAAATGCTGGATCAAGGTATTATCAGACCATCTTGCTCGCCTTGGTCATCACCCATTTGGATTGTACCCAAAAAAATTGATGCCTCGGGACAAAAAAAATGGCGAATAGTTATCGACTACAGAAAGCTCAATGACAAAACTATAGACGACAAATACCCCCTACCAAATATCAGTGACCTACTTGACAAACTCGGACGTTGCCACTATTTTTCAACACTAGATTTGGCTTCCGGTTTACACCAAATAGAAATGGACGAAAACGACATACAGAAAACCGCGTTTAACACCGAGGACGGACATTACGAGTTTACCCGTATGCCATTCGGACTCAAAAACGCCCCCGCGACATTTCAACGCGTGATGGACAACGTTTTACGAGGACTAAACAATGACAAATGCTTGGTATATCTGGACGACATAATCATTTTTAGCACTAGCCTTCAGGAACACATTAATAATTTGCAATTAGTATTCGACAGATTAGAAAAATCTAATTTCAAAATTCAATTGGATAAATGCGAATTTTTGCGGAAAGAAGTATCCTATTTAGGCCATATAGTAACTGCGGACGGTGTTAAACCAAACCCAGACAAAATTACCGCGATTCAAAATTACCCTATCCCAAAAACTACAAAACAAATAAAAGGATTTTTAGGACTATTGGGATACTATAGAAAATTCATTCAGGACTTTGCCAAAATTACTAAACCATTCACAAAATGTTTGAAAAAGAATGCTCTTATAGACATAAACGATCCAGAATATATTAAATGCTTTGAGACCTGTAAAAACTTATTAACTAACGAGCCCCTCTTACAATACCCGGGCTTTACTAAACCATTTAATCTTACTTGTGATGCCAGCGACCTAGCGATAGGTGCTGTCCTATCTCAAGGCAGCATAGGCAACGACCTGCCCGTTGCTTACGCCAGCAGAACTCTCAATGACACGGAATGCAACTACTCTACTATAGAAAAAGAGTTGTTATCCATTATATGGGCAACTCAATATTTTCGACCCTACTTATTTGGCGGCAAATTTAAAATATACACAGACCATAAACCCCTGCAATGGCTATTTTCCCTAAAACAGTGCAGCCAAAAGTTAATTATATGGAGACTGAAGCTTGAAGAATTCGATTATGAAATCATATACAAAAGGGGCAAATTGAATACCAATGCCGACGCCTTAAGCCGCATTCCCCAAAATCAAAGTGACAAAATTATTATAGAAAACCTCACAGATCCTTTAGCATTGTATCAAAATTATTTGAACACTAAAATTAATAAAGATAACCAAAATAACAATTACAATAATAATATTTTTGAAGTAGAAGGCGATTTATTCGAAGCACCGCGCACAAGCAGCCTAGCACATTACGTTAGTCGAGATTTGCATATGTCAGCAGGTATTGCAAGAGAATTCAAAAATAAGTTTAATCATGTCGAGAATTTACGTAAACAAAATCCCAAGCTTCACTCTTTAGTCTATTTAAAAGACAAATTTCGTCATATTATATACCTCATAATAAAAAACGTTACTTTAATATTCCCACAGAACAGGACTTATTCTACACACTTCTAAATTTTAAAAATTTTTGTTTGAAAAATAACATAAAAGATTTGAGAATACCAAAAATTGCATGCGGATTAGACAAACAAGACTGGACAGTCGTCAAATATATGTTACAATTCATTTTTAACGATACAGACATACTTATTACAGTTTTTAAACATGTAAATAAACCACCTACCCTCGACCTAAACATAAACGACTCAAAGGAAATAGACGATCTTACAAAATATATTGAGCAATTCCATAAAGATCTAGACAACCGTATAAAAGAAATCGATAGCCAATCTCTCATAGTAGAAATCGGCGACAAAGAAAACGATAATCACAGCGAAAGCGACGTCACGGTACACACTAGTCACGAAAATCCTATCATAGGCATCCCTATCGTCGATTACCCAGTTAATTACGGTCAGAACCAAATATTTATATCAGAAGTAGAACATAGTCCTACTAGTCCCAAACTAACAAAAATTCGCAATAAAAAGCAAAAAATCTTTAAACAATTTTCAAAAAATAATTACGAAAAAGAAATGATAAACTTCATAAAAGAATTCATCGTCCCCAATGTGAAATATCACATATATTTCGAAAACGACCTCTACATAAAACTCACTAACGTTTTACAGAATTACTTCAAAAATTCGAAAATAAATATGATAAAATGTACTAAAAAATTAATCGACGTAGTCAATGAAGACGAAATTATCCAGCTGATTACTAACTACCACGAGAGTAAAACCAATCACCGTGAAATAGATGACACTTTAGCTCGAATCAAAGTAAAATATTACTGGCCTAATCAGAAAAAATCTGTACAATCCTTTATAAATCGCTGTGAAATCTGCCAAGTGACCAAGTACGACCGAAATCCGTTAAATTTAAAATTTAATATAACTCCCACTGCCACAAAACCATTCGAAATTTTACATGTGGACAGTATTACACTAGAAAGCGCAAAATTCTTAACAATAGTAGACTCCTTCTCTAAATACGCCCAAGCATATAAGTTAAATTCAGCTCAAGGTATCGAAATTGTTAACAATCTAATAAAATTCTTTACACACCACGGTATTCCAAATTCTATCATTTCGGACAACGGATTAGAATTAAAAAACTCTTTAGTGCAAGAACTTTTGGAACTACACAAAATTAAAATACATTACATTAGTTCACAACATCCGGAATCAAACGGCATCGTTGAAAGAATCCATTCAACCTTAATAGAGCATATAAGACTGTTTAATAACCAAGAAAATTATAAAAAAGATCCCATCGAATCTAAAGTCAATTATGCATTATTGGCATACAATAACACGATTCATACGTCCACTAAATTAAAACCATTCGATATAATTACCGGTCACTTAGAAACCGACTCCCCATTCACTATGGATATAGAAAAACAAATATTAAACGATTACATTTCGAATCACAAAACCAAAATGAAATTACTGTATCAAAATTTAAACGAAAAATTACAACAAACAAAAGACAAAGTTATTAGCAAAATGAACGATTCGCGAGAAGACCTACCTCATATCCCTGAACAGATTTATATTAAAAACCGGCAAAAACAACAAAAAACCAGAAATAAGTACAAAAACGAAACGGTCAAATCAATTAACCCTAACTTGAAAACCGCGAAAATTAAAACAAGACACGGTAATACTGCAGAAAATATACACTTGTCTAATATCAAAAGACCAAGAAACATATCTTACAAATTTAAAACAATTCCAGGTTGTTCGGGATCTGCTATGGATCCGAAATAATAGATCTAACTCAAAATCAAGGAATCATGCCGATTAATTTAGGAGCAGCCAAATTGCAAAAATCCCAACATACATTTGTGCATTTTTATTAACTAAATCCAATCTTCAATGAACTGGAAAGTTTAGACAATCAGTACAACTTATTGAAATTAAACATTGCCAATAAAACAAAATTCCACATTGACCTCGAAAATAACGATAAAATCTTAGAGCACGTGCGAAAGAACATCGCCGAGAAATTAAATCACATAATAACCTATTCAAAGATGCGATCTAAACGTGGCTTAGTTGATGGATTGGGAAGTATATTCAAACAAATTACTGGAGTTTTGGACGCAGAAGATGGTAAAAGATTTAATAAAATACTGAAGCATGTCCAGGAAAATCAACAATCCTTCCAAAATTAGTTAAAATTGCAATACTCTATTAATATCGAAATGATTAAGAAATTTAACAAAACAGTTGAAAATATTAGACACAATGAAGAAGTACTAAAATCCAAAATTGAAAACTTGAATAAATTACTGAAATTATCAACAAGCAATGAAATTTTACTCGTAAGAGACCTATACAATCAATTAAGTATTCTTTACAGTTCACTTTTAAGTACCTTACAAGACATTGAGAACTCGATAACATTCTGTAAAACAAAAACCATGCACCCATCAATTATGAACCCAAGTCAACTTATACAAGAGTTACAAAAAATTTCCAATCATTATGGAAAGCAATTGCCTTTCGAACCGAAATTAGAAAATCTTTTGGATTTTGAAGGAGTATTAACTATAAATTGCAAAGTCGAGCAAAATCAAATAAGCTATTTCATTTCAATACCCATAAATTTCGAAAAGGATTACGAGTTATATTACTTACAATCATTGCCCACCAAACAAGGATCAGATTATTTTACCATAATACCAAACACAAAATATTTTCTAAAATCTTCCGACGAAATTAAGCCTCTGAGCGACGTGTGCTCAAAAAGTAGAGTATACCAATGTAAAAACCAGTACCATCCGCACTTCAACCCCTCGTGCGAGGAAGAAATCCTCTTACAAAGAAACCTAAGCCGATGCCGTTACACCAAGCTGCAAGTTACCAACCACGTAGAACTCATCCAGAAATCAACCAATATTTGGCAATATTCCCAGTGGAAGAACAAATTAATCTAAAGTGCCCCGATAAAACGAATCTCAAAGCCCTCACAGGTGTCTACCTCATTAAAGAAAACAATTGTGAAATATTGTTCAAAAACAAAAGACTAACATATTTAGACCAAACCTACGGACAACCTGTATTACTACCAAAATTAAACCTCAGTCTTCGTGAACGTGAAATACCCAACTTAACAATTAAACTAAAGACTATAAAGCTCGAAGACATTCCAATCAAACCACCAGTAGAAATATTTCAAGTAGCATTAATTAATCACGTGCCAAGTGTATGGACTGTAATATTGTATTGTGCTATAATAATGACAATAATTTACTTTGTTTGGACTAAATTAAAACCAAGGTGTGTCAGAACAACCCTAGAGAACCAGCCAGGCCAACCCCAAGAACTTCGACTTCCAGGGGGAGCTTCATTCTGAGGATGGAGGAGTTACATCACCATCCAAAGCCGAATCCTGCATAGGTTGCAGATCTCACGCCGCAACCCTACACTACTTTATACAAATGTTATATAAGCATGTTAAACTTAGTTTTTAGTCAGTCTTGTTGTATTCACTTAGAATTGTAGCATCTAACAGATGCATTTGTAATAAATAAATTTTTTAAAAACTCAACGGCAATCTTTGAAATTATGAGTTATATATATATATATATATATATATATATATATATATATATATATATATATATATATATTCACCAACGCAATCCACAGATTTAGTAGTAACAATAATTATTTCTGAAAATGTATTGCCTTGTTGTCAGGTACCTGGATTACAGTTTAATGGATTAATGTTTTCCCCGTAACAAACAGTTACTTGAAGTATTCTCAAAAATAACTAGTTGTTTAACTCTAATTAGGTTTGGTGTTTGGCAAATTCATTTTCATCCCTAAACTATATATTTATAATGTGCGTTATATGCAAAATATTTTTGTTGCAGCTTGTATCAGATACTTCTTTCCAAGAGACGTGTACGACAGAAGGCACGCAAACATCGCCGCGAAAAAAAGTTGTACAACTTTCTCCACAAAAGGCTAAATTAAGGAAGAAAGTAAAAAATTTGCAGCGTTCTGTACGGCGGCGGGATAGAAAATTAGAAACTGTAAATGAATTCATCGAATCTTTATAAGGGAAATCAATTGAATCCGGCAATCTATTGGAATTACTCCAGGGACATTTTTCCCCTTTCATGGCACATATAATTTCTCAAGAGCAATAATTTTCCGGGCAGAGCAAAATGGGAAGAAGGTACAATGATAGCATAAAACAATTTGCTTTGACTTTGCATTATTATTCCCCCAAGGCATATGATTTTGTCGCACAACATATTTCTTTACCTTGTCCGCGAACCATTAGAAATTTACTTTCTACGCATGACTGTAATCCAGGGTTTTTAACAGAAGTATTAGATTTTTTAAAAGCTAAGGTGGTGGATAACGGTTATTTGAAGCATGTAGGTTTAGTTGTTGATTTAATGCATATTCGTAGGGCTATGCATTACGCAGAAAACACTGGCCGTTTTTCCGGCAATGTTGACTATGGCGGAATTGTGAAAGGTGTTGAAAATAGTGTAGCTACTGAAGCTTTAGTTTTTCTTATAACTTCTTATTCTCATCCATTTAAATGCCCAATTGCATATTTTTTTATACATTCAATGAGCGCGGATGTACAGAGTGGGTTAATTAAAACTGCTATCAATTTATTGTGGGACGGAGGTATAGAGGTAAATTCAGTAACGTGTGATGGAGCTCCTGTCAATATTAGAACAGCCCAAAATTTTATATCATATTTTGAACACCCTGGTAACAAGGATGCGGTAGTAAATTATATTCTTGATCCGTGTCATTGTTTGAAGTTAGCACGAAATTGCTTTGCCGATAAATTTTTAGAAGCTGGCGATAAAATTATATCTTGGGAATATATTAAAAGGTTGAATAATAATTTAAGCGCTGCACACGTCTATTACAAAAATAAAAAAATGAACGTCAAATTAGCAGGGCAGACAATAAGCCAAGGTGTGGCAGATGCATTGGATTTTCTAAATAATTCAAAAGTGCAGGAGTTTGAAGGTTGTGAGGAAACTATTAAATTTATTAAATTAATTGATAGGACATTCGACCAGTTAAATGTTAGAATTCTTTTTGGAACCGGTTTTAAATCCCCAATAAGGCCAAACAATTTAGATTATTTTAAAAAGAGCTTCGAAGAAGTTGAAAATTATTTAAATACATTGAAAATAGATGGTGTCTCTATATATTTGCACGCACGGAAAACTTTTGCATGTGGCTTTGTTACGGCAATGAGGGGTACAATTAATTTGGCTGAATACTTATTTAAAATTGGGTACTTAAAATATTTCCTGCCTTACAAAATGTCACAGGACCACTTAGAATTATATTTTTCAGCCATTCGGCAAAGAGGGGGCTGGAATAATAACCCTACTTCCAAACAATTTACATGGGCTTTAAGACAAATGCTATTTAGCGGACTTATTACTCCCAGTTCAAATGCAAACGCCATAAATACTGAGCATTATTGCCCTACAGTTTTTGAGTACAGGTCTGTAGATCGCCAGCTAACGGAAAATACACCTCAAACAGAAAATGATACCATTGACAAAAATTTAGAAAACCTATGTTCACGTTTTCATTTAGATGAATATATTGATAATATTTTGTGTTATATGGCGGGTTACATTATTTTTAAGTTAGTTAAGAATGTCACATGTTTAGATTGTAAGAGAATTATGATAAAATCTGGAAATGATCACACCTACTGTAATATTAACAATGAATATTCATTCACTAATTTTATAAATCGGGGGGGGCGGTGTAATAACTGTACCGAGTCGAGTGATATTTTTAATTGTCGAAAAATGTGAAAAAATGTTTCGAATAATGAAAGCTGAATTTCAAACTAAAAATGTCAAACAAATCATAATTAGAAATTGTGTCCATTACTTTGGCCAAAAATTATTTTTATTTAAACCTATACATGATAATATTTTAGAAATAGGTGAGGATGTACATGAAATCCAAATTGTAAAAAAAAGTTTGTGAAATGTACCTTAATATTCGCTGTAAATATTATGTAAAAAAACTGAACTTAAACTTACAGGGAAATAAGGCCACTGTAAGATCCAAATTGTCGAAACTAATTTTATTTTCAAATGTTTAATGAGTGCATGTTGTACATATTTGTATTTTTTTAAATAAAATAATGACAATGAAAGTGGTAATATTTTTTACCTTATATTTTCCTATTCACGTAATCTAACGTATTTTTACTCGTTATTGTAATTTTAATTCAGTAAAAATACATTAATAACGGACCCTTTAAAACATTTTGAGAACCACATTAGAAAGAGATAGCCTCTCTGCATTTGTGCGTGGCTGCATACTTTCATTATGGAGCCACGCGTAGATGCCTTCTTTCCTGTCCGTAATATACTAGAGGTCACTGCCTAGAACCCATTTTGTTTCTCATTTATATTAATGACATATTATCCTTTTTATCTCCAGTCAAAACTGTGCAATTTGCTGACGATACCAGCCTCATATGCTCTGAAAAAAACTTGACTGAACTGAAACAATTATCACAAACTAACTTGATAAAAGCAAAAACTTGGTTTGAAGCAAATAGCTTAAAATTAAATGAAGAGAAAACAAACACAATTATCATTTCTACAAGTAATGAAATTCCAAAAGGAAACAATGTAAAAATCCTTGGTCTTTATGTAGACGATCGTTTAAACTGGTATTACCATATACAACATATATCAGCGAAACTTTCAGGTACTATTTTTTTATTTCGCAGACTTAAAACATTCCTAAATTTGCCAACATTAGTTTTAACTTACTATGGTCTTTTCCATTCTCTTATCAGTTACGGTGTTATGTTGTGGGGTTTTTCTCCGCATGCTATAACTATTTTTCGTCTTCAAAAGAAAGTGTTGCGAGTTATTGCTGGAATGCGAATAAACGAACATTGTAAACCTCTTTTCATTGGCTTAAAAATACTGCCACTTCCATGTCTATTTATCCTCGCGACATTATTAGAAATACATAATAACAAAAATAATTTTCAAACGTCATTAAATATCCACAACTACAATACTCGAAATGCTAACTTAATTCGCCCAAATCGATTTAGATTAAAAAGGTCTGAACAAAATTCAATTCAAGTTAAATTATATAACTACATATATACCAAGTGAGATAAAAAACTTCCTTTAACTACCTTCAAAAAGAAAATAAAAAAATTCTTACAAAGGCACTGTTTTTATACAGTAGACGAATATTTAAATTATGCCTACAATAATGTAAAATAGCCAAAATAAATAAATACTAAATACTATTGGCGAAAAGCATTGCCACGTTATCTGTTTCCTTGTAAATTTTGTTCTGGTTCTGATAGAACATCAATTTCATCGTCTCTTTCTTCCGTGCCGGAGTTATCTTCATTATCTATTTTGGGATAAATATAAAATGAATATTTATATTATAAACATGGATTGCAATGATACATAATACCTATATCCATATCCTTTCTAATGTTATGTCACTCCCGTTGCAGCAATGGCTGCTTTAGATGTATCTAGTGAAATTAACAGCCCATTTTGCAACGACCGAAATACAGATTTCCATTGCCCAAAACAATGTTGCACCGTGTTTCTTGTTTTTATATGAACTGAATTATACCTTCCTCCAGGAGGACTTTGAAAATTTAATAATAGTGTTAGTAGATAAGGTATGCAAGAGTAACCCCCATCTCCTAACAAAACATCATTTAGTTCACCTCGCTAAAAGATTACATGAATTTATATATGTTTTTGTGAAATATGTACTGCAAAATTAAATAAACATTAAATTTTCTGACCAGACTACCTTCCTCCCGTATCCTAGCATCGTACTTTCTCGCCATCTGACTACTAAGTCTATTATTTTGTGTTTCGCATCGACTACAACCTGAACATTCAATGAGAACAAGCCTTTGCGGATTGCAATAAAGTAACGGTTGCTGTTTATCAATCTCACTTGGTTGTGTCCACATCACGGGTTAAATGTACAAAGTTATGCAATTTTTCAGTCCACGCCCTAGATAGTTTTTTGAATATTTTACTGATTGTGGGTTGACTAAGACCATGTAAATCACTTAAAATATATTATTTTAATTAATTAAATAGGTACAATCGTGCATTAGAATTTTTAGAGCTCCTCGAAATTCACGCAGACAAATTCATAAAAAAGATTAAATTCGGAGTTTACTAACTTCACATTAAATTTTGTGGAATAGGAGTTATTCGCAAAACAATAAGATCGAAATTAATTCTTATATTAGTTACAAATTTACCGTCTTGTAACCACAAATCAATATCTTATATAATATCATAAATTGATTAAATTGAAATTAGTAGTTTTCTGTTTCATTCTGTTCTTTGTTTCGGATTACTAGAAGAGAATTTGTAAAATGGAAATAGAGAAATTACAAAAAAAATCTGATTTTTAACGTTCATCTCAATCTTCCACTGGACTCTGAAAAAAATAAAAAAATGGTTAAAATAAATACATATATTTAATTACTACATTATAAAATAAAAAAGGCTAACTTTAACGTTTCTGTTTCATGTAATATGAATTCAATAAAAAATTTATATATTTTTTAAATTGATTACAGACATACTTCAATGAATGCTGTGCGAATGCATATAAGTCAAACTAGTTTACTGTCAGGCTGTCAAATATTATCACAAACCTTCATCTGTATTATTTAAAAATATTGATTATCAACTACAAATATTGCTAAATCTGCCAAACTAGTGAAGTTATGTTTCGAATTATATAATTGTTATACTTAATACTTATTTGATGTTTGTTTTACATTTCAGAGAATTAAGACTCCAATCGGAGTTAGTGACTAACCCTTTTTTTATGAATATGAATTTAAAAACGGGACTAAATGACGAGTTAGTGGGTAATCCCTCTTACGAATCTGGGTGATATTTGCACCTAGTAAAAAAAGTATAAACTACCATTACCTTCTTGATACAATCCTTTTGCACAGTGCCGCAATGCAGTAAGGACTTGTAGTTCTACAGTTATACAGTTTTTTTCTGTGTTAAAGTACTAATAAATCATTTTATAATAACTCAATGACAAATTGAGCTGTCATTTTTAAAAATCTGTATCGTTTTCTGAATTCCGTTTCAGAATACTTCTGAAAGGGATCTACATGTTCCCGAAATTTCTTCTATTTCTTGTATTTCGCAAATGTCTTACATTTCTAATATTTTCTATGTGACAAATATGATCAATTAGGTTATCCGACATTTTAAACAAGGGTACTAGAATACTTCCTGGGTATAGGCGTTTAAAGTTTAGATCCCAGCGCCACTGCGGATAAAATTTGAAACTCTCCGAGAGAGTGAATTAAATAGCATGTAATAATGTTGTATATTATAAATTATGGTAATTTAATCTATTTTTTTCTAAAAAAAGCAATATAGGTTTATCTGTGTCATGCTTTTCTTCACATTTATTCGTTTATTTTTCGGGGTCAGCTTAATGCTGAACAAAATTTAAGGTTTCCTTTAATGGAATACTTTAATTTTATTAAAGGAAATGAAAATTCCAGAACTGTGTATGAAAGGGAAGAAGTTCTTAATGCCGGTCATATAATTTTATGCGGTATTTTGGCGTTTACAAATGAAGAGGTCAATCTATATAGATTATGTTTACAATCATCGGCATTGCAGTCATCACCGCATATTATTAAAGGAACATTTAAAATAATAAATTATCAGTGTTCGGTGAAACACATGGTTTGTACATGAAAAGCTGGTAAAGGTGGGAGATGCAAAAATATTTCTGCAATTTTATTAAAATGTACCAGGTGTATTTCTGATTAAATAATTTAATGTGCACAAAATTTGTACACACTTATCTCTAGATTTAGTAAAGTTTCCTTCGTCAAAATGTAAGGAGCACACTTTCATGAAAGGGCTCACTTTTTTCCAATTTTTAAAACGTTTATCTACACCTTTTTCCTATTGACCAATTCGTACTTGTTAAAACTGTTTTTCATTTGTATGTTAGAATTAGCACTAGGAAATCAAAAAAAGTTTAAATCTGAGTTACGTATTTTCCATGAATTGCAAATTGGTACACGACAATGTAAATTTGACATATTGCAAAAGAAATATAGATGCAAAAGAATCAAAGAAATAATACGACAAAAGAAACAATAATCACACGAAAATTAGTCTTAAAAACACTGTTTGGTATATATAATTTTAGAAAGGTCAGCTCCACTATCTACCAGAAGTCGTAATCCCGTTTTCTTTTCTATTATAAATAGACGAGAAGTACGGCACTGAAAAGATGCAGCAGAATTCGCCGCTAATTCGACTGCTGGTTGCAGTTTTCCTGCATCCACTGACAATTTGGTTGACACTTTTCAGGTTTGCAATTCTTTCCAAATTTGTAGTGATAGCAGCAATATTATCCTTTCGGATCATATCTTCTATTTTGACTGGAGCTGCGGTTAGGACTAGAAGAACGCGATCTAGCCCTTTCTATTCGAGCTGGTATTTCTGCTATCTGCTTCTCGAATTCAGCTATACTTGATAGTAGATGTTGTGTAGTGTCGCAGCAATTGTCAGATGACTTACATGTTTTGTACTACATATTTCTTCATTAGAATTTAAATCCATTTTTATCTGCCATAATAGCTAGTTTCTCAGTACCTTCTTCGCTAACAATTAAAACATTCTTGACGGAGTCAGGTAATTTTTCAAGCCATAAAGTTTTTAGTGCTTTTTTAGAAATATCGGCATCAGCTAGTGACTGCATTTTGCGTAACAGGACACTAGGATTGTTATCACCAAGCTCGATACCTGTTAGGAGTGTTTTCATTCTTTTATTTTCGCTGTCTTTAAAAATTGTCATTAATCTCTCCTTGCTATCTGAATATTTACTTTGACTTTGTCTTGTTATTATATCCCAAAGGTTTTCAACAAATTTCGGTTCAAGTTGGGCAATTAAATAATAAAATTTTGTATCTTCATTGGTAATTTTATTAATTTTAAATTGAGCTTCTACTTGAAAGAACCAAATTTCGAGTTTTTCTGGCCAAAAAGGTGGAATTTTTATACTGATTTTGTTGGTCTGTGCTTGTTCATATGTATTTACTTCTTCTTGATTAACCATTTTTCCAAAGTCAGGGGTAACCACTTGTAGGAGCTAGCTATTGCTAGTTCAAACAATAATATAATTCTTGAACGTAATAACATTAAACCTTTTATAATACTTTATTTATTTATTTTTGTCGTTTTTTATGTGACATTTAATTTGTTCACATAAAACATATATTCTATTAATTTTTGAACTAATACTATTTTTTTTATATTTTTTTTGAAAAACATTTTTTATTCATGTGGCCACTGTTTAGTGGTGGCTACAAGGTAACTATTTGTATTTATGATGTATCTTTCCATTTTTGTAATGTTTTTCGTTCTATTATTTAGAATAAAATCACGTCTAAACGATCTTAGAAATTAAATTATTTATTTATTTATTTATTTTAAATACAAACCCAACAGGCCATAGCCCAATAAAAGGGTAGGATATTGTTGGTATTATTTAATAGTGTTGGTATTATTCAATAGATATATACAAAACGTAATAAACTGCTACTAAATATCTTAATTACTGTGATAGTTATATCATGCTGTATCTTATAAATATACAGGTGAAGACTAGTAGTTAGTCAGTTGATGTATAGGCATCATACCAAATAAAATACATATTAAAAGGTTTAAAAGACTTTTTTTTATAACCCTTCCAACAGGTTATGGTCCCAGTGTTGCGCTATTTAAATTATTAGTTACTGTGCATCAAAATGGAAACAAAAATTAATAGACGATACATACAGCTATTTAATGGTGAACGTTATGGTATTTGGAAATTTCGTATAAGATCTTTGCTTTCCGAATTGCAAGTTTTGTGTGTTATTGATGACGAAACACCTGAAGAAATTTCAGAAGAATGAAAGAAGATAAACGTTATTGCGAAGAACACCATAGTTGAATATTTAAGTGATTCATTTTTGGGTTATGCCAACTCACAAGTTTCAGCTAAAGAAATTTTCAAAAACTTAGATACTATATACGAAAGAAGAAGTTTAGCAACACAATTATCATTACGAAAACAGTTGCTTGGTTTAAAATTAAAAGGTGATATGAAATTATTGCAACAATTTACCAAATTCGACGAACTTATAAGTGAACTAATATCAGTAGGGGCAAAATTAGATGAAATGGACAAAGTATCTCATTTACTGTTGACTCTTCCTTCTCAGTATGACGGAGTTATAACAGCACTCGAAACATTAAGTGAAGACAATTTAAATATTGCCTTTGTGAAAACACGTTTATTAGACTACGAAATAAAATTGAACACAAAAGAAAGTAGCAGTTCTAAAGTTTTACATTTCGGCAACACTGCAACTGCAAGTACATCGTCAACGCAACCGACCAAAAGATTCAAACGAAAAATAGAAAATCAGAAATGGAAACATGCTAAACAGCAAAAATATTTTAAGAAGAATCCACATAAATCATTTCCTAAAAATTCTAATCTTCAGTGTGATTTTTGTGGAAGAAGAAATCATATAAAAAATGATTGTTTTCATTATAAGCGACATATGAAGAACAAACAAGAACGACCAAGAACTATTCAAAATGTGCAGGTGCAACAAGATGTCGCAAATAGTTTTGCTTTTATGTTCAGATCCAATGACAGTCAACCAGTAATCAACCACAACGAAATTAAGTTTATTTTAGATTCTGGGGCTACAGATTACGTTGTAAATCGCAACGATATTTTTTCTAGCTTTTTAGATCTAACAGTTACTTTGCAAATTGGAGTGGCAAAATCAGGAATATCTGTAACAGCATACGGGAAAGGCAACATTGAAGTTACAACTAACTTAGGAGTGAAAGGAGTGGTAGAAGATGTCCTTTACTCTCCTGAAGTTCCCTATAATCTGTTATCCGTTAGTCGTATGCAGGGCGCAGGAATGACTAATATTTGATAAGGACGGTGTAGAAGTGTTAAAAGATAATCAAGTTATACTATCAGATGAGCTGTTTAATGGTTTCATGCATGTTATATTTAAAATATCTAAATCCAAATCACATATTAATTTAAGTAACTCAAATAATTATAAAATCTGGCACGAACGTCTAGGTCACACAAGTAAATATAAATTTGAAGAATTAAAACGTCATAAATTATTTGATGACATAAATTGTATTGATTGCGTAAATTCAAGTAACGAGATGTGTGAAGCGTGTATATGTGGTAAACAAACAAGACTTCCTTTTTAAAAAAAAATCAAAAACTCATATTGATAGACCTTTATTTATGATTAATTCGGATATTTGTGGTCCAATTACACCACCAACAATGGATAATAAAAATTATTTCGTTACGTTTATAGATAGTTATACACACTAAACTGTAACTTATCTAATGAGCCGAAAGTCTAATATTTTAGCAATTTTTCAAGATTTTGTAGCCAAAAGTAAAACACATTTCAATTTAAAAATCGTTAATTTATATTGTGATAATGGTACTGAATACTTATCAAATGATTTTAAAGATTTTTGTAAACAAAAGGGTAAAATGTACCATTTAACCGTTCCACATACACCACAACAAAATGGCGTAGCAGAACGCATGAACCGAACTTTAACGGAAATGGCCCGAACCATGGTTCATGCCGCTGCACTTGATAAATGCTTTTGGGGAGAAGCAATATTAACATCAACTTATTTAACAAATATATTACCTACAAAAGCTATATCTCCTAATAAAACGTCATATGAATTATGGCTTAATAAAAGGCCCAAGTTAAGTATATTAAGAATTTTTGGTTCTACCGCTTATATACATAATAAAACAAGAAAAGGTAAATTCGATAATAAATCGTCTAAAGCCATACTTGTTGGGTATGAACCAAACGGGTATAAAATGTGGAATGTAGAAACGGATAAGTTTTTTATAGCTAGAGACCTTATTTTTGATGAAGTAAATTTTAAGAACTCTAGACCAGTTAAAAATGAAAATATATCTGTTGATAAATTAAATTGTAAAAAATCAAAATTAGAAATTCCATTACATCAATCAATAGCGGAAAATGACCTACTGACTTCCGAACAAACAGTTGAAAATAAAAAAATAGATAAACAGTCTGTATATAAAACCAGGAAAAGTGAAAGATTAATAAATCGTCCAGCTATCTCCTATAATGAAGATAAAGATGACGATATTTACAATCATCTTTTGTCAATAAATGTGTTGACAACAAACATTCCTAAATCGTATT
Source organism: Stenolophus ochropezus (assembly GCA_035578165.1). Lineage (NCBI taxonomy): Eukaryota > Metazoa > Arthropoda > Insecta > Coleoptera > Carabidae > Stenolophus > Stenolophus ochropezus. The sequence continues at coordinate 15,090,913 of JAQOWZ010000003.1, read as the reverse complement.
ACGATATTTTTAAAAGGGATGATAAACTTCAGTGGGAGAAGGCAATAAGAGACGAAATAAATTCACTACATTTAAATAAAACCTGGTCACTGGTTGATAAACCTATCAGCAAAAATGGCATTGATTGTAAGTGAGTGTTTACAATAAAAAACGATGAATTCGGAAAACCCACCAGATATAAAGCACGCTTAGTTGCAAGGGGCTTGAGTCAACAATATTTATCAGACTATGATGAAACTTTTGCGCCTATAGCTAGAATTACAACTTTCAGGTTTTTAATAGCTTTCTCAAACCAATGTAGTCTTCTAATACATCAAATGGATGTAAAAACTGCCTTTTTAAATGGTACTTTACAAGAAGATATATATATATATATATATATATATATATATATATATATATATATATATATATATATATATATATGAAAATACCAGAAGGCATAGAAGCAAAAGATAACCAAGTCTGTAAATTACATAAATCGTTATATGGATTAAAACAATCGTCCAGATGTTGATACGAATGTTTTGATAAAACTTTAAAAGACAAAGGTTTTAAAAATTCTAAAGTTGAACCGTGTTTATACATTCTAAACAAAAATGATATTAATAAAAACATATACGTAATATTATATGTTGATGATTTATTAATTGCAACTAAAGACAAAAATACTTTAGTAAATTTTAAAAGATATTTAGCAAGCTGTTTTAAAATGGTAGACTTGCATGAAATTAAATTATTCTTAGGTATTAGAGTACAAAGAACTGAAAACAAGATTACTTTAGATCAGTCAATTTATTTAAAATCAGTATTAGAAAAGTATAACATGAGTGACTGTAAACCAATAAACACACCATTGCCAATCAAATTAAATTATGCAGATTTAAATTCTGACAGAACTATGAAGCTCTTTGTAGAAATTTAATAGGATGCTTAATGTATGCTATGCTATGCACTCGCCCTGACCTTTATTCTGCTATAGTTATATTAAGTAGGTATCAGAGTAAAAATTATATAGAACTCTGGAAATGTTTAAAGCGAATATTGCGATATGTTAAAGGTACCCTAGACTTAAAATTAACTTATACAAGATGTGACTTTGAAAATCAAATAACTGGCCATGTTGACTCAGATTGGGGTAATAATGAACTAGATAGGAAAAGCACAACCGGGTTACATATTTAACGTTTTTGATAACTGTACGATTTCTTGGAATACCAAGAAACAAAGTACTGTCGCTGCTTCTACTAGTGAATCCGAATACATGGCATTATTTGAATCAGTGAGAGAAGCTATTTGGTTAAAATCTTTATTAAGTAGTATTAATATAGATATTTTAAAGCCAATAATAATATATGAAGACAACAATAGTTGGATGTAGGGTATGTAAATAAGCACACTGATTTTTAATTTTTTTATTTAAATACTATAGCCGATCGATTTCGGCGTTTATGCCATCCTCGGGCCACAGCTGAAACGTGTTATAAATATATATGTGTTAAAAAATATACATAATAGTCGATTATTGTAAAATATTTATGATGAGGTTAAGTGTTAAAATTATCAGAAAAATATATTATTTAGAACATGTGGTTTTTATTTTAAGGTTATGAAAACAATATTAAAAACAAGAAGTATGATCTAATTTATGAAATTAAATAAATAAATAATTTATAAATTCACGTATGTATTATAAAATTAAAATTGTACAGACCGTCAAATTGTAGTTGAAGTAAGTAATATTGGAAATTTTGGTTTAGTTTGAAATGTTGTCAATTTGGGGAGATGAGATGTACCTACTGTAAATTGATGGAAGTTTAATAGTGGGGAATTTTTTATATATTGGGGATATAATTAGTTATTTTATATTAAATTATTGTTTATTAAATGGCGGGAGTTTTTTGAAAATATGTTGTTCTGGAAACGTTATATTTTCGTTTAATAGTTGCTGTCCGTTGTGTAAATGTTCTAAGATTTCGTACTTTTCGAGTAGTAGAAGTTTGTGTAAGTTTGTCTCAGAGTGTAGAAGTTCAATGTTATTAATTGTTGTATTGTGGTTATTGTTGTGAAGATGTGTTCCTAGAGCAGATGGAGGAGTGTTTTTAAAATGCTCTTGGTATCTGGTTTTTATGTTTCGTCTAGTTAGTCCTATGTACGCGTTGTTGCAGTCATTGCAGTTAATTTTATATATACCACTTTTGTCTAAATTATTTATTGTGGGTGTATTGTTTTTTAGTTTATTGTATATATTGGGTTGTGATTTAGAAGTTAGAATTATATTGTATTTTTCAGTTATATGTTTTATGTTTGAGTGAGTTTCGATGTAAAAAGGAATTGAGATAATAAATAATAAAATATATACACACATAAAACAAACTAAAAAATTAATCTCAAGTGAGCAAAGTAAATAAATTTCTTCACAAGTGAGCAAAGTAAATAACTTAAGTGAGCAAAATAAATTTTGGTGGGGGTTACAAATTGTACGATTAGTATATATCGTTCTACATGAAAGTAGTTAGCTGTACATTAAATTTAATTAAAATTTATAAACATAATTGTACTGTTGAGATTTTCTTTATTAAATAAAAAAGTACAATGTTTTGTTTTTTTTAGAAAAATTATATTTTAAGATTGTGGAAAAAATTATGTTTAGCACACGTGAGCATGTCTTTTTCTCACTTGTCCAGTTGGCAGCAGTAAATTTAATGCCAATAATAATCAATTTAGAGATTGCGAAGTTCTGAAGCAAAAATATAATAATATAAAAAAGATAGCCAAGCACAAGTTTTCTGTTAACAAACAAAATTTAACACAAACCGGTGGGGGCCAAGCAACAGTGGTAGAAATTACTACTATAGACGAAACTATCAAAAGTCTTCTTGGAACACTAATAGATGGTTTTGAAAGTGTCTTTGATAGTGCTATGCAAGGAAGTGGCATGAATATAAATACTGGCGAAATAACAGGTGAAATGGATAAAATAATACCTACTTTCAAATTATTATTGTACTATTTATTACAGAAATCCATAAAGTGGTTAATGTAGAAGATACGGTGCAACAAGACAATATCATTTGTGTAACTGCGGATAACAATTCCATACCTAAAAATAATGTCTTAATTGTAGACAAAGAAAAAAGTCAAGAAAAGGGAAATTGGGCATCATATACTAGTAATATGCTAAAAGAACCTCCTAATAAAAAAATAAAAGTGTCAGGTAAATATTAAAATAAAATATTAATTTATGATATTCACAGTGTAATTTGTTAATTTATTTTTAGATGTATCGTCTTCTAAAATAAATCGATTGGAAACAGATTTGAATAAAAAATTATTAAAAGAAAAACTAGAATTTATTAAATTACAAAAAAAAATTTGGAAGAAGAACATGATCTAAAAATGAAAATATATATAAATAAACTTAAATTGCAGAAAGTTTAAATAATATTTCTTCTTAATTGAAATATAACTAACTTTCAATTGTTATAAAATAGAATAATGGTTTATTTTTGTTATTTGAAAAGTTTATTCTAAGGAAATTACATTATAAACAGTTGTATTTTTTAATTCTTAGTGTAAAATTACACTATAATGTAGAAAAATAATTTGCTATTAAATAATTTCTTGTTACATTATTTAACCTTAAATCACCTACAGGAACATTATTTCCAGCAGGATTGTTGTTCACATTGTAGATGGCAATTTCTTCTTGTTCATTTATTGCAGGTAACTTTTCTTTTTCATCGCCGGCAATATTGTGAAGAATTGCAGTGGCTACAATTACAGCCTGTGTTGTTTGAAATTTTAATCTCATAGCTAGTGCTAAACCCGGAAATCTTCTTTTCCACACCCCGTACGACCTCTCAACAACATTTCTCGTTCTTATTAATGATACATTATATATATTTTCTGCTTCATTTCTTGGTTGTTGTCACGGGGTTAGCAAATAGTTTTTTACAGGATAACCACTGTCTCCCACAAGTAAACTGTTGGCGAAGTTACCTCTTTCAAATGAGTGCATAATAACTGAATTTCGAAATATATGAGCGTCGTGAGACGATCCTGGGGCTGTATTCTCGACACTTCGTAATCGCCAAAGTCGTTCGCATTCGTACGCATGTCGAACGAAATTCGCAAAACGGTATTCTCGACTCTTCGCATCGTTACGTATTCGTCAAATCGCGTTCGTGTTCAAAGCGAGTGGAGAATAGCATTCGTCACACCGCATATCGGTTGTCATCACAGGCTACTAACTACTAATACTTGTCATTTGTGCCCTTGTCATTTTGAAAGTGACGTTTATCAATTATTATAATATTGGTTAATAATGGATGAATTAATCAATTTATTGATAATTGAAGAGTTAAATAATTAAAAACATAGAGTCTTGCATTACAAACCAGAAATTGCATGCAAGATTATAAACGCTTGTGTAATTTTGCATAACATGTGCATTGAATATAATTTAGATATTCCAGAAAATGTTGACCAAGAAGAAGTGCAGGATTTTGGTATATTGAACAATGATGCTGTAGAAGAAAATGATGTAGGACATGTGAATCCAGAACTAACAAAAGGAAGACTAGCACGAAGAAGAATTATTAGTCAAAATTTTATTTGATTCAATGTAAAATATTAATTTTAAATTAGTTAAACAACACTCTGCGATTAACAACAAACTTATAAATTAAACTATATATATTTGTCTAGGTTACTTTTTACAAAATCAATTTATGTTTTTATTTTTTTATCTATTTTATTATCTATACCTTTCAAAATTAAATTTAAATTACTTAAAATTTGTTTTTTTCCCGTAAAATTTGATTTCTTTCTCTTAAAATTTCTAACTTTTCCTTATAATAAGTCTCCTTAATATCTATTTTTTCTTCAATGTATTTTGATAATTTTCTACGGCGATTTTTGTTTTCCTCAACCATGTTATGGGGCGCCGTGGAATTTTGCGAAAACAGGGAGTTTCCTTAACTTCATTTGATATTCTTACTTCACTTACTGTAGCAGACACTTCATTATTATCATTATTTATTAAAATAGTATCCTCCGGTGGTTCCCGTACATTTTCACCTATATTATATGTATACAATCGTAAAATTATTGTGGAACTATATTTATCTGTATTTGTTTTCTTACATCTATTAATTTCTTGTGTTATTGCAGTTTTCGTAGCAATATTTTCGGAAATAATATTGCAAGGGGATTCTCGGACTTCTTCATGACCTTTCAAACATACAGGTTTTATGATTTCAAATATGTCTTTTTCGTATTGGGAAGGTACATCTTCAACATAAGGGCCACCTCCCGTTCCATTTCTGTGCACCATATTTTTACTATATTTTGTTTTGGTTCGGCTTCTTATATCTTGCCATGTCTGAGAAATACATACTAATAATTTATAATAATATATTGCATATTCACTTTCATGTTGTTTGTATTAGAAATTAAAAGTAATTGAGATTTTTGATATTTAGAAAAAAATAATCACACTGTTAGTAATGAAAATTACGTACTTTTTTCCAACTTTTCCAATTTTTCCTAGCTCCTGGAATACAATTTAGAATGTTAGATATTTCCTCCCATTTGGCCTGCGCATCTTTAAATGTAAAAGATGCTGTAAATTTAGAATTTAATAATTTTGGATTTTTTTTAATCAATTCAATAAGCATTGCTCTTTGTTTCTCAGATATTTTGGCACTGTTTGTCTCCATATTTATAACAGTAACAGCATATCAGTTACAAAAATGACGATTCAAACAATACAACAATCAATTCAATGAAATGTCAAAATAGTTATGAAAGTAGCAACAAATACAATGCTACGTTGCCAAATATTGGCGTTCGTGTTGAATGCGAATAAGCGAGTGACGAAGCGAAGAGTAGTTGAGAATATGCTTCGAGCTTATGCATCGCATTGTACAGCTCGCTTTGCTTTCGCATTCGCGCGAAAGCGAACGATGTCAAGAATCGAACCCCTGGCCACCGTGACACAATATCCCGAATTTTTAAATCAGCATCTGCTATAGTCTGTACATTTATTGAGAAAAATTGTTTACGATTTCTAAAGATCTCTGCATTATGGCCACCAGGAGATTGAATTTTTACGTGACTACAATCAATCGCACCTATACAACATGGAAATCGAGCAATGGAATAAAATTTGTTTTTACATTCAGAGATTTCTTCCGGAGTTTGAGGCATTTGTATGTAACGTGGTCGAAGAGCAGCTAAAGCATAACTGACTCTTCTAACAGTTTTGCTTGCAGTCGATTTATGTACACCACTTAAATCGCCTGTAACATTTAAGAATGATCCTGTAGCGTAAAATCGAAGAGTTAATAATAATTGATCTGCTGGTGATAAAACGTCATGTCTAAAATAAATCAAACATTATATATTGGGACACGGGAAAATAAATTATTATGATTATTACCTGTTTAAAGCATAACGCAAAACGTCTTCTATTTCTTCTATCAATCTTTCAACAGTTCTTTTGGACAAACGGAAACGTTGAAAAATAGCTATTTTTAGTACAAGTGAGCAAAATATGTCTTTTTCTCACGGGCCCAGAAATTAGCCACACGAGCGAAGCGAGTGTGCCAACTGGACAAGTGAGAAAAAGACATGCTCACGTGTGCTAAATATAAATTTTTCCACAATCTTAAAATATAATTTTTCTAAAAAAAACAAAACATTGTACTTTTTTATTTAATAAAGAAAATCTCAACAGTACAATTATGTTTATAAATTTTAATTAAATTTAATGTACAGCTAACTACTTTCATGTAGAACGATATATACTAATCGTACAATTTGTAACCCCCACCAAAATTTATTTTGCTCACTTAAGTTATTTACTTTGCTCACTTGTGAAGAAATTTATTTACTTTGCGCACTTGTGATTCAATATGCTACTTTGCTCACTGTTTTAAAATGAATAATGATGTATTTTGCTAACGATTTTGGAAAAAATCGTTTTCATCCCATACTTCAAAATTATTTATTCTAGGTCTAATTACGTTATTTTTTCTAATTTTTATATCCTCATCATCACTATATACATTTATATCAAAATCATCCATGTCCATGTCAGGATTACAGCATCACTTTTTTAGGTTATAAATTTAGTAACTAACAGTTAACTAATACATTTGGTATTGGTTAGGATAACTATTAGTTAACCAATGAATCTTGGTTAAGCAAAAACTGAAAAACGCAGTGTAATTTCTAACTATTAGTTAACAATAGTTTATGAGTTAACCAGGAATTGAAAAACCGGGCCTAAATATCTTAATTACTGTGATAGTTATATCATGCTGTATCTAGTAGTTAGTCAGTTGATGTATAGGCATCATACCAAATAAAATAAAAAATAATTCCAACATATATGAACAAGATTATGACAATAATTTCACTTTGACTTGATTAGGCTTTAATTGGAAAATGTCAATGGTAGAAAATTTAGTTTCATATAACAAACACATTCGATAAATAGCAGAGGAAAGGAAAAGATTAGTACGGGCAAAAAGACAAAAAGTATGGCAGGATCTGGAGACAATGGATGGAGTATGAAAATTAAGTAAAGAAAGAGAATGGGAATCATTAACAGTGCCATTTATAAGTTTACACAAGTGCAATATTAAGTAAGCATTCTTGCGTTTAGATAAGAGTGCTGATATTAAAGGTTTTTAACAGTTCGCTCTAATTTATTGTTCTATCTGGGTAAATGTTGAGTAATTTAAAATATAGAAATCTTAGAAACCTTTTTTGTACCGATTCTAACAGATTTTGATGAGCCTCATAAATCGGATTCCAAATAATATGGCAGTATTCAAGTTTCGACCTGACTAAGGTATAATATAGTGCTAAAATAGCTGACACATCTGTAAAATTTGTAGTGTTCCTCTCGGATGTGAGGTGCAAAAGAAAGGTTCGCTTCAAATTTTATACCAAGATCCTTTATTGATTTGACTCGAGATACGGAAATGTTGTCAATTTTATAATTATATATTAACGGAGACAATCTTCTTGTGTAAGAAAGAACACAGCATTTATTTAAATTTAAATTTAATTTATTAATAAGGCACTACTGATTAATATAATCTAAATCATATAATAATCTTTGGCAGTCCCTAATGAAAGATATTTTGTAAAAAAAATTAAGGTCATCGGCGAACAGTAGTTTCTCCCAATGTATTATATCAGGTAAATCTTTGATGAAAAGAAGTAACAAAAGAAGGTCTAGTTTAGAACATTGAGGAACTCCTGAAGACGCGGTGAATTTAAATAAGCTGAAACCGTCATATTGAACGAATAACTAGCGGGGTGATTTAAATAATTGGTTAACAAAGAAATAAGAGAAGAAGAAAGAAAAAGAAAATAAATATAACTTGCTGATCAAGATACCGTGATCAACTCTATCGAAAGCTTTGGCAAAGGCTGTGCAAATACAGTCCATCTAACCTCGAGCATCAAGAATTGTAGAAACCGAGTGCGTAAAGTGCATCAAGTTGGTAACAGTCGATCTTTTAGCTATAAATCCATGCTGAAAAGGAGAGATTTTATTTTTGACAGTAATGTAAATGTTGGAATAAATTATTTTTTCAAAATTTTTACTGAATACAGACAGCATATCATATGGGATGATAATTCTCAATATTAGAAGCAGATCCAGATTTGAGTATTGAAGTAATACGGGTTTGTTTCCACACATCAGGGAAGGTGGAAGTTTTGATACAGAGGTTAAATATGAGAAATAGAGCTATCGATAGGGGTTGAGCACAGTCCCTTAGCAGCAAACTAGGAACTAGATCAGGACCACAAGAGAGTGAAGGTTTGAGTGTTTTTATGGAATTATGAATATCAAGAATGGTTACATGAGATAAAGACACCTGATCATGAGACTGAGTGTTAAAAAAATTTAGGGAGGAGAGTTTGATGAAGGAGAATAAACTGAATGAAAATAGGTAGCGACTGCGTTGGAAATATCATTAGGAGTGATTAATATAGAGTTATTAAAAAGCATTGAATTACAGTTACTTGACATTTTCCTCTTAGAGTTAACAAAAGTTAAAAAAGATACATAATTAGTATAAGAATATTTAATTAGATTTTTTAATTCAGATCTTAGAGTACCATATTGATCAGCATAATATTGGTTATTTGGATATTTAAGCCCAAGTTATCTAAATTTATGTTTAAGTTTAAGTTTACTAATTATATTCTTGTTTAACCATGGTAAGTATCGATTGCGAGAACTCAACTTCAGGGGAACGCAATTACAAGATCTTAACAAGTAAGAAGATGTCTCAGCTCTATGTTCAGGTTTTGAAGAAAACTGAAAAGGATTTTGTGATTCAATATATTTCCACAAATAAGAAGACCTGGTATTTATTTCCAGAGAAATATAAAGAATTAAAATTTCATTCTATTTTAATGAGCAAGGAACTAATAATAAATTCTACAATTGCTATTAAAAATATAAATGGTTTTAGAACGATTGCTATAAAGATTGACAAAGATATTCAGAAAGAATATTTCGATGAAATGGGAAATGTTTGTTTCAAAGAATTCCCATTAGAAGAATATGTGCCTATATCGATTACTGAATCGATCAACACTATACAATTTGAATTAGAAGAACTTATTAAACAATAGTTAAAAAAGCTTTCAGTTACAAATATTTAGGAGGATCTGTGCCGTGACATATGACATTTGACATTGACAATGACATATGTCATCACGGTTTGAATCAAGTGGCCAATACCCTGCCCTAACTACCATTCTTGGTTTTTTGTTACGAGTTAACCTGGAGACATAATGTAAATAAACATTCATTCAATTCTATGTATTAGAAGAATAAACATCAAAATTTATATTATATCTAGTAGTTATATTTTTTATTATTTTTTATAATTTAACCCCTCGCTATATTTCAGTATCGGCTCCTGCCGCTACAGATCCGTAATAGATTACGCGCTTGTTAAAGAAAAACTATGTTTAGAATTAGAACCTAAAATTACCACATTATCCCGTATTAACCAAATTGTTTTTGGTTTACCAAACGAAGTGCAAGAAGAGCTTGATAGAGAAGATAACTACGCTTGATAAACTATTTACAGAATTAAGAAAATTAGAAGACGCATTTACAAGAAAGAAAGAAGAAAAATCATTAAGTCCAAAATTGAATAAAAAGTTCCCACCAATAATTAATAGTATTCTGGGTTCGATAAAAAAAATAGTTCACAAAAAATCTTATTCATCGATTGTTAAGAAAAAAAATTAAATTTGAATGGTGTCATGATTGTGAACAAGCTTTCAATATGATCGAGGATTACTTATGTTCGAAGCCATTTATGATATGAAAAAGCCAGTTTATATAGAAACAGATGCTAGTTATAAAAGAATCGGTGCAACTCATAAGTAGCCAAAAGAAGATGGAATACTACACCCTGTTGAATATTATTCAAGGAAGCTTTCAAACAGAGAAAAACGCTTTGATATAATTCATTTAGAATTTAAGGCCATCAAAGACGCAATCAAATATTGGCAGTATTATTTAATTGGTCTTGGTTGAGAGATGTAAACCTATACGCAAGCTATGGTTTGAAACAACAGGTGAACTACATGTCATTACGTCACTGAATTGTTTTTATTTTGATTTGAATTCTTTGTGTTGAAACTATTCTTACAGTGTTTAAAGAACGTGTAATTTAATTCTTTTATTTAGGTAACTATTTGTAAGTATGATGTACCTTTACCATTTTTGTAATGTTTTTAGTTCTTTTATTTAGAATAAAATCCCGTCTAAACGATCTTAGATATATAATACGACAGGTGGCGACACATGTTTGGGAGGTCTAGGGATATTTTACTTTTACACTTCCGCGTAAACTTGACCATATAAAAGAACAAAATTATACTTTACAAAATTCAATGTTGGATCGCTTAGTCGCAGATTTAACACTATTTAAAGATTTTGTGAATAGGTCACCAAACTGACTTTCCGAAGGTACAAATTCAACGGAGATGTCGCCATTTTGGTAACGCTCTCAAACAAAGAAATAACGCACTGCTATATGTTTGGATCTTTTGTGAAACTCACATTTTTTCGCCAATTTGATAGCGCTCGCATTATCAACATACATTGTTAGAGATTTGATTTTCGTATTAGAAATCTTGTTTAACAACCTTTTAAGCCATATTAATTCTGTGGTATATTAACTAGTCGCAACAAACTCTGCTTCGGTAGTGGATTAGTTGAACGACGAGTTTTTACATCTTCGGCAAAATCTGCGTCGGAATAAGTACGAAGCTCGTCATTCTTCACACATACCAAAATCAGCTGTTCCACGCAAATATCGAAATACGCGCTTGACAGAAATTCAATCGGATACAGTTGGATCTCCCATTGACCTAGCAACTTTCGAAACCGCGTAAGCGATATCAGGCCAAGTGCAACAAGCTAAATATAGTAAAGAGCCCACGGCTTGACGATATTGCACAAAACTGTCTAGCTTAGTAATGTTTGTCTGATGTGTCTGTTCATTCATCAGCAGGAATTTTCTGAGGTTTGGAATCTTCCCTGTCAAAACGTTTCAATATCTTTTCAGTGTACTGTTTCGGAGAAACAAACAAACCAGACTTACGTTGCTCAATACGTATACCCAAATACAAATCAAGTGAAGCTATCGTGATTTTAAATTCAGTCTCAAGAGTCTGCAAAAATGAATCTACCACTTCTTGATTTGAACCTGCAACTAAACCGTTGTCGACATAATTTGCTACCAATAACTTTATTGTATCTCGATGACGAACATAAATGCACGAATCTGATTTAGATTGCACGAATCCGTTCTCTTTCATAAACTTGTCAAACCTTTCGTTCCAACATCGCGGCGATTGTTGAGTCATATAAATTTTTGCATCAATGTCGCCTTACAAAAACGCAGTTTTAACATCAAATTGACTCAATACTAAATTCTCTACAGTTGCAGTTGCAAGCAATGCGCGAATGGAATCATAGCGAGCTACCGGGGCAAAAATCTTATAATTGTATCCCGCGCGACTAAGCGAGTACGATGATGATCAACTGAGCCATCGGGCTTATACTGCACACGAAGGACCCAACGGTTATCGATAGCCCATTTTCCCTTTGGTAGCGGAACTAATTCCCACGTTTCTGTTTCTTGAAATGCATTCATTTCTTCTTGCATGGCATTCAGCAATTTATCCGAATAGCGGCTTTTCATTGCATCGTGAAAATTGCGATGATGTAGTAGCGAAAATGGAAGAATCGCATCAGTATTTTCTTTCTTCAACTCACTCAGAATGTCGTCGAACAGGTTGGCTAACCTCGAAGCGTGTTTAGTCACTGATGTTGCATCATCTTTTGTAACTTCGAAGAAATCGTCAAACAATGTGTAGAGCCGTTGCAGGGACGACTGCTCTAACACAGACACTAGGATGTCCAAGATTTCTTTCACTTCGGTTTTCTTACGAACGTACAAAGCAGCTTCTTCGTCGAGGACTGTTCCAATCAACCGTGCCGCGCACGCGTTTTCACGTCGCCACTGTTTGTAATCCGAAGAAGGCGCAGCGTCCGCCTGCAGTGCCACTGGACATACGCGCGTACCATCGACAATGGCATCGAGACACTGTACGAGAGACGTAATTTGCCACTTCCAAGTATCCTATTGTCTTTCATCTGAGAGTTTTCGAATGCTTGACACTGTGCGATAACTTTCATCTGTCTGATTGTCCGCCATCTTTTATTTTTCGTGATTTGAACGAACGAACGAAAATAAAGCAAAACATTTACGAAGGTGCTAGGACCATAACCTGATAAGATTTGGGAAATAAACTACCTACAATATGTTTAAAACATATTTTTCGTGGTTTTTTTCTCAAATCATATTTTAATATCTACTTTTTAAAGGCACAATGCTATTTTGGTTTGCATGATCATGGATTTTTTTCTTATTGAGTTTTTTTCGTTTTCAGCTTTTTTTTGTTTGTTTCAGAAATTTTTTTGATGATTTAGAACTTTTGTCAAAAACTGATATTATATGTATGTGGAGCGCCAAGAAAACAACACGGAAAAATTATAAAGCAGTAAACTATAAAAAATATACCTTGTTTAATTAATAAATTTGTACCACCATCAGTATCGTAATCAACAGATACTGATATATTAAATAAATTTGCAAATGCCTTTCCAAATTCTGCTCTTGAAATACATAGGTTTATACTAATTGTGTTTATTAGAAATTTCATATGTATTGTACCTATACATGTTTTACTTTTAGAAAAGGAAGAAGAAATGTTGCTAAAACTAATGCGATTGTTGTAGAACCCAATGAAACATTAGAAAATATTATTCCAAACAAGGCTAGTCAGTCCATAATAAGGGTACGAACACATACAGGGGTCGGCGCTCGAAGTGTTACCAATTAAAAATGCTGTGTTATTGTCAATTATTAATTTTTTTATTTAAAAATTTTAGTATATCATAAAAACATTTCAAATTTTAATAAAAATATGTTATTGTTCGATGTAGCCACCTTTAGCGCGGATAATAGCAGCGAGTCTGTCCGAGATGGCTTCACACGCTGCACGAATGTGGTCTGGTGGTATTTTGTCCCATTCTCGGCGAAGAGCAATCTTTAAGGCGTTGACCGTCTCATTTTGTTGTTGATATTTTGGCCTCCAGAATGAACCATATGGAAAAATCCATTGGGTTTAAGTCCGGGGAATATGGTGGCCATTGTTGTGAAGAAATTAAGCTAGGAACTTTTTCTTGTAAAAAACATTGGGTTTCACGGGATTTATGGGATGTTGCCGAGTCTTGTTGAAACGTCCAATGGTTTCTACCGAATTGTTTACGTGCCCACGATAACAAAGCATCATTTAAAATCTTTTTACGGTAGATTTGTTGATTTACCTTTACGCCATGTTCAATGAAAACGAGTGGTGAGCGCCCTGTGACAGTTACCGCGGCCCAAACCATCACTGATGCAGGCGCTTGCTTTCGCAGAGCAATTCGCTGCTCTAAATTCTCTTTTGATTTGCACTCTAACCATAAACGATCGTTTTGTTTGTTTACATATTGCTGAACCGTAAAAAATTTTTCATCAGTAAAGACCAAATTTTCAATGTCGCCACCAACGTGCAAGTTTTTTAACACCTTTGCTCTTGCTAGGCGAACTGCCTTTTGTGCAGGTGTTAAATCTTGCGCTTTTTGTATTTTGTAGGGCTTCAATCGTAGTTCATTTTTTAATATGCGCCCCATGCTACGAGCAGACACATTGAGATTTTTCGCCAATTGAACTGCACTTTGTCGTGGATTATGTTGAATTCTGGCCTTCACCATTTGAACCATTTTTCGCGATGTTGCTGTTGTTGGATGTCCACCTCCATGGCGTTTTTTGATGCTACCAGTATCATTGTAACGTGTAATGGTCCGATACACAAACATTTTGTTTACACGTAAATGTCGCAGCTCATTAACAATGGCTGGTTGCGATTTTCCAGCCAAATACAAAGTAATAACACTGTTGCATTTGAATTCCATTTCGATTACTTCTTTGAACTGCGCCGTAAAACGGTATGCATCCGTAGGCTTATAAACATAATAGACTGACGTTTGTCAAAAAAAATGAGCGCGCTGTCATTAGCCGTTTGGTTGCTACAGCAGCGACAATTTGGTAACACTTCGAGTGCCGACCCCTGTATTACGCTGGGAAATCAACGTGCTTATTACTTGTACTTATTAGCGCTTATTTTCGCTGGTACTGCACACCAAGAAAGCTGGGTATCAGCACCAGCAAAGACGGCATATTTATTTATCTGGTATTTATTTCACATAAGGTGTAGAGTCTAGATCAGTTCTAGAGCCAATTTACTGAAGATGTCGTCGAGTGAGGAAGAACTGTTTTTATTGGAAAATATTGATTTAAAAATTTAACGTAAGAGGAATGTTTGGAGTACATGAAATTAATCCAGCGTGACGGGAATTTGGAGAGTACCATTACCTTTTTCCTCAACTTAAACAAGATCCGGAAAGGTTTTTCAACTACATGAGGATGGAAATATAGTATATTGCGTCATAAGGGAAGATATGGGCATGTTATGTACTCACACAATAAGACACAGTATATTTTATAATATTTTATATTAACTTGAATGTGTATTTTCATAAGTCAAAATTATAACAACTATTGATTTTCTAATATACATTCTAGATCCTATTTTTATATACAACATCTCCCAAGGTAGTAAAACATCAAACAGAATCAAAAGGAACAACAATACATTTTTTTTTTTTTTACTAGATGTCATTGATAATACAAACCTAATCTTTTAAATATTCCGGTTTTCTAATTACACTACCTAATCTGGTAGTAACTAATTGATTAGAAGAATTTAAAGATTTATTAGAAATTTCTGACTGTGAAGAGGCTGTATCATTTATTTGATTTTGTTGTTTTAATGTAATGTTATCATCATATGAATTTAATTTCTCTTCAAATTTAACTCCACTTGTCAAAGCTTTTCTATTTCTTAATAATACTTGTCCTTCTTCTGTCTTAACTTTATATGATCTTGGATTTTGACCTCTTCCTATTATCATACCCGATGCATGAGGCGTATTTCTTTTTTCATCATGTATTTTTATTTTGTCTCCTATTTTAAGATCTTTCAATAATTTTGAACCTTTATCAAAGTAAAACTTTTGTTTACGTTGTCTATTTTCTAATATTCTGTTAAAATGTTTCCTTTCTATTTTTTCTTTTCTTATAACTGGAATGAAATGTTTTACTGTTCTTCCATATAACAATTCTGCCGGTGTTATACCACTATCATCTATAGGTGTGTTTCTATATTGCAATAATGCCATCTCTTTATCTTTTCCTTCTTCAATTATTTTCTTTTAAATTTTCTTTATTGTTTGAATATATCTTTCTGCTAAACCATTAGATTGATGATGTTTCGGTGTTACTATAATATGTTGAAATCCCCAAAGAGCTGCAAATTTTTTAAAGTTTAAACTAGTATACTGAGTACCTGAATCTGAGTATAAAAGTTTTGGAACTCCATGTCGAGAAAATATTTTCTTTAATGATTTTATTACGTTTTCCGAAGTGATGTCATTTAGTAAATCAATTTCAACAAATTTGCTAAACGAATCAACTATAATTATATATTTTTTACCCATGAGATAAAAAATATCAGTAGACAATATTTCCCATGGTTCTTTAGGTATTTCTTTTTGTATCATTGGTTCCTTTGTATTTGAATTTGCGTATCTTCTACATGTGTCACAGTTTCCAATGTAATCTTCTATGTGTTTATTCATTCCGGGCCAAAATAATGATTTTCTTGCTAATGCCTTACATTTTCCTATACCTAAATGTGCATAATGAATTTTAGCTAACATTTCAGATCTACTTGATCTGGGAATTACAATTTTAGTTTCTTTAAAAATTATTCCTTTACTTTCACTTAACTCATCTTTGAAAGAAAAATACGATTTGGCCAATGAATTTAGTTTAAATTTGTTTTCTGGCCATCCTTCTCTAATATAAGTTAAAACCACCTGCAATTCTTTATCTTCTTTTGTTTCTTTCTTTATCTTTTCTATTCTTTGATCTGAGAAACTTAAATTTTCTTCTATCATTGCAACAAATGCTTTTATATTGATTTCTTCCATGTTTGTATCTATCACTTCTGGTAAATATGATCTACTTAAATGATCTGCAACTACAATTTCTTTTCCTGGTTTATGAACCAGTTCATTCTTTGTAACCTCGGTGGACATTTATTCATTGGCTTTTTAAAAATTGTAATTAAAGGTCTATGATCTGTTTCAACCATAAATTTTTGTCCATATAAATATTGATAAAATTTTTGCAACCTTGTAAAATAGCTAGACACTCTTTTTCTATTTGGCTATATAATTTTTCGGTTTGCGTGAGTGCTCTGGAGCCATAAGCTATTGGTTTATTTTCTTGAAATATTACGTAGCCCAAACCTTCACTTGAAGCATCTACACTAAGTAATATTGATTTATTTACATCAAAGTACGCAAGAACTGGTGCTTTACATAATAATTCTTTTAATTTATCATAAGCTTCTTGCTGAGCCTTACTCCATAAAAAAATCACATCTTTTTTTATGATTTCTCTCAAACTGGCAGTAATTTGCGAATAATTTGAAATAAATTTTGATAGATAATTAGTCATACCTAAAAATCTTAACAGTTCTTTTTTATTAGTTAGTATTTTCATTTCCTTTACAGCATTTCGTTTTTTAGAATCTATTTGTACACCTTTTCCAGAAAATATGTGTCCTAAATAACGTACCTCATTTAAATTAAATTTACATTTATCTAAATTGAATTTTATATTATATTCTTGAGCTTTATTAAATATTTTCTGTAATGTTACATAAAGTTCTATCTCTGATTTCGCCCATACTACAATATCATCTATATAAATTGCAACATTTTTTATATCACTAAATATTCCACTAAAAACTCGATGAAAAACTTCTGGACTTGAAATTAAACCGTACGGAAGTCGATTAAAATGATATCTACCAAATGGAGTGTTAAATGTGGTTAACTCACGAGTATCTTTAGTTAGCGCAATTTGCCAAAATGCTTTACTTGCATCCAATATTGCAAAATGTTTTGCACCATTTAATTTCGTTGCAATTTCGTCAACTGTAGGTAGTTGTAAATGTTCTCTTCTGATTGATTTATTAACATGCTGTGGATCTAAACAAACACGTAAACTACCATCTGGTTTACCTACTATTACAAGAGAACTTACATAATTTGTTGGCTTTTCAATTTTACTTATTATATCTAAACTTTCCATTTTATCTAACTCATTTTTTAATTTGTTTATTAATTTAAATGGTACATGCCTACATGCTTCAATCTTACCTATAGCATCATCTTTTAATTCTATTTTATATTCAAAATCTTTAATTTTTCCTATTCCTTTAAAAACAATCTGATATTCAGTTAGAATTTTATTCCACTGGTATTTGTCTATTATTGAAATTACTACTTTTTCTTCTGGTTTTATTCTTCTTATCAAATTAAAGTTACAAGAAGTTACAAGACCAATCACAGGTACAGCATTACCCTCAAAAACTTGAAATTCTATTGGTTTCTCAATGTTACCTAGTTTACATTTTAATGTAACTTTACCTAACGTTTTAAATTTTTCACCATTGTAATTAGATAAAATTACATTGGAATTTTTAATATTTTTAACACCTAATTTATTTAATACATTCACTGGAATAACATTGCATTGTGTACCTGTATCTATTTTAAAATTTATTTTCATATTATTGTAGTCAATAAAACACAATTCCTGGAGCCAATCTTTTCGTGAATCTATAGTATCAATGTAAATAATATCTACAAATAATTCTGAAAAATCATTAATTGTTTGGGTTACTTGACCTTCATCAGCATTTACTACTTTAACATATTTCTTTTGTCTACACATTTTTGCGAAATGATTAGCTCTAGCGCATACCTTACAACTTTTTCCAAAAGCTGGACATTCTCTAAACTTGTGTGTGTAACCACACTTCTGACATGTCGCATGTTTTCTGTTTTCTTTTTCAGCTTGCATATGTCTTGGTTTCTGATATTTTCTTCTCTCGGCCTCTGAAGTATTCTTCTTTTCTTGTATAGCCATAACTTCTACATTGTTTTCAAACTTCTTTACTTGTTGTTCAGCCAGTTCCGCAGCTTTACATATCTGAATTGTTTTTTGTAGCGTTAAATCAGGTTCTCGAAGCAGTCGATCTTTCAATCTTTTATCTATAATTCCTGCTATTATTTGATCTCGAATAAGTCTTTCTCGAATGTCACCAAAGTTACAATCTGCACTTAGTTTTTTCAATTCTGTTATATAAGAATCAAATGATTCTCCTTGTTGCTGATTACGTGTGAATTCACACTTTCATTTTTAACGGGTACAAAATAATCTTCAAATCGTTGTAATACAGTTTCATAATTTTGTTTTTCCTCTTCTGTGAAGGTAAATGTATTGAAAATATCTATACAAGAGTCACCAATACTATGCAGAAGTATAGCTACTTGAACTTCTTTATCTAACATTGCTACTCCTGATGCTACGCAATAAATCTGAAAACGTTGTTTCCACCTCTTGAAACCTTCAGCAGTCATATCTGCGAGATATCCTGGGGGTTTTAATCCCAATGATCCATATTTTGGAATATTTTTATTTTCTTCAGGCATGCTGCACAATATTTAATATTTAACAGTTCTTTTAGAATCTTGCGAGCCGCAGCGCCATGTTATGTACTCACACAATAAGACACAGTATATTTTATATTAACTTGAATGTGTATTTTCATAAGTCAAAATTATAACAACTATTGTTTTTCTAATATACATTCTAGATCCTATTTTTATATACAACAGGGCATATTACATCCCGAAGATTTCTGATGCACGAGCGAACGTAGTGAGCAAGGGCAACAAAAGCCAAGGGATGTAATATGCCGTTAGATTCCCGTAGGGCACAAGCTATTTTTCCGTATCCTTGAGAATATTGTATTAAATAAAAAAAAATAATTTTATAATGTAAAACACAAACCTATGTAATTTTCCTACTCAATACTGAAACCATGGCAACAGATAACAAAATACCTAAAATATTTTTTCTAAGATTTTTTGACATATAACCTTAATTTATAAAATAACTAATTTTGGTATTAATGATTGTTTCTATAATAAATTTATGCGACAACTGTAATTACATTCGTCTATTTGTATTTTTAAAAATAATTTACAGTTGACTTAAAAAGTATTTTGTTGTAAATCAAATTATTTTTACTTTCAATTTTGTCGGTAGATGTCACGTCGTATGCTTGCACCGCTAAAACTCACAGCTGTTCATATCATCCCGCTTTCACTTATTGTTAACCTCAAATGAAGTAAACAATTTGTCAATTACATACCATGGATACGGAAAAATACTTTTCTTTACATTTTAAGTGAAATAGAAGGAAGTATAATGAAAAATTGGTGCAACTGGCATAAGCAACCAATTGTACCTGAAGAAGGATTAGTAATTTGCTAAAGGTTAGTATATTTTTTATTAATTTTAATATTATATAAAATAAACATCTTATGAGAAAAATATTTAAAAAAAACAAAATTTTCTCATGAGAAATTCGTATTTAATTAAAGATTGTCAAATGAACTATTATCTGGTGAAAAAATCTGCGCTGATGATTGTGATGACGATGAGTACGAAGATGAAGAAAACATCAGGGGTATTGGCTGAAGTTCAGTAAAACTGGCTGGAGCTGGATACGCAAACTCCTGAACCAATTGTTTAATTCTAATATTTCACTAGGGTGAATTTTATTTACATGAGCGAGAAAATAGCAAATTCTCATCTTCAGGCTCATTTGATCTTTTCTCTTTTTTCTTGGCTAATAACTCCAGTTTTTTTCTTTCAATTTCTAACATTGATGTGGTGTAATCATCATTCTTCAAATACCTTGTCCTCTTCACCGAAATCTTACATTTTTTTTTGATATCTTGTCATGAAAAGTTTCTGATGAACTTGTCTGCGGAATTGGAGATGTGTTATTAGTTCTCGAAATGGAATTTTTAGTTATGATGATATTATTTTCTTCTGTAAAATCATTTTGCATCAGAAGTATCTGCCAGGAACATTTAAAGACAGAGAAAATTGCCCGTATTACGAGTTCACTTTTATTAATACTTTTATTGTCACTTTTGATAAAAGTGTAAGTTCACTTTTATTGTGCTCCGTATTACCAACTCATTTTATCACCGATTTTATTGAAAGTGCGAAAAGTCAAAAAATAATCGTGGCAACGTTGCATATGTCACGCGTCGTCAAGGAGATACGAGAAACAAATAAATATCAGTACTCTTTGATCAGTATCTGATTGTTAGTGTGCAATATAAATTCTTATTATTTACAGAACATTAATTTTCTGCTACTAAATGTAAGTATTTCATTATTAGTTATATTTATTTACTTCTTTTCTGTGAGTAATCAACCATAATACTCATTTACGAACTGTGTAAGATTAGATGTAGAAATAATTAAGTATATCAAATAAATATCATAAGTTCTTGTTTTATTTTGCACATAAATTCACATTGTTAAATTTCTATAACAAGAATAATAACATATCACGTATATTTTAGATGAAGCCGGCAAGAGAAAAGAAAAATTTTTCTGTAGAAGAAAAAAAATTAATTATTAAATTTGTTAGGGATAACAAATTAATTTTAGAAAGAAAATCTAATGATTTAAAAATTATGAAAGAAAGAAAAAGAAAATGGATGGAATTAAGCGAGGAGTTTGCGGCAAATGGATATTGCCGAGATTGGCAGCGATTGAGGGAATATTATCACAGGGCTAAATGTTCAGCTAAAACAAAAATTAGCAAATACAGGAAGTACCAGCGAGCTACAGGTGGAGAACCAGGACCTTCTGAGGAAGATTGTCCCTCAGAATTTGACTGGGCAATAAATGATATTTGCCCAGTTGATTTCGAAACTGATACTATTCAGTTAGATTCAGATCAGCAAGTATGAAATTAACAATAAATTAAAATGAGTTATTTTCGTAATTATTAATAATTACAGACGAGTCAACTACCCGACAGACATTGTGAGGAGGAAGATGAATTTATAGTGGATCCGCAGACTGGGTAAGAGTTAAAAATATTAAGAAATATGTGTATGTATTTTTGTTTCAGCTTTTGTCCATTTAAAATAGTACAATGCAAGTTAGTTTTAAGTTTTACATCGGCAAGCTCAGTAACACTTGAATTAAAGAATGACCTATAGCATATAGTGGGTTCTGAACCACTGGAACAAAGCGGTATTTATTTTTTATTATAGTTTAGCGACGCTGTGAACAGAGGCACGCTAATCGAATGCGCTATCATTGCCGGTTAAATTATTCTCTTATGATAATAATTCGATGCTCCGATTCATGTGTGACTGGGCTCGTATAAACTAACAATGTTTTGTAGGTTTAATTGAATATAAATGTGTTTATTAGAACTTACAGCAATATCAGAATCTTGAGAATAAAGTTAACTATTTATATTTTTAAATATATAATGTATTTCTTTACTTAAATTCCTACAAAATATCTCCCGTTCCGAATCCCAACCACAATCCTCTCCCCATCCTACTCCATTGCCTCCAACAAGGAGAGAAAAGAGGCAAATTGAAAATTCGGGAGTACCTCTGCCGAAAAAACAAAAAAATGAGTGCCTTCGACGAGGAATATCTCAAGGCTCAAATTGAATTCTTGAATAATAGAAATAAAAGAGAACAGGAACTTCATGAGGCCAAAATGGAAGTTCAAGAATTAAAAAAAGCGAAAATCCGTTTGGAAATTCAAAGACTACAAAATGAACTAAATTTTATACCAGTTCCTACTGATTTTTCTTAAATTTGTAATATAATTATACTTTAATCTTAAACTTTGTTATATTAAATAAACATTAAATACATTTCTTATTAAATTTATTTTATTGTAAATATTTTATTTTATTATTTATAATTACAATTAGAAAATTATTTACACAAAATGAGACGAGTACAATCAACTAGAAGAAAAAATATACGCAATGTACTTCAAAATATAGATCCATTTGAAGTTTATAATGATGTAGAATATCGTAGAAGATATCGTTTGTCCAAAGTTACAGTAAAATATGTAGTTGAATTGTTGTTTGAAAATCTGTCTTCTGTTAGAGGAAGAATATTTACGGCCTGGTGAAGTATTCTCTAATAAACTGGCGACGAAAAGCATTCCCTCTTTGTGACGGCTGCATTGTGCAAGAATTGTTCTCTTCTCCATCAGAATCAGACTCTGAATCAGAATCAGAACCAGCAAGTGTAAACAAATAAACATTTAATAAACTACGAGATAAAAATCAAAGAATTAAAAGCAATAAACAACCAAAGATAAGTAACTTACTATATTCATCTTCTTCTCCATGCAGTTTCCTGATGTTGAAAAGAACAGCCATTGCTACGATTGCAGCTTTAGTTGTAGGGATGGACAGTTGTATACCATTGGATAAGGCACGGAACATACCTTTCCATTGCCCAAAACATCTTTCGACTGTCACCCTTGTCGCCACATGAGCTGTATTATAAGCCCGTTCAGCAGGAGTTTGAGGATTAAGCAATGGTGTTAATAAGTAAGAGGTACACGGGTACCCACTGTCACCCGATAAAATACCTTTTATTGTTCAATCCTGTAATTAAAATAAAATATAATCATTTATTGTAAGGTAATTTAAATGTCGTAAAACTATTTACCTCAAACTTCTGCTTCACGGAACTTTCAGCCCAAATTCTGCCATCATGGACGCTCCCTCTCCACCTTGCAACTATGTCCAAGATTTTGCAGTCGGCATCGCATATCACCTGCACGTTTAAAGAATAAAATCCCTTCCGATTGCTGTACAGTAAGGCTTGGTTCTTGTCCGGGTTCTTAATTTTGACATGCGTGCAATCCAAACAACCAACCACATTTGGAAAATGCCGCATGCCATAAAACTTCTGTTTTGTAGGCTCCAAACGGTCGGGAAACTTCACAAAACGTGGTAACAGCGCCGCTAATGCTCTAGAAACCTTTGCGACAATCTTGGACACAGCAGGCTGACTCAAGCCGTGAATATCTCCTGCAGATTATTAAAGAATTAAAATTTTATAAAAGTTAGGTTATAAAATAATTTGTTAAATGAAATTATTAATTTTGTTTGTGCGAACTTACCGTTTTCAGTTTGATAACACCCTTTTGCATAAAACCTGAGCGTTATCAAAACTTGGAGCTCAGGTGAAATTATATTTCTTCTTTCACTATCAGATGACAGTTCTTTGAACACCAATTCGACTACATACTTCACTGAATCTTTGGACAAACGATATCTTCTACGAAATTCTGCATTATTATAAACTTCAAATGGATCTAGTTTTTTGACGTACATTGTGTATATTTCTTCTTCTAGCTTCTTGTACATGTCTCACTTTGCGTAACTCATTGACAAGGTCAGCCATTTTGTCACAACAAAAGTGATATACGGCACTTTTATTCGCTGATTTTATGGAAGTTTTCAAAAGTGCACTTTTATAGCATAAAAGTAGGTTGGGAATATTCGCGACTTTATAACGCACTTTTATTTGCACTTTTATTATGAAATCATTATAAAAGTGAGCTCGTAATACGGACCATTGTTTCATTTAATCTCAGGCACATCTCAGGACAGTTGTCAATGTAATCTACAAAAATTAAAAACCAAATATTATCTGTGAATATATGTATGATAAATGTGATAAGTATCCTGTCCTTGATTGGACACATTTCATACCTTTAAATTCATTTTAAACCAGCAAAGTTAATCGTAAATTTAAAATCTACGGCATCATTTTCATTTTCTTCAACATCACTATCATCAGCTTCTGAACCAATTTCATTATTTTCAGTCTCTTTTTGAACTTTACAACAATCAGATCTAGTTAAATTTCTCGAACTAGGTCGTCATGAAATGATATCTCTTAAGAAATATAAAGATTTGAAATATTGCCATTTGCTTGTATGAGTTTCCCCGCCTGCATCTCCTGACCGGGGGCGTTTTATTTCAGCTACTTCAGTAGTAAATTGATCGCGTAGGTACTTCCATTTTTTCTCAGCTTTTCTTCTGTAAAAATGTAATAGAAACAGTGAAATTATGTAAAAAGTAAATTATAATTCAATTTTATCGATCAATATTTTAGTTCTGTTGTAACAAGATGGATTTTGAGACGTTAAACAAATTCAATTTATCAATTAATAATTCAAAATTTCCTAGCCCAGACACATAAATAGTCTGTCACCGTAATAAAAGTCATTTTCGTTATCCCAAATTATCAACGTCTCAAATATCCAACTTGTTATGATGCAGTTGAAATTACAAACATTTGGAAATCATATCACTCGCCTATGAAAGCCACATAAACAAAATTGATAAAATGTTGCGTTCTCCATCACCCACTACTACAACTGTAAGCTACACTACTACTTCTATAACTCCTGCAGTTACAACAACAAGCGTGTTAAGTGCGGCAGTTACGTCGACAACGGCTACCACAAATACTAATTTCACACCTTTGCCCCATATTTATCCAACAAGTAGTACAACAAACTACTATAATCCAAATCTATACCCTCAGTAGGTAATGAATCCGTATTCACTATCAGCAGTGGGTAATAGACACCCAACTTATCCTATACCGAACTATATTCCAGGTTATGTCCTTCCAAATATGCCAACACCCACTCCGACACCTCCAGTTGGTACCTCTCCTATATACAATCCTTTCCAAACTCAAGTAAATCCTATGCCTACAGTCCCACCAATGCAGACTCCACCGGTAAATAATCCTTGTAATTTTTCCTATATTCCGGAAGTAGTACGTGAAATAGAAGCCGAACAACCAATATTTACGAATCCAAGCGCATTGATGGCTATCAATTCTTTAACAACCTATTCGGGTGGTTCAGATTTGCAAGGATTTTTAGATCTTTTAAATGTAGTAGCAAGTTGTAACAATTGGAATGATAAACAAAAACTATGGCTGCATCGTTAAAACTATCGGGAAATGCAAGAGACTTAATCTACGCACTACCGTTACACAAGAGACCAGACAATTTTGCAAAATTAATTCATTGGCTAACGGTAATGTTTGGGAAAAGACCAACAACGACAGGCGACGAAACAAATTTCAAAAAAATTGTACGCAAACAGAACGAATCACTTAGCGAATTCGCGATAAGACTAGAAACCGAAGCAGAAAAAGTATACCCGACTTCGTTAATTGTCGGTGAACAGGGCGCGAGACTACAATTTCGTAGAGACCATATGGTCATTACACAATTTTTAAACGGGATTAATACACGACTTGCTAATGAAATTTGTCGGTACAAGTAATTTGACACATTGGACGAAGCACTATCATACGCAGAATTATGCGAACAGACACTTTCACGTATGGTTAGACAGACTTTCGCGGACTCTTTAAAATAGCCTGTGCGTATGGTAGAAAATAAAAAGACTTTGGGACGGACAGAATCGAAAACGCCGAGTACCAACCAAGATTACTACACAAGTACTATTAGAGAGTACCCTAAAATGAGGGGTAAATGTTTTAATTGTGGCGGTAACTACCATACTGCAAAAGAATGTAAAAAACGGAAGCAAGATTTTTGCTTCAGTTGTTTAAAACCGGGACATCGTGCAAAAACCGAAAATTGTCCTTTAAACAAGGAAACTGCCTCAACGTCGACCCAAAGCGGGGCAGTGTAAATAAAATTCACGTAATTCTGTGGGTCGCCGAATTAGAGAATGACAAAGAAAAATTAGTTAATTTGGAAATAAATAACCATAGTTATAAATTTCTTTTAGATTCTGGATCAGCTGTTTCAATTATCAAAAATAGTCTAAATTTAAAATTAAATAAACAAATTATAAAAACAAATGAACAATTAGTAGATATCTCTGGAAATAGTTTAGATTGTAAAGGAACAATAGATTTGGAATTAGTAAGTGGTAATTTGAAACTGAGACATATTTTTTTTGTGTGTTCCGAAGATTTATGTTACGAGGCCAATGGCCTCATAGGCGTAGATTTTCTGGATCACCATGGTGGTTTATTAGATTTCAAAAATCAAAATTTAATTATTGAAAATTTAAAAATTCCTTTTTTAAACAGAAAAATTCAAGATAATAAAATATTGTTAATTGAAAACAAAGTGTCAGTAGAAACAGCTGATAAAAGTCATCTTGAATTCGTAGGAATAAAGGACAATGATTCGGACACGATTAACGATTGTAAAAATATAGCGGAAATGGTAGTTAACGACAACAAAATATTGCAAAGTAGTAAACGTAAATCATACGTTAGGCTGACCGAAGATATTAAAATACCTCCACGTCATGCGGTGTTGTGTGTTTAGGTAAAATAGCAAAAACTTTACCTGTAGGAGATTTTGTTCTCGAGCCATTAGATGTCGGTATTCATGGGTTATTAGTAGCCAGAAGTTTAGTGCGGAAAAATCAAGATCAATCCACAATTCAGATGAAACTGGTTAATGTTAGTTCACAAGATATTCAGGTATGTGCGCGCACGCCGTTAGCTACGGCAATTCAGACTTGTGAACTGCCAGATTCAAATACAGGAGCAAAATGTATAGCTCAAATTTCGGTGGTAGATCAAGATTCTTCCGTTTTAGATTCAATTGACATTAGTCATTTGGAAGGCTCGGAACAAATTAAATTTAGAGAGTTTTTAGAGTCGTATAAAGATATTTTTGGAAATAAAAATAAAAAACTTAGTGCGACGACTCTAGTAAAACACCGCATAGACTCGGGCGATGCCGCTCCAGTGGCGCGCGCCCCATATAAAGTACCGTTCGCGATGCGGGAGGTAGTTACAGAACAATTAGAGGAGATGATGAAAGACGGTATCATTTCACCTTCGTCATCACCATGGTCAGCACCAGTGGTCTTGGTTGAGAAAAAAGCCGCCGAAGGCGAAAGTAAAATTCGATTTTGCATAGACTACCGGAAACTCAATCAGTTGACAAAGCGCGATTTCTTTCCATTACCTAATTTACAGGAAACTCTATCTCAATTGGGTAATGCGAAGAGATTTACGACACTAGACTTGACAAAAGGGTATTGGCAGGTCGAAGTAGAACCTCGCGATCGCGAAAAGACAGCTTTTTCGGTTCCGTGGGGTCATTATGAGTGTAATCGCATGCCGTTTGGGTTAGCGAATGCACATGGCAAAGGCTCATGTACGCAATTTTGTCGGGCTTAACGGAAACTGACTGCTTTGTATATTTGGATGATATAATCTGTTTTAGTAGCGATAGTTACAATGAACATGTTTCCAAATTAACTAAAATTTTTGACAGACTCAGACAAGCAAATTTAACTTTAAACCCCACTAAATGTAAATTTATGACCCCAGACACCTCATATTTAGGACATATAGTTTCTAGCGAAGGTATTAAACCCGATCCGGGAAAAATATCCGCTATTCAAAATTTAAAAGCCCCAACTTCCATTACTGAAATTAGATCTTTCCTCGGTTTAATTGGATTCTATAGAAGATTCATTCCTAGATTTGCAGAGTTGTCAAGTCCGTTAACTGCCCTAACAAAAAAGAGTGTTCCGTTTATTTGGACACAAGAGAGACAAGAGGCTTTTGAAAGTTTGAAAAATTCACTTTGTAATGAACCTTTATTGAAATATCCAGACTTTTCAAAAGAATTCATTTTATGTACAGACGCGTCAAGCTACGCTATTAGCGGCGTTTTAAGCCAGAAAATTGACGGATATGAAATGCCAGTTGCTTATGCAAGTCGGCAATTATCAGATACTGAAAAACGATACAGTACGACTGACCGAGAAGGACTTGCGTTAGTATGGAGTGTAAAACGCTTTCATTGTTTTCTCTATGGCAGACCTTTTACAATTTATGTAGACCATCAGCCACTTAAATGACAACTAACTGACAATGACCCCACTAACAGACGTACTAGATGGGCTGTGACTCTTTCAAATTACGACTATGTAATTAATTATAGACCGGGAAATAAACATGGAAATGCAGACGCATTATCCAGATTACAACCCATTAGGACACTTAACAAAATTCAATATGAACCTGTTGTTTGGAATAGACATTTAATTTTTAAAGAACAAAGAAAAGACGCAGATATTTTAAAAACTATTAAAAATATAAACAATAGACCACTAAACTCTGAATACTTTTTAGACGACGATAATATATTGTATCGTACTGACACTGATAATTGCGAAGGTCGACTTGTAATTCCGAAAAATTTAAGTACAGACTTCATACGTTTATATCACGAAACACTTATGTCCGGACACACAGGTGTTGATAAAACGTATGAACGTCTAAAGAAACGTTTTTATTGGCCCAACATGTATCAGAATGTGAAAGATTTTGTGAAAGCTTGCATCTCTTGTGCCCAACGGAAAACGTCGCCACACATGAAGCCGGCGCCTTTAAAAAAATTCGATCCTGTACAACGACCCTTCCAACGAATCGCGATGGACGTAGTTGGACCTTTAGTAAAGACAGACAACGGAAATGTTTACGTTCTGACTGTACAAGACTGTTTTACTCGGTACTTAGAAGCATTTCCCATGGAAGATGCAAAAGCGACTACCGTAGCAAAACATTTTATCACGGGAATCATTTTAAGGTATGGTGTTCCAAGACAATTGCTGACGGATTTAGGTTCTAATTTTATGTCTCGGCTAATGCAAGAAGTATGCCAAAAATTGGAGTGCGAACATTTACGCACAACTGCGTTTAGACCACAAACTAACGGTATGTTAGAGCGTACTCATAGAACGTTGAAGGATTTGTTGTCGCAATACATAAATACAGAACATCATAGAGATTGGGATGAATGGCTCCCATATGCTGTATCAGCTTACTGTTCAATGACACATTCTTCAACGAATGAGAGTCCGTACTTCTTGTTATTTGGGCGAGATATAGAATTGCCGTATGATGAAATTTTCAAACCTTTGCGTGTACGTTATGATACTGACGTGAATTACGCAAGTGAGTTCATGCAAAGGATGAAAATTGCTCATCAGAAAGCAAGGGAACACATGGTGAAAACCACGGAACGGGTTCATAAAAATTTTAATAAAAAATCAGAAGTACCAAATTTCAAAATTGGAGATAAAGTTTATTTATTTAACCCGGCAATTAAATTGGGTCTTTCATCAAAATTGGCAAAGAAATAGACCGGCCCCCATAGAATATTAAAAATTCAAGATGTAAATGCTACCGTAAAAGAAATATTTGGCAAAAAAGTTCAAAAAGTTCATGTAAATAGATTAAAACCTTGTTTTGGAGTAATAAATGAGCCTATAAATTTCAGAGAAAGCGATAACGATTCTTCAGAAGAAGACGGGTTTTTCACCATAATACCGCCAGTAACTGTAAAGGAAACCAAACCGCAATTGTGTGAAAATGTTTTAACTTCGGAGCCTCTTAGCCCTAAAGTATCAGATGACACACAGCAAGTTGCCGACTGTGCCGATAATACTGTAACGTCACTGCCTACTCCATTGCCACCGGACATTGTAAATACAACAGAAATTACCACCCCAATCCCTAATCCTCCCAGCATGGAACCTGCAATAGAAGCCCGACACACTTATCAGACCCGCAGTCGAGGACCTGTCCCGAATATTCCTTGGATCCGGAAAGATCGAATATAAATTTGTTACAGGAAATGGGCAACCTTTTTAGAATTATTTTATGGTCATTTTTGTCAATTGCGTGGGCTGAAATAATTGCCTATGACTGTACGGATAAAGAGACAGAAATTACCAGGCTGTCTCTTTTAAACGTCAAACCCTGCCTGGACCCAAGGAATGTGACAAAGACAGAGAACAGGAAAATCCAGCTGGTGCAGGAAAGGCGCTACGTGGAGGTGCATGTGTACACTTGCATGGTCACGGTGCAACAATTAATAACTCATTGTGGTATGCACTCACATGCAAGTCTTGTGACCGGCGGGCTAGGCAAGTACGTATTCTACGTAAAGCCTACAGCTTGCCGTGACGCGCACCGGTTCCAACACCTGGATCTCACCGGGTTAGGAGCGGGCATCATCTCCAACCTAGCCATGAACGGGACCACGGAGGTCTCAGCCACTATAGCAGGTAATCTGGACCCCACCGGTAAATGTTTTGGCGTGAAGTTCACGCAAAACGAAATAACCTATGAAGACGTGGTCGTCAGCGCAGCCATCACCATCCGCTTACACGACTACAGTGCAGTTGCTGATGTAGAGAGCAACCGACTCAATCTGCGCACGGGCACAGTATGTAGTTACAGTGCCGGGTATTGCTTCGACGACCTCGCTGGCGAAGTGATGTGGGAGTCTAAGCTGTACGAGGAATGCACGGCAACAGGCATCGACGTCCTCTACGAAGGTATGGCCTCCATATTAACAATGAAGAACGGCGGGTCGAAGAACAAACAAATCTTCGTCATTGTGGAAGCCTATGACACCGTCTTCGCCCTCAAACTGGTAAAACCCCAAGCCATCTGTCATCAGCAGGCATGGCGAACAGAACAAAATCGCCTGCTGCTAATATTTGATTCGTCAATTGGGTTTTACTACCGCAAATCTCCAAGATTAGTACAAAACACTGACCTTATGACTCAAGTGTTAAGTAAATTGTTATTCTTGGAGATTGCGGTGAAACGTCACATGGGGGAATTAATTTATGACTCCATATTGAAAAGATGCCGCCTTCGTGAGAAAATTCTGCAGAATCGCCTTGCCCTTGCCCTCCAAACGCCCGACGTCGTGAGCGGCCTCGTACGCGAAGCTCCAGGTCACATCGGCAGAGTCGTCGGAGAAGTACTCTACATAGCCCGCTGCAGTGCCAAGGTGGTCGAGTACCGAAGGGCCGAATTTTGTTATCAGGAACTTCCGACTTGGTTCAAAAATCAGTCAAAATTTATGACTCCAATCACACATATTATTAAAGATCATGGCACTCAGGTGGACTGTAGTGATAAGCTACCTGCGATGTTCCACCTGGAGAACAAGTGGTTGGAGTTATATCCGGAAGTTCACTATGCAAGACCGGAACCTACTGTGCTCGACGCCAATGAAGAGGAGCATGTACTCGATTTGGCCAAAATCTCACCCATCAGCACACATGGGGTATATACGCAGCAAGAAATGGAACAATTTCAAAAAGCGTTGCTATTTCCTATAGAAAAACAAGCTATCACTAGCCTCGTGACTCGTAGAGTGATTGGTGGTAAAACAGATCACCAAGGCTACCATCTTCCAAACGTGTTCAGTCCCGATGAATTCGCGCATATCGCGACTACATCCGCGGAACACGTATGGGGGTTCCTGTCCAAAATGGGGAATTATTTTTCAGTAATTGCGTTGCTATATACCCTATTCTGTGTTGGTGGATACATAGGCAGTGTAATACTCAATTATTTGGCGTTGAGAAAGGCCACCAAACTACACCAGCGGCCAAAAATTTTCTTGTGGGCCAGCCTGTGGCATGCTCTAGCTAATCGGTACTCGCACCTATTCCAGTATAAGACGCAGCAACCAGAGTCGGATGCTCAATTAGAAAATGTTTGTGTCGTGTAAGAATGAAGTGTAGCTCCTATAGTGAAGTGAAAAACGTATAAACTTTTGCCCTTGCCCCACCAGGTTACCATCATTTTTAAAGACACTAAGAGTGTGATTTGTAATTTAAGGACAATATGGACAATATTTTAGTTATATTCAATAATTGTAAGAATTGTAGAAAGTAAGAAAATTTTGTTTTACTGTTTTGTAAACATAGTTAGTAATAGGTACCGGGACAGAGTTTGGACATGTAGACAGAGGCGCGAAAGAATAAATATATCGATTTCACGATATATTTATGTCTTAAGGGGAGGGTGGTGTAACAAGATGGATTTTGAGACGTTAAACTAATTCAATTTATCAAATAATAATTCAAAATTTCCTAGCCCAGACACATAAATAGTCTGTCACCGTAATAAAAGTCATTTTCGTTATCCCAAATTATCAATGTCTCAAATATCCAACTTGTTATGATGCAGCTGAAAGTACAAACATTTGGAAATCATATCACTCGCCTATGAAAGCCACATAAACAAAATTGATAAATGGGCATGTGAACCAAATTTTAGGGCTTTATCATAGCTGTGGTCTATTTTTTTAGCAGGGCTGTGGGGTTAAAGTCTCACAGCCTACGTGATGTCTAAGAAAGTGAATATGGTTTCCAAAGTGTGTTTCCTACCCCCGCGACCCTCTACAGTTGATATTTAAACTCCTACCAAATCAAGGAAAGGGAATTCTGTCCAAATTCGGTCCCGGGTTCACGTCGCGTGTCGTAGCAATAATTAATTGCATAATTTTACTTATATTTGGACTTATAAAATTTATCGTATTTCGTAATTTTGTACTTTAATATTTTCACCACATTAATATTTTTTAACATTTTTACACTATTAAATTTATATTTAATTTAAACTGCCTTTTTATTGAAAACCTTTCGGTCGTTACCCTCGTGTTAAGTGCCAGACCATCAGCTGTTGCCGCCCAGATCCAGGTCAACAGAGCCCAGTAGTCCAAAGCGGTAAGTACCGAATTCTTAGTATTTTGCTCAGTTTTAAGAGAACGGCAACGTCCCGACAACCCCTATCTGTCAACACAGTCCTCGTTCCTTAGCTCGTGTTACACTGTTGCTAAATAGGAATATATTATTTCTTCATTTATTGTTACATTATCTATTTTAAAATACAATATGGTTGTTGTAGGTATTTGGCAACAAGATCATCATTCAAAGCACTGGCCTTTAGCTTCGGAGTGGGTTCATATACTGTGGGAAATATTGTAAGAGAAGTCGTTTCAGCTACATGGGAAAAACTTCAACCTGTACATACGCCCGTACCAACGAAACATAATTTTCTAGATATTGCTGATGATATCCTCCAGCTTTGAAATTTCCCAAATTGTCTCGGAGCAATAGATGGGAAGCACGTGCGCATTAAATGCCCAAATAATACAGGATCTATGTATTTTAACCACAAACATTACTTCTCAATAGTTTTACAGGGTGTTGCAGATGCTAATTACCGATTTGTAACCGTCGATGTCGGAGGATATGAAAGCAAAGCGATGGTGGGATGAAGCATACCCATTACTTCCTTGTCTTTTTAAACCATATGCAAGAGATGATCTAGATCATTTGCATGCAAAATGACGATTATTTTCAAAAAGTATTGAGACCGATATTGATCTGACGGAGAGCATTATTAAATGTGTATGTATTTTGTATACCACAATTATTGAAAAGGAAGGTATTAAACATAATTTGACAGATACAATGGTTGAAACTGTTTCAAACAAGAAAAAAAATTACTTGGAAGGACCACAAATGAAGCAAAAAGTATTAGAGATTTATTAACCACTTTCTTTGCTAACAATCCATTAACTTATATGTAATAGTATATTAAATATAAGCATATTTTTTGCTATTATAACATTAACATAAGTATTTGTTTAATATTATTTTGTATTTATATAAAATTATCAACCAATATACGTATATCAATTCTGTATTTGCTTATTATTCTTAGTATTATTCTATATGTATCACGCAAATTTATAATGAAAAATATCGGGATAAATTGTAGGAAGTACTTCCCATCTGTTTTCATTTCAGTGCTTATATTTTTCTATAATTTTCCTATATAATTTCTATTAGAATGTTCTTTTATTTGTTTGTCCCATATGGGCCTCCTTTCGTACACCATGGATATCAGTTGGTCTATGTCAATCACAGCACTCATATTTAATATACATATTATATTACATTTTAAACGGAGCTCCTTACTTTAAGACGATTGCAAGCGTAATAAGCGCTGGAAAAGAATGTTACAAACATTTTTGTTTTCTGGTCGGCACTTGTTGGCGCTGGTTACAAGTACCGATAATTTCAGCTAAGCGTCCTTTTTGTGCGAACACATTTGAAACTATGGATATATTTATTCTCGCTTATTGCCGGTTGCAAGCGCCAGTTAACAACTGCTTGCAACAAGCGTTCTACGTGTTCGTATCCTAATGCTGGAAATATCAGTGTTTAATGTTAATTTAAATAATTACTGTTGGAAGAATATATATAATGACATTTTTCATGTATATGACAATAAGTCAATAATTTTTTTAAACCAACATTCAACTGAATGGTTTAA
Source organism: Stenolophus ochropezus (assembly GCA_035578165.1). Classification (NCBI taxonomy): domain Eukaryota; kingdom Metazoa; phylum Arthropoda; class Insecta; order Coleoptera; family Carabidae; genus Stenolophus; species Stenolophus ochropezus. The sequence goes on along the minus strand of JAQOWZ010000003.1, from coordinate 15,055,986 downwards.
AGAAAGAAAATATAGAATCACATGGTCTAGGGTATATAAAATATACACATATTCGCAATATGATTGGAGAAACAAGGCACTTAAATATTTTTTCCAAAAGGATTTACAAATAAATTTACGAAACATGGCATGGCAATGTGAACGAAAAGCAAGAGAAGAAATTGCCAAGAAATTTAATAAAAGAGTCGTTGAAGTAGGTATGGTTGTTTCTAATATCAATATTTGGCTTAGGATTTTCCGCAGATTGTGTAATTAACTACAGCGTTGCTAGAAATTAAATGTTTATTTTCAGGTGATTAGAAATTTTAATGTACTACATATTAAAAAAATGTTAATGAAACTATAAAATTACCTAAACAGTATTACATTTTTAGGTGCTACCTCGACAATAAAAGATGCAATAAATACTGCGCCATACCTGAACATCCAAAACGGCCATGTACAATTAAAGAAAAAACATTAATATTACGGCAAAGTTCAGTTGGAAATGGCAATTTTAAATCTGCCTAAATTTTTTTTTTTTATTTTATGCTTCATTCCACAATTCTTTTATAGTTTTGGAAATTACATTTGATTATAAATTTACCGAAACAATGTTACAAAGGGTAAAACAAAATTATTTTCTAAATATGACACCTATTATTTGTTGTAATATGTAAATAAAATTTTAGTTGAACATTGTAATGATATTTTATTACATATCTTTTGTCTGTTAATGCTACGGATACATAGTATAATGTTAAAACATTTTCATATCCCATAACATAGACAACGTTAAGATATAAATTGATATCTCACAGTTCTGTCAAAAATCGTATTTAAATTTTTGTTTTGGAGCTAGTTGCCAGGAAGTAGTGAAATAAAGACATATTTATTATTAAAATATAAAAAAAATAGGAAATAAAACCGTGGTCGTAGAAAAAGTATAGTGTACAACCGGCTTGGATTGTCTATTTCATATCCGTATAATTTGCCTTCGGCTCATTCTATAAATTGTTATATTCGTATGAAATGAATACTATTCCATGTTTTTGTACAATATGCTATTTTATCTTTTCTAGTACACAAGAACAATAAAACAAATTTTATTAAACTAAAAATTTATCAGCACTTAATATAGGGGATGATAAATTGCTAATACCACAGGCAATTGTAAAAATATTGCTTATTTGTGGCACTAAGCTCCATTGCAATTTTCCAGACAGAATTTGCAGCAGCTATTTTAGCGTTAAATTTAGTATCAACGACACTTAATTGTTTCTGATTTTTACAAAATGGAGGTCTTATTAACTTGATGCCATTACACATACAAATATTGTCGATAAGGAAATCTTTGTCGACCATTATGGCGTCTTTTGACTTACTTAATTTATAAATTAAATCACTTTCTTCAAATATGGTCTTATCAGAAACACGAGCACCGTATGCGTGACTTACAAAAGTGATTGTGCCAGCGGGTGAAACACCGACCATAAATTTGATAATCTAATATTATGTGAACATTCTAAAAATAACACAGGTTGACATATTATTTTTTATTTCTTCGAGCGAAAGAAAACTTTTAGTTGGTTTTAAAATTGATGCTATTATAGCTATAGGAATCATGTACTGAACGTAATTTTCACATACCTGTCGAGAAATTCCTAATAAAACACATAAAATAGCGTACGTTAAGTTGGTTTTTAGTTATACAAATGTTAAAATTAACCTGTCTTTAACAGAAAGTTGATGAATTTTTTTATCTGGAAAATTTATACATAACTATTCAATTATTGTCAACAGCATTGCAAAACTATGAATTCCAGTAAAACTATTTAAAGCTTTTTCTGTTGTAATTAAATTTGACACAGTTAATTTTTTAACAATTTAATTTACATCGCTTGGCCCAGAATAGTTCGGCTGTGAATTTAACATATCAAGTAAAATAGCGACTGTTTCCATATCCTCTAAAGAATGTTCAACTCCTTCCGTTTCACAAGAACATTCTTGATTTTCATTGCTAGTTCTAGCTAAAAGAACATTATCTTCTGGCAAAAACCTAGATTCTGTCATTTACTGTCTTTCACTCCTTTCAAGAATTTGTTCATATTTTAAAGATGACGATGAAGGAACGGGAACTACGCTAGACGGCAGGATCTTCGAAGGTACTGCATTACGTTTCAAAATCTTTTTATGATTTTGAATATCTAAAAGGTATAATGATATTATTGTTACTATCTTTCAACTAAATGAAATGCTCATCATAATTCACTTCACTTACCTATCCTAGCAAAATAGGCATCATCAAAATGACGAAACACAGGTACATGTATTTAGTTTGTACTTTCTTTCCAATTCGTAATTTTAAAACCCATGCTAATTGTTTATCTATCTTTTCTTCCAACCCAAATTTATTAATTATGGTTACCTTACTTTTACCAGATTTAGGAAATTCATGAAATGAAATGTCTTTATTCTTTTTTGCCCACGAGTTACACCCCGGAACACAGCAGTACATGTTACTCATATTTATATAGGGTGCTACGTCTGAAACAACCTTAACGTAGTACAATAATGGTTGTTTGATCATGGAATGGTATACAACCTCAAAAATACCAATAGGTACGTGAAGGATAAGCGAAAGGTACTACTAGATTATTTCAATAAACAAATAGAGCTCCGTTTAAGCTTAAAATGTAAGATATATATCCTGTATATATACGAAAATTATCAGCACAATTTTTGGCCACTTAACATCAATTTTGCAAAAAATGCTCGAACACGTCAATTTTAGTATAAAGGGGAACACCTGAATGGATTAGTACCAATGGCATAACTTCAACCCCAAAATGGGGGTTGACTGCACATCAAAAATTTTAAATGGAAAAGGGTGTCAAACATGACACAGTTCGAAAGGCCTTTCAATTCTCTTTTCAACAGTTTTTTTAGTTTTCAAATCCGATCATTAGTTCCAGAGAAATATTGTTTAAAACAAATTTTATCAGGTGTTTAAAATTGCAATCAAGTAGGCAGAAAATGTAATATGTTTCTTATTTACATGGGTACTTAAAATAGGTGGAATACGGTTGCTTATATTGCGATAATTAAAATATTTTATTCTATTATTTAAATTATCCAAGGTAAAAAATCGTTCTACGTAAATGAAGTTGTAGATTATGGAACCAATATCGTACCTACATATCCCTTCTAACAAGTCATGCATCACGTCAACAGATAGATTTATAGTTACATGAAAACTGGGAATATCATTCCATATACATTTTTCTTTAACTCCTGTTTCAAAAGTTTCTAAGTCATGGTCATAATTAGTGCAATTTCTAATACATAATTAATCTTCATAAATCTGTTTTAACGTTACACTTTTAGAAGCTCTACAAAATCTACAGAAATAATTAGAATTAAAACTTTCAGAATATCCGAGTAATGAATGTAAACCTAAATTGTCTCCCACAAGTAAAACCATTACAAAAAAAATTGTTTTTCACAAGTTGATGTTTTTATTTTAATTCCGTCTGTTTCTAATTTTATTAAATCATTAATAACATTTCGAAACACATTATTATTTCCAAAGTTAGATCGGTCCATAGTGTAATGCAGTTGCACTAAAAAAATATTTTCTAAAGCTGATGAAAATGTAGGAGGTAAACATGCTAATGAAAAATAGAGTGCTCCAAGTTTATGTACACCACTATGTGTCCCCAAAGGGTTATTAATTTCGCAGTCATCAAAATATAAAATCAACGGCATTACAGTATTATTATTATATTTACTCTCAATATTTTGCCATAAATCTGCCTGGGTTAAATTTTGCCAAACATGAATATTGTTTAATGAATTAGTATAATTACAGATTTCTTCGTAAACATTGGGTATTTCTAAAAATGATTGTAATGTTTTTGAGATTGGAATGTATTGTGCGCAACACTGTTTAAAATCTAGTACCACACAAGAATCACGTTTTTTATCATCTCTCATTTCCCCTACAACAATACTTTCTGGTTTAATAAAAGAAGATGTTTTTTCTAAGTAACAAAATCTTTGATATTCAGTTTTTAATTGGCGAAATGGGTCGGAAAACATATCTAGAAAAGTACAGTATTCCTGACAATCTATTTCATTATTATTATGATTAGATTTTATTTTATCTTTAATAATATTCACTGAACCTTGTATTAATTCAGTAATGTCTTCTAAAATCTCTTGTACGATATTTCGGGGTAAAATATATTTACTATACAATTTTGAAATTAATTTTAGAGAAGACTCTGTTAAATTCTCGGAAAATAATTCAGGATTCCATGATTCTGGTTCTGGCGAACAATTTGAATTGGTATTATACTGGGTTTCTTCATTGAATATCTGCGATGGAACTCCGTTTTCGTGGTCAAAATTTTTAGCTGTTATTGTATTTTCCGTGTTGCTACAAGATTTTAAACAATGTTTAGATGAAATGTGTTTTTTAAAAGCATAAAAATTTTGAAATGATCTGGAACAGTTTTGTTACTTGCATAAATATGATTTAACTGACAGGGATGAATGTTTAAACTGAATATGTAAAAAAAATATTTCTCTATCTATAAATTGCAAGTCACAACATGGACATTTATAAAAGTCCATTGTTTTAAACAAAAAACATAAGTACAACTCAGAATGTAAAGTTTAATAGTTCAATAATGATACTGAACTTAGTTCAAAGTAATCTCCCCTATGTCCGCCAAAGCAGTCTCAACCTGAGGAATATGCATATCAAAGCGAGTTTCTATATTATATATAGCTTTCTGTATCAATAGAAAAATGTGCTCACTCTCTATGGGGTATGATGCATTTAATGTGTGGAAACTTTTAAATAATGTATCAAAACCTTTTAAAGTGGATTCTAATTTGTACAGAGTATTACAAACTTGTAAATATATGTCATGAACTTGTGTCAATTCTGGTCCAACTACAATCAGATATGGTTGAATAGGTACGTTGAATTTCTTATATTTAATTCTTCTTTCAGCTATAAACTTTTCAATATCCGCAGGTAACTAAAAAAAATATACATATATATATATATATATATATATATATATATATATATATATATATATATATATATATTACTCTTAGTAGTATTATGGTCGGAATCAAAGAAATTTGAAATTGATTTATAATTTTTTGTATTACTTTCAATAAAACAGTATAATTTATAATATTTACCTTCACATGACTTATTAAGCTTTGCTGACTTTCATTAATAGACGGTTTCCAATTATTTTTATTTTTTGTGCGTAAACGTCGAATTGGTGGTAAAAAACATGATAATAATGTAATTTTTATAGCGTGCTTAGAATCTGAGATAATATTAGACTTAATAGATATAATTGGAATAACCACATTAGTATTCTTTACCTTCTGACATCTCTGTGTTCAAACAGTTAAGTAATTCTTGACCATATTAGTCGAGCTCTGACTCCTATTTTAATTTCATTAATTTTGTAAAAAATATATCAAATTTTCTAAATAAAGCCATATCACAATCATACATTAAATTAAAATCATGGTTAATCTAAAATTATAATATGTATCTATATAATTTACAGACATTAAAAACAAAGTATAGCCACTTCCACTTCAAGAAACATTCCTTGAGAACACTCATTAATTTTTATTTGAATTTTTGTTCGAATTTAATAAAAATTATACCTTTAATAATAACTATAAATACATCGTATTATTGTTTCTCTTTAAACAGTATTTCTTTTTAACTTTTAAATAAAACTTATTAACAAATAAAAAAAAAAACTAAACAAATTAGTGACATATATTTAACTTCATTGAGATAAAATATGGATCAAGTTTACTCAACAGGTATCAGCAAGTTCTCAAACATGTCTTTATCATGTGGCTGTCCATTATTTATGTAAATTTTATTACCAGTATATATCCAAATGATTTTTTTAAAATAGGCCATTCTAAGAATAATTCTTCCACAGTTTTTGTTACACTATGTCGTCTCATATTCGCTGTTATTTTCCAATGTTCTAAGATCTCCTCCCACGGCTCTGAATTATTCTCCAATCATATTTTACTTTTAAGCATACCGTCTAAATTTAAAAAATAAGAGTTATTTTTTAAACAGGGCGATAAAATAATGTTTTATCGACGAGCGGAAACTATTAATTCACAAGCGATGAAATCACGAGTGAAATATTTTTCGCCAGTCGATAATTTAATTCTATCGTCATGTATAAAATTATTATTTTTTCTATAGCAGATTTTAAAGAGAAAAAAAAATAAAAAATGAAATAATTATGTAAGAACAATTATAAAATCTGAGTAGTGTGGGTTGTTATGGAAGTTTGTTTATATTAAATACAAATTATAATACTTTTTCTACTACCATTAATGTAAATAACCACATTGTACAACGCACAGGTTATCGAAGTGGTATTTTACGGATGGCTCTGTGTAAAGTACGCCGATTACCATACATCTTCTATATTAGCTAAATATGATCGCACAGTAATAGAATTTTTGATTTATTGAAATTATGTTAGCAGCAATAAAAACAATTGAACAAAGCACACTTTAACATCTACTAGAGAATAGTAATTAAATATATATATATACGAGTATATATATATATATATATATATATATATATATATATATATATTAACAAATTACGGTTACATTTACCTGTTGTCCGTAATTTATCTGATATCTTTTCATCCGGTAGTTTGTTCAATACAATTTTATATTTGTGTTTCTTGTTTCTATACTTATCTGTTAATTTTCCCTTCGCGTTTAGTACTTTTAGTTGGCCTGTATTATCTGTTATTGTAGTAGATTTGATAAAGTAAGTACTTTTGTTTTCGTTTGGAAAAATATTGACAATTTTATCTGACAGAATGTCAAAATCTTCATTAGCCAACGCACTAAAATATTTTAAATATGAATGATATGTATTTAATATCAGATCATTACAAAACTTACTAATTTTGTTTTGCTAACATTTCGTCTATTATTAATGCAACAAGTGCATTTCTACATTTCTTATTTAAGATTTTATCATTGGCATAAGTATTGAGAATATATAACCAGTTGTATTTTTATTTAAAAATTCCAATAGATCGAAATGATAGGTTTGAAAACAAGATTTTTTATACTGATCAATTCCATGAAAAGATTTATACTTCTTATACAAAGCAGGCGAACTCTTTTCTGGAAGTGCATTACTCGGTGTAATAATCGTCGGAATTGACTCATTTTCTGGAGACAGAAAACTTAAATTTCCTTCGCTATCCACACTAAGTGTAACTGACGACGATTCTTCATCAGATGGTTTACTTGGATCATCAAATATTGGAAGAGATGGTACGATCTCAAATGGCTGTAATAATTATTGTTAATTTTAAATGGTTTTCATTAGCCATTTATTTTCGATCAATTATATGCCAGTTTCATTTAAACGTTTAACTTATTCCACGTAAAACTGCATAAAAATTAGTATACTTTCATTAAATAATCTATTAAGCTATCAAACAATCAAGTAGAAGTTAACCCCGAAGGAATATGATTTTAAATTTCATCACAGTTTTGGAAAATAAAGAATTTAAAAATGCAAATACATTATTTTCTTTAACATTACTATAATTACTATAAAGAACAACAGAAACATTATAATATTCAACATTAATGCTGCAATAAAATAAGTAAAAGAGAATATAAAAAAAATCATGTCTTACCACATTTGGTATTTCAGTTTCCATTACATAAGATTTTAATTTTTTCATAAATTTTAATCTGGGCCCTATTTTTGGTATTATTTCTTTTACTACATTGTCTGTTAAACATAACAAACTGTCGTGATCAATTTGTTGTTCTGAAAATAATAATCACAGATAGCACCCATAATTTGGTATTTATTAAATTTTAGAAATTAATTATAACGATATAAGCAAGACACAGCTGCTTACAAGAGACCATATCCATAGCGATAGAGGCGCCATCGTGCAGGAAAAAACTAATGTAAGTGTAAAAATGAGCAAAAACCGAAATTAGAAATATCAAAGATATTAAATAAATTGTTGTACTTGGGCTCATGTGTTCCATTTATTGAAATTTGAAGTATAAACTGGACGTTTCGGATTGACATTAATCCATCATCAGCTATGAAGAAGATTACAATTTTTGTTACAAAATATGAAGGTAAATTACAAATAAATACACTCACCAAATTAAATATGTTTTTCACATTAAAATAATGTATGTAGTTTAAAGGAATGTGTACATAATATGTTCATTATCGGGGTAACCCAAAGTGACCTAGAGACGCCGTCGGGAGATCCGGGGAGAGTTTTCTTTTCTGTATAAGCGTTCGAGTATAAGCAGTTGCGGCTGTGTCCGGATCGTCCCCTCGGACCTTGAAAATCCAGGAGAGGGTCACGTGGAGGTGTCGCGCCGGTTCGTACACATATCCGCAGCAGGTCTCCAAGGTGAAGAGCCTCTAGTCGATAGAATAATGTAGGTAAGGGAAGTCGGCAAATTGGATCCGTAACTTCGGGATAAGGATTGGCTCTGAGGATCGGGACGTGTCGGGCTTGGTTGCGAAGTGGCTTTCGGTTAACGTGCCGGGCCTGGGCGAGGTGATTTCTGTTTTTGTATTATGCTTTCGGGTATATATGAAATACAGTAATAATCCGAGTTCGGTCCCGTGCCTTGACCTCCCTTGGAACTTCCTTGCTGCAAGGCCTCGCGAGTACGATGGTATGCAAATATCAGCCGTTTGGAGTGTCCTTTTCGGCCGTCATTTAACGATCAACTCAGAACTGGCACGGACCAGGGGAATCCGACTCCATGAGGGAGGTATACATAATTAAAACAAAGCAGATTTTGAAATTTTTTTCTTCGCTATCCAAAAAAGCTTCAAATAAAAGTTGTAGAAGAGAAAATTCTAAGACAAAATTATTTGAAGTACTTTTTTCTGCAGTCATTTGTTTCATTGTACACCCTAGCTAACTTCTTTATTATACATGATAAATATTTCGTTTCTTGACATAATTATCTATCTAAAAATCTATTTTAAAAATTTGTAAAAAAACAATTGAAAATTTGACATAATACCTCTTTTTCACATTTGTGACTCTGGAGCTTACATAAATTTTATAGAAAGAAAAACTTATCCGCATATCAATTTGACATATAGAGGTAAAAAAAAAATTGTATGCCGCAAGGTTTTGTCATGTCAAATTTTCAAGGTCACTTAGGTCATGACGATAGTTTTCAAGCAAAATTTATAAATTTTGATATCGATATAAAGAGTTGACTCATGTCTCCACAATCATGTGCTGTTAGCTATTTTATATGCAAAAACAATTAAACATCGACCATTTCTTTCTTGACCACGTATGCAGAGCCTTACAGGGTAGAGATATTGAGAAAAGCTTCAAATACATAATATGTAGAATGTGACAACAAACAACAATGAACATAACTATGAACCTCAAAAAACTTATAGTATCGGCGATAAATGGAAAAATAATGTAAGAGTTCAGAGAGCATTTTTTTAAAAAATCATAACATCCTTATTTAATAATATTAAATATTGATATTTATACTATCGTAGAATATTATTAAGGACTATCGAAAAGTATAAAAAAAATTACATTCAATTGTTAGAAATAGGGGTAAAATATAAAAATTTAATTTAAATCTGTCTTTTGTAAAGCAGTTTATAGAGTAATGTAAGGAGAACAAAACATCCTTATACAATTTTTTAATCGGTCCAATAGGATTCAAGTTAGAATTTTTTTAAATTTGTAAAAATGTTTCAAATTTTAAAAAATCATATCTCTTTTATTTATAATTATTAAATGCTCATATTTATAATGCATTAGAATATTGTCAAGGACTATCGAACACCATAAAAATATATCACTTTCAATTGTTACAAATTAGGGCAAAATATGAAAAATATATTTACACTATTTTATTGTACACAGTATTGTAGAGCATTACAAGTAGAGACATATATCCTTATACAATTTTTCATTTGGGCCAATAGGATAGCAATTAGAAATTTTTAAAATTTATTTGTGTCTATGTTGATCACGTATGCAGAGCCTTACTACATAGAGATATTGGAAAAGTTTCAAATACATAATATGCAGAATGTGATAACAAACAATAATGAACATAACTATGAACCTCAAAATACTTATAGTATCGGCGATAAATGGAAAAATATTTTAAGAGTTCAAATAGCATTTTTTTAAAAAATCATAACTTCTTTATTTACTATTATTAAATATTGATATTCATACAATAGCAGAATATTATAAAGGACTACTGAACAACATAAAAAAAATGACTTTCAACTGTTTGATATAGGGGCAAAATATAAAAATTTTATAAAAAAACTTTATTTCGTAAATCATTTCATAGAACAATGTAAGGAAAACAAAATATCCTTATACAATTTTTTAATCGAACCAATAGGATTAAAGTAAGAATAAGTTTTTTAAATTCATAAAAATGTTTAAAATTTTAGAAAATCATATCTTTTTACCTCCCGCCTATCAATATATAGATAAGGGAGGTATTGTTTTTCGTCAGATTTCTCGAGTGTGAGTTTTCAACATATGAGCACGAATTAAGGTCCCTAGAATACGATTTTACTATTTTTAACGTGATGTCTGTATGTCCGTGTGTGTGTATGTGTGTGTCTGTGTGTGTGTCTGTGACGATTTTTCGTCCACGATAACTCCTGTACGATACATGTAAAAAATATAATATTTGGTATTTAAGACATACATTCAAATATGATGAACTGATTAGATTTTGACTACAATGGGGGTTTCCAATACAACGCCTTTTTAAAATATATATTCTGCATATCAATTTTGGTCGTGAGTATATTGTAATAAAACTAAAATAATATGTAATTGTTGAATACTTTATTTAAAAATTGAAATTAAAGTTTTATTTAAATGACCTTGTGACGTCATTCCCCTGATCAGTATTGCCAACTATAAGTACATAAGTTTTAATTTCACCGGTTCGCAACACTGCCTCCGACAGCTAGCTTCATGTGATAAAATGACAGTGCAAGCTCGATTTCATTTCATTTCAAAATATATGAGAACACACACACGTGGTAACTGGTAAATGCATCTATCGGAAGCATGAATCACGAAAGCAGGTTATGTTTATATTCAATGTTTGAATTTACACGGTATTCGTAGCCTAACTTCACTTCAGTTTTTTAGCTACTTATAGTTCTATCTCATAGCGCACATGGACTATCTTTTTCTATTCAGGGGAATGACGTCACACCCATTGTCCGTAAACTTTATTAATTTTTTTCTCGGATACTATCAACTTTTTGGAAAAATAAAAAAATATGGGTCCAATATTTTGTTTTAAAGTTTATCATATAAAAAAATCAAAAAATCTTGGAAACCCCCATTGGTTAACCGGAAGTAGTACTTTACTTGAAGCTTTAAACCGTTTTTCCTAAAAAATACCTCTAAATACCATATTTTCGCAAATTTCGTTATTATAAATACAAAGATTTTTTAATTTTCTACCGATCTGCATAATTACGTTTATATATAGACAGAAAAAAAAATATAAATTATAATAATTTTACATATCGTTTAGGCTGAGAAATTTCGATAAAACAGATGAGTTATTCATATGTTCACAAAATTTGACATAAGATGTCAAATTTGATGTAAGTAAGTGTAAAAGATAAAATAAGTAAAAATGAAGTCATTTTATTGTAAAAATTAAAAATGTGGCAGAAATATATTAGGAATGTATTTGCATGCGTGAATCAAAGTAAGTTCAGTCCCGGTTTTAGTAACGTCAAAAATAGCTGTCATATTGGTCATACAAAATTTATGTAGGAAATTTTAGGTATGAAATGAATAAAAAATATTCTGAACTGCAATAATAACAAACTAATATAGAATATATTACTACAGTGGCGGGAGGTATTGTGTTGGACACACCAAATTTTTTATTTATAATTATTAAATGCTGATATTTACAATATAATAGTATACTATGAATGATAATCCAACAACATAAAAATGTCTCACTTTCAATTGTTAGAAATAGGAGCAAAATATAAAAGATAAATTTACACTATTTTTTTGTACCCAATATTGTAGAGCATAGCAAGTAGAGAAATTAATTTTAATACAATTTTTCAAACGGACCAATAGGAATGCAATTGGAATTTTTTTAATTTTATACATGTCTATGTTGATCACGTATGTAGAGCCTTACCAGGCGGAGATATTGAAAAAATCTTCAAATATATATTATGCAGGATGTAACAACAAACAACAATGAACATGACGGTAAACCATAACAGGCTTATAATTTCGGCGGTAAATGGATATAAAATTTCAAAATTCAAACAAAATTTTTTCAAAAAATCATAACTTTGTTATGTATAAATATTTAATGCTGATATTTATATTATAAGAGAATATTACTAAGGTCTACTAACCTATAAAAAAAAATCTAACTTTCAATTGTTAGAAATAGGAGCAAAATATAAAAGATAAATTTACACTATTTTTTTGTGAACAATATATTAGAGCATTGCAAGCAGAGAAATCAATCCTTATACAATTTTTCAAATGGACCAATAGGAATGCAATTAGAATTTTTTTAATTTTATATATGTCTATGTTGATCACGTATGTAGAGCCTTACCAGGCAGAGATATTGAAAAAATCTTCAAATATATATTTTGCAGGATATGACAACAAACAACTATGAACATAACGGTAAACCACAACAGGCTTATAATTTCGGCGATAAATGGAAATAAAATATCAAAATTCAAACAGGATTTTTTCAAAAAATCATAACTTTGTTATGTAGAAATATTTAATGCTGATATTTATATTATAACAGAATATTATTAAGGTCTACCGACCGATAAAAAAAATGTAACTTTTAATTGTTAGAAATAGGATTAAAATATAAAAGATAAATTTACACTATTTTTTTTTAAACAAGATGGTAGAGCATAGCAAGTAGAGCAATTAATCTTTATACAATTTTTCAAACGGACCAATAGTAATATTAATAATAGGAATCAATAGGAAAGGTGTTATGATTTTTAGAATATTCCGCACCGTATTAGTTGCTGTTATTTTGAGTTCTGTTTATTCGTGTTCCCAGCACCCGAGTTCCCAGCATTTTGAGTTCTGCCACGCCTCACTAGTGTCTAATTAAAACAAAGCATTGCGATGGCCCCAACGGGTGTTGACGCAATGTGATTTCTGCCCAGTGCTCTGAATGTCAACGTGAAGACGGGAGTAACTATGACTCTCAGGGAAATCGTTTAACATGGTTTCCCTCGATGTCCGAAAGGCCTTTGACACCGTATCTCACGACAGCATCAGCCGAGGTCTGCATCTGGCTGGATTAGACGAGGAGTCCGTCGGTTACATAATGGGAACATTAAGCGCCACAACTACCATCTCTGTGGACGCGAATGAGACAAAGGACATTTGTTTCAGAAGGGGCGTCAAGCAGGGAGACCCGCTAAGCCCCTTACTATTCAACATCGTGCTCGATGAGCTCATCGAGCACCTGAACAACGTCCGGCCAGGTGGGAGCCTTACTCCGACCACGAGGGTTGCTTGCTTGGGGTTCGCGGATGACCTGGTTCTACTTGAAGATAGAGACGTCGATATGGGGACAACGCTGGACGAGGCCGTGTCCTTTTTCGGACGGCGCGGCATGGCCATCAACCCCGCCGAATGCTCGGCCATATCGGCAGCAGTCGTCGCGGGTAAATCGGTCCCTCGCTCGAAACCGGTGTACTTCGTGGCGAAGAAGGCGATACCACCGATCCACGACGTCCAAATCTTCAAGTACCTGGGTCTCCAGTTCGCAGCAACCGGGGCTTCAAAGCCCACACTCCATAACCTCACCATCTGGTTGAAGAACCTGGAGAAAGCCCCACTGAAGCCGGACCAGAAATTCCAGGTGCTGAAAATGAATGTCCTTCCTCGTCTTTACCATGGACTCCAGAGTCCAGCCATCACGGGACAGATCCTGGCCGAATGCGATCGGGCGATCCGGAGGTTCACCAAAAGGATACTGCACCTGTCCGACCACACGGCCAACCATTTCCTGTATGGAAGAATCCGCGATGGAGGGCTAGGCGTTCCATGTCTCAGATCAGCCATTGCCAAGATCCTCAAGGGAAGACTAGACCGTCTTCGTGAGGAGGACAACACCACAGCCGAGATCCTCAAAACGCAACCTTCTTCAAACTTTGTAGCAAGAATCGCTCAACTGTGCTTAGTTGAGAATCCGGATGCGCTAAGAAGGGAGCAAATGAGGACCTCCACCCTTTCGAGCGGGCTGCAAGACGCGGTGGAAGACGGAGCAAGTCGAAGCTGGCTTCTCCACACGCCCAAGGGCTGGACAGGGCGCGACTTCGTGAGGTCCGTACAACTGCGTACCAACAACCTGCCTGTGCGTGGCCTTCAATACGCACCAGCCCACAATAGGCAGTGCAGAGCGGGATGCCCGAGGGTGGAAACCTTGTGCCACGTTCTCCAGGGGTGCAAGGTCAACCACTTCGGGCGTATCGACAGGCACAACGAAGTCGCCAATAAAATCGCCAAGTTCACCCGATCCAAGGGTTGACCCACTGAGAAAGAGGCTACGACATCCAGACGGTCAGCTCTTCATTCCGGACCTAGCCATCCACCAGCCCAGCAACACCACGGTCATTGTCGATGTCCAGGTCTGCTGGGAAGGTCCACGGCCACTTGCTGAATCCTGGGAACGGAAACGGCAAGTATACGACCACCCAAGGTTCCGGGAAGCAGCTGCCCGTCGTTGGCCAGGGCGCGAGCTGCAGGTCCTCCCACTTCTCATCGGAGCAAGAGGCATATGGCCCAGGGCAAACACACCAACATCGGAAGTTCTCCGCCTGCCCAATTCCATCCGTGCCTCATGTGTCCACTCCTGCTTGAAGTGGGGTAGCTCTCTCCATCAACGGGTCATGGCCAGCACCTGGAGAAAGCGCCAACAGCGTGACGCCCCCCAGCTTCCGCCGACCCAGGGGATGTTAGCTGCAGCACCACAACCCTAGGATACTGCTTCCCCTCCGAGGAGTCCCCCCCATTTATACAATGTATTAAACTATATTTTGTATAAGGTTAGGCAAATTGTACAACCCACTATGACGGGTTTAATCTAAGTCATATAATGTACTTAATAGCAATAAAAGTATTATAAGGCCACCTCGTAGTGGTGGGAGTCCCCAGTAGTCTACTGTTGCCAGCAGTAGATGAAGCTAAGAGCCACCTAACCGGCCTGGTAGGGCTACCACCCCTACCAGAACTGCCGGGTTTTAAATTTACTTGGTACAAGTCCAGCAAGTAAGCCTCGGATGGGTGCAGGTAGGGGTTCGCCTGCACCCGGGATTTCGAACCCCAGGCAACGACTTCGGCCACGACCAGGGCAATCCGCTTCTCATAGCGGACCCCTAACAGCTGCAGTGACTGTGCAGCAGAGAACCGCTCCTACACCGGGGACTAGTGGGGCTGCATATAGTGCTGTACTATAAAGAGGGCCCAGTGTAATCCGGGTACCTCGCAGCCCCAGCAATCGCAGGAGGTTCCTGCCCCTAGCGGATATACGTGTCAGGTGTGCGGATTGGTGTTCAAGCTGAAATCAAGCTTGAACCGCCATTTGCGAGAGCGATGTGGGAATACTAACACTCACATGCAACTATTGTCCGAGGGCTTTCCAGAGTTACCAAGCCGTGCGTGTTCACGAGCGCCCCACCCCGAGAGCGAAGTATTGGCTCGCCTAGCCTCAGTCGAGGCGAGCTTCCGGGGTGGCCAAATTAATTACTGCGTAATGATGAGAGAGACGGGCCTTACCCACGAACAATTGCGGTATAGGCGCAAAAAGCCGGAGTACAGGCATTTTCTGGAGATGGCTAGAAAGGAGCTGCGAGATCCGCCAATACAAACCCAAACAAGGCGTTCCGCAGCTCCAGCCTCTCCCAAACCATCGACGAGCTCAGCTACGCCTCTGAGCGGTACTCCGGCCATTAACGGTCATCCTCCTCATCGACCCGCACGTGCCCGACCACCAGGCACAGCCATACCATCTGGCTCAAAACCGGACACATGTGTGAGTACTGGATCTGGTTGCCTTATAACTCCCAGGGCCCAGCTTACTACACCAAAAAGCATACCGGGAAAACGCCGAACACCTGCTTTTCCCACGACACCTCCTTCTGCTCAGAGGCAGCGCTTAGAACCAATACCAGCGCAAGCCCAAACATCTGGCATTCCTCTCCCGGAGAGGAAGCGCAAAGAAAGGCTATCTGAAAGCCCACCCACTCGCCCACTGACCAAGACCAGACGTCTCAGGTCAGTCACGAGCACCAGCTCTGAAAGCTCGCAGAATAGCGATGTAGCCATAACACCTAGCAATAATGAATCAATTAACATCCGAGAGATTCAACCACCTCGACGCTCAAGCCTGAGGGCAGGAGCTAGTTTTACGGACCTTAACACCATTAATGAAGCAGACCCCGTCACTCCCTTGCA
Source organism: Stenolophus ochropezus (assembly GCA_035578165.1). Taxonomy (NCBI): domain Eukaryota; kingdom Metazoa; phylum Arthropoda; class Insecta; order Coleoptera; family Carabidae; genus Stenolophus; species Stenolophus ochropezus. The sequence goes on along the minus strand of JAQOWZ010000003.1, from coordinate 15,039,388 downwards.
AGCGGATAGAGTCTTCCTAGACAAACTATTGCCCATCTTAAGATCAGAGGACGAACCCCTAAAAAGGCTAGTCCAAATTGGGATCACAGGCACCGCTATGGAGCTTGACGCGGGCGTACTTAGCTTCTTAGAAGATGTCTTCCCAAATGCGAGACGATCTCGAAATAGACGAGGGAGAGATGCCTCTCAGCAGAGGAGAACACCACCTCAGCCTGAGCCGTCTAGCAGAGCTAGACGTGCAGCGGCTTATAAGAAGTGCCAAGATCTCTTCAAGAGGAAGAGAACGGCACTAGCACAAAAGCTGATCGAAGGCACCCCTATCAACGCCCCAGAAACGAAACCCAGCATAGAGTCACTAGGGGACTACTATACTAACATCTTTAGTGCCGAGCCTAAACTCGACGATCAGCCTTTCACGCCTCTTATAGCCCAGCCAACATATGCCCCTATCATAGAGGATGAAATAGCTACTATGTTGAGGTCCTGGAGCAATTCTGCTCTAGGTCCCGACGGCATTACCATCAACCAAGTTAAAAGGTGTGCTATTAGCCGCCTTACTAGGCTATTTAATGTCCTCCTGTATAGGAAGCATACACCGCAATGTTGGAAAGAGAACCGCACCATCATGGTTCCCAAAGAGGGTGACTTGACTGATCCGTCTAACTGGCGGCCAATCACCATCGGCTCTGCGCTGCAGCGTCTCTTACATAGAGTGCTGCATAAGCGCATTGCCCAGGCCGTGGATCTCCACGAATCGCAGCGTGGTTTTCGGGAGTGTGACGGAATACTGGCTAATCTGCTGACAGTAGATCATTACATCAAATCCCGTCGCCTACAGGGAAAGACATATAATGTCATATCCCTAGACATTAGAAAGGCCTTCGACTCAGTGTCGCACGACTCGATCCTGAGAGCGTTGCACAGAAGTGGACTGGACGAAGGAACCATTGAGTACATAAAAGGAACTATAGATGCCCATACGACCATCTTCATGGGCAGTTCCTGTACACAAAGTCTCCGATTACGGAGAGGCGTAAAGCAGGGTGATCCTCTCAGTCCTTTACTATTTAATTTAGTAATGGACGAACTTTTGAGAGAGTTGAACTCCACAAGACCTGGAGGCACTCTAGATGGCAGCGGTACCAAACTTTGTGCGTTGGCTTTTGCCGATGACTTGGTGCTGCTTGAGGACCGAGAC